>JAWWMP010000165.1:35847230-35890111 GCA_035047865.1 Dendrocincla tyrannina
CTCTTCCGATCTGCTTTTTATGTAAGTTATAAACAAGAAATCACCTTTATATATATATATATATATATAAAAGGAGTCCTAAACTAATAATATATTTATACTTGGTTCAGAATTTTTAAAATAGAGGTATAATATTAGCTATTCTTAGTGCCATCATTATAAAAATTCAAGCTGGAGGCCCAGGATTTTGTAGGTGCTGGATTTTTCTGAGAACAGGTCCATTGACTAGAGGTATAATTTTTTCATACACATAAATTCTCTCTCTACTGCTGGTCAACACAGCTTTGTTGACAAATGCTCTAGTGTACATGCACTTATTTTAGCATAAAATAATCTTCAACTGGCAGAGATTATTTTCACGGACATGGATTCAGCTGTACTATCAAAAAAAATCTCTGGAAATTCTAAGATGCATTTCTACAAGAGATGTTTCTAACACTCATCTATTCTAGCAAATGTGTAAGTAGAGCCAAGACCTTAGCTAGCTAAACATTTACAGAGGCAAAGAGCATCTTTGAGCTATAACATGCATTTGACCTCATCATACTTAATGCTCGCTCATTCATGTGACTTTCTCATTAATGTGTGAAACAGAGTTTCTATTCACATTATGCTTTAACAAGCCTAAATAAATACTGGCTTGAAGGCAGCTGTGGTATTTATGACTCCAAAGCATTGTAACAGGCATACCATGACCAAATTTAATGCATAGAAGGAACTGCAATGCTATCAAAATACTTTGGGAAGAAACAATAAGTAACACAAAGCACCTAATCAATTATGTGCAAATCTCATAGCTCATCAGGCTAGTAGTAATAGCTACTGTGGTAGCTGATGAAAAAAAATTACGAGTAGAACAATCTATGAAAACTCCACAGCAGAACAAAACAGACCACAAAGAATCCAAAGCTTGACACAGCATGTTTTAAAATATACAGTTCAAAAGAACAGCCACGACAGTGAAGACACACTAAGTAAAATATACCAACAGGTAAAGAGACAAAATGCATCAGGGAGTTCTGTCTTTATATTTATCAGTATCAATCTTTTGTAACCTGTAACTAAGTCAAAATAAATCTTTCGAGATAATGCATGTTTGGTGAACTGGAAGGTCAAAGTCAGAAACAAGCAGTAAAGCTGTTGAAAACAGGTTTCATGTTTGAGAGACATGAAATTTAGGGCCATAAACTATGTAAGACTTCAGCAAGTAGATTTTTCTGTATCAATATCTAGCAAAATTTCAAACTGAAGACTGAGTTAAGGTCAAATTGTTATATAGCAATTCAGTGAATTTGGAAATATAACCTGACTTGACAATCATTGAAGACAAGAGCAGAAAGAGCTGACTGGGCAGTGGAGTGCTGAATGACTGTGACAAAACTTGGTTTTCTAAAACATATCTGAAGTCTACGACAAAAACTACTTATCTCCAGTAATGTCTTACAATTCTGTTTAGACATACGAACACAGTTTTTGGGGTGTATTCTTTCAAAACAGTAAAGTTATTAGAAAACCACAGGAAAATGCAGCCACTTAGGTAAAAATTAGAAATCTGACAGCTACAAAAATTGCAATTAGGTTTTAAAAGGGAAAAGGACAGGCAAAGCATTATAAAAAAAAGTGAGAATGTCTCAGCAGGAAGAGCTGATGAGATTAAACCAGAAGTTATGACATCAGATAGACACACTATAGAGAGAAGACAGAACTATTGATGGCAACTTAAAAACATTAGGCACTCAAAAATACTATTCTCAAATGAATTCTGTCTTTCTTCTTGGCTTGTGACTGCAAATTTTTAAGAACTGCTAGAAAAAGCTACAGAAAAAGTAATTATCAAGAAAACAAACACAGACCACGGTATTGCATTCATAACTCACTTCCAAAATACAGGTGACTTCCATATGCTTTTTTGTTGAACCTGTTAGACTTTTAAGTATATTTTTTATATAATCATGCAGTTTAAACGGTTATGGGTCACGTATTTTTACAAATCTATCGTCTCATCAGTGCAGTTTAAAATTTTAAAAGTCAATCTTACCTTAAGACCAATAATTGAATAAGGAACATAAAGGGAATAATTAGGCTACTTTACCACTGCTGTTGCTTTTCCAGATGCATTGGTTAGGTATAACCTATCTCATTTTATTTTCTTTTAAAGTTTTGTTACCTTCTGCCTTCCAGTTCCCAAATTAACATGCTGCTGCTTGGCAATTACCAGGAAAAGCACCTAGTGTGAACTAAAACCAAAGCTGTGATAAATACAGCATCATTCACTCTAATTTGTGCACTACCCATTAAATGCAAAGAAATATGTCATTTTTTCTCTCTGATTACAATAATGATAGAAGATGGCAATAACCAAGTTTAGCTATTCTTAAACTTTTTACCTGAGTGATAGTCTGAAGAGAGCGCTGAAATAACTACAGTTGCAAGTTTTATACATTTGGCTCTCTGAACCACAGTAACAGTCATGAGCAAGAGACAAAGTTTGTTTGTTTGACTGCTGTTCTGCTTTCCTTGGCATCAATTTTTGCCATTCTGCAACAAATCATATGCCCTTAATAAAATCATTGTTGCACAGACACTGGCAACACTGGTTGATGATCGCTTCCCTTAATCTAAACTGAAAATTGCTTAGCAAGGCAAAAAAACTCCACAACTTTTGAAACATTTACAGTTCCACTAAAAGTATATATACAGAATTTCAATTAAATTAGTTCCTGCAGTTTCAGAAGCAGCTATCTCAGGTCTATCAACTGCATATATTTGTGATCCTAATCAGGTAGAGCTGTGAAGTAAACTGCCCCCCATCTATTGTTCTAGGGTGTCTGTCTTATCTGCTATCACTTGCTTGGCGCTTCAAGCAGGGCTCTTGATACAGAGAGGAACAGCTAAGAATAAACTTTCTTTTTTTAGTTCAAATGTAATTCCTTCTACTGTTTCCCACTTTTTTGCAACAGCATTTCTAGGACAATCATATTATAAGCATTCACAGCAACCAATACTAACATATTTCAGCAGTAAAAAAAGATGAAACAGTCATACATATTGGATATTATAAGTTCAGAGAATGTGAGTGTTTCTATTGGCATGCTTAAAGCAGAGAACATATGAATTCTCTTAGATGGTAGCCTCGTTCTTCCAAGTACACTGAATTCTCAGTTTTTGCCTGCTATTATTAAGGGATATAATACAGTCTCTGGATGAAGGTAGCAGTTTTAAAATCTAGCTGCAACGTACAATTCATAAAGCCCATCGCTAAAAAAGGCTTGGATTCAACACTGTCTTCTGGTCATACAAGAAACAAGCAGTAAGTAATGGAGAAAGACAGAAAGAAAGACGGACAGACGGACAGACGGACAGACGGACGGACAGACGGACGGACAGACAGACGGACGGACAGACAGACAGACGGACGGACAGACAGACGGACGGACAGAAAGACAGAAAGACAGAAAGACAGAAAGACAGAAAGACAGAAAGACAGAAAGACAGAAAGACAGAACATTAACATTACATTTAATTTTTTAATATTATAGCAGTGCAGCCAAATTGTGGTTGAAGCCTTCTGAGAAGACTGTGGTTGTTTATTATGTGTTAAAATTCTTTTAAATATTTGCACAAGTTTTTAAATGTCAGTAATTAAATAACTGCAGAGCCTTCAACATTTTTTCTTTCTTACAAGTTAAAATCACTTATACAATGTTTTTTTTTTAAATTTTAAAACAAAGAGTAATGCTGCTTGCAAGAAAATATCTGCCTAGTTCCTTCAAGACAAACAGAACTTTCAATCATACCAGCTTGAAAGAAAGAGAGGGATCAATGTTCCTTTACAAAGACCTTGCTGGATTCTGCAGCAGCATAATATTCCACATTGTGATATAACTCCTGTACAAGCTTGAGTGGAAGAACTAGTAGGTTATTATTTCCAATCTCTTGGGATAATTATTGCTATGATACAAATTTCCAGGAAATAGTTAAACAAGAAGTATACCGCACCTTTAAAAGAAATCTATTCTTGATTTTTTTTCATAATGAAAAAAACCCAACAAATTAAATAATCATTAAACATTTCTGTTGAAAAATGTTTAAGAATATTGGCAAATAGAAAAACAGGAAAAATATAACAAGGAAAATCCAATTCATTAGCTTAACCTGTCTGGGAAGCTGTAAGAGGCTACAACAAGCTAAAGGAAGATTTCCAAGTGCACAAATGTAACCTGCTGGCATTGAAACTAATCCTCTGCCTGAATTTTGTAGATCTTTAGCAGAGACAACTATGAACCCCAGTGCCTTTGGTTTGAAATAAGTTTCACATTACCATAGTTTACATTTAAATATATATTTTCAAATTGTTTCTATCTGCAATGTTAAGTAAGCAACTTGATAAAATCTTTAAAATCATCTGTGTTTCTCCCTTAAATGTTTCAATCATTTGCAGCATTAACTGCAAATTAACTGTTCAGAATTGTAATCCAGAATAATATGTTAGGACATTAGGTACAGGTTTGCATTTTAACCACACTACATTGTCAGAGGTAACAGAATCTGGACAGAGCAAGCAGGTGCACAGGGCCCAGCTCCTGCTATCTCGCAAGCTGTGCAGGAGAGTAGATCAGAGAAGCTGACAAAAGAAGAACATCCTTTTATTTTCCCTAATTAATCTGGAATTTGAGTTCAAATTCTGAGCTCTAAAAATCAGCACTATCAATTAATATGTGGACTCTAAAAACCTGTGTTAAACATAATGGAATCTCTTCCCAATTTTTCAAGGTTTTCATTTAGCACAACAGAGCAGTTCATCAGCTAGCAAATAAAAATATGTAATAAAATCACAATGTCTAAGCAGACTTTAACTTTGTAATTTGTTGAAGTGTTGTTTTCCCTTCCTTCTGCATGCTTGCAGCCTGGTATCCATTGACTCTTAATGAAGGCTGTGATTCCACAAATGGAGAGATAACACCCAAGTAGGTGAGTTTTCTGTAGGTGCTCTAGTGAATCTTCACCCCTGAGTGTAAAAATTGATCTTCTGTCTACCACAGTAGAAACTTGTGGGAGACAATTTCTTGCAGCTTCCCCTGTGTTGATTGCTGTTTGCTTATCTCTAGCGACAGATAAAGCATTGCTGCCAACAGATTCTGTCAGCTTACATATCAAAGTGTGTGGAGGTTCAGGAGAACTTCAGTGTGTAATTGTGCAGATTTATAGCTTTTTTTTTATACCAACAGATTTCAAACTTCATCTGCCACTGAGATAAAATAGCAAAAAATGCTCTCAGAGCATTTTTCAGCTGAGAATCTCACATGGCTATTATATATTAGAGCAAGCATTTGGCACAATGCTCGAAACTACGCTTAACATGTATGTTAAACGTATCACCTGAAACACACTAAAATAGTACTGTAAATACCAGAAATTGCAAATGGTAGTATTGTAATACAATTTGGCACATATTTAAATTCAGAAAGAGATATAAGAATCTGATGTTGACAATGTTTCCTTCTCTTTAGGATTTATGAAGCAATCCTGCAAAATTACGGACATAAGGATTAAAAAAAAAATCCCAAAGAAAATCAAGCTGCCTGAAAATGTTGTGTCATGAAAATGTTGGTGAAACCAGAACTAACAATTTTGTTAAATGCCCTACTTAGCTATGTTCGGAGATATCTTTAATAGAATTAATTTACCTTCTTTAAAGACATTGTTAGTGAACTAGTCACACTGTTCTTTAGTTGATGCCATTGACCAGAACTTGAGTTTCAAAAGTCTCATTGGTTATCTCCAAGTCCTTTTCCCCTGCAGAAGGTCTCTTCTATGACATTTTCTCACACTATTCCTGAAACCTCATCTACTTGGAATTGTTCAGTTTTATCTTTTCCACACAAAGACCAACAGAGTACAGCACCCTATTGATCTGAAACGAAATTACTAGAACAAGTAGTACAAGAAAATGAGTGCAGAGGCAATCGAGCTGAATGATCAGGTACGTAAGTAAAGATACGCAATGCCAATTCCAGCAGCTGAGATTCCTCACAGATTCTATAGCAATCTGATCTGTAGGTGCCTCCTTCAACACCTCGTGGAAAGTTCCCATGCTAGAGGGTGATGCCATATGCAGTCTATACATGCTCTGTAGGAAATGTCTGAAGCAGCTGATAGCATAAAACAGAGACATTACATTATGGTAACTTGAAATGTCATTTTTTTTTTTTTACTGTTATGTACAGGAAAAAAAATATAAATGCAAAACACAACTACTCCTTTTTAGCTTTTGTATAAAAACAGTCACAAAAAGGTATTACCTTCATGAGAAATTTCTTTCCAAGGATTAGGTGGATACATGAAAGCAGCATTCTGGATTTGGTCATGTATGTCTTCATCTTCATTGAATGGAAAGGTACCACTGAGGCTTACATAAATGATGACACCCACTGACCACATATCCAGAGACCTGTTATAGCCTTTGTTCCTCAGCACCTCTGGAGCCAGGTAGGCCGGTGTTCCTACAACTGAACGCCTAAATGATTTCTCTCCAATGATTCGGGCAAAGCCAAAATCACAAAGTTTTACCTGTTTGATGAAAAATGCTATAGTAAGACAAATTATTTTTATTATTAAAGACATAGTTGAGGAACTTTTATCATGGTTTAGTTGCAAAATACATCTCTACTGCTCCTTCAAGGACACTTTTTTTTAAACTCCTCTTTGAGAGCAATATCTTATTCCACTGAGACATTTAGCTGCTTGAAAATTCTCAGTTAACAATTCAGTATAGAGCCTTCCCTTCCAATTATTGGTATTGGTATTATTTACAAATTATCAGAAGTACTCATTTTGAATATGGGAAGTTGAAGGAGATTATAGATGAACTCTGCAGACTGAAGGTTAGATGAGAATATTTCTTTTAATAAGAAATATGACCAGTCAGAAAGTATATTTAAAAATCTTACAATCTACCTCTCATTTAAATTCATAAAATTAAAGAAGCAGCTCTTGTTCTGCATTAATTCTACCCCAGCTTTCAAAAAAATAACTTTTTGGAGCAAGTCAACCAGCTAAGTGATTTGTGCTTTAACGGTGAGCAAAACAGAAACAATCATACAAGTAGCTATGTGACACTTGAAAAACTAGATGAATATTTTAGGCAAATGACAAAAATCAAGAATTTTCAAACATGATTTCTTTATAACGTGTTTTGAAAAAGTGTGTTATTTTTTAAAATCTAAAAATTCTGCGTAGACAGGTCACTAATCACTTTCTTGTTTATACATAAACATTGCTAACAATTACTAATTTGAAATAATTAGGAAAGGGCATTTTCTACTTGCCTGTGGGAAAGGATCAGCTGATGCCAATAACACATTTTCTGGTTTGAGGTCACAATGAACAATATTTTTGAAATGAAGATGTCTTAAAGCAACAAGGATCTGTGAATAAACAAATCAAATTATCTTTGTTTTATATTGTTTGAACAGTATGAGAGACCAGAGAAGCAAGAACTTGTGTGAAGAAAGACATTTCAACAAGAACGCACATTTTACATGAATGTCAACAATGAAAAGGAAAAAAAACCAGCAAAAGCTAAAATGTCAGCTATTATTTGCTGTCCTCAAGTTTACATGATGTATCACTGCATGAAATATGATTATTTCCTCTCCAAAGAGTTTACATTATAGACATTTTTTAAAAACTGGGCTCTAAGCATTTGTTTGCTTTTTCTGTTTGTGAAATCTTCAAATGTAGAAACATTTGCCGAATTACCTTCCACATCTAAATTCAACTAAAAAAATTCACAGAAATGTTATATGATCCAATTTAAGTGTTTTCTTGAGGAGAGAAAGAATAAAGAGCCTTGTATGTGTTTCTATTCTGTTACATAGACGAGAATATGGCAACAGAGTGTAACAGATATTCATCCTTTTTGTATGGCTTTAACTTTATTCCTTGTATTTGGTCAGGGGCTGGCAGAACTTGCCACTGTATTAGAGCACGTAATGGTGAGGAGGCTGAATGAACCTGGGAACCAAACCCTAGAGCTGGTGGCAGTTTTGCCCATGAAAACCTGGAAACTAGGGTACCTGTTAAGTTCTACCCGAAATAATAAACTTACAATAATAAACACCATAACATGTTGTTCCTGCTCCTTTCTTTTTCCTGACGGCTGAAACACAGGTTGTTCTGACTCTAAAGTGGCTCCCTACTCAATTGTGTATCAAAATTTAAACCAGTATTATGGAGAGCTTCCTTAAGCAATATGATAATATGGCAACAGGATCCCCCCAAAAAAGCCAGATCAAATTGTTAACAAAAGTCATAAAGGAAGACAAACTCATTTAATCGGAGGTAGCACTGAGGTCCAGTCTTAGCACAGAAAATAGGTGTACCAGTGCATAGTGCTAACTGCAACGGTTAGGTATGAGGCAGTTCCAGAGGCTCAAATTTCTTTTTGTAGGTCTTCAACAATTTGCTTTTAGTGCTTTACATCCCTTTCTTGTGCTTAATTCTTCAAGCATATGAGAAACTGTAGCTTGATGTCCCTTCCATCCAGCAGCCAACAGCTGTACATGTGTCTAGTTCTAGGTCCTCTTAATGGTTTACTACCTAACAGATAATGTGCAGAGATGTACAGAAAGCTGGTTTATCATATTACAACTCAGGCTTTCATAAGCCAGACAGGTAAATTATGTCAAAAGCAAAAGATAAGAAATAGTGATTATAATTGACCTCAAATTTTCTTTTAGGTCTATAATTAATTTCTTACCTGAGTAATTAAAAACTTTGTTATTCTCTCTGGCAATCTGCCCTTTTCACTTGACAAGATCATCTCCAGCATGTCTCCATGGAGTTTTTCCATAACAACAAAGACTCTTTCCGGCGTCTCAAACATACACTCCAAATTTACAACCCCAGGATGATGAAGATTCTATTAGAGATAAAGAAAGAAGATTTCCCAATATGATCACTAGCTTTTAGCATTACATAGCCAGATGTCAGACCCCCACCTAAACCAGACCATGTTTCTGTATTTCATAATTTAAATTGTGTGCTTAACCTGTAGGCAACTGGCCCAAAATTTCATGACAGTACAGGAGAGTATTAAACTAATTTGAAGTTCATGCAAACATACATTTTCCTTGTTGTGCCTAGTGCTTGAAACTGCAGAAAATTTAACTCCTAATGTGACATTGGCAATACATTTGTTCTGGGTTGTTTATGCAGATTAAGCAGTAAAAATACTAGTATTTTTGCAAAACCACCAGTGATTATCAATTAAAATAATTATATTACGTGTTATACAGTAAAAAATAAAAGAAAAAATACCTGTAAAATTGCAACTTCATTACGAAGTTGACTTTCCTGTTTAGTTGGAAATCTTAGTTTATCAATTATTTTAATGGCAACATCTCTTCCAGTTTTGCGATGTTTTCCTGCATCAAGAAAACAAAAGGTCTCTATCAATTAACAGGATTAATTAAGTGTTCCCCTTTCATGGGTTGTAAAAATAGCCACAACCGGTAATTCTTAGAGCAAGTTTGCAGCTAATTCATTGAAAGTTATCTCTTATTTCTCTTCTTTTTACCCTTAGACTACAGAAAATTTCGTACTGTTGCCTGAGAAAACCATTTAAACATTTAAGTAACACACATGGAAAGTCATCTCTGAACTTCAACATTACAGATGCAAAGTTAATTTACTTATATTTATACATCAGCTGAAGCTGTGTTGTCTCTAACTGGCCGGTTGCTGGCTTAGTGCTTCACTGGTAGTTCCAGACTAGCAAAGAATGTGGTAGCCCTTAGGCATGTAACTGCATGCCCCTCATTCATCAGACTCAGATTCTTCAGTGAGAAATTTGTTAGTTCACACTTAATACTGTCTCAAACAACATGCCTAATAGCCATACCTAAATACACCCCCAAAAATGCTGAAAAAAGGAGGAAAAAGATAGAAAAAATTAATAAGAAATGAAAAAGAGAAAAAAATTCTAACAAGTTACTGAAAAACAATAAAAAATACCTCACTATAACATGTCAAGAAAAACAGAGGGAAGAATAATTTTTTTTTAATACTTTATAGCTCTCAAAAAGAACAGCTTCCTTTGTTAGAATTTATAGAGAATATGAAGCTATTGATACACACTGACCCACTACTGTGTAGAAAACTTCAAACTATAAAAAGACTTCATCAACAAAAACATTGTTTAATATATACTCCTTATATAAAAAAACCAGACAGCTAATTTCTGTAACAAAACATTTCAGATTCCAAATACTTTCACCATTCCAGAAATTGTCTGCCTCAAGCACAATTGTACAACACAGCAAAGCCTTACCTCCATAAACAATTCCAAACTGTCCTGAACCCAGTACCTCATCTGGGAAGATCTGGTATACAGTGCTGATATCCTGTTTATATAAACACAAAAAATATTAAACCCTGAGGATATGGGAACAAAATTGTATTTCATTTGCTTTTTCTAGTGGGCAGTAGCATACATGTACTATAGTACATTTCAAAATATGTTATCTGCCAAAAAAATTCAGGTGGGTTTTCTTACGAGCCACATTTACTGCAATTGCTGCAAAAGCTGACAAATCCTCAACAGGTTTACCGAGACAGGTAAAATATTCCATTTGTGCCAGAGAGGGAGTCTCATGTCTCACTATTTCTTAGTGCCTTAACACAGGTTAAAGCACAAGCTATTAGCACATTCATTTGGGACACTCAAACAAACCTCCAATACTGCACCTGTTTTATTTGCCTGATATTTAACCAGCAGCGTATACAATGAAGAGTAAAAGAATACCTAGGAATTGGTGATAAAAGTTAGGTTACTTCTCCTTAGTTAAAAAATGGACACATCCCTAGCAGGCAATCTTTCTGGCAACTGCCAGAGCTGTCCCAAAACTTTAGCTGGCTGCAGGGAGTTTCTGTTTTTTAGCTCTGCCTACGAGAGAGAGAACAAGCAGCGTGACTGTTTACTTGACCGCATGTCTGGTGTGTAACTGTCTTGGCATACATGAAATGCAGAAATCTTGATGTATGTGCAACAGCATATGTAACTCTTCCTTTGGAGAGAGTTTCATCTTCATACAACAGAGAGCATCTGATCTCTCAGAGATGACAGGAAATGGTATACTTATCAAAGCTTGTGTGTCAGTTCAGTTGACAAATTCCATACACCAATAATTTCTATACCTCACTTTTACACTTGCTAATTAACATCCTGCAAGGATCCATAGTTAAAGCCTGTGTTCAGTGAAATGACCCATAGATAATTCTTGCATTTCAAGAGAAGGTGCCATGAAGATGATTTTTGTCTAAAGTTAGCAAAGCTAATTGTTAATTTCTACAAAGTAAGCGAGAAATGGCTGATGGGAACTACTCTAACATTCTCTTTGCAAAACAGATCAATGACTTTGCAAGCTTAATCATAGCATGTCTAGCACCAGCATCCAGAGAACACTCACCACATTTTCTTGAACTTGGCAGTTTGACACAGAAATACTGATGGATATATCCCCTGGGGAAGAAAGCAAAATATACTTTAGATTGCTGTGCTTTTAGTTCAAACATGTAGTAATAGAAAATGACATTCACATTACATCAGTATCTACTGACAGCTCTAGAAATTGTACCAATTAAGTCTGCTTGTTCGTCTACCAGCTAATATAAAATTACAACAGCCCACAAACATGTGACTGGAACAACAGTTTTGCAGTGCATGGAAAAAACTAGAATTATACATTTCATTACTAATTTTTTAATACAGGAATCTCATAATTCCCATTTATAAGCTTCTTATTGCTTTTTTCTATTCTATTTTGAGGCTTTGTACCTCATGCAAGTAACAGCTGCAACTAAACTGTTTTTATTTATTGGATTTAATTATAATTTTTATTTATAGAGTCACCTACAATGTATTTGATGCTATTCCGATGAAGGCAAATACACATTCAAATTAGACTGCATACTGCGACAAGTAATACACACTCAACTGGTTAAACAGACATTATTAAAACACATAATGGAAACGAAGTCTTGCATTTGTGCTTTAATATAACAAACATCAGATATAACCTCTACCAGTTCAGAGCTTAGGATGTTGTCATTAGCATTTTGAACTACTGAGGGTTCAGTAAAAATTGAGAATATGGCTACTGCTAACTGGATTACACAACGACAACACTCTGGGGAGGAAAAAAACGCTTCTTTGAAGCATTGCCACTTCTGCTCCTACTTTTGCCTAGAATCCTGTTCACGCTGACTTTCATTTTCTTAGTAAAAATTTCAGCCTCATCAAAACCAGTGTCCCCTATTATAAATCATGTATTACACACTGAAGACACCTGCTACTACTCATCAGCACCAATCCTAGTTGCAGTAAGTAATATGAATAACTTCTGCTTCATGTGGCTTATTCCCTTTCCTTATCAAAAGAATGTTTTTGGAATGAAATGTTTGGTTATCTAGAGGTTTTTTATCATTGACAATCCATTTTCAAATGTCTGTACTGCCGTGTTTACGTGAAAAAACCATGGACAAAGACATGGCCAAGTCTCACATTTTAAGCAACAGACAAAAGATTGCTATCATTCTCACTGTACACAGGAAATTGTTCTAAAGGTCTCAAGTGACCTTAATTTTTGCACATATAACCTAAAGATAACTACTTTTAAAAATACTTTTCAAACTTCCCAAAAAGGAGAGAAGGCAGCTGCCATGCTCAGCCCAGTGTTTTAGGTGATTTGTTCAGCTATGCTGGGCTCAAACCAGGGGCACTTGGCAACTAGTCTAATGGAAACGACATCCAGAATTTGACACTATTTTATGCAACATCTATTTGACACTATTTTGTGTCAAGAAAGCAAAGGACATTGCTGATCTTGTCTGATATGTGAGTTGTCGTGCCTGGAGATGCAATGCCATGGCCTGTTGTATCACTTGGTTTCTGAAGGGCTTGTGGTCTCATTAGCATTTTGTGCTGCATTAATAGCATCCAGATGTCAAGTGCTACAGTGGGTGTATATTGCAACAAAAGGTCTAGAGCAAATTGTGTAGACATATCCAAATTTGCTTTACACTTACTAGGCTGAGTAGAAGTAACAGAGCAACCACAGCAGCACATGCCTAGCAGTGAGGAATTGTTTGCACTGTGCTACTTTATTATCATTACCCAAGCTAGATTTAAACAATTTTCATGTTTGGTTTACATAAACTGTCATCTTTTCTAGAGAATTACACAAAGGTACATAAACTGGAGGCAAAGATATATTCAGTCCTTTTGCTCCTGGGTAACACACATGCCTTGTTCTGCTTAGAATAGCTGTTCTTCACACTCGAGCTCTTTTCATCTCAGCATGGGACAATGTTTGAGACGGTTGTACAGCCAAATGTGATGAAAGGGAGCATATAATCTATGCTGCAGTGACCTAAAGAGTCAAGAGCTGCTTCTGCAGATAAGCTAGGAACATAAATTACAGTAAGGATGGGAAAAAAAATCTATCAGTTCAAAACTGAGGCTCAGAAAACTTCCCTCTGCACAAGGAGGCTATTTCTCACATTAGCAACACAAATTTGAATGAGATGCATTACTAATATCATAGCTATTATCCTCACTAACAAATCTGCATCTTGTATATTAATAGAGACGTCCTACTATAAACTGAAAACACATGGATGAGAAACTGTGGTGTTCAAAATGACAGTCAGACAAGTGATAAGCCATGACAGAATAGCCTTTACCAGCTGTGCAATACATCCTTTCAATGTGTCCAGAAGACTGAGCAATGTCATTTGTGATGCTATTCTACTTATCTGAAATGGAGGAAATGAATAAACTTACTGTGCAGGCTGGGTCCTGACCCAGTTGATGCCCCTTTAGGGATGACAGGCATCAGGGCATGTTGTATTGCCATCTCCCACATTCGTGCCACATCAATGCCAATACCACTGCTGATAACACTGTTGTTCAGTGGAACACTTGAGAGGTTTTCTATGTTTTCTCCAACATAATAGACTATATTTGCTGTGTTTATTTCGAAACAATGAGGATTGGCTCCTTGAGGCAGCAAAGTGAAAGTTTTTGCAGGTTCCAGAGACAAAATTTCAGACAATGGGATTTCCTAAAATGAAAAAAGTATTTTACTTTCTGTGTAAAGATTATCAACAACTAAAGCATGAACTTTAACTAATTTTTGTTATTAGCTGTTGCTTTCTAACACATGCTTCTTATACAAATAAAAAAGGCTCTTTTAACCTGAAACTGGCACAGAGGACTGTTGATGGCAAAATACTAAATGTTTCCTTCCAAGACAAAGTAGAACTTCAATTATTTAATTCAACTTATCAAAGAGAGTAGTGAGGTTCCTTCAGAAAAAAAGGAAGATCACACAGGTATCAACAGAACTCCATTAGAAAATAAACCCTTGCTGACTTCTGGTATAAAAACTTTCCATTTCCACAACATATATTTTACTGGTCCTTGCTAGCTGACATCTTTCTGATCAGAGATTTGTTTGTGAAAAGCAAAACACACATATGCAGCTTAAATAATAATAAAAAACTGCACAGATAGATGCTATACTACTAGTGTACTTTTACTAAGTATCAATCTAGCAAATTAGTGCTTATATTCTCCTGGTATAAAAAGAGATTGAAAAATATTCCTTACTTTGTAATATTTGCTTCCAGTATCATTTTGAAAAAGTGTAATGCATTTGCTGTCCAGCCTCCAGTAGTGTCGCTTCCTCTGCAATGAAAAACAAGTGGAAAATAGTTCAAGTGCTTTCCAAGTAAATTAGTGAAATGTTCATTTCTCAAAAGCACTGCTGCCAAACTGCTTCACATTAGTTTGAAGAGATATATTGTGAATGATAAAGATTCACCTGCAAGTACAAATTTTTAAAGACTTTATAACTGAATTTAAGATTTATAGGGCCATGCTCCCTTCTTTCAGTAATAGCTCTGTTAAAATTGTACAAGTTTTAAAAATTTAAAATTTCATTTTGATGTCTGCATTGCTTTCAGCACAATTTGCTACTGGTATGCTCCTAAAATAATTAAAATTTCTTTTTGTATCACTTACAACACCCCAGCTCATTTTCAAAGGTCACATACTGAAGGGTTTATTCCTGTTTTAGGAGGTCACAATGAAAATAACTATTTCCTGTGCTAAATCTACTTTACAAAAGTCTCAGGTCAACTAGCAGTAAGGTATCTGAGAGACTACAGCTGGAAGGTAAAGCTACTTTACAGAACCCTTAATGTACTAACATTATGTTTTACTTCCTTCAGAATGCCTTTATATTTGACTTCCTGTGATAATGCAACAGACATATTTAGACGTTTTCTGTATGTTTTAACTGTCTCCTGCTCTTGTATGCAGTGCCAGTCCTTAGGTATGACAAGAGTCAGGACCTTGGAAACCACAAAACCTGCAAAAAATGCCTCATGAGTGATTGTACATTACCAAAGTACTGTTAGAATTGATTCTGTACTATTATATAGTACATACAGTAAGACAAGTCTTCCTTAATATTTCTTACCAATGTGTCCTTGCTTGTATAGTGAACCATCCAACCCTCCTTCATTACTGTGCTGCTTCTCCTTTTTGTGTGCTTCACAGACTGTACCACTCTCATTAATGGAATATTGTTGCTGGTTGAAGGGCTTAAGAATAAATTATTAAAGGCTTTTAGAAAGAAGATAACTTTGGACAAAAAGAAAAAAAAAACCTTTAAGTCAGAATATACGTACACACACACACACACATGATATTTGCATTTATTTTTATCGTTGCTAGCACATCAGGACTCCACACTATCTGGTTTTATCATTTCAAGTATCTTGAGATTATGAAGAAAAAAGATTGTAATGTTACATCATGAGAATTTCAGAGACTTTCTGAAGGCTTACACATGCTCTTCCAAAAATATTCCACAAGATGAGCTAAGAAAGTGGGCAGATGACTAGGGCCTCAGCTAGGCTGTGGGAGCCATAGCTCAAGACTGTGCTATATATAATTCAGAGCAGTACTTGATCTTGAATCTCTCATGATCTAGGGAAACACTGTCCATCATATTACTGTCCTGTGATCTTCCTTGGGTTCACACACACAATGCAGTGATGGTAGTTCACAGAGTAAAAAACGTGTCAGCTGCCCAGCTGCATGTGCCCTGGCTGGACAGCAGAGAATCTGCTAGAACCTCTCAGAGAAAGAGATTTAAACTACCACATTTTACACTCAAAGACTTAAAGAGAAACCCTATTGGCTTGCCCTGTGGAGCATGCACACTGCAACTTTCCCCCATTCAGCCAACACACAGTAGGTCTGGAAGGCATAGGAATATGACAGTGTTCCTGAGAGCACCATCAGATAAAATCTGTCAGAAACCAGAAGCAATGAAGCCCATTCTCCTTGCTGTTAGAATTAACAATTCCTAGAGCAGGTTCTGTGTAGTGGAATATGGACTCAATCCACTTTAATCCTAGACATAAAGGTTTAATTATTTGTAGCAGAACTTTAAACAGTGATGTTGCATTGTATGTGAATACGCAGCATACAAAGAGCTCATGTATTCTTCCCTGCTGGCAAAGCTATCAGTGCAACAACTCCAACAAAAAAAGGTTGAAACTGCTCAGGAAAAGAATAACACGTTAAGTTTTCACAGTTGTTGTGACTGTGGATGTCTGCAGATGGCCCTGCTTCACTGTAATGCACACTGGAAATAAGAAACGTTTTATGAATTGGCAGTTTCCCATCAAAATGAAAAAAGTGTGTTGTCTTAAAGTGTCATTAAGCCTGTAACATAAACATCTCTATTTTGCCTAAAAATGATCAATCAATCTGCAGTTGTGATTTAACTATCCTTGTTAAACTACTGACAAAAGGTTTACTTTTTATTTGCCTTTTATGGATCACTTAAAAAATAACCATGCATACGGAAACTACCCTTAAAAATAACTGGGGGAAGGTACTACTGGAAATACAGGAATGTCCCTCAAATAAGTAAAACGTGTTCCTTAATTATGAATGTTTTTATTAGTATAATTGTGCCTTTTTATTTTGAAAACCTCAAATGCTGTCCATTTAATACAACTTGGACATTTAAAATGTTCTATGATAATGAGTTTTTGATATAAGCACAGGCTTATATTGCAGTGATAGAAGGCGTGTATTATGCAAATAAACATGATGGTAACTCACTACTGCATGAGGCAAAACTGCATATTGTTGAAAGGGACTGCTTTCTATTAGTGCAACAGGTGTATGATAGTAACAGAGAACTAAGGGGAACATGCTACTCCCAGTAAGCAAAACAAAAGAGGAAAAAGCAGGTCAAACGGACCTGTGAAAGAAAAATATTCTACAATTCTTAAAGGTATAGATCCCTTGCATCAAGGAAATCACAGATTAAATTACCTTAATTCATTTTAGGTTCCCTGACAATGAATAATCTCTCCTTTTTCCCTACTATCCTGACAGTTCCAGTTAATTGATTAATGCTTTCTTCTCTTCAAGCACTTCTGAAGTACGTTGCACGACTCAATTCTTAGTTTCCTTGCTGAGAAATCATTTCAAAGCGCTAATCTATTTTGTAACCTGCTTCAAACTATTACTTCAGGTTTGTCAAACTTTCTTTTTTTCTGAAGTTATCTAAAAATACAAACAATTAATATAGAACTGATTACACCACAGCCACTTACACAATTTTTTTTTTCTTTATTGAAATGACCAGGCATTGCACTATTAGTCAGGAAAAAGATGCTTTGGAAAATAAAGAAGTAAAAAATAAATGAATAAATAATTTACTATTGCTCATGCACAAATAGTTTCACATTATTTTTGTAAGAGAATAGACCTGTAACAACTATTTGTGCATCAGTTTTCAAGTGCTACTTCAACATGACAATAACTTTCAAGTTTCTCTTGATTAATTACTAATTACTAATGTGCAATTACTAATGCACATGATCAGTGAAGCAATCTCACTGCAATTTCAGGACCACCATATATCACTAGCACTCTCCATCCCAAATGAGTGAGAGTAGAGCCCAAGCAGATTCCCACTTGATCCCTAGACATGATACTTAAAATAAATACAAAAGAAGATGGAAGACAACAGCTCACCTGATCATCCTGTTAGACTCATCGTGATCTGGATCAGCATCTTGCATTTCCCCATTGTCACTATGGGATCCTGTCATTGACATCTCTGAATCATGAGCCATAGATTCTTCCATGTCATCTATAAAACCACTGTTTCTTTCACTGTCATTGTCATCACTCCCTTCTTCCATGACCACATCAGACTCAGCCCCAGGACTAAGAAGATCTGCAATATCATTTCTCAAGTTATTATCTGAAAACATACAATACTCCCATCACAATAGCCTGGCATATTCTAAACTTCAAAAAAACTCACGTTCTCTTTGGAACTCTATTGCCTGTATCTCTCTCTCCTCAGCACTCTCTGTACTGGTGAAACGTGGCATTTCACCAGTCATTTAGAAAATCACTACAGAAAATTGAAAAAGCATCAAAGCGAAATATTTTCAGAAATACAACTTTTTTATTAAAAAATGCCAAAGTCAAAGCAGAATTTCTTATCAATGGACTTCTATCAAAGACTATGCACCTGAGCTTTATTTATGAGATCTTCTGGCAGATTTTCTATGCAGCTGAAATGTTGTGTACTGGCTTGATGGCTGTTGACACACTCAAATTGCAAATGATGCCAGAATAGAAATTTCAAAACTAGAAATGTTGTAATATGATGAATTACATGAATTAATGAACTACTGAAACAACTTCCAAGACAATTACTTATAATGTGACCTATATGTTCCTTTGCATCAGGGTTTTCTGTGAAGCCTACACAAAATGGCACAGTAATCAATACTACTGAAACACATGCTGCCTTTAGAAAAGAAATATTAAATACACAACTTTTTTGTTGCATTGCTGCTTATGAATGGATTTATCTGGAATACAGAAAGGAACAGGAAAAAAAGAAAATTACTTACTTTTTATATCACAAAGAACCAAACAAACTGACCCCTCCCCGCTCCAAAACAATGATCAAAATAAAAAAGCCATTTTGTTGAAACTAAACCTGTTCCTACACAGGCTGAGATCTAACACGCCAAAATCATTAGTCCAGTCAGAGAGTAAAGACAGCATTACTTTTTTTGGGATGTTGCAGTATTTCAGAAACCTGAAATAAGGTTAAAATCACACAGAACGCAACAAATAGTCTCCCCTAGAAACTTTTGCCTAATTGTGTGGAAGAAGTTTCTTGACAGTCAGTGTAGATAATGTCTCACAGGAAGAAAGCACACTGAATTGGCTGACAGCAGAACCTTTGGAATTGATGGCATTTCACTGAAACTGGAAGTGCACAGCTGAAAGGTTCATTTATGTGTACAGTAGTCTTAAGATATTTGGATGTAAATTACTGACGTGTGATTAAGAGACACATTATACTTTATCTCTAGCAAAACCAGTCATTCAGTCATGAACGACTACAGTGCAAGGTTCTCTCTTTGCTATTCTTTCAACACTTTTAAAGCCTCTATTTTTAATAAACATACAATCAGTTAAAAATAACTCCCTACATTTAGTATATAATGTGTTTACTAATGACGCCATACTTGTAATTTTATTCTTCAGCTTTTCCTTCACTTACTATTTTGGGGAAGTTTTATCACACAGCAGATGGATCAAGTGACAGATACTGTATTTTATTTATTAAGTTTGAAAACAACATGGACCAAATTACTGTGAAAACACAAATGAGACACAGGATGAAACTGCCTTTAATAATGCCGAGGATCCTGTATCAGTCATTTAGGGCACACAATCAAGAGTTCCACTATGATCCTATGTATACATACCATGGATATTATTTGGTGCATAAAAGCCAAACTCTATAAATGAGAACTTCAAGGAGCACACCTGCAGTGAGCCTAGAGAATGCTTTCTCACCCCAAGCGACTCCGTGCAAGCTTTCATCAGACAAACTATCACTTCTCATTAGCCCAGCATCAGGAGGCGAGTCCAAACAAAAGGAGCGTGTTGTTTTGAAGCAAAGGTGGGGAGAGGACAGAGAGGGCATGTTGGAGGGATGAAATACAGCTGTCTCAGATGGAAAGAGGGAACTTGGAGGAGTAATTCAGAAACAAATGTAAATTTTGATCATTTAGTCCAGCTGTGTAGAAAGAAAGTTTACCTTCCTTCCTGTCTTCTCACAGCACTTTAGATCAATCACTCCTCTCTAAAACTGCATCTGTGCGGTAAAAGTTTATAATTTATAAGCAGATTTAGTTACTCCCTCTGACTGCAAATCTCATGTAAACTTTACTCTATTATCAATGAAATTAACAAAGCATGTTTATATTTAGTAGTTGGATTTGAAAATCAAGCCACAAACTTCCATAAGCATCATTACTTGCACTCCTGAAGAAACAGTTGTGTTGTGGGATGGTTAATGCTTAAGTGAGGTGAAAGATTTAAAAAAAAAAAATAAAAAAATAATAGTGACTCCAAGAAGCCAGTGTGAGGTGCAGAGAGGACATGCATTAAGGAAGGCCATCAACCTTCCAGAAAATCATGCACCTCACCACATTTCAAGTGGCATACTCAGTAGCTATACTCATTTTGCCATTAAACATAAAAACTTTGTAGTGATACAGTCACACTACTATGAGAAATATTAATTAACATTCCTATTTTTGGATCTTATTCATATGTCTTCAATAAAGTAGATCACTGATTTAAAGTTTGAAAAAGGATGCCTCACAAACTTTATTAATCTCAGAAGCAGTTTAGGCTGACAACACAGGAATATGCATTAGAAACTGAACACTTCATCACGCTTCTCATTCCCTTATCACATAGAAAAGTGACATTTTCAAGGCAATCAACAACTCATCTACAACCACTCCTTTTTTCTCTCCAGTACCGTCTGTCAGGATTACCCATACATCCCTATACTTAACACAAAACCAACAGCACATGCATGGGAAAACCGGCAGATACTCAGGCCTTTATTTCTGGCAACAGGTATCATTAGTTTTACACCAACAGTGAGTGGTGGAATTTTTTCCTGGAGGGCATTCCCAGTTCTTCTAGGTATGCTTTCCTTCTCAGTAAGATATTTTTTCCCCTCAGATTGAAAGGCAATTTTGTGCCTCCATCTGACAGGTAAGTGCCAACTTCTCACGTGTGGCTTTCGGCTTTCCTCTGGCATTCTGCATTCAACGGGCTGTCTGCATTCAACCCAGCCTTTTGCTGCAGACATCACCTGTGTGCAGAGCTGAGCCTGTCTGCCAGTGCCACCTATTTGGTTGAGACATACTCTGAGCTCATGGTGTATGAACCACTTGCAGTGTTCCTCCCACACTTCATCTTCAACGTACAACAGGAATACGGGGGAGGAAAGGCCACTCCCAAGCCATGGAAAAATGTGTGTTTGTACACATTACAGTTTTACATTTCTCTTTTATTTAGCTGACGGTTTAAACAATGACAGGAACAATTGTTAGGACAACTTACCTCCATTAATGGCAACTTCCCCCAGGCAATTATTTGGCACTTTAGGAGCACAGCGTTTGTGACAGTTGAATCTACAGTCTGTTAAGTAAAAAACACAGTAGAATTATTTTTCTGTGACACAATTATATTTTTTTTTCCTGTTATCCAGCCTATAGATGTCAAGCCCTATCATTTTCATTAACATAAGTTACATGTTGAGAGAATGTGCACTAGCCTGGCTGCACGTTCCTGTCAGTGCAAGGGAGAGAAGCTAGAAACATGTTTCCCTGAGGTGAAAAAAAGCATTTCCAAGGGTAGCTGGGTGGAGGTACTAATGCAGCCAAAGCATGTGCTCAGCTCATCTAGGGGAGTGATGGGGAAACCCAAGCGCTTGTCTGCAAAGCCAGAGTTGCTTTTTCAGTGAAAGACGCAGACTACGCTGTAGTGTATCTGCTGCAGCGTAAGAAACTGACTATGTATCAAATACCAATGACCGAAAATTGAAACAGGAAACCCCCAGCCAACAATTTTAAATGAGAAAATACTTGTTTACATCTCAAAGCAACTTCTAGACAGCTTGCAACTGAGGGCTCCTTCTACCCTTCCTTATTTTCCTTTTATTTCACTCTACCTTTACTTCTTTCATATGTCTAAGTACCACTTCATTTGATGTCTTGTTAACTGTTTTCTTTTGGTTTATGAATGCATTTAACTTAAACTAAGAGCTGTAACTTACTAACACACCTGAAAAAGCAAAGAGTCAGGAAGAAAAATATAGGTTGTCTATATATTTGTATTTATTTAAGTTGATCCAAAATCCAACTGCAGTACAGCAGTGGCCAAACTACTGGTATTTTTTTTTTTTTTTAAATCAGGTTAATATTTGCTTAAGTCATCAGGATTCAAAATTAACTGATTGATGCCCTCAAGTGATGCTCTCATAGAGATTTTGCTTTAGTTGAACTCTATCAGAATCATACCTTTGAATTTTTGCAGGGTTCAAAGAAGCAATACTAAGTATACTGATTAATTTTATGATAGTCATTGTTTATTTTAATGAAGGAAAGGTGATTTAAGGATCTATTACCCAACATTACCTAACACAATGGCATGCACAATGCTTTGTATTTACAGGCACTCTAGCTGGCAAAGGTGAGCCATCAATCTAGGCTTCAATCCAAGGGGTCTGACTCACTTCAGCACCTACTAAGGTACAATGCCATGAGACTTCAGAGTACATTAGTCACACTGAAAAAAATGTGGGTTTAAATTCTCATATAGCCAATCTTATTTTATTTTCATTACAACTTCCCAAAACCCTGCACTGCAGGGCATATGCAATTCATGCATAAGACTTTGCAGATTGAAAACAATAAAGATCAGAATACAGTCTTCTGTGTTAACTATTAAGCTGCATGCACAGGTTCACCTAGTGCCAAATGCAAAATAATCTACACCTTCAGGAAAAATGTGTGCTATTGCAGGTACACCAAAGTGCAAGAACGAACAGCTATGTAGCCAGCTCCTGCAGAACACCAGTTACTGTAATTTTGACTCCAGCTTAATCCCATGTAATTACACATGTACCTACACCTAGACAGTTTAGTGAGGAAATCATGAATAAGGCTACATAGTAACTACTCAAACACTAATTTATTAATTTTATTATGCTTAGCTTTTATGTGCCTAAAGGAGATTTACTTACCTTTGCACTGCAAACCCTGTCTAAAAAGCCCTTTGAGAAGCTTCTTACAGTACTGGCAAACAGTTGGACGTGTGTAAGAGTGGATGACAAAAGTGTGAGGCACTTTAACCTTGGACAGTAAAATCTTGTCTAGCTGAATAGGTCGTCCAATGTAGGACTGTGAATTTGACCTCTTCTCTCGCCCAGTGAATGATTCTGATGGTGTCTTCTGCTGTAAAATGCATAAGAAGAACTGGATTAATTTTTAAAAGAATATCATATTCATATATTCACTCACTTCAAGAACACTAAGTCATATGCCATAAGAAGTCATGTAAGTGCCTTTAAGGACTAGTAAGCATCATACCCCTCTCAGACTGCTTTTCAAAAATTTGAAAGGTACTGAACAACAGCTTTGCCAACACTACTATCATACATTTCACATTGTGACTGAAACAGATTTTTATTCAAAGAATAAATGTTTTTTAATCAAAATGAAAATACCAAAAATTTCTCAGAAAAGCATTTTGTATTCTGATAACAAGCCATTTTTATCTCAATTATTTTCTGGTTTGTATCAAACATAACTTTGAAAGGCTGCATTTTTTTGTATAAACCCTAAGAAAATTCTTACCTTATTCTATGTGCATGCATGTTTTTGATGGAAAAAAGATTAACGTTTTCTAACCCTTTAATTTATATTTTTTACTATCACTAACCTTACCACATTTAGATTATGTACAATAGGTACTTAAATGCATATATAACTATATATGTGTATGAAGTGAAACACACAGACTAAGGCATGGAATCCAAAGAATTTTTCCTGGAAGAAAAGAGTTACCTTATTTTCTCTACTATTTTTTCTAGATGTACATATGGAAATTACCCCAAAAAAACAACTCACCCAGAAAACTGTTTTCTGCTAATATTTGCTCTTAAGAAACAACCAAACGACACCCACAATTAACATGGAAAGGAGAAAGAAAAGTGGCAAGATGCATAGTGATCATTTAAAACTCAGCATCTTCTCACCATCAGCTGCAAATAATCTGATAACTGAAGGCTAGAAAACAAGACATTCCCAGTGAGTCTGCACTGTTCAAAAATGGTAGTAGTTGAAACTTCTGATAGACCTAACCTGAAAAACTGTTTGAAACAAATAATGTTACAGAAAATTCTCCATCTGAGAAGGTTGATTAAGTACTATTTCCTGGTCACCAAAATATAAAAATACGTTTTCGTACGCTTCTGAGAATCTTGGAGGAAAGAGGAATTTAGAAGTCATTTTGATGGCAGAATAATCTAAGGACTTTGCCTTTACAGTGTATTTGCTGTGGGGGAAAAAATAAATCTTCCTTAAAAAGTTTCAGATAGATTTCTTGCTGTGAAGATAAATTCTTCTGATTATACTGTAGAATTGTCTTTCCAAAGAAGCATATATATGCAATGCATAAATGCAGTCCTTTCAAATCAAGGAAAAATATATAAAATACATCGGATGAGCCAGGTACATCTGGTCACCAAAAAGAAACTAGATTGAAACAGCTATAAGAAAGCATCTGTCTTTCTCACAAATAATAGTGGAAAAAGTACGCGTACATACTCTGACATTATGTGTTTACTTCCTGAGGTTTAGATCTTTGCTCTGCAAAGTACTTATGCAAAACCGAAACAACAAACTAATCTCAATTTAAGATTAAATTTATTCAATATTTGTTAGCTAGCAATAAAGTTTGCCTAATATTTCCAAGACAGATTGCATAAAGTCTTATGAAATCAACATGAACAGGACTGTAAAAGGGAGGACAAAAGACCGCCAGTATATAAGCCACATAAACTACACAACCTGCATTGCTCAGCTAGTGTGAGCCACCTGGAAATTACAGTCCTCAGTACTTGTGGACAGGGCAAAGCTCACAAGAGGAGTGAGAAATAGCAATGCGGTCCTCTCAGTCTGATGCTTGAGTAGAACAGGAACAATTTTGGCCAGACTGATGCTGCTTCGCAGTCTTAGTTCAGTGGCTTACAAGCTACAGCCTCAACCTTATCCTATGGTCAGGCACCTTGCTCTGAGTTTGCTCTTCAGCGCCCACAACAAGAACAGTTTTACATGTGGCATATTAAAATTTAATATAAGTATTTTCTTTTTTAATAAAAAAATTGTTTAACAGTTTGCCTTAATTCTAATCACTACCTGCAAGGCACTAGTCACAACAATTTGCTATCTCCTACTTGAATTAGAGGACTTTTTACGTGTAGTGACAGTAGTCTTAAAATGTACTTTAACAGGAGTAAGAATTTCTATGGGAAACAGTTCTATTGCTTGCTTTCATTACGTCAGTTTAGTTTCTTGACAATCTTACTCTTGACTGCAGTACCAGTGATCCAAGTATCTACTAATGCTACGATCTCTCTTGAAATCCTGATTTATATAATCTAAATAAAACCTATTTTCTATGATCAATCTTTGCCTTCATTTTCCAAATTATTGCCAAAGTAAAAATTATTTTGGCAACTGGATACTGCTAAAAGCAAAGTCCAAAATACTTATATCTAGGTGACTTCATGCTTAAAGAATTTTAGAAAGCAGGTTTGGCCCAGTTTTCCTTACCAAATGCCTTGGAGGTTTTAGAAACTTCCGTAGGGTTGCTGAAATGTACAGAGACTAATCTTGGGCAGTTATATGATTAAGAGAGAGAGACAGTCTTCCTGGAAGCTTTGGTTCTGACCTAGATGTCTGATCAAATCTCAGGTGTGGTAAAGTATAAGTGTGGGACAAATTATTTGCTATATTTTTTTGCTTTTTCAGTTTGATGGCAAGTGTTTCAGTTTTAATGTGCTAGTATAAGCTTCTGTGAAAGCATTAGGTTGGACAAAAAGTAAATTTGAGATGCTCTACATTGAATTGATCCTTTCTGACATAACTCTGAAACAGTCATTCATCATACCACCAACCTTGATCAAATATTGAGTTAACATTGATAAAGCTTTTGTCCTGTTATTAATTTTTCCCCTCAAAATTTTTATTAGTCAATGCACAGTTATAATTTCTGAAATATTTACTTCAAGTCTCATTTCAAATGGCTGTCGAGTCATGTTAGAGAACAGGCAAGTAACTAAGATATTGCTAGCAATTTATAAGTGTTCTTCACAGCTCAAGCAGTAATGGATAGTAAACAAAAGATAAAACACTGGAAGACCTACTGTAGGATGTCAGTCTTTAAGACTGGTCCCCACTTCAACTTTTTAACATTTCAAATTGCTGCTTATATTTATGTTAACAATAATAAGCTCAATAACAAATGAACACAACAATTTCACCACCTTCACTGGTAGGCCTAAATTCATTCTAATAAATTCTTTATAGGCAGTATCTGTCAGTTTTTTCTACTTCCAGTCCAATTTACAAAAAAAAAAAAAGTATTTCAGTTTTAGTTTGGCATTCCACAAGTGCTCGGCTGTACACACCAGCAGCATAACACATCATGTAATACACCAGCAATTCTTAATTTACAGTGCCTTTAGTTCAAGAGGTAAAGCTGAGTTTCACCTTCTCCCATGCTAGAAAAAAACATTAGCATTCATGGATCTGCTCTTGTTCCTGTGTGCCCGTGCCTGATGTGACTGACTCCACTCCCTCCTTCTTCCACAGCAGACAATGTGCCCCTCTGCTCAGAGATAGCAGGGGAAGTAAAACTGGTGACAGAGAACTCATGGAGCGTCACGCAGCATCTTCCACACTCCTCTGATGACTGACTGATTAGGAGGAGTACCTCCTCTCCCTCCTCAGATGAGCTTCTTCTCCCCATATCTTCCAAAACTCCTGTCAAGATCACTCTAACTTCAAGCACTCCCAGCATCAAACAGACGCCACAATTTAAAGCCCCTGAAAGCGAACAGGAACTACCTTATTTTCATTGCAAAAGTAAGAATCCCTTCCACAAAGCACCTTCTTCTTCAGCTGGTTTGTTAAAAAGATAAATGAGTTTTTCCTGGTAGTCAGCCAGACTACTGACTCAACAAGTCTGGACATTTCCCAGGAAATGTTTGCTTAACCAGACTACACCATGGAAACTAACAGCCTGCACATACTAATACTAAACAGTTCTTTAGAACAATCATCCCAGAGAGGTACTCTATACTTTAACAGCTCAGTGTATGATTTTCCAAGTGACAACAAACACCAAGAAGCATGTGCAGATACTTAACTGTCCAACCAAGCCAGTGACACTGATCACATCCAGATACTTCAATTGAATTATGCCTTAAACTATGAGAATATCTAATAGAATCCAGTTGGCTGACTCTTACTTTGAAAAAAATAAAGTTTTGATTTTTTAATTCCAAGAAGGAAAAGGTGCCAAGCTTTCCCACACATCGGGCATTCCTCATAACTCTTACTTAGCTGACACCTTGTCCCTGTTTCTTGTTCAATTTCTTTGAATTTTTGGAGTATACTGAAGCTACTCATGTGAGTTCTGGTGAGCTTTGCTGAAAGCTATTAGAGGACACAACAATTTGACCACATTATCCAGCAGCATAAAATCATTGTATAGAACCCTGTCATTGCAGGAAGAAGATAGTTCCTCAAAGGTAAAAATAGCTCAGCAGACCTTTCCTGTTGTTTCTACCTTGCCCAAATTCATTGCAAAATACAATTAAGAAACTGAAATAAATATTGATTCCCCACCAATGGATTCAGCTGTTCTTATTACCTTATTGCCTTGTCTTCTAGTATCACACCTATTCCTTTCAGGCACAGAAATCAAAGAAATTTTATGGAGATGTCAAAGGGACTAATGGGAAGCAATAAGAGCTGACTGCCTGGACACAAGAGTTGGCCTCTTGGGAACAAATACAAGGACCAACCCTGCAACTGAGCTGCATGGGCTAGTCTAAACCATAAAAGTGACTGCTGTTTGCCTGACTTCTTTTAAAGGATTTTGACAGTCCCACTAAAAATGGCCCAGGGACTCAGACAAAGCGTCACCAAAAAGCTTCACACTCTGTAAGAGACAGAAAGCAACTACTTCTATTTTGACAAACACGCTTGCAGAAAAACATTCAAGTCAGTAACCTTCACTCAGGAGAGAACAGGCTACACAACCTATACTCTCCTACATAATTTTCAAAACTGTTCACAAAGAAGCGCTAACCTTCTGCAGGCTCAATATCTAAAAAGTATTGTGGCACTGTTCCTGCACTTACACTGAGATATTCAGTCAGAAATAACAGAGGTATTCCTACAATTTGAAATGCTTGCCTTAACAAAAGAACAAGTTATCATGAGCTAGGGTTTTTTATTTACTTGGACAATTGAGAAAAGTGATGTATATTTTAGAAACCAAACAGCAATAACTGTTTGCATGAAATTTCATTTTCAGTGTTGAAGCAGACGTGTTGAAACATGCATTTCCTTCCTATATAAAAGGCAGAGGATAAAGCCTTAATATGTTCATACACAATTTCTTCACAGGAAGCTACTGTCAAATGAGGTGCTAGATATCTGTGTAACCGCAGGAAGTCTGTGTTTTTAATGCAATGCAAATGTTGACTTTCTTTTACAAATTAAACTATGTGACTCTAATTAAGTGAATTCAAGGAAACAAATCTTCAGTTAAATATACTGAAATACCACACTCAGACTGCAATCAACTATGTTGTCTTTCGAGACTTCTTGCACTCTTCTCTTTAAGTCAAGTGTGTGATTTAATCCTACAAGCACCACACTTACATAGCTACGGTCTGAAAAAACATTTCACTTTCACATGTGTAAACACATCAAAGAACTGACTTCAGTACAAGCTGTTAATATTAAACTATCCACAGATGGAAATTACTATGTATGCCGTTCTTCCACTCAGACATCAATACCAGCAGACAGTGGTTTGAATGCTCTGTCTGTAACCTGCCTTATTTTGGAAAGTAGCAAGAGAAGATTTCAGCATTCATTGTGTGACTATGCTGACTTGCAGAATCAGGGAATTCCCAAAACAAAAGCCCTTTTCTTGACAAAGATTTGCTGGTACCAGCAGGCATAGTAGGACTTATATAGCACAGAGGTTTTTTCCAGTATCTTACAGACACAACTTCCTTCAAAAATATAAGGTTTAGTTTGATCTTCTACCATGTACTTCATAATTTTAAGTATAGTAACTAATAAATTATTTTCATGTAGGTATCTTGCACTGTTACAATGCCCACATCTGAAGCCAGACTGAGCAGCTTTTTTGTGCCTAGTAAGTTAAAGAAAGACACACAGGATGATACAAAGGTACCACAGCCAAAGGAGACAATACAATGATCCAATACAAAACCCTTCAGAGAATATTTGCACAATTCTGATTCATACTAGCATATACAAATACTGCCTTCTTTGTCGTTCCCCCCCACCACCATTGGCTGTATAAATTTATCCCATTTGACATTGTCTACATACCATCCTTACCAAATCACAGATAATCAGCAGGTCTTTGGGCTCAACCACAGACACTGGTTTGGAAAGTTCTGGCACTGGACAGAGGAGGTCTAAACAAATCTGCTTGGTGAGGCTTGTCTAAAACGTAAGTTTGGGGACAGTAGGATGTTACCAGTACAGAAACATAAGATTGTATATTAGAAGGGAAAGCACCACTGAACATGTCCAGGCCATGTAAATGGAGATAAAAGATTGCACTGATTGCCACTATTCCTCAAAACACAAACAGCCCTTTGGGATCTTGTACCAATTCATGAGCTCCAGAACAAACATGAATGTCTCAGAGATGGTATAGGGAAGCAAAATGTGTGCTTCAGCGTTTGCCAATTCGTGGCATTTTCAGTATGTGCAAACCCTTTTGCTAGCACTTAGAAACTACAATAACTTAGCTCTGACTGTATGTTTCCTTAGACATACCACACACTCCTAAAAAATTCCTGTTGCTACAGTCACAGAGCATCTACAAATCCCCAGTTCAAGCCATGGTGACTTAGATGAAGGGTCATAAGCTGACAACTATTATTATGGTATGTCTTTCCTAAAAATAAAACAGGTGATTTAGGAACAAGTGAGAATTACCTGAGGACAAAAAACTGGAATCACTCTCCTCTTCCAAGCTGAAGAGTGAAAAACCCATAAAACCTCTCCATGGGATCACTAACAACTTGCATTCATCACCAGACATGGCACATATGAAATTGCAGAACAAGTACATCTTAAGCTGTTTACCATCTTCTCTTCTACATATCTTCCTAGATATTTGAAGAATTTTAGGTGCACAATTGATGCAATTTTTAATGCTTTCCTAAATGTACATCTTGTAACAAGAAATTATTGGCTTGATCATCTTTTGTATCTTATCTAGTTGCAATGAACCTCTGAAACAATTATATTGGTGCAAATTAGGTCAGAAAAGGGCTGATGTAGTCTGAATTAGCCACAAAAAATTCGGTCCTACACCATTTAGTACATGGCAGATAGTACTAGGACTACTATTACCTTATGGCACAGAATAAGGTAAGCCATTCCAAATTTACTTTCCCTATCCTAAGATGATTTAATTCAGGGCTCAGCTGAACTTTAAATATCATAGACATGCAACACTTTAGGAAAAAAGGGAACTATATTTTAAATACGTTCCGTTGAGTTGGTTTTGATCTTTAGTATCGTTCAATATTATAAACAATTGCAAAAAAGCAAGAAAACTAAAAGAAAAAAAATTGTGGAATTAACTTAAATTCCTATTTAAATATTTAACTTTCAGTGTCAGGTTCACTGCGTTCTGTTCAGTGCATGACCCAAGGTTCACCTAGTGGATCTGATACTAAATCAATGTGACCATTGTTTATGATTGGTTTAATTACTAACAGCCTCTATTTTATCTTCTATTATTTTTAAATGAAGTCTAGATTTTGGAGCAAATTCCACGAGCACTAACCAAAACAGCATGAGGGTTTTTATTAAACATATGAGTGCACTAAAAATAAGCTCCCATTAAGACAGAGAGGGCCGTGCAGTGTACATCACTGAAACACGGGAGGATAACTTGAGGGTGACAAGAACAAAACATAACTATGAGTGGTATTAATTCATAGTTAACTCAAGTGCCTTCAAGAGAAAATATTAATTTTGCCTCTGAGGATCTTCGGTCTAATGAACTCTACTTTAGCCATTAGTAAAGGACTTCTACTATTTACAAGTGGCTTAAGGCATGAGGATGCTCTCAGCTGCAGCACCCCAGCTCTTCTTTAACCCTTCCCTCAAGGCCCCTTTATTTCCAGTTCAGTGAGCTGAGGAGGCACACAAGGTTCTGCAGGGACTGGAACTGCGAAAAAAAGACATGTCTTCTGCAGGAAAGTGGAAAACAAAGGCTTCTTAGAGCAGGTAGTTCTGAGTCACTGGAAACAATGACTCTTTATTTCAGTGGGGTAAGAGAAAAGGGCATCTGTATGAAGTGCTGGGTGCAAGAGAGTAAAGAAAAAACCGCCACCTATAACTCAAGACAATCCCCTCCCAGAGAGTCTACTGTCCTAGTTCTGCAGAATCATTCTTCTATATATAGCTAAAAAGCCTCAAGCCAGCTCTGCTTATAACAATCTACAGAGGCAAACAACACCTGGTGTTTTGTATTCTGTCAGTGATACGTAAATACTCCTTTTAACTAAAACTATTTACATTTTACATTTTAAATTATTTAGCAAATAATAATTATAATTCCTGATTCATCAAAAAGCAGAGATAATATGTAACATTCCACTTACCTATGCCCCATGAGACACATTATTCCTATTTTAAATGCAAAGCTCAGCTAGACTTTTTCTGAAAAATCACTTCTGATGAATCTATAAAATGACCTTAATATATCAACATTCATTGCTTCTAGAAGAACGAAACAATCTTACTAAAACAATGGAAACATATATTTAAAAAAATAGAAGTAAAATTCTATTGTGTTATATAAACATATTTTGAAGCAAATTCACAGAGAGTTAACGTATTTGCTTTTCACAAAAGAAATAAAATTTTGCTTTTCCTTCAAACACTTTTTTTTCACTTTCTTTTTTCATTTGCCTTTAATTACTGCTAATTTAGGGTAATTCACCATCATCCAGACTGGTGAATTCATCACTTTTCAGGCAGCATATACTTAGAATAAAATTATCTTTGGTATTACGAAACCCCTGTTGTATATATGCCTGGTTTGTATTGTTTAATGAGTATTCTGTGGAGCTGGAATTCTGGGGCATACTACAATAAGCATGTATGTGTTTTAGGAAGAAACACACCCCTTGAAGTTTTCAATGGGGCTTTGAGCAACAGGTCTAGTGGAAGGGGGTCCTGTTCATGGTAGGGGAGTTGGAACAAGTCGATCTTTAATGTCCCTTCCAACTCAAACCATTCTATGATTCTATGGAATAAAGCTATTCCATAGATAGATATATGTTTGGCCATGCAAATCTTCATTTCAGCATAACAAAATATGCCTTAGTTTAACTATGCAGTATTTCTAAAACGGAAAACATTTGCAAAGCCTGCTCTTCTCTGGCTGCATCTCAAATACATGCTGCAAAGGAAAGATGCCAACATTTCTCAGTTTCAAAAACTTACAAAACTTTAAAGACAAATCAAACTACTTTGGAAAATCCAGACTGAAAGTCAAAGAGAACAAACTCTGACATGAACTACCCACTAAAACCAAATAGTATTGTATTCTCATTTAGACTTGATATTTTTTACACAGAGCTGTAACTTATTTCCGCAGAAATACATGATCCTAAACTGCTTCGGGTTTTTTTAATGCAGCTGTAGTCTGAAAAGGAGCTACTACAATGGTAGTATGATATTAAAAGTTTAATGCTGGTAAGCACTTAAAGGTCAGGGGTTTTCAGCTTAAAATTAAAATGTTTATTTTCTACCTTACTCCAGCAAATTCCTAAGTCCTGAAGGCCAAATTAAAATTTTCTTCCCATGTTACTACCAGTATAAAATAGGGCTTCAGTCTAACCAATGATCTCTTTTATGCCTAAAAAATAAGTCATTATATGTTGAAATATTTTAATGTTGGCTAATTTACTGTTTAGAAGAATTATGGCCCTCACTTTGGAATCTGGACTTTACTAATCTGATTTACTTCCTGCATTTTTTCACATTCATACTGATAATCATAAAAGAGGATGTTGCTGATAGTATGATAGGGAGTAAATTCAGTACATACCTCATAGCCAGGGCTGACAGGAGACTGAGACAGGAAGTTGGAAGGAAGAAAAAACAGAACAAAGAAGTAAGGGGGAGAAAAAGACAGAAAACAACGTTATTTTAGAAGCAAGCATGAATGTGGGATCATATTATACTCTCATTCTTTGTTACAGAATAGAATGCAGAAGAATTGCGTTTGGGCTATGCCACATAAAAATCTGGGTTGCATTGCATCCTCCTACTTCTATGTCATTTTTAGCATTTCTATTAATGAGTTTCACACTACTAAGTTAAGAATCAAAAAAAGATATTGCACAAATTTAATTCTTTGGCAGTATATTTTTAAAGCTGTACTCAAATATAGTCCACATTCAATTTTCAGCTCAAATTAAATGTTTAATGGCTAATGAAAACATTTATACCGAAACTGAAACTGTTTCTCTGTGTGAAGGTTTCCTATACAAGGATAATTAAAGTACCTTTTTTATGATTCCCCATTATCCTGTCTCAAAGGCTTTTCAAATGCCACAATTTCATAAGATAGGACAAAACTTACTCACTTTATAAGTGTCATTTTTCAGAGGACAGACTTACATGCTAAATTCAACACTGTGAGCTTAAGTTGGCTCCTTTTAGGTCCACACAACATCAACAACAAAAAAACCTCCTCAGTTTAATAACTGCATCTATCAAAGGTCTCCAGGAATTTCTTCTCTCTCCACTACTCCACTACATGGTAATTAGGGGTAAAAATGCATCCATTTTAGTCCTATTTAAAGAACTGACAGATACCTCGTTGAATTCAGTGGTTCCAAAGAGAGCTTATATTTTGCTCATACTGATTCAAGTGATACAACAATATTAATAAAGAATCATACAATCTTGTGAACAGGAACGACGTTTTTCCAGTATATTCACAGACTGTGGGAGAATAAAAGACATTCCAAAGTGCAGGCTTTGACTGGCACCACTGTACAAACTGTCATAAAACTTATCTCAGAAGAACTGCAGAAGAATGGAGTCCAAAGGACAGATCTGATACAGGGGAACTGACAAAACTTATGCACACGTAAAAAAAGTGGAGGGGTGGGGCAAGAAGTGAAAGACATTCAATGCAAAAAAACCAAAACAGAGCAAAAGGTATATAGAAGCCATATGTGAGAACATTTCTGAAAATCTGATAAAGGATACCATGATTTCATGAAATAAAAATCAGAAAGCTATTGGATTTCTCTAGGCTAATGCCCATTCCTACACCCACTGTAAATATATTTTCTTTGTGCATGCATATGTGTTGGTGCATGTGTGATGTTCAGAATCATTAACGCAGGTACACCAATCATTACAAGTCCTTAGAGCAGTACAGCCTGCAGTATAGGTGAATCTTACTGTACATCTTCACTGGCAATTTTAATGTTTTCAACCATTTCGCACTACATAGCTTTGTCAAACAAGTATTTCATTTAAGAATGAATCAACAAACACCACAGTCATATAATTAAAAATGGTTTCAATTTGAAATTTTTTGCTACATTTTAACTGTACAGTGCAGTGAATATTTCTAGACCATACAGGAGGATTCTCATTCATGTATTTTTTTTAAAGCAAAATTTCAGAAAAAAAATTCAGAATTAGGGCCAGCCTACCTCTGAATTTTCTGTCTTGGCCTAAGTAATTTCTGAAACAACCTGCTGAGAATTATGATTAATCTGTAAACACTTGTTGCTGTAGTTTGCAGAACTTAAGCACCTTACTCATTTATGCAGCTTTTAAATTAAAAATACAGACTCATAATGTTAACCTTAATTTCCAAGTAGCTTTAGACTAATGATAATCAGTAGCATAAGTACATAATTATGGTTCATAGATGGTACTGCATCTAACACCAGGTCTACATAATTTGCAATAGTGTCCTTTCAGTATGTCAAGTTTAACAAGTTTAATATTCTAATTGAGAGGAAAACATGATAATTGTTGTGTGTACTTGTAAATTCTTTCCTCTCTTTTAAAGCTTAAGTTTTCAAAACTTTCACTTAAAGGTGGATTAATTTACACACTGTGTAAAATCCTAACTGTTCAATTATATTATGACTATCAGTGTTACAAAGAGCAAATGTGTCAAAGATAAGAAATACATATTGTCATTTACTCGAGTCAACATGTTGTTCTCAGAAGAGTTGTTTACATTAAGGAGAACTAATATATTAATGCATATACAAGTATACTATATGTGCCTGTGTGTACACTGTACATCTATATATACATCAACATATATATATATACACACATACACAAACATTCACCACAAATATATGTTTAAGGATCTAATGAAGATTTCTCCTACTTTCTTCTGAACACTCAGAAACATGCTAAATACACAGGCTCCAACTAATTAACTACAGCCTTGACTGTGACAGATACTGTTTGATACTTTGCTATCTGGGTCACAGTGTTTGAATGAGGAAAATCTTTCCTATATAATAAACCAAGGGTTTATTATTCTCAATGGCCTGATACAGATGAAATTAAACTTCTAGTTCCAGAGAAGACATTCTTCAAGATGCAACTACTCATATTAGCAGAGGTGGAAGTTTTAGACCTTAAAAATAACATACTTCTTGTCAAAGGAGGAGACTCTAGGGAGTATCAGAAGTGGCACATACCTAAAACCCACATGCCTTAAACTGGTGACCTCCCTTTTATGCCAAGATGCCTTTTCTCACTTTATAATTTGCATACCACCCTCCTCTGTAGTCTGTACAGGCAAAACCAGATTCTATAGCACTAAATGTAATTGTTTCTTATCAGCTCCTCCCATTGCCTCTACAGCTAGGGAATCCCATACCAGAAGGACTTCATCCGGCACACTGGGTGAGGGTTCTGCAGAAACTGTACGAACGGTGCTGAGTCCTGTTAGGGAGACATTTGACAGGCGTCTTTTCCGTACACCACTGCAGTTGTTAGGGATTTTAAATGCACATCTCTTATGGTAGTTTAGACCACATCCTGAAAAGAGAAATTTAAAACCATATGATTATGGTTTATTATGGGAAAAAAGGCAAATCATTTCAGAGTTTTTCAAAACTAACAAGAATTCAAAAATACTACCTTTATTTTTGATTAAACTCTTTTCCTAAACTCTGTTCCTATATTCTAACAAACTCTTAGAGAGATAAGGTTATCAGTTCCAAATAGTTACAACCAAAACCGGTGTTTTTACTTTAATTTCTCAAAATCTGTGGTCTCCAAGTGCAGGAAATTTCTCTGATCATCAATTGTGAGGTAAAGAGGTCTTTCACTGCAAATGTTACATTCTATTTGATACAGTCTATCAGAGTCACATATCAAGTCAAATACTTGTGGCAAAATGAGAAAACATAGCTATTTCATATGGATATATCCCATATATCCCATACGGACCGACAGTAATTTCAGTCAAATAATCTGAATTAACGTAATAAAGAATGAGACACAGGCTCAGACTCATAAGGGGAAGAAGCGTAAGACAGAGACAGCCTTTTCTTGAAAATACATATAGACCATTTTTTTTTTGCACTTTAGGCTACAGAGACATATCTAGGAGGCCTCAGAGCAGTCAAAAGGATCTGTTCTCTAATCAATTAATTATTTTGATAGGTGTTACCATCTCTAACCAATTTAAAAGCAGCATCAGAAACAACATATAGAAATGGAATGGACAGGTCTCTTCTTGAGACCGAAAAATTGCATCTTACCTTCACATTTGAGTCCCTGACGCACCAGCCCCCACAGCATCTCGCCACAATGGTCACAAAAGGCTGGCGCTCGATATGAATGAACAAACAGAGCATGGGGCCGGATCTGAAAGTCTTCAAATGTAGCAGAAGCTGTAACAACAATAGCATTCAAAAAATTAATAAAATTAGGAACATAACTGATATTGTTCATTTATGTGCTACTTCATCACAGAACAAAGCAAACCTTTTTGGTCACTATGATGATGAACCTTGAATTTGGTATTGTTTGCTATAATGTATTTTGAAAATAGAAAGACTGCCCACTGCAGCAATAATGTCTCTGGGAATCTTTTTCCAATAAAATACAGGAGAATAACACCATAACAAGTATTTATCAGAATTTTCAGAGTTCAATCAAACACCAGAAATTTTTCAAAATACTCTTTTACAGGCTTGGCTCTCTAGACCTGAAGGTATACATACCTAAAATAAACACATCCAGTAAAGAAATACTGCAAGGGTTTTTTTACAAGTAAATGAAAATGTATCCAAAATAGGCCATTTCTGCTGATCATTTGGTATACTTCATTCAGCAGCCTATGTCAGTATCGGTGAACTGGTCACTCAACTAAAAAATTCATAACAGAGCTTAAAAAGAAAACATGTAATTATACACCCAATCATTAATAAAGGAAAAGCCTTGCAGAGCAGCCTGGAAAATGGTTGTGTATTTCCTGAAATACCAAATCCCTTCGAAGTGACATGAGCCTGCAACTAATGTAACAGCTGCAAAACTCAGAAGGGCTAGTTAAAGGCACTAGTCCAAGCTGTAAAAAATAAACAACCACAATGTTTCAAGAACAGAGACAACCAGCACCACAACACTTATACACTTAAATGAATTTTTTTCTTTTTCTTATTAAATATGTTAAAGATGTATCAGATAGTCTAATGAAAAATAGCATCTGTCATGTTGTTAAAAATTAATCACATATGAAAACATTCAATCTCATTGAGACTGCCGTTTAAAAAAGTTATTTAAGTGTGTGCTTACTCTTCACAGACAAGAGTATGAATGAACCAGGTATGTAGCCACTTATGGAAATACTCTGCCTTTCAACTGGAACAGATTTCTGATTTGCAACAGAAAGAAAGAAGGAAAGAAGGGACCAACAAAAAAACACAACCCTTTTTTTAAAAACGGTTCAGTTGAAAGGAATTCCTAAAAGATCCAAATACCCTGGCTTGTTCCTTGTCTGCTAATGAAAAGAAAACCAAAAATCTGCATACCAATCAAGAAGAAGTTTTTAACTAACTAGAGGAGAGTGCCAGTAAAGACCTACGTCCTGGACTCACTTCATTCTCTGTAAAGAACTGCTACTCTTAGGAAAAACTTTTCCAGAACAGTCCACAGAAAAATATGTTTCAACCAGTCTTGGGATCTATGAAACATAGCAATTTGGAATACCACAGCAAAAGCAAGATCCAATTACTCCAATAATATCAAGCCCCTCTTTTAAAAATTTTTATTAGAGCAATCCAAATCACCTAACAGTTTGTTTAATTCAGGATTTCACTTTCTCATCACAGAATTATTTCATAAAAAACCACATTAAAAAAGCTTACTTAAATCATAAAATTAGGACTTCATAAAACAGTTCAATATATTAGAACATCCTGAAACTAAATTAAACAGTTTTATATTTATTTAAAAATATTAGGTCAGGCATATTTTTCAGACTCAAAGGCTTTCAAATACATAAAGCTAATTTTTCAAGTATAATATTTTTCTACTTTTTTCCAGACTTCAGTCATCAAGTTCCCTGTTAAGACAATGCTCACTCTTTAATGACAATGCTCTCCATGGTCTACTAGAAAACATAACTCCCAGAATGGGTAAGGTTGGAAAGTACCACAGTGGGTCATCTGATCCAACCTCCCAGCTCAAGCAGGGTCATCCTAGAGCACACTGCACAGGAGTATGTATAGATGGTTCTTGTGTATCTCCAGTGACGGAGGCTCCACAACCTCTCCAGGCAATCCATTCTAGTGCTTGGTAACCCACACAGTAAAGAAGTTCTTCCACATATCCAGATGGAACTTCCTGTGCATCAGTTTCCACCCATTGCCTTTTGTCCAATTGCTTGGCACCACCAAGAAGAGCCTGGATCCGTCGTCTTGACACCCTCCCTTCAGAACACATTTTTAGATGTTGAACACATTTTTTGTGATTTTACTTTGTCTAGAACCATATTTTTGCACATGTTTTCCTGCAATTGCAACCAAATCAGAGAATATGTTGGATGAATCAAGCACTCAAAGTTTAAAATGTATTTCAATGTTAATATGAAAATACATTTACAATCTTCACTTGCACAAAGAGAACAAAATACAGGCATACTAACTTCCCCATTTAATTTCCTACTGAAGACAGGAATTAGTACACCACCTCATCAGTACATCACTGGTCTGTGGAGTTCAAAAAGGATTTGTTTGTCTCTATTATCACAGCATGCAGCCACCAGAAGGAAAAGTTGCCACAGTACACAGCAGACACCTCTGTGGTCCTACCACATATGGGTACCAACTGAGCTGTGATACGTCAGCAGGTGGATGAGATCAAATTACAGATGAAAATCCTACTGATCCTTGGTAATTCACTTCATCTCCTCTTGCCTGGTTTATGAAATCGTGCTATACACGTGAAGACATGATCTTCAGCATTTCAGAAACTCCAGCCACACAACATGCTACAACATACCTCCTCAGTAACTCAGACCACTATAAACACATCACTAAGCCTTCCCATCTCTTTACTTGTCTCCTTCAGACCTTCCGTATAGAGTTACGAGCCTCAGCTCTTGTTCTGGACTTTCATACCTGAATTCTACAACACATTTACCTATAGCTTTATGAAGAAAACTGTGATTAACATTTCTGATTCTTTGCATAACAAAATGATCATGGAAAAGCTATGTATTTAGGAACTTTCTCAAGAATAAACACCAGAACTGGAACACTGTGCCCTACCAGATTCCAACAGCACTGTAATGTACACTTCTCTGCTACTGTCTCCTTAATTTAAATTTGCACATACAAATATAAAATCAAGAAACTTAAAAAATCAACATACTCAATGAGCATGCATTTCTCTCCAAGGAAAAAGACAAGGAAGATACTACAGTAAGACCTTCAAGACATGATAGCCATAAATTTTGATAACATATATGTGTGAATTTTAGAGATGCAAACTTTTTGTTTATAGACTTTCCTGAGGTTGTTTCTAAAAGCATAAAAGTAATAATCAAAGCACTATTAAAACAAAAGTTATATGTACAATAAAAACAGTCTAAGTCTCAATCTAGCAAAGGATTTAAGTATGTAAGTTCATGACAATTTCATTGAGTAAATATCTAAAGTTATGCATGTGTTTAAGTTCTATTTTGCACAAATGATGCTTACTAAACTAGAAGACTGAGGAGGAGTTTTACATGGATTTACTATATAGTTTTTCAAACAGTATGAACAGTACAGTAAAACCACAAGTAGTTTTGCCTTAGGGATAGATCTAATCGTTTGGCTCTCTCCCTGTGCCCTGAATTCAGTTCCATTTGAAGCTGTTAAGTGGATGGAAAGTATTTTGCTGTTGAGTGTCATTTTGTCTAATTTTGTTGTACTAGTCTCTTCCCACCCACCACCACCCCTTCACAAATTGTGAAAAAATAATTTATATAATTTCCATTAAAGCTGTAACTGAACTTCATGGTCTCCCTGCAAGTTAATTAATGGGTTATCATGGCTCATGCTCTTGTAATGAAAAAATGTTTCTAGTCCCAAGGCAAAAAAAAAAGTAATTTGGAAATTACTTTCTTGTATCTTTTGTTTAGTTCACGTTGTAGATATATGCAATACTAAGTAAATTCCAAACTTAGCAGTAATAACACTAATGCAGTTTTAGGGAAACAGGAATCAAATGCAAAGAGCCCTCCTGAAGTACGGAACTTGAAGTTGTTGTAGCAGTTATTATAAACACACATGCAATATTACATACTTGGTTTTCTCATTTAAATTGCTTTCAATTTAAATGTCTTAGAATTTCTTGTACATCACACACTGCAAAACAGACATGACAAATTTCCAAAGAAATTGCCTTTCAATGGAAGCTTAAATTTTGCCTGGTTTAATTGATTACTGAGTTAACATTATGATTTTTTTTACTGACAACTGTCTGTGCTGAATTACGGCTGGAATTAAGTAACTTTGCAGCAGGTTAGGCTGTTTTTGTGAGGAACCAGCCTTCTGTATCTGCCATAGCTGCTATTACACAATGTATTACACTTAAGACTTAGCAGAGATGAGCTGACTGGCAAAACTGTTCACCTACCATGCCCTGAACTGTATTTCTGCAACAGTAATTGACCAAGAACTAGTAACGATGGGTCTGTATGAACTGAAAGTTATGTTCAGAAGCTCTAGAAACCAAAGAAATAACACAGAAAGGCACAAAATAGCTTCAGGGAACAGCAAAAGATTGTTAGATCCTACCTCTGTATGGGGTTTTGGGGCTAGAACACAAGGGTATGCAGACCCCCAGCCCAACAAATCATTTCTAATCAATTTACTCCATAGGCAAATATTCTCAGGCACCACTCATATGGGTGGTTATTGAGAAACTGAACTTAAACTAGTAGATAAGGAACACCAACCGTTGGTTGAAAAGGTAACTGAGGCAAGTTCTAGGCATTCTCAAAAAAAGATACTAATTGTATAAGCAGCGATAAATACCATTCTTTTCCTACATTTCAACTCTCCTGGATGAATAACTGGAACTTACAATATCATTTCACTTAATGATATATTTAAAAAGCCATATTATTTTATACTGATGTGACAAATATTCAAAAGTAAAACGCAGGGAGGAAATATGCATTTTATTTTAAATAAGCTTTAAATTTGGCAAGTACTGCAAAATACAGCTATATGAAAAATACAAAACATCATTATTTCTCTGTTTTTGAAACTGTTTTGGCAATGTTCCACTCTGTTGAAAGGCATGGAACTGTTCTGGGCTTTAATTTTTAAGGTAAAAACAGTGATTTTCCAGGCTTCAAATTTTTATGTTCTCATCAGGCTCAACAGACAGCATTCTGCTTCCTCTTCTCATGAAATGGTGTTATTTCAGACCACTATTCACTGAAACTAGTGTGTCATATTTTGTGTTCTGCCACCTGTACAGCACAGTTGACTTTCTGTGGCTAAATGTAGCACAGCTTCAATTTTCAGTGCATGCAATTCCAGAAGCCATCCTTTATGAATGAGGTCCTTTTAAACTTCTTCTGTCATATTGCAAGTCATAAGTTTTTTAAATTACATTTCTAGAAAGCCCTTCATAAAACCACTAACATTCAAAGTCTTAACTTTCAGACTATTCCTGTGTTAGTCACTGAAAAAATAAAAGCCCTGTTGATGATGAGAAAGATTTTTTTTCCCCAAATTAAATGGAGACCTTTCTTATTAACAAAAAAGCTCCGGCAAGCACGCTATCCTTTTGCTTTGACAGAGCACTGATGCAGTGAAATCAATTTTCTAGCTGTATGTAAAATTGTGCAGTAAAAAAAGAGGGGCCTACAAATATGCCTATAAGCATACCCTGAAAAACTTACTACTCTGCAGAAAAGTTTGCAATATTATGTGTCGGAGAACACTGTTTCAAAGACTGCCAGAAAAAACAGGATGAACAGTTAATCAACATCAGAAAAATGGACA
>JAWWMP010000165.1:35904419-35957300 GCA_035047865.1 Dendrocincla tyrannina
GGCCGGGCCGGGCCGGGCCGCGCCGCCACCGAACGGCGGGACCCGCGGCAGGGCTCGGCGCCAGCCCGCTCTGCGCTCCACACCCGGCCCGGGCAGCGCCGCGGTGCGGGGGGACCTGAGAGCCTCCCCGTCACCCCCGCTGGGCAGCACCTCAAGAGGCAGGTGGAGGCAGAGCCCGAGGAGAGCCGGGCATTTCCTTGCCGGCCTTTCCTTGCACGGTGGTCTCCCCGGGCAGAGCGGCGGCAGGACGGAAAGCGGTGGCGGGAGAGCGGGAGCTCCGCTCTGGCCCTGGCTCCTGTGCCCGGCCTCGGCTCCTCAGCATCCTGCCACCGCCTCCAGCAGTCCCCCTGGGTCCTGCTCATACCCGTCTCCTCTCCAAACCAGCTTGCAGTTTCAGGTACAGTCTGTGCTAAGGAGAAGCACCCTGCCACCCAAAAGCAAGAAGAGTTACTCTTCCCAGCTCTTGGGACCGGTGCAAGTCCCACCCGCTTGCATAAGCAGCACTGCTGGCAGGGCAACATTTAGTTTAAAACATCTATCTCGAATCTCCGCTTCGAGATGTGTAAAGGCAGTGGAAATGTGAGCTGTAAATATTATAGTTACCAATGGAGAAACTCTTAAGATTGATATACGTGGCCCCTATAAGGATGACTGTGCTGCCTCTGTGTTTATAAATACCGCGGTTGATCAGATTCCCAACCTGTTTCATTGCAAACTGCTTTTTTGGCCAAAATGTACATCTGCAGCATTGTGTTATTTTTACTAGCTGTCCTATTAGGACCCATTTTACTGTTGGCAGCTCATTTCCAACCTGGGAGCTACTGCAAACTTCCCATGATCCTGTGGCCCAGCCAGCTTTTCTATATAGGTGTCATCGTGGGAGAAACAGACTAGAAGAAAATCCTGCAGCCTTGCTTCACTGTGGAGTCTGAGGTTCAGAGTGGACCTCCTTTGCTTTCTAAACTCCTGATGAGACCTTCAGTGTGGCTAGGTCAAATCTTTGTCTCAGACTTGGTCAACAGTTCATATCTAAAGGATATAAAAGAATATCTGCAGCACTCAACAGGAGGGCATCCCTTATGCTTTTGTGTCTTTGTTCTCTGTGTAAATAGTTCTGGCTCAATTCAAACTCAATTTTCCTTTGTACATTTCATCTGCATAGTAAGTAATAGAGTGAACCTTGCCATCAGACTTTAAGTTGTGCTTTTACAGATTCATATTAAGCCTACTTTTGCTGATGCCTTTGATGGCGATTCTTTAAGCGACCTAAATCGCTCATTCATGACACAGCTCTTTTGCTCTTCAAATAACCAGAGCAGAGGTAGCAGTAACAATACTGAGAATTAGATATCCTTGGTTTTCTCATCTGTGTGAAATCCACTGATAGATCTCATATGTTGTGACTTACCCGCAGATCCTGTGTGCAGACACAAGTTTTTCTTCAAAGTGAAAGATTACAGTATTTTTAAAAAGTTGTAGGTTGCTGCATCTTTTGTTTAGTGTGCCGGCTAGGTTGGAACACACCTTTGTAATCAGAATTGATGAGGGCAGGATTTCTTCAGTGCTGTGTCGTCCTGTTATATACAAATGTCATTTATAAAAGGATTCAGTGGAACTACATGATGTAATCCTGAGTACAACCTGGTCTGTTGTGCTGACTGAAATGTCGTCTATTTCATGAGATGGGAGAATTGTTGTGCTGATGCCAGGGAAAGGAAAAGACCATTCACAGCAGTCTGTTCTGTTTCCTGTGACCTGATACAGTGTGCATGCCTAGTTGCTAAACTGTACATGCACAGTTGGAAAAACCACTGGAAGTTCAGGTTTCACTGAACCTCTACAGATTAATTCAGCAGTACATGAATTGCCGCCTTGAACTTGCAGGGTAAAAAATGAGTTTGCCACACATGGCTACACAATTTATGCATCTGGCTACATACAGGAAGAAGACAATCAGCAGAGGATGTCACTGTAACATCACCTCTTGAAAACCTCTCCCACTTGTGCCCAAGGTACCCTTGCTGCAATGTTACTTCTAATTGCTCTATGTTGCCACAGTATAGTGTAGGGTGAATAGTGGTCATTGTATATTCTTGTGCATTGTATACTAGACCCTTCACTTAGATGCATTTCTGAAACTTATCTTCTGTTCTTTTAGCTTACTGCGTTGTCTAGATGGAATTCTGTTCTATCCATTGGCATGCATCCCCTTCATAACATTTTTATTGCTTTCTGCTTTTCTTTGTTTGGGATGTAACTGGTCCTTTTTGAACCAGAATTGTCTATCTTCTTTTCAAAACAAGCAATTTTATGGTCCATATTTTTTAATTAAAAAAAAAAATCAAACACCCAGCAAGGAATAATTCAGGATATGCCTAAGCAATGGAGATATTCTATAAGGCAGTTTCTTTGACATAGGTGATGTAAGTTCTTAGGTTAAAGTTGTTGACCTAAAGCTTGGGCTTTGTGTGTTTACAAAGAGAGTAGAACATAGGTGATTGCAAGGATATGTTCACTACTGGTTTTGTGAGGCAGATAGTGGAATATCATATCTAGTTCTGTCATCAGTATTTTGAAAAATAGGTTGCTTGACAATATGCTCAATAGTATAATGTAACTTGACAAGGAGAAAAGAACAGAACAAAAGCAAATAAAGAGTAAGAAGAGCCAGTCACCAGAGACTGGATAGAAAGCGAGCCTGAAAATAAATCTCAAATTTTAACTGTGAAAATGAGTAGTCCTTAGCATGAATACACCAAGAAAGTGACAGGTAATATTTTTTAATGTTGCAAATTTAGACTGAGTGTTTACTCACAAGCTTTTTGGGCTCAGTACCGTGATAACTTCTTTGGTTTCCCAAGGTCAGAGTGGAAGACATCTGCCTTAAGCTGTTTGTTATATTCCTAATGGGATCCAGAAAAGATAGGCAGATTTTTTTAATCTGTGGCAGCGCACATGAATTCAAATATGTAAAGATAGTAACTTTTCTTTCTTCCTTGAAGGAAATGTGTCTTTCTATCTCAGAGGGAAGGCATCATCTGTCCAGGAAGAAAGTGAGTTGGTATAAGCTTTTTGTCCCTTAGGTCACTTCCACATATTCACCTTTGCTGAACTCCATAAGCAGTTCCATGCAGAGGAGGAGCCTCTGGAAGAGAGACTTTCCAAGCCACTACTGAAGACAAGAACTGCTTAAAAACTTACCTCCTCAAACTGCAACACACATCAAATGTTAGAGTAGGCAAAGACACCTTTTGTTGCTGAATCAGGCCAATACCTATTTTTGCATTCTGACGCTAACCTTTTTTGATTTCTCTCATTTTACACATTCCTGAACTACACTCACACCTCTATGCTGGAGCTGGAACCTCAGATTTTACAAGGAGTAGATCTCATTTCTGTATGTCTTTCACATATTCTTTATATAGACATAGATTTTAACAATGAACATTCAGCCAAATCTATTTGTGAGTATGTGAACTTGCCCTGTTTCTACAGTTGAATATAGACTGTGGTATTTGCATTCTTACTCAACAGGAAAACATGCTTTATTAAAGACAGGTCTACAAAAGTGAAAGCATTTTTTCTTTTTGCTGTTTTCAGATGCTGAAATGATGTTTAAGGTGCACTGCATGGTCCTATAATATCTCTCCTGAAACAAAAGCAGAGCATTGAAAAAATATTAACCAAGGAAGAAAGGGAAAAAAATGACAGGTAAATACAATGAAATGAAATTTGGGAACACATGTAGACTGTGCTGGAAAGTAAAAGGACACTAGAGTTGGAAATGCAATGTCTGGATTTGAGATTGGTATTGTGTTAGTGCTGGACTGGTTAATAAAATGAAGCTGATATCTGAAAATTGACAATATAGTTTCACAGGAAAGTTCCAGGGTATTTATTTGGAGAGAAGAAGCAGGTGTTGGCTGTACAGCTGGTTAGGGATTTTCTGATGAGCTACTTATGTCCATGAGAAAATGATAACATTTCAAGATATAACTGGTTGTTGTGAATACTGTCAGTAAATCTCCCACATTGTTTTGTTTGTTGTTTGGTTTTTGCTATCTGGGTTTTTTTTAATGTTCTCAATTATTGAAATTGCTTCAACATTTGTAAAATCATCTTCCAGGATTTTCTGCTAAATGCTATAGGTAATTAGGACAAAACATTTAAGAACATTAGGCTGAAAAATTCACAATTCAAGTTTAAAAATTTGAGACAACTCTATGTATTTTTTATAAATTGATCATAAAAAAAATCTGATTTTTTATCTTTATAGTATCTTGGGAATAGAAGTTAAAATCTGGTTTAGGCTGGCAAAACTGTTTTCTGCCTATGGAAGCCCATATCTGGGCAAATTGATCATGGACATACAAGGTAGATAACATTAAAATAGAATCTGAAATATTGCAGGATAAAGCTTTTTTATATTCAAATAACTGCATACTCTGTTTCTTTGACATAAAAGTATGCTGCTTTGGGAGAGAAGAGCGTTTCTTGTTTTCTTTATTCACTGTACTCCAAACTGATCTCACTATACTTGAAAAATTCGGGGATAGAACAGCCTCTATTTATCTCAAAGTATGCTTTGTTATGGCCTGAAGATAGAATAACTGATGCATTCAGATAAACATGAGTATCTTGGCATTGTTTGTGCATATTTGTGCAAATTGTCCTCACTGGCGCTCTGGTTCTTAGGAGCACAGTACATCTGGAATAAGACAGTCATTGCTGCTTAAAATTGCTGAGAGATGTTTCCCATTCTGGGAATACTAAAAGTGAAGTAGTCATTGTGCCGAAAGGAAGACACAACACAGGTTTATTCAGTAATTTCTTAATGCTACTTCTTAGATGATTTCTGAATAGGGTATCCGATGTGAAGGACATATTTAATTGCTTACGTAGCACCATTTCACTGAACAGTCTCCTGAATGTCACTGTCATACAATTCTACAGAATTCTGGGCTGCAGTGACCTGAAATCTCTGGGTCCTAGAATTGTACTTTCTAATAGTATATAATGTATATTTCCTCTTTAGAAATGATTGCATGATTTTCAGTATTCAGGTGTGGATAATTTTCAACAAGCAGCTAGTGTGTTTGCTGTATTTGTGTAATTTTCTCGAAACTAGATTGATAATTCCATTAGAAAAATGTGTGCTATTAAAAATCAGTTATATTGTATTTTAGTTACTTTTTTTTTAGTATAACAAATTTCTTGAAATACTGTTCACTCATTAATACATACCAGTGTAACCGATTTACAAGCTTTGTTCTTTTACACATCAAGAGTGGGTTATATTGTTATTTAACACTAATATTTTTGTGGCTGCTGTCCAGGCCTCCATGTCATTTCCACTGAAATTCTTCAGCAGTTCAAAATATAATCCAGGTCATGGGAATTAAAGAACCAGATATGCATGTTGTGATTTATGCATGATTTTGACCTGTAGGAATGGGCGTCATAGTATTTCTGTGAGCAGATACAGCCTAAGGAAAGAGTCTGTTAACTATCCATCAACACTTGTTCCTAAAGCTTATGGAGTCAAAGTAGAGAACAAGCAGAGTGGCCAAGAGTAAGGATGACAGAGACCTACTTGTGAGCTAAGCAATATCTGATAGTATGGAAAGGACACAGGTTTATAGGCAATTTTAAAATTGAGCTAGAAATTTATCAAGGTGCTAGATATTTATGAAATGATTACTAATTTTCTTCTCTGGTATCTAAAATGATGCTAACTGAGTTTGTGAGATTAACTAGTCCCACTATCACCAGTTTTACCATACTTTTATCTTGTTTGATATTTTTATCCACAAAATTTGTTGTGCAATATAATTTGAATAAATTAAATTGTGGTTAACCTAAATTATTTGATGACTGCTGAATGAATAGTAGGACCACACACAGATCCAGGTAAAGCTTAGGTGAGATTCTTGAGGCAAAGATATAAGACAATTGATAAACACTGTATTCTTTTGTGTGAGTTTCCTTGCTTGTAATGATTTAATGAGTTAAGAGAGACTGCCTATAGGAACAGGAATGGATTTTTTTACCTAAATTAACGTTGATCTTTTAATGTTTATTGATGTCAGTCACTGCTGCTGCTTTAGTTTCACTGCATGACACTGAAAAGCCAGAGCTAAGAATTACATGAGGGAACCTAGTATTTTACACAGGAGGGAAGTGGATGAAGTAATGGAATGATGCAGGGGATCACAAGGAACCTGCAGAAGAGAGGAAGGTAAAGATGGAAAGAGAGAAGAATTTTTTGCATGGAGTACTACAACTGTGCATCATAGTTTCTTACTTGAAAATGTTTGGATTTAAAATTTGTACCTAAACAGTTCAGCAGGTTGTGTTTTAAGATAATTAGAACTATATTTTCCTTTCATTTACAGTCACTGTTTTGCAACATTAACTTCACCTTGTCATGGCTTTTCAGTTTGGAGTTCAAAGAAAAATTTAATTTAATTTTAATTTTTCATGAAGACTAGTAAACCATGTAACCACACAATACATCCGAGGAACACGAAAAGTTGTTCTGTACAAGCCTTGTAAACAATTTAATGAAAGTTCACTATTGCACCAGTTGCATCATATGTTTATTTAGGATAACCTCATAGAACTAAATACACACAGGAAACAAAACTTCTGTTCCCGTGTCTTACTCCATCCTGTGTCTTGCTCCATAATACAAAAAAAAATAACTACACATGAAAAAGGCTTAGTTGCTGAATATTTCTTCAAGTCATAAAAGCCCTTTCATTTAAACCATAATTTAGGCTTAATCACAGGGAGAAAAAAGTGTATCTTTTCCCTGTCATAGTAGACAAACATCTCACCATGAAGCCCTACACAATGCCACAGCATTGTCACCCTGGGTTATATAAACAAGGAAATTGTAAGATAGAGTAGGAAGGCATTTCAAACAGATTAACTGTGTTTGATTGTGCTTAAATTTAATGGATCTTGACATGATGAAGCATGTGAAGAGAGTCTTAAAGATAACTTGATTAGAATAATGTCTTTCAGGCATATAAAAGAATGTAACACTGAAATTGGACAGAATATAGATAGAGAAATAGGAGAAAATAAACATAAACAACTAATCTGATCTTGATCATGCTATGTATTATCAAGAATAAAAGTTTTTTAATGAAAAAAAAGATAATTTTTTAAAAAAAAACTGCATGTGGAAATGAAACAGAGAAATAAGACACATTTTTTCATCTTTACCCTTGAAGTCTTCCAAATTCATATGCAGATGTCTTCCAAACACAAGTGGATGATTTTCTAAAAGTTTTACATTTGGTACTAAACATTATTAGGTTCAATAAGAAAGCATCAGGCTAACATGGGTCTGTGTTGTAAAGACTATATAATGTATTTGTCTCTGGAATCTCTCTTCCAGCAGTCTGGAGGCAGATTTGTTTATTTCTCTGGAACTTTTCCCCAATTTTCTCCTAACTCCAGAACTAGGAGACAACTTGGTTGTCTTTTTTTGGGAGTATGAAGCTCTTGGATGTGCATATTTTTCTTACCGTCTAAACCCTATTTTTCATGGGTTTTGAAGGGTTGTTTTTTTTATATTCCAGGTATAGAACCCAGTCCTCTAATTGATTTTGCATAGGTAGGAAGACTAACAAGAAGCCTCACTGTATTTTTTGGGAACAGAAAGGTCCAATTGTAGACTTGAAAAATCACACGTCCTAGAGAAGGAAGTACAAATAGGAGCCTGTAGAGCCTAGAGAATTTTCCATGCAACCTTAAACTGAGACAGAGAACTTAGTCTGAATTTAAGATTCTGAGAGATGCTATTTCGTTGTCACCAAAAGCAAAGACTATCTATGTATCAAGAAGTATTTTAATATGGGTGCACCTTTTCCAGACAGAGATAGTGCTGGAATAGCAACCAGTGTGATCAGATTCTGAGATGTCATTGACCAGCTGTAGCATGCATTGATGACAAGTGGCATGCCTAACAATGTACCTGGTATCGTCATGTCCCTCAAACCTCTGGTGTTCATTAGTGACCAATAGCTGCTGTGCACTGTATTCATTCCCCTACGTTCCTTAATGTTTTCCTAATAGCTGTACCATTAGTGAATAGGTAAAAGGACTATCTGCAGTTCTGCACCACTGGACAGAGAGCAAAGCAGAGCCAAATTCTGGCCATTGCTAGCATATAAAATATGTTCTAAGCTACAGAGATGCCATTGCCTGCACAGACCACCATGTGTTCATTTGGTTTTGAGATAGGCACCTGCCCTTAAATATAAACCTATGTAGAATCTATTCCTTCTACCTAGAATGAGTGAAATCAAAAGTACCTTGTTGAGTATGGTATTATCCTCAAGGGGAAATGTGCTCTGTATTGTTCTCTGGTGCAACAGTTACCGGAAAAACTCCAGTCTTCACCTGGAGGTTTGGCCAATAAGACAAAGAATATTAATCTCATCTTTGGTGAGATTCTGCAAGGTAGCAGGGCATGTATGTAAAGAAAGATCAGTGACAAAGCTTTAGCTCCTGATACAGGATGCTGTACTCGTTTTTTTAATGGGTGTCCCCTGAGTCAGGCAGTTTCCTGTCTGTAAGTTGGAACTTGGTGTGTCAATGTCTGTGGATAATCTGAAAATCTGGTCTTCAGTGTGGCACCAGTGTTGCTATACCGTGATGGTGTCAGCACAGCTGTGTAGTAAGACATTGAGAGGTAAAGAAAAGATTGATAAATATTTCACTCTACAATTTGAGTTCATTTTTTAACCTGATTCTGAACATCTGTTTAAAGAAAAATGCTTAGTCACTTAAAAATGGGGGGAAAAAACCCAACTAAAAACTGATAATTTTCCTGAATCAACAAATGTATGTCTGGAAATATATATCCCTCTTACCAAAAACATAATGATGGACTGCTGTGCTGGCAGAGAAATGCTGCTATGGTGCATAGGGGTCAGTTGAAGTGGCAAAAGAAAATGCTATTTGTTAAAAATTATTTGTTTCAATGAGTAAACTATAGCAAATTTTTCAGCACACAGCACAAAGAAGTATTTAGCTTTCTCCGGTATTACTGATCAGGACTAACGAGAGTCTTCTGTAACCTTTGTGATGTTAGGGTTAGTTTTCATGCATTATGAAACCAACACACAAGACAGTTTCAGGAAGCTGCTCCAAAACTTCTAAAGAAAAGCCACTTCCTATTTAGGTTTCATTCAAAAACCACTGAAATACAACTGGAAAAGGATTTTGTTTTCAGAAGTAAGTGGATCAATGTGAATATAGGGATTCAAGCTTTCCTGTGATTTAGACAGCTAACGTATCTTTGTGATTTCATCTTGCCTATGTGCTACACGTTTCATGTCAATGCTGTTTGTCCCTTTGCCATCACAATATATCATATAATAGTTATGGGTCAAGATGAAGAGTCACTTTCAGTGTTTGTAAAAGTAAGAAAAAATATCCTTTCCCCTCATGTTATTCAGACCTACTCTGAAGGCAAACCTTTGCTAAGGAAACAAATCAATGGCCTTCACTGGCTGTCCTGCAGGTATTAGAGTAGCAATGTATTTTAGAATTCTTTACAATTCTAAGTGTTTATCCCAAGCCATCTAAATACACCACTGGTTTTGAAGTATATTTTTTACAGCGGCTTTGCAAAGCAGAGCAAGACTATTATTTCCATATTGAGTGCCATGGAATGAAGCATACTTTTAACTGAAAAAAAAATGTATGCAGTCTTGCTTTAAGCATAGTATATATCTAAGATTTATACTTTTGCAGTTAGCCAACTAGAGGCACAAATTAATTTATTTAAAGCTGAATTTCATACCAGTGTACTTTACAGCTGGGACAATTTCTCATAAATTATGGACCACATTGTTCTGTGATAGAGCAGGGAACTGAACGTAGGTATCGCCAATATCAAATTAGCTCAGTAACCACTTGCCCCCTACTTGCCTCCTGCCTAGAAAGAAAGAAAATGCTCTCCTCTGAAGAGGAGACTGTGCATGCATATGTGTTGGTGCAAACTTTAGACTGCTTCTTTCCAGTCAGACTTGAGCACACAGCATGCAGAGAGCTCTTTTTAAATGTCTATATTATGTGTTACAAGTTGGGGGCTTTTTAAACAAATCTGATTTATTTTAAGAAATTTGATGAAAATAATAGTTTTAGTAACTATATCTCCTTTATATAAGACATTGAGATGTGAAAGTCTCACAGATATAATAAAGAGCAGGTATTTGTCTAAAGCTTGACTCCTTAAGATCCTAGGTGGTCCTGTTTGGCTGGTCCATATTAATTGCAGCAACGACATTTGGGGTTAGGGGATCATGGAACAGCTGGTCTGTATTACTTTGACCTAATCTCAGGTGATGTGGTCTAGGAAACAGTTAATTATATTTTTCAGCACTCCAGTGACTCACATCTTTACTATCAAGGTGATTGATCTTTGTGCATTGTAGACCCTTGCAGCTGTTCCTTATTATAAGCTCCCTTCTCTGTATTCACCACAATAGTTAAATATATTCAATTAAGTTTCATAAATTATATGAGTCCTCAACCAGCAATGTGGTTGAAAATGCAACCAAATACATGAAAAGCAAGAAAATATAAATCATACAGGTACAAAGCTGTACTGGAAACTCTGGGGACTGTGAAGGGAAAAGAGAGTAGCAAATTATCAGAAAACATTTTTTTCTCATTTCAATCAGTCCCACCTCCCCAGGGGTTTCAGTTAAACCTTAGAATATGTTACCTTTTTAGGTATTTTGCAATAGACAAAGCATACAAACCAGGAACAGAAAATATCAGCTATTAATATAAAGATTTGAAGTACATTTACTACACAGCACTTCATTAGATTGAGTCAGTAATTGGTGGATTACATAGGTGCCTTCCAGTGAAAAATCATCTGTTTTTCCAAAAGCCAAAACAATTCAGTGAGGAATGCCAAATATTATATTCATTACAAATATTTATGTTAATTCAAGAGGATGTGAACAATGTGCAGAAGCCAGGAAATTGAATTTTATGTTTTTCACAGCATTTGTCACTTAACTGCATTGTAGCCACAGCAGCGTATCCTTACATCATGTCTCTGCAAAGGGGCTCAGTGCCAATGGCTGCGAGAACCTGCATTTTGTGTTTCCCGAGTCTGGCATATTTAAATTTTCATCTATAACACTAGATTAAATTAAGTCTTTATGTTATATGCATAGTAAGAAACTGGATTAAACTCTGAATTCTCTAGATAAGGCTCACAAAGTGCTTCTTGTAACAATATCACTTGGATTATTTATCCTGTATACTGTTCATGAAGATAGATGTTCAACATTTCCGCCAGAACTCTTAATCAAAAGTTTATTCTGCCTGGGAAAAAGTTCAGCTGTTGTCACAGAAGTGTTTCATTGCAAAGCTCTGAGACCACTTCCCTTATTCCTTTCAGGAATACAATAACAAATGTTTGGAGGGATAGAATCATGTGATGTTCATGAACATTATCCAACAGATTGTTATTTTCAGAAGGGAGAGGTTTACTACCATTGTGAAAATATATTTTCAAAGTTTTAGCTGGGGCTATAGAATGATATTTCCTTTTTACTATAGTCTCTTTTTACTACATTTTATTTAAACATTGAGATCTCTACATAAATATTAGGGATTTGAAAAATATTTCTTAAATATATTTTAAACATTAAACAAACAAACTTTCATTCATATACAGGCATATTCTGGTTTTTTCCCACAGTACTATGTATTTTAATGACAAAAGTATTCACAGAAAATCAATAAACTTCAACAATCACAGTCATATGTGCATGTAATATAAATTAATCCACTTAGGGTTTTTCTTAAATATCACACTTAAGCAGGAAGTCTGGACAGCAAATTTTTATGCCTGTTCATGAAAAAAAAGTTTAAAAAGCAGTATGAAAAGAATTAGGTAATCTTGGCTGAAGAATAGATTTGACTTAACTGTAATCTACTTAAAGACATTTCCACAGACAAAAAGCTTTAAAAAAAAAGAAAGAAAAATAATAATTTCATAGTTTTTTGAGATTTTGTAAATATTCTACATATGAAAACAGCTTCCATACTAACATGATTCTTCATGAGATTCTGGTATTTATTTACATTATGCACTTTTACTTTTGGTATTAAAAATTTCAAAAGTTCAAAACATTCTTTCTGGATGGCCTTTCTAATAAAAATATACATGTTGCAAGGAACAGCCTATTCAAGGTAGCACTTGTCTGCCAATTTGTTCTCCTTTAAATTCACTGTTTTGTTTGCAGTAAATTAAACATCAGAGATACAGAGTAAAAGGAAGATCCACCATTTCCTGATCAAAGTTTAGTACATGGGTTGCTTCACATCAAAAATCTCCATAATACTGATATTGTTCTGCCATAGTGGTTAGACATGATAATGAAGGCAAATCAGTCATCTGTTTTGCAACACTCATTCATATCTTTATTACATACAGTTCTTAATTAACAGAGCAGGGACATTTTTAATTCTTTCTGACTACACCCTGACCAAAACAGAAGATACGAGTTGTGATGTGGGCCAATTTTGAAACATAATAAAAAAATCAGCATTGAAACACCTGGACTGACAAATCATTGTATCAAAAATATTCAACTATGTGACATCACAGTCTCTGATGCTTGAGACTCTGTAATAGACACAGGAAAATTTGTTAGCATGCTTCATAACAAGAATTTCCTTAATGTAAGACAGAGCATGGCAACTGGATATAACTGCAGTGGATAATTTGAAAATTAAATTAGTTACAGTGAGGTGAAGGCAACTTTAATAGGTTAGTTTATGTACCAATTCCAGGTTTATTTCAGGGTACTATGACCTACAGACAATTTATTGCACTTTAATGTAAGAAGAGAAATAGATTCATTTAACCTATTTTGCAAGCAATTAATTCAAAATTAAAAGTATTATTTTCTCTTTCTGTCACTCCAAGTCTTCTTACCAGGATCACTTCCCTAAGTTAGATTAGTGTTACTCAGTACTGAAGAGACAGTTAAGCCAATGTATGTTTCCCAGCAGTAATGGATCCATGGTGATGTGATGGGGAAGGCAAATCAGACCCGCCCCTGACCAAGGCTGAGCCCGTCAGCAATGGTGTTAGCACTTCTGGGATAATATAGTTAAAAAGGTGGGGCCAAACCTGCACCTTGCCAGAAGTCAGAAGAGAGGAGCGAGAGTATGGGAAAAGAATAATTCTGCAGACAGCAGGTTTGGTGAAGAAGGAGAGGGAGGAGGTGCTTGAAGTGCTGGAGCAATGACTCGCCTGAAGACTATGGTGCAGACCATGGTGAGGCAGGCTGTGCCCCTGCAGCCCATGGAGGTCCATGGTGAAGCAGAAATCCACTTGCAGCCCGTGAAAGACCCCATACTGGAGCAGGTGTGTGCCCAAAAGAGGCTGTGATGCCACAGGAAGCCCACACTGGAGCAGGCTCCTGCCAGGACCAGCAGCCTCATGGCATGAGGAGCCTGCGCCCAGGAGCAGGCTTTCTGGTGAGGCTTGGGACCCTGTGGGGGATCCACACTGGAGCACCTTGTGAAGAACTGCAGCCCATGGGAGGGGCCCCATGTTGGAGCAAGGGAAGAGTGTAAAGAATTCTCCTCCTGAGAAGGAAGAACAGCAGATACAACATGTGATGCAACCTCCATTGTCCATCCACCTGTGCTGCTGGCAGGAAGGAGGTAGAGGACTCAGGAATAAAGCTGAGCCTGAGGAGAAGGGAGGAGTCAGGGAAAGGTGTTTTAAGATTTGGTGTTTTCTTCTCATTGTCCTACTCTGTTTTGATTGACTTCAGGAGCAATGGAATTAATAAGATCCCATGTGTGAAGTCTGTGCACATTAAGCTAGTTTGTCTTTGATTTTATGTTCCAGTGTTCCCTCGCTGTTCCAGTACTATTGAAAATTTATCCAAAATCCTGTATCTGGTCCACAATAATACAGAATTACTTTATATTCTTCCCCCAGAACTATTTGAAGTAATCACACTAGAGATCCATTTGCATGTCAGTTCATATGAATACCATGTTTCTTAATGCACTTAGCAAAGGCTCCTATAAGTGAGTTATTTGAAGTGCCTTAGATTGTAAGTGGTGAGAGAGAGGCACCTCTGTGTGTTTTATGAACTGACTCACCCTCTGGGGTTTCTTGTCTCTCTTCACTGTCTATACAGGGATGCTGAATAAACATATTCTCCAGTTCTGTATTCTGCTATCACTCTTTGGGGAATTTGTGCCAGCATTCTTGCTTTTTAAAAAGTTTTTATAGTGTTTTCAAAATCGTCTTGTTAGTCTGATCACACTTCCAGTTTCAGAGAGAGCTAGCTGCTGTTTTTCAATCAATGATTTTGAAAATTCCAGTAAATGTCTACTTCAAGGTTTTTTTCCTCATAATTCAATGACCTAATATCCTAAGACTGATGGCTACCACTTCCATGCATGTGTTCATGATTAGATTTTGGCCTAAACCACTCGAGAACAGGAAACTTGTTTTTGACATCTACATGTAAACAAGAAGCTCTGGGCTGCTTTAGAGCTCTGGCTGGGTAGAGCCCCTAGAGGTGGTGATGTTCTCTGTTGCATTTGTCACTGAACAAGGAGGAAAAGTGATTAGGGAAGGCCCATTTCCACTACAAGTGTGGAGCAGGTTGGAGTATTTCAGTTAAAGCAGATCTTGTTTGAAAGGAAAAAAATTAGTGTTTATTACCCTCTCTTGACACAACAGGTGACAAAAGACTGAACTGAATGTGCCAGGGGAAAGAAGGTAGTACAACTGTTTCTGCAGGTTTTCAGCAAAATGACTCAAAATACTGACAACAATGATTTGTGGGAGATTTGGGGTTTGGCTTTTGGATCTAGTTTTTGGGGGGTTGCGGGTTTTTGTTTTTTTTTTTCCCTATGTCGATAGTAACACTGAAGAGTTTCCAGTGAAGTTTATTGAAACTACACAAGATTTCTGTTTCTTTTCCTTTATGGGTCATTTTTTTTTTCAATTTTCAGGAATTTTATCATAGGATAATATTTACTGAAGATTTACATAGCAGGATATTTACATTGAAATACACAGGACATTCCATAAATAAATTTGAATTCAGATATTCCTGTTCTCCTTTGTGTTAGTCTTTGTCATGTGTTACTGCGCATCTTTTGGGGGGCTCACTGCTTTATGTACTGGTGACATATTGAAGATTTGCATTAGAGGAGAATCTTGCAATTTTATATGTTGTGCTCCTGCTGGATGGTAATGAGAAAAAGAATAAAATCACGATGGAAATGAATTCCTCAGGAATACTTTGCAGTTGATAATCAAACAAAGGAGAAGCATTCAGGATGCGTTCATTGCTACCATGCTGCAAGAGGAGTGTAAAAAAAAAAAGTTATTGTTGTATAGTGTTATCCCTAAATACACATTCAGAGCTTTAGTTCTAGATCTGTTTGACATATTTAGAGCATGTGACAAGATCTTCAAAAATTTTCCACTTTCTCAACTAGCCTTCAACACTTGTAAAATAAACTGACTACTGAGTGCCGTGTTAAAGCTCCATTCTCTCTTTTTTTAACAGTAATATGTTCACAGGGAATAGATTCAAGACTCTGGACTGAATTAGGCTGACAAAGTCTTGCAGTATTATTAAGTAGTGAACACTGTTTGGTTTGGCCTACTTCCTGAAGCCTTTTGTTCTTCTATTGCTTACCTTTTTTTCTATATTCTCAGAGAAAAAATTATTTTTCCTGTTTAAAATCAAGTGGCCAAAAATATGAAGATGGCTGAGGTTAATAGTGCTACTCAGTTCTAATGAAATAACATGTCCTTTCAGCAGCATCAGCATTGAATATCTTTATTACCCAAAAATATTATTCTCCTTTTCACATTTGAATGGCATAATTTTGTAATTTTGCATAGCCTGTACATATGTAACATGTATATGTAGTAAACCATTTAAATAAAAACTGATTAACTAGAAATTTTTAAGATATGTGCAAACTTAATTTCTTAATCTAAAGAAGTGCCACTTTTAAAAAGCTAGTATTAGTTTCACAGTTCTTAAAAATGGTTACTATCTGAGTACTTAAGCAGTTGAGGCTGATGTATAATTAGTGTTGTATTTATAGAGGAAACCTCTGAAAGTTTTTTAAAAAATGTATCTGAAGGTGGGTTAACTAAGAGATTATATTGTATGTTATGTCTATGTATGTGAGAAGGCAAAAAGTATCTCAAAAAATGAAATGCTATAGAATTCCAAAGAAATGCTGGTAAAGTGATCCAAAAAAGGGTTTGGAAGCAGCTTTTTGTTCTGATTAATAACTGAGGCATGACAGCACAGACAAAGATAGTATCTCCTAAGTATAAAAGATACATTTTTGTACTTTTTTCATAAATAAATAAGGTTGCATTAAGGACATAATTGTCTTCACTAGAAATTACTGTTCTGCTCAAATCAAACCAATTCTCATGATCCAAGTTATGACCTCAGTGCAATGGCCGAAGTCAGAAATGGACAGAATGCAGATGAAACACTGTGAAAGTTATGAGAAGTGGGGTTTTTTCTGTAAGGCTCTTGTTACCTTGTGCTTTCTATGAACATATATTAAATGCAGACCTGTTGTTGAAGTTTCTAGTTTTTAATAAAAACTACTGTCTGTGGCATACAACTTGATTTAATTTATCACTTTTGCTGAAATCTTTCATGTTTGGCACCTGCATGAGAATTTTTTTTGGTTTATTTTTTTAATTCAGCCAAGACTAATTGCATAGTTTCCAAGAAGGAAACTGAGGAAAAAATTTTCCTTCTCTTTTCCTTGTAAAACTTTGCAACTCACATACTTATAATCAGAAAAGGAGATTCAGCAGCATTTTATTCATATGGAAGTTTTCCCATTTCCCTTAGCAAAAAAATTATTCAAGTGACAGGATTTTAGGGAACTTCACTTTGTACATGCTCAGTAGATGTTTCATAATGTTCAGTGTTAATCCCATCATCTCTTGCGCTTTTCACACTTCTTATTACTGACAAAATTGGACTTTTGCCATCTTCACGATGGGACTGAGCAGGCAAACTTTAGAGAGTGTGACAAAAGTCAGGTCTCCTTGCACGAGCTTCTCCATTTAGGACGAGAGTCAGTATTAGGCTCTGGACTAATACTGATGTGTTCATGATCATCTGTTACTGGTTTCTTTCATGATGTGGTCAAGGTATTCCTTGTTTTGTGGTTTCCGTACAGCAGAAAGAAGGAAAGCTTCTTCATTGAAGTCTGACGTCTTAGAAATGGAGTAAAGAGACTTTACAGCCCCTGAGGCTAGGAGAAATAGGGAAGGCAGGAGAAGGGCCCCAGGTGTCTACACTGAAACATTGAAGATGGGTGATGAATTGCCATTTAAACGAAAACAAAACCAGAATCAAAATTGATTACTCGGGAAGATTGAAACAAGATACTGGTATATCATTTTCAGGGAATGTTGAAGGAGGAATAAGAACTACAGAGAATGATTTGGCCTGACTTGGAATGTGGAAGATGAAGAGAAGAAGTCTGGTAGATAGATGGACATAAGAAGTCAGGGAGAAGGTTGTATGGAAAGAAAATAAAAAGGAAAAGTGATGAATGTCAATATTGGTTAGAAAGCAGAAGACTTAACTAAGTACAAAGATAATCTATCTGGAATTTAATTCTGGAATTTAATGAGGAGTGACTGGGGGACATGAGCTCCAAGACAGGAACTAGGTAGAATAATTAATATTCATGTAGTGAATAGTGAGCTGAGAAACCAAGAACCTTTAAAGTGCTGGTGGGATCACTCCACCCCTTGTTTTGGTGCTCTGTGACCAACAGTGGGCAACTAGGAAAACACCTAGAAAGTAAATGCTATCCTGTTTTCGTGCAGAAGATGGAATCAGGCATAGAATAGAAAGAACACAAGAGATGGTTTCATTATAATGATGGAGAAACCTGTCTGAAAAATTGTATTTGGATGGTGATTTTAATGGCAGTTTTTGTGTGATATTAATCTTTTCCTTTAAACCATCAATCTAATTCTCTCTAGGTGTGCAATTATCTTATTTTGCATTCAACTTACTCTCATGTCTGAAATGAAAATTAATAAAAAATCTTTTTAACGTATTTGCACCACTATAATGTTTAACATGTACCACCACTACTACCCAAAAACGTCAGACAATCCAGTGAATATTTGCAAATACTTTTGATCTTAATTTCAAAGCATCTCTATTTTTCCCTTTCTGAAACAGATGATAGCAGAAAGCCAACTAATCAAAATCTGGTCAAGATAAAGTGGCATTCATGACAACATTAAACTGAATAGCACAGAAAAAAGCACTTACAGGAATTAATAAGGTAGGCTTCAAAGTGGTTTGAAGTTGTAGCAGTGTGCAGTGAGCAAGGCATGGAGTCACATACTGAAAAAGAGAAAAAAAATTAAAGGTTTTATTCCTAATCTGTAACTGAATATTAGCTATGCTGTGCTCTAAGAGAGCTCTGCTCTTCTGCTGCAAGTAGGATTTTACTGCTGAAACTTGCAGTAAAAAAAAAAAGTCTTCATTCCTTGTGTATGTTGATCTTAGTTTAACCAACAACCTTACTGCTCGAACCTCTGAATTTGCAAATGCTCGACTGTCATATCATGGTTCTTAATTCTTCAGTGACACATAAAAGGAAATTGAAACTTCCTTTATGGAAAAAGATACAACCATTGCTTTAGAAAGAGGCAGATTTATGAAAAAGAGAAATAAGTACAAAGTTTATTATTTCAAATTCTTATTTTCAGATTTCCAGTTGTGGCTTTTATTTTATTTTGAATATTATTCTGGCCATTCCAGTTCTCTGTGCATGTTATTCAGTATGTGTTTTCTGCTTTTATTAATTTATAATTTGTTTTCAGTGCTTAATGTGCTTTTATTACACATTTCTGTTCATCTTGGTATATATTCCACAATATTAAATATAAAAATAAATGTATATGGATAGGGTTGTATTATAAGAAAAATTTCCCATGTAATAGCATCTTATATTTTAAAAAGTTAAGAAGTTTTGTGACTTTTTAAAAGTTTGAAGTACTATACCTGCCATCTACTGGAAGTACAAGGACGATGCATTTAAGTTGTATCATGTTAACTGTTCAGCCAATACATGTGTTGGCTGCTACTGTATTTCACATCTTCCACTAAGAAGAAAAATGATTTAATGAGCTTAAACATGCATTATTTTGCTTATTACTTTATTTGAAAATTGAAGTCTTAAAATTTAACTCCATTTTTCAACTCCTCAACTTTCACAGATTTTCAATTAATCTACAGTAAAATGTAAACAAGTATTAAGAATCAAGTGTAAGAAAAACCTTTGCCTTTTTTCCTGCCCATTCTACATGGGCATTCAGTTTTATGGATCTGTGAAATTTTTACCACTGAATATGGACAAATAAGTTTTCAGATACTTATTTTTATATTTCTTTAGAAAGAAGTAGTTATAGTATTTTAAAATTACACCTTACGTGGGCAAGTGGTCTTGTTGTTAAAGTGTTTTAATGTGGGGCACATTTTTAAGACTGGTAAATTACATTAGGTCCATTTTCATCTTCTCTTGACTCTTAGTTCTGGTCCCATAAATCAAAGTAATTTCTTTCCAGTATGGTCACTTGGGCTGATTAAAAGTCTGAGAAAGTTATATAAAGGTGAAGATGTCCATTAGTCTTTTGTTTATACTGGATTTGGGACAGTCTGACTTAAATATCATTTGATTTAGTAATCCAAAAGTACTTGCAACAGAAAGACAAAAAATATTAGTTATGGCTGCCACAAGATATGACTTCCTAAGATTCCATACAATCCAGTAGAATCCATTTTGATATGAGAAACAGGGGTTTACCTGCATATTAACAGCAAAGGCTAATATAAATTTTTCGGTAAGCTAGGCTTCCATCCGATCAAACTGCAAAAAGGAAGAGAAATAATTAAATATATATTTACCTTTTTAAAATCTATTGTTAACCAAACCATGACAGGCCTGACAGGAAAAAAAGTCACCAGTTGTCATCAAGGAAGTATTGCTGAATTACTAAGAGATTATTGCAGAAATAAACCTTTTCAGCCCTGGGAAAGGTCTTTTACATGAGTGTAATACTGGATACCATTCAGTTTTGGGTACTACTCACTTTTATTGTCCATTATTAAGACACTCTCAGAGTGTTACACTCTGAGTAATTTTTGGCTACAATTGTTGCTAGAAATATATATTTATTCTTCTCTGCTTTCTTTTATTTTTTAACCTGTATCAGTATATATTTTATCACTACTGGAGAAGGAATTAGGCAGTAAAAGTAATTTTCACTATCTTTAAAATTGAATTTTTTCTTTCTCACACTGCACTAGGAAACATTTGAAATCTGTGTGCCAAAACCAGAGAGACTTGGACAATAGTTACTTTCATTGGAAAATAGAAATGCTTTAGGCAAAGATGATCTTGAACTTTTGCCTTCTGTTTGAACTGTATATATGCTAGTTTAATTTTGCAAGAGTACACAGTGTCTGGATTCTAAAATAGTGGGTTTTTTAAAATTGAATTAACATATTTATTTGTTTATTAAAATAATCTTATTCATTATGAATGATGAATATATTTTATTAGTGTAATTTATGGATAGAATATGTAAAAACCCTTTTGAATAATGGCAAATTCACTTAATCTGAGATATGAAGTTGGGCCCCATGCTGAGGCTGGGATTCCTCTGGGCAAAGCTAACCACATGCACCTAAACCTCTGAAAAACTTTTTCATAAATGCTTTGTGTATGCTTCCCTGATGACCTCTAATTGCAAACTCTGTTGTAAGGTACTCCTGTTTTACAGATGTTTTAATATAGGTAACCCTGAGGCTGATAGGCTTCTCAGTATGAGCTACAAATTTTTAACCGTCTTTCCCTACACATTCTGGGAAAAAGATATTTCACATAAGCAATCTTCATATTTTCCAGAAATATTTTTTTCTCTCTCTTTGACTTTAGAGAAGAAAAAACTGAAGGGCGATAGAGGAGTTTTTGTGTATGGATGTTTTTCCCATATCTGCATAGCTCTAGGCTAGACCTAGTTAACCATTACCAGTTTAAATTAAACACTTCACATTCATAATGAAAAACAGGTCTCTTGTGTTGCTGCTGAAACAGAATGGTTCTCTTTATTCAATATGTGCTTTGATAGTATTCCAAATTCATCTTTTTGCATTTAGATAGGTTAAATGGTGTCTGATGGATGATTCACACATTATTCCAAATTGTCCACAGCAAAAAAGGAAATATTAAAATATGGTTTTCTTTTTAAAGGAATATGTCATCCCAAGTTTAATATCCATGTGGAGCCGACATATGCTCATTCTACATTTCCCCATTAGAACTGCTCTTTTAATTTATATCAGGCATATTTCAGTGCTATTGGCTTCCCCACAGATGTTCATCTACTACCACCTCCTAGAAAAAAGTCTCACTACTATCTAGTCAACTGATTCCCCACAAATGTTACTTAAAGATTCTGTAATCTCTTTATTATATAAATCTCTGAAGTTACTTTTTCATCATAGCAACCTATCAAGTGAGATGTTCCCAAGCATGCAAGAGTCTTACCAGTTAGATATATTAAAATCAGAGGAGAAGAAAAATAAAAGTTTTCCATTAACTTCATGCATGCAAATTTTTATTTCTTCTGAACTAAACTGAACTGAAGTTAAAATGTACAAGTGTCTTTTCATGGAATGAGTAGTTTCTTTCCTTTCAGTATTCTGGGTTCTTCTCTTCAGTAACTTTGAGATTGGATTCTAGGAAAAAAAAACAATCAGTAAAAACAAAAAAGAGCACAGTTTTGGGTTTATGCTGCCTATATTAAACACTGTAATTCTATCAATGGGGTTTGCTAAATTACTTCACCTCTGTGTCTTTAAAAAAAAAGAAAAAGGAAAGTGATTTCTGGAGGTTGCTTTTGTCATAGATTAACATTTTTTACATTTCTGTCTATTTTGAATCTTTGTCTAAGAGCATTTCTTACATTAATATTGTTATTAATGTAATTATCAACATAGCACAGAGGTCTTCAGTGTTAATCTTGTTTTCTTGGAGAAAGAATTTGGGGCAGTGTAACAGGACTTTCCCTTAACCATTTCAGTTGGTGTTAATCCACCTCTTTTTCCTTTTCTTGCACAGATTTTCTGCATTAAATCTTTGTATGAGAGAAAGAAGAGATTATTAGTATCTTTTTAATAATGCAAATTAAAAATGGATTTATTCATCAAGGATTTCCACTACAATGAAATATATATTTGCTGGAATGTATGATCACATTATTTTATAAAGTGAAATACCTGGAGGACCCTTAAGAGCACACTGCTGAGAACTCTGCTACCTGCACTGCAGGGCTCCTTTCCTCATCCTTGACTGAAGGTCTAAAAACTTCTCTAAAAATTAAGAAAATGCAAAAAGATACTTAAAACTAAGGTAGGTCAAATTAAAATGAAAAATAATGAAGAAAAAAAAAAAAGAAAAAAGACAACAAAATGGAAATGCTATTTTTAAGGCATTCCCTAAAGAGTTTGTTAAGCATTGAAAAGTCATAAATTGGTGAGAAACTTGTATATAAAGGAAGTGAGAAACAGATTAAAGGAAACTATAATAGATTAAATAAGATTTTGCCTCATAGTTATGCTTGTAGAATAAGCATTCTAGGCTGGCTCTACAGAAAAGATGCTTTTCCTGAGGTACCAAGTTGGACATGATCACCCTTTTCCTTGATAAAGATAGTATTATTTCTTATTTCCTCCCTTGAGGCCATTCAGAACCAGATGCACTTCTGTCTGGTATGTGGCATCTGTAAGATGATAAAAGGGTAAAAATCATATTAATTCCATGCATGCATTTCACCAGCTTGAGAGGGTGATAAAGGATCGAAGAAAATTAATGACTGCTAAATGATTTTTTTGAACTAGCAATGGCATCCCAGAACAGCTGCATTTACCTGGTTAATAAAAGAACAGAAGAGAAGTGGGAAAAAGTCAGATGGCTATGGCTTGATCACAGTATGAAACATATATGTGCAAAGTGAATTTCCAGGTCTCCCATACATGTGTGACTTTGAGTATGCCAGTTAAACTTTTGTATGCTCCAGCTTTGTACCATCACTGATGTTGATATTTCTTCTACCTCCCTGGAGTTTCTGGGCAAACTTTGTGGTAAAAATTTCTATATAGAAATGACAAACAAAAACTGAAAAATTGCTTTGTGTCTTTAGACAAATCAGTAGTCCTCTTTTATAATTTCAGTCTAAATTACTTTAAAGAAAAATAGGCATAAAAATTCTACCTGGATATTAATTCTTTTAGTAAATCATTTATTGTTATATTTTTTTATCTGTACTCTTATTAATCACCACCTTAATTGCTAGCCAAAATTTCTGTTTCATTGAAGTTGATTCTTCATTTAAGGTATCTGGTAATGTGGGTCACTAACTACCAGGAAAAAAAGGAGCCTAATATTTTTCTGCAGGTTGTATCTGGTCTCGTAGAAAACCATTTCCTTCTTCAGAACATACTTCATATAGAAAAAATATTTCTTTCAGCGGGATAAATGACACTTTCCACCTCTGTATTTTGTTGGATGCCTAGGAATAATATAGACAACCAACATCTGTGCTACGTGTGAGCTTTTACAGACAAGCTCCAAAACAGGGTGAAAAGATCATTAACAGCCCAAATTTCAATCTTCTTTATGCAGCTCAGGTATCAAATGATATTTGCTGTCCATAGCTTTGAGAAGCTCAAATATAAAAACTACAAGAGAGGATAATGGTATCTTAGTGATTACACTTTTTCTAACCACTTCCAAAGCTTTTGCTTTCAGTTCTTTCTTAACAAAAAAGCCTTAAAATGAGCCAGACCCTTATTAAAAGCATAGTATATGTCTAGGAAGAAAAGGTCTTGCCGTTCAGACTTTTGTCTTTTGGTAGATTTATAAGGTGTTTAGGTATGGTAGATTTGATCCCATGGACAAGTGCTGAAGGCTTTGCTTAATTCCCTAAGTGTTCAGAAATCCCAATTAAAAGAAGTTCTTGGTAATAATAAGATTGAATTCTCAGTAACAATGCTTTTCTGGATTGAAGAAAGTGATGAAGTGATGAAGAAAGTGATTACCTTATTACAATGAACATGTTTCACGACTAAGTTGGAAGGGCCAACCAGAGAGGGAAAGATGGGTTGCATGCTGCATCCATCCAAACTTTGACATGCTATTGTTCTAGTGAACATATAATTCATCATTATTTTTTATTCAGACATATACTGAGTAGGCAGTGAGATAATATCATGAGTTCTGGACAAGTAGCTACTTTGTTACAGACAGGAATTTACTGCAAGTGTCTGCTGAAATGTTTTAAATCATAGTAATTAGCGCAGGATCAACTCTAAAGGTTTCTTCCAGATACTTTTTGCTAAAAAACACAATACTTCAGGGACTTGTAGTCTAAGTATACATAATCTGGATTTTAGAAAGTATATATAGAAATATATAGAAGTGATATAATTCAGAGAAGGAGGACATGTGACATGTATCAATCCTGTGATCTACTTCTTTTGCTTGTTTGCCATAGGGGAACTGCTTTATAAGTATCTTCAGTAAAGGTTGAAGAAACCTTATTCATGTGGTTAAATAGTTGCTTGTGATAAAGGGTACTCAAAATGACATACTAAAAAGGGTATACATAACTTGCACTGAAGATTTGGTATGGCTCTAAATTGCAGGTTTAATATTTTCTCTATTTTAACACTTGTTATGCTGTAAAGATGAAAAAAAAATGCTTTTAGATATTGCTGTTCTCACATAGTGACCCAAGTCACTGCTTTTCGTTTATTTGGTAAACTTGAAGTTGCAGTGTAGTACTACAAATAATTAAATGTAGAATCCTCCCTTGAATACCTAAGCTCATATATGAATCTGAGCTTTCAGATGTGGACTTTCTCCTGCTGTCTTTGTGACAGTATTTCTTTCCTCTCATTGTTCTCTGTATGTCTACAAATAATGGTGTAAACCTTGAACATCTTCAATATGTAATTTTTCATTCTTAATAGTTCTAGCACCACTTAGAAAAAGAAGATGTGGGGAAAAAAGCATTCAAATGCCTTCCTTTTAAGAGAGTTTCAGTATTTCAAATAAAATTCAAAGAAAAATGCACAACAGAGATGGCCGCTGAGCCAACGTAATTTCACCAATATGTTATCCCATTATATTTCTGTCAAAAGCTAGCATTCTTTATCATGCACCTGGAGAAAACAAGTCAAGACCCTCTTGTATATAATTAAATGTTTGTAAAGAATTGCGACATTTAAAACATCTATTTTTTATCAATAAGGAACTAATCGTTATATAAGGATTGGAAGACAGAAACGGTTCTGGCTAACAATCCTTCTTAAGACTGGAACAACACTAACTCCATAAGCCTTTCATTTACAGTTTTTTATTGAAGAAATCAAATCAGTAAGTAGTTATCTAAAACCATGTAAAGTATTCTGTATTTCTCCCTCCCGCTGCTAACCACTCCTTGTCATTTATCATTCATCTATACATTCATGTTAGTAATGTTTTCAGATTACTATTCCATGCTCCACCATGATAGGAATCCAGAGAAAGCCCAAAGACTTACTATCAAAAACCACATAATATCTCAGCTTCATCTAGTACTCCATGTATGATTTCCCAGTGTGATGCTTTGGATATCTCTACCAGTTTCTCAGCAAAGCCAAGAAGTTAGTTTAGAAGCAGCTGAAAATGTGCTCTGTTGAGAGAAATAGATATATAGATATCCTAAGGAGATAGCTTTCTGCTATTCCAAGTGATGGTCTCAGGGCATTGCTATTGTTGTTGTGGTTTAGGATTCTCTAAATGTCTAAATGTCTCTAAATGTCTCTAGACTTTTAATGTAGTTGTGTAAAGTAGGAAGAAAACACTAACTTTGATCTCAGTGAAGTAAATGGGAATTTGGAGGTTTTACAAAAGTGCTGATTATTATGTTTAGCTAAAAAGGTACTTTTATGGAGGCAAGAACAGTGGTAGATTCTTGGTGACAAGCTATGAGCCCGAGAAGGGAAAAGTACAGTCAAGATAAATAAAGCTGTGTAGTTAATTAAAAGTATACTCAGCAATCATAAATCACAGGTGCTACTACTAAATTTAGCATGTTCTGAAGAATCTTAAATCTTTTGAAAAGTTGATGGTTTAGAGGTAGCACATTTCTTTTTATTGCCTGCATCATCTGATAAATTTTACTATCTCTGTGATCTTTTCTAAACTAATACAATTTTAAACAGAGACTTTTGTAATTGCAGGTTACATTTATTAAGCTTAAGAAATGACAAGGCTCATAATAAACCCAGGCTTCAAAACTAGATTTATAGATCTAAAGGCATTCACCATAAATATTGGGAATTTTGTTTCAGTCCAAGAACCGAACACTTAGCAACACTTTTCTTATAAGCTATACTGAGTAACAGATGAGCAAAAGTTCAGGGACTAAATTGAGTTAACTTCAGCTATGCTGTTGATAGCACCAGTAACAACATTTATTATAACCAATATATATATAAATATATATATATAAAATATAAAAATATATATAAATATAAATTATATAATTTATATTATAAATTATTATTTATAAATTTATAATATAAATTATAATATCATATATATATATATTTTATAACTGGTTATAAAAATACTCAACAAAATTCATCAGGCTTATATGTCACCAGTGCCTAATATTATAAAACTTACTAGTAATTGTACAGGCATACTGGAATTCAATCTCAGTCTTTAATTATCTGTAAATATTTTGTCACAAACACTTTATGTTTCCACTAAAGCAATGTGCTATTTCTTTTCTTAATCAGTGCAAGTCACAAACTTTACTGTGCATGTTCAGTGTAGAGTGGAAACAATTGGATTTACAGTGACAAATACATGCTGCAGTTTGCAAGTGAATTCCCTGAGATGTAAAGTCTTTTATATATGGTAAACTAGGTCCCAACCTCTGGGTCAAATGTCGCTGTGAATTATAATAATTGCAATTTATCGTAAAGACTAGAGTAAGGTTTGAAACTTGTCAGCACATATCATGAAGTAGAAATAAATTACAGCTTGTCAAAAATGACAGATTTCTGTTAGGTGCTTTCTTTCACTTTGACTGCATCAGACCTTTATACACCCAGCAATTAACTTTATTCACATTAATATTCAGCAGTGTTGACAAGACTGACACAGTAAAACTCAGTTTGTATAAAAGTAAAGACAGTTTGATGTAGAGTTATTATATTGTCTCATAATTCACTGTTGAGAGGTAGATCTTGATAAATGGAGAACAAAGCTATTGACTTTGGTGTTGACTTACTGTGCCAAAAAAGATTCTGATTTTCTCTTTCTCAAGGTACACAGATTTTTGTTTGGAAATAAACAGTAATTGTATCTAAAGCCTTAGTAAAACTAATATTAATACACTGGTATCATCTTGTTTATTATTTTCATATATTCACTGGTTTCCTAGATCTTTTTTGAATATTTAGAATAATTGTGGTTATATATATATGTTAAATAAGGCCAATCATGTATTTAAAGCATGGTTTTACCTTCTCTGGGAAACCATAATGTGTATACTGCTTCTAACACTGCTTCTAACACTGCTAGGTTATGGCCTTACAGAAGAAAAAAGCAGCTTTTCAACTAAAGCGGAAAGGAAATAACTCCTGAAAACAAAAAAGTCCTCACAATTAGTGTAGCCATCCTATTACCCAACAAAGAGTTAATCATGAGAGAGAGAGAGCAGGTTTTCCAATGTTTAAAGGAAGCTTTACAGATGTTAAGAGATTTAACAGCTGCTCTTTTTAGGTTTATAACATTTACTTAAACTGCATTTGCTGATCACTGTTACATTACACAGATGCAAACTTTAAATCAGAGCACAGATATGGGCTTTCTTTTGGTACCATTTTACTTTCATAACATCTTTTATGGAAGAATCAGAAAGCACTAAGTTAACCCTTACCTCATTTGAGTTATGTAAATTAAATATTTCATTACAGTAGTTGACAAAGGGACTTCTGCAGAGGTTCTCACTGAATGTGACAATTTTACACCACCTTTCTCAACGTGGTCTCTGAATGGGATGGCAATGATAAAAATTCATGCCAGCATTGCCTATAAGTTCAGGCTGGGTTTTTCCCTGTCCTTTCCCATTGAATCTGAAGACTTAGAGGGAATGTACCTAAAAGCAGTCTGGGTCTTTGTTGCACAATAGCCTTCTATAGCTACTCCAATATAATGAGATTGTCACACAGGTAAAATAAGAATATATTTGAGACAACTCATGAATCCTACACAATGGATTTTACTGTATACTAAACAAAAAAGAGGTAAATACCATGGCAGAATGACTAACACCTAGCTTATTGTTGTTTCTTTGTGTCCAAGGGTTTTTCTGTAGCAAGACCAGCTGAGGACAAATTGGAGCTCCTAAACTGTTGTAATGTACACCGATAGCTCTTGTCCTAATAATAAAGAAAAAAATAAGCTTGGTTAAAATTCCATTGCTTCTCTTTTCTGTTTCTCATTGTAGGCTTACTTGACAAGGAACTGAATTTATTTTCTGTACCTTTTAAGAGACTTAAGTAAGATTGGTCAACGCTTTGAAATAAACTTGAGCACTGAATCTAGGAGCTGCAGATTGTGCTATTGCTTTCCAAATGCACAGTCCTATTACCCAAGTGTGGTGGTGCTTTTCAGCCTGGATGACCTACCCCTAAAGAAGAATTTTATATAGAGGGGAGAGTGCTGATAGAGTCAATCTTACCTCCAGGACCCAAGGATGAACATGAATTCTTTTCTCAAGTGAAATTTGTCCCTGTGTTCCCCAGGCTGTTAGGCAAAATAAATATGTCATTGCTCCTCATTAGTCTTGTCAATCTAAGGTGAAATTTTATTTTGGCTAAACTGTTTTATAATTTGTAAATATTTTTATTATTTAAAAAATTATAAATACTTTTGTGATTAATTTTATAAATTTATAAATTTATGATTAATTGTGTTTTTTCAGATAAACCGTTTATTATAAATGGTCACCAACCTTCTGTCTGAGGCTGCTAAGATTTTTCATGGACAGAAGCAATTTTCTTACTATTTTCTTTTTATTCTCTCATTTCTTTGGCATTATATCATATTTACCTGTTCTCATTTCTCCTGTTGAGATTAATCATATTTTTCACCAGCGCTGAAGACCTTCAGAACCCACTAGAACTTTTGGAGATATAGGTTGTGAAAGTGAGATATTTGCAGTTACACTAGTGAAGGAGACCAGCCTTTACCTCTCAGCTGCATTCACCATACAAGTAATCTATCCAGTATGCAGTTGAACTGGAATTGTGGGAGCCAGCAAGAAAAAATGGATCTTTATCTTGGCTACTTTGGGATCATTATGAGCTACAGTGAACTCTGTGAGTTTTTGTCTGCTGTGAGGTGATTAGATTTGATCATTCCTTTTTTAAATGAGGGTCAGGGTTATAACATTTATAAGATAAATTAATATTAAATTTTTGCCAATGCCAGCATTGCCTATGGTGCATGCAAGGGTAGGCACAAATCTGTATTTTGCCCATTTTGGAGCAATACTTTGAATACAGGTCTCTGGAACATGGACCAATTGTGTATCTTCTGAACACATGCTTTGACATGGATATATGTTCACACCTGACTTTCTATGACAATGTGAGCACTTCTACTGACTAGATGATAAACACATCCTTCTGATTTTCTCTTCTTGGTCCAGCAATCACAAAACTATTAACCCATACTGAAAGTTGGACCCAGAACATCCTATAATCTCTGTGCATGTTCTCTGTGTGCACAAAGTAACAAAAATGAGAGAGAGCTGCTTAGATGCAAAGCTGATCTTACAGGTCTTCACTCTGTTAAATGAAAGCTGTAACCATCCGCTGAACAAAGCGGGACAACCTTATTGCCTTCCCAAATCTTGTCTTTGGGCTTTAAGGTCCCATTTTCTGTCTGCATTTTAAAAATGTCCTTAAATGTCACTTTAAGGGTAGAGTTCCACTTTGGATCCAACATTTATGTGTCTTTTGGAATTTACCAGGACCAAAAAGACAGAAATACTAAGCACAGGACCAATCATAGAATCACAGAATGGGTTCACTTCTCGTCCAGCCTCCCTGCTCAAGCATCATCATCCTAGCACACATTGCACAGAATTGCATCCAGATGGTTGTTGAATATCTCCAGTGGTGGAGATTCCACAACCTTTTGGGGCACCTGTTCCAAATACGCAACTAGGGGAAAAAATAAATTTAAAAAAAGACATGGGTTGACTGGACTACACTGCTCTCAAATTCTTCATATTGTATTGGTTATTAGAGTAATCCTTTTAAACTTTACACAGCCTATCTTGTACATCTTTTTAAAATTGTCAGCCTGGTGTTGCCAAAAAATAGCTATGAAGGAAGAGCACTTTCATTTGGATTTTGCTCTGTTAGCAACATTATAGTGATGAAGTTTATGTGAGTATAAGCCCCACACTTTTTGTTATCCAACTGTTATGCCAAAGTGTTGCCTATATTACAATCTGAAAAGCATTGTTGGTATTCTATAACAGGGTAAACATCAGAGCATACAGTGTGGTTCTTCAAGTGTATCATCAGGAGCCGTTCAGTTTTTCCTGACCTTATTAACATGAAACCTTCATTTACATATTTGTATCTTGATTCTAAAACACTTAGACTCTTACATGTTTTTCTCAGGTTCCCAGCACTAACATAGTATCTTCTTATCTTCCAGGATTTTAATGATTTGCCATAATGTATGAATTCTAAATGTATTGATTGCCTTAAATATAGCACAAGACTTAGAGTATTATTTGTGTGACCATTGCCTGCTTTGATTCTTTTCCACATTGAGGTAACTGTGAAGCAGCAGCAAGACAGACCTCTTTGTGACTTTGTGCCTGCTGGTTACACGGCTTAGTTCACCCAGGGAATGGTGAAGGACTTATTTTTGTGATTCCCTTTTGTCAGTGGCTGGGTATGGCTGTTGCGAAAAATCATCACTGTGATCTTTTTACCCATTCCTCATGCTCCTCCTCTATCAGCAGGATATTGTTGGGTAGAACTTATTTTTTTTTAGTAGCAAACTGATTAGGCTGTAACTTAGTTGAATTTCATAAACCACAATCTGGCTGCCAGCCTGGAAACACTGAAACTTTTGCCTAATTGGAATCAATTGTTTCTCTGTTTATACTGGATTACAATGTTAGTGGCTCAATTGAGTTTGTGGGAAATAAATTGTTGATGGTTTGGCTGAGCAGCTGTAACAATGAAAAAAAATGCAAAAAAGATTTGAAGATAACAGGCACAGCCTGTGTAGCACTGCTAAAGCCATTGACCTTATCATGGAGAAACGACTTCAAGCCAAGAGAAGCACATTTGGACAAGATAGAAGTGAAGAATTGTGGAATGTTACTTTTGCAGTTGCAAAAGATATGTTTACGCTGTTGCATTGGTTCACTCCCTATTTATTGCCAAGGTCCTGATCTGCTATTGTTCATGCTGCACAGATGTTAATGTGTGTAAGCAAGCTCCATTCTGGGATGAACTAAATATTTCTCTTGAGGGGAAATCCTACCCATGTGATCTCTGTGACCACAGACTATGCTGATTTCTTAACCCCGTACTAAGAACGTAAGACGCGTTAGCTACCTTTAAAGGACCTCCTTGTATGGATTTGGAGAGATCTTAATATCTTTCCAAGGGCATCAAACCCATATGCCCATTCCCTGTGTAATGTTATAAGAATAAAACTTCATCAGCCAAGGAAGAACTTTTAATGGTTTACTAAAGAAGGCAGATTGGCTTCTTCGTTCCCTCTCTATCTCACTTGAACTCTCTTTTCCTGCAGTCCATTAGAGTTCTACAGAAATAGGTGCACTGATCTCAAGGCTCTGCCTTCTGACTTAAGTCCATGCACCCTTCCCAGTAGCAGCTATGTCATCTTGGACCTCTTTTGGTAATTGTTCTCAAGGGCTACAAAGCAATAGATATATCTGGGCTTAGGCAGCCACTTAGACATTTGCAAAGTTTACTGAGGGTTGAGTATGGGGCATCTGTTGCATGTCACACACATTGCTTTCTGAACAGCAGTGCAGTGCATCGTGTGTTAACAGGCATATCGTGTGTCATCAAACACTTCCAAGAATTGGTTTACTTGGCTTTTTTAACTCTGCTTACTGATAGTGGAGAAACTTGAGCTCTGAATCTTTTAAGACTAGCTATTATAGTAAAATACAGGCTTTGGAATTAGTAGGCTGCCTACTATAAGACCAGATGATGGAAAGAGGGAAGTACAAGAGAAATCTTTCTCACCCAGGCTAGGAAGATCGAGGGTGATGGAGACAGATATGGAGAGATACATGCGGAGAGCAAGTTACCTGTGGGAAGTGGCCTGGAAGGCAGTGTGATTATGCTTCTACACATGACATGAAAGCTTTCTTGAGGCAAGTTGGGCCAAGTTATGTGGATGGATTTAAGTGCAACTGTGCCAAACCCATCCTTGAGGACCTGCCTTCATTCTGTCAGGCAGCTAGGACCACACCTGATCTCTCTCCCTAGAAGTTCTAGATTAAGTATTTTAATGAAGTGCAGGTCTCCGTCTGATGGAAAATAACAGTGTTTCAGAGAAATAGGAGTGTTATATATTTGACTGGAATGTGGTAAACCAAGGATTTTGAACTATTACTGACTCGGGGGGAGGAGGGGTGGGGAAACAACAAACAAACAAACAAACACAAAAAACCAATAACAAAACCAAAAAACAATCTACATCTCTAGCTTGAGGTTTCAGCTGAGAAAAATCAGACACTCATACAACAGGACATACGTGCTTCATTGCTTTGCTTCAATATTGACATAATGGTATATTCAGATTTCATAGGTTTTAACCTTAACCTTAAAAAGAAACCCAAGCTGTTGAGGTTCTTTCAAAGCAAAACATAAAGTAATGCAAACTGTGTTTGCAGACAGACTGAAACCATGACTGCAATGTATGAGCATTTCCCATCTGTCATTAACCTCATTGTGATATTTAGCTCTAAAGCCTGATGATGTTCTGTTAGCAACCATTTTCACTGTCTTAGGAGTGATTATTTTAGTGTACATACCACAGAAGGGAAGGAGGCAAAACTGTTGGGAGATATTAAGACTTTTTCATTGAATAAAATATAGAAGAAAGGAATTAATTAGGACAGAAACAAACATGAAAGAATTGAGAAAATATTATAGCAGGAAAAGAAAAGGGGCGGGGGGGTGGGGGAGGATAAAATTGTAACTTAAAATGAACCCTTTGCTCACGGGGATCCTGCATGTTATATGAAGGCACTGGATAAAGGTAACAACAAAAACTCTGTCTTCCTTAATCACTAGGCTTGTCACTGATATCATAAAGTGTTTCACTAGGACTTGAGAGCAAATCTGAATTCATCAATAGCTGACAGGAAACTCAATCATCCCCTTAGAAAATGCTTAACATTCTTGTCCTAGCCTATCTGAAACAATAACACTGCAAGAAGCCTTACATTTCCCCTATACAAAATAATGTGATGGTCTGTGAACTCTGATTTTGATGATTTAGATGCTAAGAGTATTAATTGCTCCTGTACTGAAAAAGGCAGCAGATGTATTTATCAAAGGTTTTTATCCAGACAGACCTGCCACATCTTGGAATTCTGCTCAGTTGAGCAAAAGTATTATGGAAACAGCACTGAAGAAAACTTAAAAAGTGAGGGCAAAGTGCCTCCCTTTAGCTCTCTACAGCTTCCCGAAGAGGAGAAGTGGAAAGGGAAACACAAAACCCTTCTCTCTGGGATCAAGACAGAATATGTGGGAATGGTTCAAAACTGAGCCAGAGGAAGTTTAGACCAGATATCAGAAACTATTACTTTACTAAAAGGTTGATCAAACACTGGAACAGTCTTCCCGGAGAGGTGGTTGATGCCCCAAGCATCAGTGTTTAAGAGACATTTGGACAATACCCTTAATGGTGTGCTTTGACTTTTGTTGAGTCCTGGTTTGGTCAGGCACTTGGGCTAGATGATGTTGAAGATTTTTTCCAACTGAAATGGTCTATTCTATTCTATTTTTTGGCTTTCTGTGATTTTCCTTTTTTCTGAGACATTCCCTGTTTTCCCTGTAAATGACTGTTAGAATTCCTAAATCCAGATTTGAACATAGCACTGAAATGAATACAATGTTAATTTTCAACACCCAGCAGCCCTCACATCAGCATGTATTTACTAATTTAGAATTTTAAAATCAGGAATTTCATTGGTCTTCACAAATTTTGGATTACCCAGTTCAGTAACTGGGGTTTTTTTAACTCAAGATAATTTAGACCATTTTCAGTTTTCCTTAAATAACAGTAATAGATGAAAAAGAATTTTTTTCCTTTGTGAACATAACTGCCTTTTTTTTTTTCTCAGAATTGCTTTGATGAATAACTCCAGTATATTTTATATTAATTCTTTACATATTTTTATGCAACAGCCTTGTTCATTCCTGCATGTGTGTAGCACCTGAATCTCACGGCTTATCAGATAGGAGTATGAGTTTTTTCCACCTAAAGAAGATTAGGTCTTTGTGGTTCATTGATTTTTGTCTTCAGAAAGGAAGGCTGTCCTGGAGAGCAGAGCAATTGTAGTTGTAGCAAATAACTCATAAAGACATGACTTAACTGTCACAGAAAGGTAGAAAGACAGCAACTAATAAAACCCTTTCTCAGTCTGGCATTTGTGGGGAGACCTGCTATTTTTCAGGATGACAATTGCAAATAGTGTTACCACTAATATTTTTTTCCCCTGCAGAATGTAAGTTAATAAAGTTACTTTATTGTTCGTATCCTCATTGACTTCTTTCTTTATTATATTTTTCCCTTGCTGTCCTTTTACTTTATTTGTAGTTATTCTAAAAAATCCTTCTCTGCCAGGTGATCCAAGAACTAGAAACTTTTGAGGTTTTCTGAGGTATTTCTTTCCAAACAAAGCATGACAATCCCTTAAGCCAGCTCCATTATAGTTTATGGAATCATAGAATCAGAGAATAGTTTATGTTAGAAGGGACCCTTAAAGGTCATCTAGTCCAACTCCCTGGCAGTGAACAGGGACATCTTCAACAAGATCAGATTGCTCAGAACCTTGTACAACCTGACTTTGAATTCTCCCAAGAATGGGACATCCACCACCCTTCTGGGCAACTTGTGCCAGTGTCTCACCACCCTCATCGTAAAAAAAATTCTTTCTTTATGTGCAATCTAAATCTATAACCTTTTAGTTTAAAACCATTACCCCTTGTCCTATCACAACAGGCCCTACTAAATAGATTGTCCCCATCTTTCTTAAAAGCCCCCTTTAAACATCAAAAGGCTACAATAAGGTGCCCCAGACCCTTCTCCTCCCTGGGCTGAACAACTCCAGCCTCCTCAGTCTTTCCCCACAGGAGAGGTGCTCCAACCTTCAGATCGTTTTTGTGGCCCTCCTGCAGCACATCCTTCTTAACCTGGGCATCCCAGAGCAGAGAAGAGGGGCCAAATCACCTCCCTTGACCTGTTGGCCTCACTTCTTTTGATGCAATCAGGACATGATTGGCATTCTGGGCTGCAGGCACACATTGCTGGGTCATGTCCAGCCTCTCATCCACCCCCAAGTCCTTCTCGACAGGGTTGCTCTGAATCCCTTCAGCCCCCACGTTGCTTAGCTTGACAGTGGATGGAAACACTAAATATTACATGCTGATTCAGGAAGTCATTTAAAACCCTGCAAGCAAATAGTATAATAAATAGGCCTTTGTAACTTTTGGCCACTAGACAAAGCATGGCAACTCATCACTTGCCTGTTAAGTTGTCCTTTAGAGTTTCATATACATTACAGAAGAGTAGATTTTCAGAAAAAGGTGCAGAGTGGCACAAAGTCTTGCTACATGATTTGAATGTTTTGATTTACGTTAAATATAATGTGTCTGTGAATACAAAGACTAAAGGTCTAGAAAATTGTGTCCACTCTGCAAGTAATCTCTACAGGTTTTTGCTTTGTGCTTGCTCTGTTTAAAAGATTTTTTTAAGTAAGCTTCTCCATGAAGGAGTAAAAAATGTCATTTGGATACATTGTGTTCTTAAATTTAAGAAAAATGAGAAAATCTTAGAACATTTAATTTTTACATCAAAAAGTTGTGATGCAGCAGTCAGAGTTTGCCGATGGGAATTTTTTTTTTGAGTGCTCCTTTGTAACCATGGACCAAGCACAATAAAATTGCCTCTATTCTATTGAATATTCGCTTTTGTCAAAGGTTAATAGAAAGGTTCAAATTCGATCAGTGCAAGAGTCTTTATCTTCGATGGGTTTCAAGGATACTTTCAGCTTTTCAATGGAAAGGTATGAACCTCACTTTGGCCTTGAAATAGCATTAGGAAGTTTTTGTGCAAACCTTCATGCTTTAAAAAGTTCTTTGCATTCAAAATGTCACATCTTGAGTTTGGTTCAATTTTCCCTTTTTTGTCACATACTTTTTTTTCCTCTGCAAGGCATACACAATGGGTACAACAGTTGGAACATGAGAAAATTTGAGCTAGGATTTCAAAATTATGAGGCCAAAGTGAAACCCTCAAAACAAAAGCTTTGAGAACAAACTAAACACACTGCAAGCTTGATAATGAGTATATGTTGTTGTGAATAATCACTGAGAATTCTCTGAAGCTGTATAGAGACTGTTTTTCATGTTTGCTATTATGAGTCATGGGTAACAAAAGGACCTCTGACCATTGCATTAAGCTGACACATTTGTTGAGCTATTGTTTACCAACTGTCCACCGTATCACAGCCAATATGAACCCAGCATGATCATACATAGTTGTGTGCAGTAATAATATGCTGTATTTGCATTTGAATTCTGCACAGACTTTTTTGAATCTTTAATAGACTAAATATTGTTTGTCTTTCTGACCATGAGAATCATTTATCTGACTGGCCATCTATAGCTGAACATCTTTTGAGATTTTTTGACTGGAGTGAATATATTTAAAATTAGTTTACAGTTCTGAATCACAAAGACTTCTTTTTAATAGGAATGTAAATCAGATAAAAAACGAGAGCAAGCAGAGCTGAGATAAAAATGCATCAGAGCATAAATAATCTGCTTTTCTGTTTAATCTGAGCAATAGGAATTATTTTATATCAATTTATATAGAAAAATTGTTATGTAAAAAAAACAACCAAAAGAAGACACAAAATATTCTGAAGTTGGTAATAGAAAAAACAAATTATAAAGAAACAGCATTGAAAAGAATAAAAGCAATAAAAGTTCAAGTGCTTAGCTGAGTTCTTAAGCAACTATAGTTCAACTCAGCAAAATCTTGAGTATCATGACAGACATTGCAGGGAAAACCTTTGTTTGTATAATATTCTTGTTCCATGTGTAAATGGTAAAAAAAATATGCTAGAAACAACATTTGAAAAATAAGTTCAGGTTTCATTCAGACATTTAATTTTCTGCTTCCTAAACTTCCCATCAACTTTTCCCATCATTTTGAGAGGATGCTGCATAAGACTTTACCTATCAGTAGAAAGACCGTCAAAATGTTTTAAGTAACATTTTTACACTGTGATTCCCTCTGTGATTTCCCTCATAAATATATGACATATTTATGTTTGTGGGGGGTATATTTCTTGTGGGAGTTGGCCTGAATGTGGCCATAAATCTTATCTCAGATTAGCTGCCATTTCATGAGTCAGTAATCTGATGATTTTTAGGACCTTTCATCTTCTCTGAATACACAGGGGCATACCTTTAGAATAATCTTTTCAGTGATGCTGAATGAGGGCTCCAAATGTGATAAGAACTGGAATTTATGGTGTGCAAGTAGCTAAAGGTTGACAAAGTTCTGAACGGTAGATGACAGAGGGAAGAAAATGACGCTCCAATAAGGATCTCTTGCTATCAAGAGGTCACAGATCTGAAGTCACTGTACCTACAGTGAATAACAGTGTTGTCTATGCAGTAACTGCAGAGTGCTTTGTTAACACTGTGTCATGTTTTGACGCAAATGCTAGGAGAGCTCTAAATATCTGAATTGCCAGTGTTAACACCATTAACATAGGATATCTTAAATCTGTGGAACTTTATATAAGACTGAAATCTTGCAGAATTGAAAATGGGATAGTACAGAATACCAGATGTCTGTCTTTTAAATTTCCTGCTGTCTTTCTGAATTAGATATCCGCAAATAAATGAATAATTTTTCAAGAATTTACTGGAGTTCAGTGGGTAGTTACCTGTTATTGCAAAATATTGTATTGGGTTTTTTCCTTGGTTTCTTGTTTTAGATTAATCGTACACAAAAGGTCAAAACTGATCCATGTGAAACAGGTTCATGTGAATATCATTATTATTTTATTTTACAGATTCCAGAAGATTTTAATAAGATTATAAGGGCACCCTCATATTCTTATTTGACAATGTAGGCTATATTTAAGGTTTATTTACCTGTTAGCTGAAATAGGAAAGTAAGTATAAGAAGAACTGGCAAGCAACCTTAGAGAAAAACATGGGCACTAGAGAGGCCTAAAATCACTAGTGAATAGTCCTGTGCATGCAATCCATTACATTTCTATTTAATCGTAGAATGGTTTTAGACCATCATAAAACTTTTCCCAGACTAATTCCTACCTGATCCTAATCTCTAAATCAAGGAATTGAATATGCTGTGACAGATACCCTCTTGCAAAGATGGCATGCAGTTTATCAGTTTAAGTATTTTTCTTTCATATAATTTTGTTTTATGCTACTCTAGAACTTAACAATGAAAGCTTCATTCTAAGATTACAGACCTTTGATTTTTCCTGGCTTTTAAAGAAGCTAGGACTTTTATTTTTATTGCTATTAGTCCAATAGTGTAGATAATATCTGACTCATGAAACATCCATGTTTGAATAATTCTAGGGAAGCAAAACCAGATATATAAAATTAGAGGGTTTTTTTAATACTTGTAGCACTTCTTTGCATACTGCAATCAAGTACAACTCAGCCCCATTGAAAGCAAGGTTAGGTTCTGGAAAATGTACTACACATGTAATCATTTCATCAATTGCAGAAGTGAGTATAATTGGAATCTAAAACAGCAAGGAGCAAAAGATAGTTTACTAGAGATTCACTGACCGAAAAACGCAGATAAAAAATCTTTTGTCTGATACAGGCGTACCTCACAAGCACTACCAGCGAACAACAGGCAGAATGCTAATGACAAGGAAAAGGTGTTTGCATTAGTAGACTTCTAAAACATGACCGTGGCCACCACACACTTTGAAGGCACAGATCACCAATTATTGCACTAATTGTTTGTTCTGTTTGTGTCTGAGACTAAAAGAAAAGAGTCACTGAAGCAAAAATGAGACACACAGAATTGTAGCCTCAGTGCCAGTTCAGTTTCACCATCACATTATTCATTATTTGTTTTGCTCTGCGTATGTGACTTTAAGTTGGGTGGACTCATGTATTCTTCAAGATGCATACTATGCAACGCTGGTGAAATCATTAGGTACATTATTCTGCAACTCCAGGCATGAAAGCTTTTTTTTCAAAAATTCTGTCAGCTTCTTTCTTAGCTCTTATTTCCAACCCAAGTAAGAAACACCAAAGCTACCAATTTTAGGGTTTAGGTATCTCTATTTACATTTGAAATCCAGGTGTTAGCAAGCACATTTCCAGGAGGAAAATACCTCCATCTGTACGTCTTTTGATACAACTTAGAAAATTTTTAAGCCCTAACTCATTCATCCGTCTGAAAAGGACTCAGTTACAAGATCTTAGCAGTAATACTGCCCAAATAATAAAATAGTGATCTAAGAAAGTTCAGAAAGGACATAACAATGTATCCATAGATAGTTACTTCATTATAGAGAGTTACTTCATTATGACCAAGAAGAATAGTATGCAAACATGAAATTTAACAATGAGGTAATATACTTATTTTTTTTCTAACAGTATAAAAATACTTTGCAAAATATAATATATTATAATAATCATTACAATATATACTAAATATGTAGAAAATCAGTAAGAGTTCCCTGGTAGCAGACTTGTCTGCTTTGCTATCTTATAGCTAGAGAACTACAGTCCTTCATTAGCAATGCATCATACTGACTCCTAGCTTCTGTCATTTTCCTTAAGAGTTTACTTGCCTTTGAATCCTGCAACTTTGTTCTTCCTTCCCAAAAAATGGGTCAATTAGATTGTCTGTAGGAAAAAGTATACATACCTTCCTTTAAGATAGGCTTTCAGTGATTGTGATAGAAAGTCTCTGTGTGAGAGACTCATCCCCCTCTCAAACAGTACATTCTTTGAAAAGCAATGACTCCTCTTGCCTACTTTTATTAGATAAAAGTAGAAAGTCTGGTTTTTAAAAGTCAGTACTGATACTTCTGTAAATAGAATCTTTTAAATTGTCTCTTCCCAGCAGTAATAACCCTTGCTTGAAGAAAATCTGAAAAACACAAGGCCTATCATATTCAAATCATATTCAGCTTCCAAAGTGTGAAGAAAATATTTTCTTGCCTCTAAGATCGTGTTATTTCCTTGAAGAAATTCCTTTAAAATGAATTTTTAATTTAAAGAAAATATATAATGCAAATATGCAAAAGAGCTATGTTCATTTGGTTTTCATTTCATATTCAGCAACTATATCAAGGTTTTAAATGCTTAATTCTTTAAAATTTTGTGTTCATTGTTTCTAATTGAATTTTGATTGTACAGCTCCAACTATGGATTACAAAACTCTTCTCATGTATAATTTACTTTAAAATAGTCCAAGTAACTCAGATGTACTAGTGAACTAAATCTCTATACTTAAACAGAGATATGAATTTGACAATATTAAACATATTACACATATCACTTAAGTGCTTTGAAAGAATTCACAATTTGAATAGATATTAAAATTCGATTATATTTTTTATGACACTAAGTTAAACTAAGATAAACTTTTTTTACAATGTACTTACATTTCATTGGTGAATTGGAAAACAATCCTATAATTATTTGTAATACTATTACTCTTTAATATTCTACATTTACAAATGACGTCCTAATATGAATGATGTGTATGTCATTTGAGATATACACCCACATATATTAGGTGATTTTTTTTTTCTCTCATATACTTTTTAAAGCAAAAGGTAGAATGTATTTTTTAAATGCACAGAACTAATTGGTATGGATCAAAACAATGTTGACAGAGTAGTCATACTGCTTCAGACCAAAATTTCATCTGATCTTCTTCACCTGTTTCTGGCAGGGCCTGCACAGCGACTGGGGTTTCAGGCAGAGGGAGTTTTGCTGCTGAGTCCAGGCTGGTCTGTTAGTTCTCAACCATTTATCAAAAGCTCTGAGCAGTCAATATCAATAGTAAGAAGAGTCTGAGCTGATGGGCTGCTCCTCCAGGAGAAGGGTAGGACTCTTTATACTGACAGTCTTCTGTTGTGTGCTAGTAGTGGTTCACAGATCTGAAGGGGAAGAAAGGACTGGCTATAGGGGTGTTCATGAAAAAACAACAGGGCCGGAATGTATCCTCATAATTGTGCTCTTAGAGTGTCCCAGGCTGAAATCGTAGAGGGTTTCCTGACCACTATGCAGTTCGTCACTGAGGTGTGGTTTATCATTTACAGAAGTGTGAACTTACTGATAACAGAAAGTTTGTCGAGATGTCTGTGACAGTGTAGCTGGATCAAAGGACTCTGCAAAACAGAGAGCAGTTCATAAAAAGGAGGCTTATCTTTGTGTTTATAGATTTGGAATTTCCAAGGAAAAATACTTCATTTTTATGGATCACACTTTATTTTGATGTCATTCTACTCCTGTAGGTTTGTATTGACTTGGTAAAATATCATAAATAATCCTTAAATATGATATTATACAATGCAATTTAAGTTGTACTCTGAGTAAACTGTTTAAAAGTTCACACACTGTATGTATATCAGAGTAGTAGTAATTTGATGTGTAGTTTATCAGCATCAACTTAAAGCCTTTTTCTTTTTAGTAGTTCTATATTAAAAAAATGAGCATACAATACATACAATAATAGTATAGGATGTACAGATGATAGTGTTTACTGTTCCAATGAAATGCCACATTTTTTTTTTTTCTGAATTTGCCAAACAGTGACCGTAGGTAAGGTTTGGGAAAAAACCCCAACATTTAGAGATAATGTTTTGGTTAATCTCTTAAGCATCATTTTCTGAGAAAGTCTATCTCCTCACAGTTTTGCTATATGTACTTGTAGTTTTGCGATGAGAGTGAGTGCAGTAAAAGCCAAATGACTTTCACCATCCAAATATAAGTGCATTCAAATCCAGCCAGTGGCTAACTGTGAAAAAATCTCTATTCATATGAATTCCTCAAAGAAAAGTTCATAGAGGTTCTTTTTACAAGGAGAACATCTTTATTCACTTTCTAAATGGACCATTTTATGACACTTTTGAAGTTAAATTTAAAGACATGACAGGAAAAGAAAAATTGACAAAACAAACCCAGACAAGATCTAGGGCTTTTGCTAGTAAACAGGAAGCTGCCTTTGTGCAGCTTTCCTACAAAATTACTGTTCTCCCTTGTTTACCTTTAAGCACATAATCAATGTTACTGTGTGCACTAAGTCAGACATGACAAACTAGTCACGCACTGTAGCCAAAATTTTCAGTAGTGTTTGGGACTGAGATAGTTGTTTGCAGCAGGTAAAAGTGAGATTTCTGAGTCTTGACCCTAAGAGCTTTTTTCATTATACCATCACAAGGGGTCCCAAGTCTCCAAATAGCAATGGGAAATAATTATGCAGAGAAAGGCAAATATGATGCTCCTCATCCTAAAAAACACAAAAGAAAGAAACCGTGGTGATAAGGGGCTATAGGCAAGAAAATTAAACTGGTGTCAGATCAAAAAGTATTTAAAATCAGGAAGAGTCTCTGTGTTTCTGTGGTTGTTTCGCCAGCCAAAGTATTCAACATCTCTTCATCAAATACTGCTAAATTTCCTGAAAACTCATTTCAGCTAGAAATGGGCAAGTGTTATACTATATGGAGCAGATTTGTATTAGCATACAAATGAGCACTGATAATGCCTCCCTACTCTGTGGGAACCTTGCAGATATCATTACTTCCTGCTTACATCTTGCTGAAGGGTTGCTGCTCAAATGTTTTAATGACTTTTCATCTTGATTCAGAATTCCCCTTCGGCATGCAATACAATGAAAACATAAAAGAAGTAGTGAAAAAGAGTGGGTAGGAAGTGTAAAGAACTAAACAAGTACATATTCAAGCTCTTTTACGGTCTATGATTCTATGCTACTTAATTTTATTTAGTCTATTTTGTGCACTTTCTTATATAGTTAGTTGACTTTTAATTGTCCAGCCATTGAATTGGAAATTTAAATTTTATATGTTAAAGTTTTAGAAATAAATACTTGTTCTTGGTTTGCAACAAAATAAAAAAAAATTAAACAAACAAACAAAACCCCCCACAACAAACCATATATAACCTGAGAATCATAAAATAGTTGCAGCTGAAAGAAACCTCTGGAGATCATCTTGTCCCCTTTTGAGCAGAAGTCTAGATGATGCGTGTTCTCTTCTGTCCTCATAAAGGTGTTCAAATCCATTTCACTGACTTACACAAACAGTACTGTAAGTACCAAGATTTTACTTAGGGCAGTGATCTTTTCATCACTGTTAAGATTTTCTTGATCTATTAATTGTAATTGATTAAAGCAGTGAACTTGATATATTCCTGGTATGTCAAATGTCTTCATTTGAATTATTTTACTGTAACTCATTAAATAAGTAGTGCCTGCAAGATAGAGCAAATAAGTCAACATGAGCAAGAGACAAACATGTCCTTACAGTGCAATATAGTGGACTGAATGTATTGATGAAGAAACCCTCACGAAGAGCCTGAGGTTTTCCATGTTGCATGTAAGAGATACAATCACTGAATGCTTACACGAATGACAAACTATTATCAGTGAAATAAAACTATCATGTAGTAATTATGACACTCTGAAAATTAAATGTTTCAAAAGCTCTTTTGCTTCTGTTTGAAATTTAAATACAGTGACATTTCTGTTTCCTCACAGCTTGATGAGTAAATTTAAATCAAATTTGCTGAACAATTTCATTGCCTTTCCTGTGTTTTGAAACACAGGTGTATTTTACTCAAAGTTATGTTATTCTTTCATGAAAAAATTTATTCATGTGTTTTTTTTAAATTATAAACCATTGTAATTTATTATTATTTTCTGTATTATTTTTTGGTCGCTTTTATAGGTATGATTTCAAGTGTACAGAGCTAAGCTAAAGGAAAGCCTCTGCTTTGGTTTTACCCAGTCTGAGTAGTTTCACAGTTTCAGTTGTTATCCTTCAAGAACAGCAGTAACAGTCACAGGGATAAAAGTGCAGATAAGGTTCTAGAAACCTGAGATTGGTTTCAGTTCTGGTTGAGTTCTGTGAATCTGCAACACTGAATTGGACATTTCATAAGAATATTTAATATTTCTGCATAAATTTAGTAAATATCACTTTGGTGTAGTTGTCTGACATTTCTATTTGCATTCTTCTCTCTAAGCAGTCTATTCAGTAGTCAAGGAAAGAAAGACAATTTAATCTTTCTTAAAGATATCCATTTGTCCATTTAGGGGTCTATAAATATCAGTACTGATGTAATTTTTGATCAAGTGCTCTTTTACAAACATTTTACTTGTCTATCTTGCTGTCCATCCTTTTGCCCATCTGAATTCCAGCTCTGTAAAGCACACATTTCTGTGATCTACCACAATATAAAATAGTCTTTATTCTGCCAGGAGGGCAAGAATTATACCATTTATTTTTAAACTTGTTTCTGCAACAAAAGAAATGAAAGAGCATACATCAGCTGGCAAAATAAATTCTGATAAACTAGGATGCAGGCTAAGAATCACCCCACACAAATCTTCAGTGTCGTACTTGTTAGATTTACATGAATTCTGAGGTTATTATAAACCAAATCTTAAGACTTGTTAGAAGGTAAAGCATGGCATCTTCAGTTCATCATATGGGCACAACTTCACAAAGAACACAAGCTTTTCAGTAAATACACCGACTTTTGCAAACTGCAAGTCATCTGCAAGCCACTACTGTTCTAATTACAGAAAGAAGCTGTGCTCATTAGCTGTTCTCATCTGGTTCACTGCACGAGCTAAATAGGCCGTAAATGAGCTAGTAATTATTGCTGTATTACTGCTACCAGCTCTGTTCATATCAAAATATCTTCACCAAATGTTGTGCTTCTTAGTATTATCATGTTAAGAATTTCACAATTTCATGTTGAAGCAGTTAATTGGGAGGTTGTTCTTGGAAGATAGAGAAGGTTCTGTAACTTCTATGAATGACTGGCCCTCATAAGCATCTTCAGTCCATTTATGACAACCTCTTAAACCAGGCATCTACATGAATACATAAATATTGTACTTGATGAACTAAGAAAGAAAATGCACACCTTGCTATTCATCATCAGTTTTCTTCTAGAAGTAAACTGCAGGCATTACAAATAGGGGAATAGGTGGGAACTATTCTTTTGGATAACACTTGAGTGTATCTTAATCTAATATTGGTTATATTACCCTAACCCCAAGATCCTCTGCTCTTATTCCCATTACGATACAGATAGGCCTACAGACTGGGGATCAATAGCTGTCATAATTTATTTCTGTGGCATAAGTGATTGTCCATATTGTGTTCTTGGCAGTTTTTGTAATACTGTTTTAAATCAGGACTTGACAGAAAATCAAACTCCTATATTTCAGATACTTCTCAGGCTTGTAAAACTATTTCATCCTGCATTAGAGAGAAACCAAATCCATCCAGAAATAGCATGAAAAATGTGTGAGCAGAAGAGGTGTAATGCAAAGGAAACAGAAGACAAGAATTTAGGGCATCCATTTATGGGAGTCCCTATGGAAAATCTCATCCTTAATACTCATATATATATATAAATATATTGAAGATTTATTTTTAAATTTAAAGTTTTTTTCAGTGACACACATTTTTCTAATGATAAATATTGTCAAAATGTTCTAATACAGCTCTGGTTAAGACTTCTTATTATCAAGTAATTGTCCTGGACTTAGATATTATTACACCTAATGTGGCAAGTTGACCCTGGTTGGATGCCATGTACCCACCAAAGCCACTCTGTCACTCCCCTCCTCATCAGGACAGGGGAGAGAAAATATAAGGAAAGATTGAAAGGTTGAGGCAAGGACAGGGAGAGATCACTTATCAGTTACTATCATGGGCAAAACAAAGTCAGCTTGGTGAAATTAATGTAATTTAGTGCCAATCTAATCACAATAGGATAATGAGAAATAAAACCAATTCAAACACCTTCCACCCACTCCTCCCTTCTTCTTGGGCTCAACTTCTCTCTTGATTTTCTCTGCCTCCTCCTGCCCACCAGGAGTCAGGAATTGGGCAGTTTTCATCACCACAATATAAGAATGATATTAAGCTCTTAAAAAGCATCCAAAAGAAGGCAACAAAAATGGTGAAGGGCCTTAAGGGGAAGGTGTATGAGGAGCAGCTGAGGGCACTTGTTCTGTTCAGCCTGGAGAAGAGGAGACTGAGGGAAGACCTCACTGCAGTTACAACTTCCTCGTGAGATGAAGAGGAGGGGCAGGCACTGATGACCTGTGGTCATCAGTGGTCATCTCTGTGGTGACCAGTGGCAGGACTTGAGGGAACGGCCTGAAGTTGTGTCAGTGGACGTTTAGGTTGGATATTAGAAAAAGATTCTTTCCCCAGAGAGTGGTTGGGCACTTGAACAGGTTCCCAAGGCAGTGATCACAGTATCAAGCCTGACAGAGTCCAAGAAGTGTTTGAAACGACACTCATGGTGTGACTCTTGAGGATGGTCCTGTGCAGGGCCTGGAGTTGGACTTGACGATCCTTGTGGGTCCTTTCCCTCTGGCATATTCTGTGATATTCTGTGAATGGCGCTTATGGTCAGTTCTTCACATGTTTTCTGCTGCTGTTTCCCCCTCTGGACTCCTCACACTCTTTCCTTACTTCAGCATCCCATGGGATGCAATCCTTCAGGCACAGACAGCTCCAGCATGGGCCCCCCATGGAGTCACACGTCCCACCAATGAACTTGCTCCAGCATGGACTTCTCTCTCCATGAGTCTACAGTCCCCACCAGGAGCCTGTTCCAGCACAGGCTTCCCACAGGGTAACAACCTCCTTCAGTCATCCATCTGCTCCTCTGTGGTCTTCCATGTGCTACAGTCTATCTCACCATGGTCTTCCCCGTGGGCTGCAGGGGAATCTCTGCACTGGCTTCAGAAGCCCCTCATCCCCCTCCTTCTTCACTGACCTGGGTGTCTGCTTCTTTAGTGTCCCAAGGCACTGCCAGTATCACTGACCAGTTTGGCCTTTGCCAGAAGGTCCATCTTGGCATTGGTTCTATCAAACACAGGGGAAGTTTCTGGCAACTTCTCATAGAAACCAGTCCTGTAGCCCCCCACTATCAAAACCTTGCCTCACAAACTCAATACAAAAGTAAACTATCGCAAACTACTAGCCTCTTAAACTGACTAAGTAGCCTGAACTTTTTTTTAAGAGGGAGTTTTTGGCATGAAATATAAAGATGTATTTGAAATAATTTATCATTCTCAGAAAAAAAAAACAAAAAAACAAAAAACAAAACAGATGCAAAGCAGTGCTCACTCTGGCATATTTTTTTGAAAGGTGACCAGAAAGTTATCTGGGTGAGTGTATAGTGTAAATGTTTTTCTTTGAGAACTTAAGATCCATGTTTTATAAAATGAGTTGTTTTGATCTGTTTAAAACTACACTACGTGCTGAATGAACTGCTGTTCAGCAGAATTAAAGCACAGTCAGTGCATGTCAATGTAAAATGTATCTTAAGACAATAAGTAGTCATCTATTTTGATGAAACCCCTTTGGATTTAGCACCATTTTCTCTCATTCTTCATTAAAATAATCTAGTGTGGATCATCCTTCCTTTTGTTGTCGTTGTTACAGGCAGCAGTGAACAAATCAAGGGAGAGGGATACAAAAACAGGGTTGCAGTGAAGCAAAATGTCACATGCTGATGTTTCATGTTGATTCTGGAGAATTATTAGTTGCACAGTGACTGGCACACTTAACAGTACCTTCATGAGTCATTTGCCAGTCACTCTGCAATTATTCCAGGTGCTACTGGGGAAATGGCTCTCAAGTTTTATAGAAGTAATCAGCATACAAATGTTGGCAGGATAAAACCTCCAACACAGGCTTCAGGTGCAGCACTCAATGCAGATGGAAACACTTCAGTCAGTTCTTTAAAGCGGTGGTTGTATCTTGGCTGGAAAAAAAATTGTTCTGGTGGAACCTTGGGTTTTATCCTAGTCTCATCTGAAAAATGGGACAGAAAGTAGAAATTAAGAAAGTTTTTACTTTTTGAAAATAAAATACTGATTTTTTTCCAAACTAAGTCCTTTGTGTAAGAAGCAGATAAATCAGGACAAAGGATGTCTGAGTTCAGGGAAGCGGGGTTTATTATTCTTATTTAAAGAAGTGTCCTACCTGATCTTTCTAGTTTCTTTAGAGCAGTAAAATAATCAGTGATGCTAATGTGGCTCAGGTCAAGGAAAATACAGGCAGCTCTCTGTTGTTTAAGTCTTAGTGTTCCTGAAAGGTTCTCGCTCTCTTCAAATGCCTTTGAGCCCATTTCAAAAGATAGCATAGTCAATACAACAGTCAGTGAGCCTAATATACAAATGTCATTTACATAAAAATATAACAGAAGTATTTCTTTCACAAGCTCTTAAATTAAAATGCCTGATATACAAACATTAAAAATGTGGAAAATGTGGGAAAATTAAATTTTCATTCTGTATTCTTCTTCCATATTCCTTGAAAGCTCCAGTAGTTTGACTCATGCCTCTGTTTTTCTTTATGATATAGATTAACCCAATGAATCAGATTTGAATCCACTGAGGTAGACATTACTTCATTTTAGAATACGGAATGTCTTAGAAGAGAGTATAAGCACCTAAAAACAACTTCAAAATTAAATCCTTTTGCTTTCATTTCTTTCCTCCAAAAATCAATGATTTTTGTGTCTAGAAATAAGTTATACAAATTAAATTCATTCAATTATATAACTCCAGAAAACAGCATAATGCCTTAAACAAGATCTGAAGACAGCTATAGATCAAAGAATCTCTGGTTTCTTTTGCTGAACTCTGATTAATTAATGCATATTCTTTTCAGCCAGTGAATCTTAGGCTTAGTTTGGAAATGAACTTCCATTTTCTTTTTAAAAAGCATCTGAATGAGTATATCTTTAGGTATATCTTCATGTCCCTGGCTCATCCAAGGTGTTAAGGTGACGGAATATATCTGTTGGATTCCTATCCCTGCCCTGAATAGGTGCTAGAAACTATATATACAACACAGTAGCATTGCCCCACTACTATGAGAAACTACGATGAAAGGGTCTTGTTAATACAAAGTATCAGAAAAAAAAACCTTTATAGAGGAAAGCATTTACTGACAAAGGAAAAATTGAATGGAAAGGACAGGATGAATAAAAGAGAACAGTTCTAAAATCTGTGTGGCATAGGTGACCTGGTTCAGTAGCCCTTGTACAAGGGCTGGAAAAATATTGGGATTTTTTGTCTTTCTAAGGCTTTATATTACTTATTTGTTGTCTTTGTGATTCTAACTTCTTCACCAATCATAAAATAATATCACATTTAAGCTTGTACACAGTCTTGGGCTTTACAGTGTGTCCTGCACCAGCATTGCTTTTGCAATTGCAGCAATATCTAAAAAGACAGCCACAGATTCAGTATCTTGAGTGTTGCTCAGGTTCACTCCTCTAGGAAGTACAAGGATCTGATAGACTGGATCAGTAGCTTGGTGACTGTCCATGCAACAGCATTCAGGAATGTATATGTAACCATATACATTGGTATTTTTCAGACACAGAGAAGTGATGTCAGAGGAATGCCTTTTGCATTTCACTTTAATAGAAATAGCTATTCAAATTTAATTTTTTAAGAAATAGTCTAAGTTGCAAATTTATTACCAAAACCTTCTCACTGTCAGGGCACCACTGTTAACAGTGTGACTAGCTGTTCTATGGAGTGCAGTTGTCACAAGTTTAAACACTGTGAAAAAGATGTCTTGAGCATAATCTAGACACACTTTGCCTCAACAGACCTTCATTTCCCATGGTGTTCTGTATTCTCTATCAGTCATTTGAGAAAAATCTTGATTTTTCTGTGAAAAAAAATATTTTTAAATGTTCAGTTCTGAATATGAGTGCTCTGAAAGCTTTTCATGTGGTTCCTTACACAACTGTGAAATTATGAAAGATAAGATAGCCTGTCTATATGAATGCAATCATCTAAACACATTAATATGTCACAGCAATAACATCCATGTTAGAAGGCAATTGCATCCTCACAGTTGTAATTCTGTGCAGAGTTAAAGGACAGGTAAGAAGGTTGCAGTTATGATGCATTGAGTAAACAGGAAAAAATACAAACCACAATGTAAGTCCCTTATAAACCAAGAAGAGGCAATGCATTTTTGTGTCTTTTCAGTTCCTACAAATTGTATTGCTTCTGAAAATTAATAGATTTACACAACTGCCGGAAGTATTTAAGCACTAAAAATTTGTCAACAATTACAAAGACTACTTGCTAATTATTCATTTTTTATTCATTTTAGGCTTCAGTGGAAGAAAAAAGTTCAGTTGGAGAAGGATTAAGAACCTAGGATGTAATTTCAAAATGCTTGGAAAAGTTGTGGAAATAGAATATGAAGCTGGTGTTGACAAGGAGACACTATGAGACTGCTTGTTAGCATATGATGAAAACTTCTTTATATGTTCAAAGTTCACATGATTAATCACTACACAGTTTAAGTGCCAAAACAGATAAAGACAAGTCGTCTTCAGATTTTCTACTCTCTGAAGGCTGATCAGATTACTGTAGGTTGAATTAAACATGTCAAAACAATGACCTTTTTTAATGAAATAACATTACCTTGTCATCTTGATTTGCTCATGAAATAGCTAAACTTAGTCATTTGGATCAAATTTATATGATCTTTTTTTCCTCCACTGCATTTCAGGCATGCAACACTACTAGTGCCTTGAATCCATTTGTCATTTCACAAAGATCTTCAGGAACTAAGGGTATGGAGCTAACACAAACTGTTTGTAAGTTTTCTGATTACTTACCTGATATGAAACATCAAAACTATTCAAGAAATAAAACAGGCCATTGTTTTTCCTGTGTATATGTATCATTCAGTGACATTCTCTCTCCTAGTTCTAGCATTTAGTGTACAGAGTTGCTTCCATGACCTCCCCAAGTGTGAAGGATAAGAAAGAAAACATTTTCATTAGGATGGTCTTCTATGAAATCTCCTTAGCAAATTTGTAAAGAAGCCACTGAAGTATACTAGATTACCAGATAGCTTCCCAATTAATATAATGATTTAATACTAATATGGCATTTTAGATACATAAGTGGTTTTGTTATACTTAAAGTGCAACTTTCTAGTTATGTAGTAATGAATATTTCAGATTACTAAATGAAAGCAGCACAATGTATAAATTATTTTCAATAAATATATTTAAAGAAGACTGTGATATTTCTAAACATTTTGTAATAAAAAAAATACTTACTACAGTTCACTCTACAATTATAAATATTTCCTTAAAGTTAAGGAGAGACTTTAAAGTAGAACTTTGTAATTATTTTTTTGTGTGCAGCAGCCACCACCACTAGTTGTATTCACTAACACCCATCACCGTGAACAGATTTTTCTTCTGTATTGAGAAAAATTACTTGTCTGTCATGCACCATACTTTGGCAGCTGCCGCTACAGAGATTTTGTAGAAGCAGCATAGTCACCATTGGTATTTTTAGTCCTGCTGGAATGTTTTACTCCTGACTGAATAGTCTAGGTAGGACTAATTCACTTTTTATCTTGGCTTTCTTAAAAATTAAGATCTAATGGAGTAAATAATGGCATAATTTAATTTTGAAATTTATGAAGGAAGAGCTAGAAAGGGAGGCACTTAATTTCAAAGTAGCATAGAGCATAGCCTCTTGATAACATTCAGCTGTGAAATTACTCTTCTAGAAGAGTATCCGACTATACAGCATTTTTAAAATAACAGCCTGGAAATGCTGCAAAGACATTTTCATTTTTAAAAGTTTAATCATCATTTTTAAAACCTAAAATTCCAATACAACTTTTTTTCTTGTGGCAGCAATAGATGTGGTTAGTAGAGAAAGGAACTCCCTCCTTAACTGAATGGTCTGATGCATTGTGAGGTCTGAGAGGGATGAGAATTGGCACTTGCATTGACATTAAATTCCAGTTGGAAATTTGTGCACCATATTGATTGCACACTGGAATATATTTAGTGTATAAACATATACACGAGATTGCTAGTCTTGATCTTCTGAAAGAAAAAAAGAAACTGTATAGAATAACAAAGCCACTTCCTAGTGGTAGCAGTATTTCTGGGGAATGGGGAAAATGCTGCTTAGTTGTGAAAATCAGGCATCTTTTTCTGCTCACATAAAACAGAGGTAGGATAGATAGATAGATAGATAGATAGATAGATAGATAGATAGATAGATAGATAGATAGATAGATAGATAGAT
>JAWWMP010000165.1:35957557-35988187 GCA_035047865.1 Dendrocincla tyrannina
TCCTCTCCTCTCCTCTCCTCTCCTCTCCTCTCCTCTCCTCTCCTCTCTTGTTGTTTGTTTTAAGACTGTTATAAGGCAAAAGAACAGTGGATATTATAAATGAAATAAATTTAGGGGGTTGCCAGACAATACACAGCAAGACACGACAAAATGTAGACATCCCAGAATTATTTTTTTTCTCTACCTGCTGATGGTTATGTACAGCCACTGCTTAGAAACTTTCCCTCAGAGGTGATTTTCTCACATGATTTTTACAAATACTTAGCAACAGAAAGGATCTTCATTTTTCCAGGTGGAATTTCTTCTACTTAACAATTTCCCTTTGAAGAGCAGATTGGAGAATGGAAAAAATTCATAGTGTGCCAGGCCAGAAATGTGTACCATTTTCCAAACAGAACTCCAGTTCCCATCATAATAGAAACTTCATAATTTTTTGTGAAATACTGTATCAAATGGTTTGATTTCTTCAACTAGCTGAGTCCCTCGTCTCATAACACTTATCAAGCGTTATTGCAGGCAAAAAATGACTCTGAGAGGATCTTTTGTGTTCCATAGGAAATGTCTGTTTTCTATTCTTGTCCTTCATGTGCTGAGGGAGTTTTGGTACAGTTAAGAAAATAATAGACTATGGTGGTGAAAGTGCCTAGTGAATCTAGTAAGCACCAACTGATCTGAACTGTCCAGTTGTCTCACTGGCTGGAGTAGTGATATTTTGCATGCATCAAATTACGTGACAATTACACTGTATTACCACCATTTCTTATGTCTTAGTTGAAGCTTTATATAGAGAAGTTAAAGTTGCATCATTCACATGCCACCATCCCCACAATGGAAAGATTGCATTGCACAGACTGTGAGAAAATCTTGGTAAACTCTTACTATTTACTTACCTGCAAAGGCTGCAGTCCATGTGAAATATCCTGATATCCTCAAGAAAATTTATGTGACCAAGTAAGGAATAAATAGGCTGCCTAGAGAAGGCTGACTGGGAAACTGATTACACTGAATCTCTTCAGAGCTAAGTTTAAGAGCAGTTTATCTGCAGCTCACTGTAAGTCTAACTGGTAATGGACCATCCATTAAGAGTGTAAGTAAACCCCTCCAGTTGCTCAACATGCACTTACAGGGTCTGAATAGCTATGATTTGAGTGCCTCTTGTACCTCTGTTTCTGACCTTCCATCATTTCATCCTCAGTTCCCACTCACCTTCTGCAAAAGGATAACCTCTTGACAGGTGCATTCTTGGCTTATTCCCTTCTTTTTCATAGGCTGATCTGAAGTGTAACTTTTAATTCCTTTTTTTAATCTTATCTGGAAGTCTAATTCCATGTCACTACCATATACAGTTCATGAAATAATGCTTTAGTATATTGTGCATCTTTGGAGAGAGAGCCTGCAATAGTAAAAGACATAAAACACAAATGCCTCTGTCTTTAAAAATTATTTCTGATACCATGTTTTGTACCACTCTATATTTTGCAGGTCTTTCACTTAAATGACACAGGCCCAGTCAGGATAGAGTGTAGACCATGTTATTTGAGCATTGTATGTGTATTATGTGAGCATAATGTTGGTTTCCCAAGGAAGCAAAATTATCAGAAGACAACAGACATTCAGTAACTCCTGACCACAGGTGGTTGAAATGGATATTGTCTGATTTCTCTAAAAGTCAGCAAAAGGCAACTGGTGTTAGACAGGAAATAATCACTACTCCCCAGTAGTTCTTCTGGGATTTTACTGAAGTTTCTCAAAACATTCTCACACTAATCAAGCATTTATAAGATAATAGATTCATAATTACTTAAACAATTATATGGTTAAACCAATAGAACAGTACTTAAGGTTTTTTTAATTAGCTTAAGTGTAACTCAAAGTAACTACAATAAAAAGTATCTGTCAACGTTGTTAACTAGCAGTCAAATACATGTCTCCTGGATGACAGCATAATTCAGGTCATCAAAGCGTGATAAAAGGTGGGTAATACTGTAGCATGGACTCGTTGTCCTGTCAGTGAGGAGCAAAACTTATTCTGAGCTTATGCTGTGGATAGAGAAAATAAAAATTATAGAGGGGTTTTATATAGCATCATATAATGCCACACATAAACATAAGGACTCTTTAATATATAGGTGTGAGACTGGATTTGTATCTTACTAGATTGTTTAATTGTGTCAGGGGAGGGGCCGCGGTCATGCCTGCAGTGTCACAGCAGTGTGGGACACGCGTGGTCTGCGGCCCATGTGGCTGAGTTCAGGGAGCAGAGCACACATGGCACGGGGGCCACAAGGCTGGGCTGCCAGTGGAGGAGGCAGCCCGGCACACCCACCCTCAGCCCTGACTGCCTGCCACCCTCCCTGCGGCTGGGACGGCACTGAGGGATCCCACCCGGAGGGCCTGGCTGGGATGGGTGGCCACAGTAGCCAGACCATATATACAGGTACACAGGGTCTCCATTTTGTTCAGCCTTCTGTCCTGAGACCTGGCAACATGTGAATCTTGGCGGCTACTAATTTTCTCTTCTTCTCCCTTTCTTTCTTCCTTCTTTCTTTACTTTTTTTAGTCTCTTTTCTCCCTTTAGTCTTTTCTTTCTCTTGTTGATAACTTAAAACTGATAAATAGTATTTCACTAAATTGTACAGTGTTGGTGTTTGCTGGTGGTCTAGTGTAATGCTTTTCCTCGGTTGTATGTTATTCCTGTGAACCCTTTTGCCAAAACACCTATTTTCTCACCAAATTAAAAGAAATTCTCTTAGAGAAGAAGTGGCACCGTTTGAGGTAATATTCGAAGCAATAAGGAGCTGAAGACTTTTCAAAAGTTTGGTGGGCAAACTTGAAAGTCTTGTATAAAGCAATATTCCCAGTTAAGTGTGAGTCTTCAAAACTGGAGTGTTACAATAGGGTCAGTTGACACTTGATGTTGCATACATCAACCAAACAATGCAAGAAGTGATGATGGACAAAATCAGTCAGTCAGCATACGGGATGACATTATTTTTTGTAATAAGGAAAATAAATCTGCTTTATTTACTTACTGATAAGTTTGATAATGCTTTGCTTCGTTCCTTATTATTACAGTGGCCTTCTGGGAGGGTTTTGTTAGAACAGCATCCCCAATGTAAACAACATCTTGCTATAGTAAAGCCAGAAGAACAGATGAGGTATTACTGCTTAAATCAATATAGCATGTAGAGGTTCTGTTTTTCAAAAATGTCACTGCTCATACCTATTGACACAAACTCAAATAATTTAATAGACTCCTACTTTTTCTGAGGCAGATGGAAGGCAAAGCAAAACAGTAAAAAAGGCAGTCTATGTCCTTTGCAAAAGCATATTTTTCAATTTTGGCAATTTCTTCTCTCTCCTTAGTAGTTGTGGAATTCCCGTAGTCTCTTGTTAGGCTTTGCTGGCAAAAGTGCTGTACCTGCGCTGCAAAAAGTAAAGCATATCATGTAGTCCTTTCCACAAATCATATCACCTGTCAGGCCTCTAAATTGAGTAGTTGCTTGAGGGTACCTTTTAGAGAGCATGTACAATGCTACAGGAAGTTTTTCTTCTGTTTGATTAAACACTTTTTTCCTGAGTGAGCCCTGTAGCATTTTGTCAGATTTTAAAGATGGCTTCCCTCCTTTCTGTTAATAAGGGGTTAGTATGCTCTTAAATTCTGGAATTAACTTTAAAATTCTCCCTTGTTATTAGGTTGTTTTGATATCTGAGGGCAGAAATACAATTTTAAGCCACAGCTACTTGTATTACTTACAAATTCTAACATTGTTAATTAGAACCTGTCTAAAGTAGGGGAAAAAATCTGGCATGCCCATACAGAATAGTAATGTAGTCACTTTCTCATTGAATTAAGCCCTCAGTTATGATAATTACATATTGGACAAGTCTCCCAGGGAACATTGCTCACACTGTTTTTAACTGGACCTTACCTTGGAAACACTTCTGCTTGTCAAGCTGGGTGGAATTCAACGGACTCCAGAGCTATCTCTAATTCTAGCCTCTCTAATATCAAGTTATAAAGCAGTCATATTTAATATTATGTCTTCTAATATTGCAAGGTGTAACTTTAAAGCTAAATGACATGTAAATTGAAAAAGGTAAGCCTATTTGCTCAGCTGTTAGGAAGTATGAGATTACTAGAGACACCAGCAAAGCACTTCCTTAGTACAGTTTCTCTCTCCAGCTTCCCGAAGTCTTCCTGTGAGATTCTACCCATGCCCTTTATTTCAAAGCCTCTGAACTCTGACTCCACTGATCCACTTCAACTTTCACTTTCTGCTTCTATATTAAAGTAACACGTAACAACCCAGGATATTGAGTCCCACTACATGCAACTGCAAAAAAACAGAAAACAAGCAAAGAATTGTCCACAAGATCTGGTACCTAATTTTTTCTAGTTTTGTTAGGAATTTTAATATTCCAGGATGCAATGTTGATAAAGGAGAGCAATCTGTTCCGTAGTACTGCCTGAGTACTACATTATTCCAATAGCCTTACACGTTCATAGATTCAGGAAGACTCTGCTTCTGTCTGCAGCATGCAAAGTTTCATTAACCTGGAAATTTTTATTCATAAATCTTAGTAATAAAAAGGAAAGGAATTACATGAATTGCCATATGTAGTCTCTGGTCATATGTGTCTAAGTCTTCATTTTCTTTCTTATAACAGAAGTGGGGAACAGTTCACTGAATGTAGCCTACAGGATGAACAACATCTGTCTGCTACCTTTGAGTCCAAGGTATTAAGAAACAGCTAGAAATAGTAAATGAATGCTAACAGCCAAATTCTTCCCACACTGGCCGTGTATGGCCAAGCATATAGAGGCAGACGTAGTTATACTGAAACTCTTCAGTCTGTGAGAGAATGTCATAATTGAACTCAGCCTTCTTTGCAAGCGAGATAGATTGCCTTGTTTTGTCATATGAAGTGAATTGGGGTTTATGGTTGGTGGGGTTTTTTAATGTATTTCTGTTTTCTTTAATCTCTTCTTACATTATATTGGAACTTAAGAAGTTCAGTTTACCATAGTCCACGTTTTGATTATGAATAATTTCAATCTAATTGGAAACTATCAGCTTGTACAGCTGCAGGAAACTGAACAATAACAACTCATCTATGAGAATCGAGAATAAGTCTCATTTACCATAATTCCAGGGCTTATTTTCTTTACTAAATAAATATGGGCTCTTCACATCTCACAGCTATTTCTTCGCCCCTCTTCCAACTCAGAAAGGCGGAGTTCTGTGATTTATACTGAGGCACACTTTCTCAGTTTCCTTCACAACTGTTTTGTCTAAAGACTTGTTAAAAATGAAAGCTTGGATGCCAAGTAGCAGGTTGGCTTGTCTGTATACTCACAGTGTCATCTTGCCTTACAAATGGTTGTTAGTAATTCTTTAACCAGAGAACAGCTCCTGTTGTGGGAGGTCCCATGCCACTGAAATCTTTGCATCATGTAGTGTATTTCGCTGCTGTTAAATGTAAACAACATGCATGTTTTAGAGGTACTGGAAACATTTTCATGTCTCCACTTACAATTTTGTTTCAACACATTAACTTTGGCATAACGGCACATTCATTCAAGATACACTGTCCCAACTGCTAGAAAACCTTTCTAAAGACAACTGAAATTACTCCTTTAATTTGGGATAGTTAATTAAACAGTAATTTAAATCTAAGCTGTAGTCTGGTAGTCACTGCAGCAGCAGCAGGGACTAAGGTAATTCCGGGGCTGAGGGTTGGATTAAGCTGTACAGAAGGGTTCCCAAACTCAGGGACAGCCCAAGAGCAGCTCCAAGTCCCATCAATACCCAAAAGCCCTCAGAAGGCAGTCAGGTGTGGAGGGGGTTCTGCCAGGAGCACTGAGGGAGATTTAAACAGTTATAAAGAGTGCAGCAAACAATCAGGGCACAGATGGCATGGCATGGCAGTATGGATGGCAGTTCAGGCAGGCAGGGTGTGCAGGAAAGTGCAGTGTTCCTCCCATCAGCTCAAGAGGAATGTTAAAGAATAGTTTCCACTCGGCAGGGCACTAGCTCTTCTGAATGTGCCAGATAGGATGTGGCAACAGAAATGAAACTGCTGTGAAAACATACAGGGGCCAAGGTATTGGGCTGCAGGGAGTGCCAGAACCTGGTGCTGGCACCAGAAGGTGGGATAACACCTGCATGAGGTGCAAACAGGTCCATGATGTGCACAACTTGGTGGCACAACTGAAAGAGGAGATGGAAAGGTTAAGAAGCTTTAGGGCATTTGAGGAAGAGATTGACTAGTGGAGCTGTTCTCTACCTGCCCTGAGGCAAATGTACCAGCCAAATGCACCTCATGAAGTGGAAAATCCTCTCTACTCCACAACAGCCAGAAAGGGATCTAGAAGATGGGGGCGGAATGGAAAAAGGTACCTGCTTTTGGTGGCAGGCAAATTCCCTCCCAGCCTCCCTGGCCTTCCCCCATTCCCCTGCAGAATGGGTATAAGACTCTGGAAAAATGGGTATAAGACTCTGGAAAAATGGGTATGAGGGTCAGGAAAATTATCATGATGAAGGCAATCTCATCATGGGGTTGCCTGAGCATAATAAGCCAAATAGATGTATTGCAACCACCTCAAAAAAAAAAAGGAAAAAAGAAGGGTAATTGTTATAGGTGACTCAGTGCTGAGGGGAACAGAGAGCCCAATATGCCAACTGGACCAAAGCCATAGGGAAGACTGCTGCCTTCCTAGGGGCCAGGTAAGGGTCTGAAGATGCCTGATTTGGTGTGGTCCTCTGATTACTACCCTCTATTAGTATGCCAGGTGGGTACGGATGAGATTGAAGGAAGAAGTCATCCCTCTGTACTCAGCATTGGTGAGGCCATATCTCCAGTACTGAATTCAGTTTTGAGCCCCTCACTTTATAGAGGACATTGAGGTGCTGCATGTTGATTGAAGGGTTGCAAGGCTCCTGAAAGGACTGGAGAACATGTTTTATGAGGAATCACTGAGGCAGCTGGGTTTATTTAGTCTTGAGAAGAGGAGGCTCAGAGGGGACCTCATTGCTCTCTACAACTATCTGAAAGGGGGTAGTGTGAGGGGGAGCCCAGTCTCTTTTGCCATACCTAGAGTGAGAGGACCAGAAGAAATGGGTTTAAGATGAGACAGGGGAGCTTAAGATTAGGTATTAGAAAAAAAATTTTCACCATTAGGGTGGTCAGGCAATGAAATAAGTTGTCCAGAGAGGTGGTGGAGTCATCCCCAGGTGGAGGTGTTTAAGAGGTGTCTGGGTCTGGTGCTGGGTGATCTGTTTCAGTGGTTTAAGTCATGCTGAGTTGACTTTTGGACATGATGATCTTAAAGGTCTCTTCCAACCTTGGTAATTCAATGATTCTATGTTCTTCTCCCTATTTAATATTTTCCCTATTTAGGTGATTCCTGTAAGGAGTCAAGCCAAATGATTGAAATGCTAGTTCGTTTCTTCAGCATGTATGTCCAACTTCTACTAATTGCAATGGGTACTATATACAGCTGCTCTGGGTAGAATATTAAGGAATTAGTATTTCTTAACAACACCCTTAACACCTCTCCATTGGCATTTACTTAGATTTGCCCACATGGGCACATTATTCTGGATCCTTATAGGCAATCATTTTAATGTTACTTAGGCTGGCACTGTCTCTAAACTGATTTTAGTCAAAAATTATATAATGGGTGAGGAGGCAAAGCAATAGTAATTGCCAGAGAATGACATGTGATATATCACCAAAAATGTACTTGTCTCTGAAACAAGTCCAACTTGATATTTAATTCTATTAAATAGCTTTCTATTAAAATAAATATCAAGAAAATATCATATTAAAGAATTTCACACTGATGACTGAACACTTCATATTAGTATGGTGTAACCCCAAACACATGACCATGCTGACACAGTAGTAATTAGAATCATCATTTTTTAAATACGGACACAGAAGTTTGTCCATTGTACTAGATCTTAAATACTGCTTTTATTCAAAGAACTCAAACAAACATGACGAAACAGACATGAAAAGCCGAGGTTCCCAGTCTTGTGAGGAGCAGTTGAGGGAATTTATGTTCTTTAGCTTGGAGAAAAAGAGGCTCAGGGGAGACCTTATTGCTCTCTACAGCTACCTGAAAGGAGGTGGTAGTGAGCTGGATGTTGGTATCCCAGCTCACAAGTGGTAAAACAAGAGGAAATGGCCTTAGGTTGCATCAAGGGAAGTTTCAACTGGATATTTGGAAAAATATCTTCACCTAAAGGGTTGTCAAAGATTAGAATGGGCTGCCCAAGGAAGGGGTGGAGTCACTATACATGGAGGTATTTAAAAGATGTGGTGACATGGTGCTTAGGAACATGGCTTAGTGGAGGACTTAGTATAGAATAATGTTTGGACTCAATAACCATAAGGGTCTTTTCAAACCTAAATGTGTCTATGAATCTTTCAAGATATCCTTGTCTCAGTTATACATACAGTAATTCTAAATAGCTTTCTCTTGCCTTTATTCCCTTATTCCACTTTATGTACATACATTTGCTGTCATGCTGCCAGTGCATTTAGTATATTCTCCTCTGCCCAAACGGGTACACATGGCCCTTAGAATCGTTGATTACTTTTCCTGCAGACAAGTCTTGGGGCAAATAAATGTGTAAGGAGGATTTAAGTGTTCCCAAGGTATTCAGAGGAAAAAAAGATCTTCAACTTTTCTCTCTATCCCATGCAAAATTGCTATCTTTTGTTTGGTTCCTTTCTGTACATATATGGAGTGCTTTGTGGTTGTTTACCCCTAGTGCAACCCTTTCCTCCACATACACATGTTCCGCAAATGTACCATAGCTTGGTGAAAGCATGCAACAGAAATAGCTCTGAACATGAAAAATTCTAAATTTGATTGTTTTTATGGAAACACTATCTAATAAATGTATTTGTAATGAAAGTGCAGCCTGCTAACCAAATAATTATTTAAATAACTTCTGAGACAACATTACAGCTGGTTAAATAATGAATGCATATATTCATGGACAACATATGCATACAAAACTATATTGATTGTGTTTGCAGACCACTGAGATAAATTGTGCCATTTGAGTGTCCAGTTTGGAAGCTTGAATACCCCACGCAAAAATAAAGTATTTTTTAATATTCATGGTTCTCAATTTATTAATTTCTTTATTAATTTGCAAATTAATCTGAAAAAGTAAGTTTACTTCACAGAGAAAAACTCCCATTTCCTCTACTCCTGGTTGCCTACACACCTCCCAGTAGTCGGACTAACAATTTGTGCAAACTTTTCTAGTGTTTAGTGTTTGGAAAGTATTGTTTTACTAGTTTTAAATAAAGGTTATCTAGATGCTATAATAAATATTGTGGTGCCATGCCTGACCTTGGCCTGATCCTTTGAAAGATGGACAACTTAATTATAGGTAGTGCACACTCCTCTCACCTGGTTTTCAGAAAACATCCCAACACGGTGTTTGTGAAGAACATTACTGTTTAAGTTCGACCTGTTATTATTTAATTTTTCGGGTGTGCAGACAGCAGCAGCAGCAGCTCTGTGCACAGAGCGCCCGGGCTCGTCCCGCTGAACGGGCGGACTGCACTGACATCTAGTGGGAGCTCAAACCCGCTGGCGCTGCCCTCTGCAGCCTCGCCTCCCAAAATGACAAAGCTGGGAACGTCAACATCGACGTTTGGAATATATTTAAAAAAAAAAATGTTTTGCATGCATTCTACAAATATTTTGTCTTAGCCGGATATGTGAGTGGATGATGCTTATCTTTGTTATCCTTGAGGTCTTAAATGTCATCACAGAAAAATAAAAGACAGGTTATTCAGCCCAAGTTTAACAGGCTGGTCACTTACCTTTCTTTGAGACATTCTTTTTTCCTTTGTCACCTCCCCTCTTTTCACTGCTTAATATTACCTCTAAAAATAAACCTTAAAAATAGAATTTCATTACTGTTATATTTTATCAATGAATAATTATTGTTTAAAGTTATTTATATACACCATTTTACTTTATATGATCAATGTTTAGGTACACCCCTGACAAAATATCTAAAATCAAAGTGAAGTCTAAATTGCTTAACTCGGGTTTAAGTAGTTTTTATTTTTAACCCGCAGCCCAAAGTAGGTTGGCCATGTTTTGTTCAAAAAGTATGACTCTGGATTTGGGTCCCATACTTAGCTACTCTGCAGAAGATGTAAAATATAAAGGTTTTTAAAACTCAACAAGGTCAACACAATTTCACCTCATGCTAAGAAGATTATTCATGTGGGGAAGAGCCTTTATTTTGCTCCATTTTCCATCCACCCTCTCTCCACACGTAACACAGTAAACCCGTTCCCTGGAGAAAAATCTCTTTAAAAACCCCAAGCTACTGTAATGCAGAAAAGGCTGATAGGAACGTGAACACAGAAGCCTTTCCTCTCCTTAACAAAATTAAAGCTGTTACCATCAGGCCTCATCCTGTCTGTAAAAACGACTGTCGCCAGTTATGTACGTAGCAATTTTCTAAAAATACATATCTCGGCCTCCTCTCAAATGTATTTCTGAATGTTGTACTTGGCTCTCTGGAGATTTGTTTGTTATTCAGAACACTTGTAAAACAGTGTCTGTTAAATATGAAGGAATTGCCATTTTGCTTCTGTAATATTGCATTGCAAAGTTTTTAATTTTTATAAAGCATTTTGTAACAGATATTTTTCTGTGACAGACATTCTGATGAGACTGCAGCAGAATTGATTGAACAGAGATTACTAACATACCTAGAAAATAGTCTAGAATTACATTAATTTTTTCAGTGACCACCATGGGAAACCATGAGAATTTTCTTAAAACTCGAATTACCTTTGTCACCAAAGATCTTGGTCTATTCCACTTCATAGAATAGCAATGAATTGTGGAGAGTTATGCAGAGCCTCAGAAATCTCTCCTATACTTGTCAATCTAATGACATGGAGATTTTATTTCCATTAGAGCACAGAAAATATTTAAATCACAGAAAACATCAGAGAGATGGAGAAGAGCAATATAATCACAATAATTCTGGTTTAGTTTCTCTTTGGTGAGATCTTTCAATACAATCTGAGACAGAAAATTTGGCCTCTGCAGTGATGGCCCACATGTGCTGTAGTATCTTTTATCTGGCTCTTATTTGGGTCTGAATGCTGTCTGAGAAAAGGAACTTTACACCGAGTTGTTTTTATTGATTATAACAGATTTCAAAGTATTGGAGTCATGTAATAATGATGCTTGTGGAATTATTTTTTTTTTTTGTAGTTTAGAAAAAGTATGTTAAAGTAAGAAAATCATGAATACTGGGCTCTAATTTGGAAGATAATAGAAAAACATTAATTCAAGAGTCAAGTAGGTACATTAAATCTATATCATTAAGAAAAAAACCACAAGAAAATACCTGTCAGTACTTTGAGCAGATTCCCTGATTCTTTCTCACTATCAGGAATGCTGCAGAAAGACTATCTAAGAGTAATGACAATAATTTTTGTTTGGGTTTGTATAGTCAGCTTAAATATTTAAAGCAATGTTTTTTCTAATGCATAGCATAAAGTTATGTGGAATCAGAGAAATCTAAGATATAGAAATATACTCAGCACATTTCTTTGGCATAAGACATATGCAGGATTTTTCCTGAAGCACATTTCTTTTTGTCAACTTTAGTTTAAAAAGTCTCTTGTGATGGCATTCCCATCACTTCCCTCAGGAAATCACTCCACTGGAGAATGCATCATTTTATCAGGGAACTTTTCTTATGATTAACCTAAATATTTTCTTTTTAAATTTGTCTGATTAGCTTAAGCCACCTTCCCATGGATTTTATTACTCAGCTAACAACATTGTGGCCTTATATACTAGTGTTGTTTGAGTCAATATATTTCTTGTGACTAAACACCATGCAAATATCATCTCATGAGAAGGATCAGTCAGGAAAACCATTTTTATCTTCAACTTCCAGAAGTTAGAACTTTTGAGAGGTACAAACTCCTTAATTTTCATGTTTCTTATTAGTAAGGTGTCCCACTGTTTATTTGGAGTCCAAAAAAGTGTCTGATGACTTTAGGATGAAACTTGGGAGGAATGCCAAATGCCATATATCCAGTTTTGCTGCTGTATGGTGCCACAACATCACTCCAAGTTTTCATATTGTGATTGTAATATTTGGGGGGAGCTACATCAGGCATATAGGGCCTCAAGTTACAAAGAAACTATGGTGCTGTTTATATTTGTGTCATGACATCACTCACGGAGGCCAAAAACCGAAGGCATGCCTCTTGATGTACCAAATTTTAGAGTGGTCAGACTGAAGTGAAGAAAGGACAGAGGAAAACTCCATTCTCTTGTGCAGAAATTCAGTGGTGCCCCAGTGAACAGGCTGAAGAGACAGGCCATACCTGGGCTACTACTGGATGACAGTGCTGTGGTCATACTCAGAGCTGTGCTACCAGACTGCTCCAATTATTAGTCTGTTCTCTGAAAATTGGTGGACCCAAGTTTATTAACTCTGAAGGTATATAGATTCACATATGTGAACTTGCTGTGTAAATGCACTGTGCCTTTGAGGCATTCTGGGACAAAAATCAGCACAACCATAGTGGAACTTACTGTGTAAGTGCTGTAGATTTGATCTTTTCAGGATATATTTGACTCACTGTGGAAACAGTAAGGCCTTTATGCATATATGTACTGGCCATTCAATATAGACCTGGAGGTCCAGCAGATCATTATCTAAATGGGTAAAGTGAAAGGTTAAAAGCAGAAGTCTATTGTCAAAATGGTATGACTGGCAGATTTTCTTTCTTTTTTTTATGTTTACTCTTCGTGGACCTGATTGGTTTTGTGTGCTTCTTCTCTTGTCAAAGATTTATCTGTGCATATTAGTTCCGTGAAGTGACTCTTAACATGAGTTTTCTCACCTGGACGGATGATTGCATCTCCTGTTTTAAGCTGTATTGTACTGAATCATGATCTATAATTTTACTAGTAGTTATTTATCACCTTAGTGAAGTTGCACTCTCCATATTTAAAAGTGGTGCAAATGACCCAGGTATTTTAAATATTTTAGGTAAAATTTATTAGCTTTACTGTTTTGCATGCCACTCCTTTTATAACCTTTTGGAAAGATGAAACGGAATATCTGATGAAGCAAAATTTATGTGAAGAAGACATTTTTTACATAGCAAGGCTAAAGATTAGGTATATGAATTGACGATTACCATTTATGACTTCCACAGATTAAATAAAAATATAAATGTCCTTTAAGATCTAAGCAATCATTTAGAAGTCTTAATAAAATGTGTCATCATGCTCAAATTAGATTACATATAATGGGAAGCTACAGTTATGATATTTTCCTTATATATTCAAAGAAGACATGAACAGAAGTGAAACAGCTGGAGAGGAAAATGAAATGTGTATTTTCTCTCAAGTGAAGGAATATGTAAGTGAAAGAAGATGGCAATACTGGTGCCTTCAGAGATAAAGATGAAGCTTCTTTCCTGGGAGAACGGAATGTATTTTTCAACCTCACAGGCAGAATTTCCTTAGGAAGAAAAGAATCATATAATTACATTTAAAAACAAAGATGTAAAGAACTTGAAATATAATATCCCATTTTCAGCAGACATAAGAAATCATAAGCAATATTTTGGGTTTGAAACACTTTGATACTAAAGGTAGAACTAAACAAACAGAAAAATTTACAAAGATATTTTATTTCACATGTATAGTTCAGTCTATTAATTTTGGCATTCCAGCAAAATACTTACAATACAAATTTGAATAATCCCATTATAATAAGTGAAATTACTCATGCTTAAAATTAAGCATATACCAATGAATCATGGGTCTTGACCTATAATCAAATGTATCCCCAAACATCTAAAAAATGCAACATCCATAGAAGGGCATCTATTCTGCTCCTTTTCCAGTTCATTTTCAGTAGTATCTATGGCCACGGGCAATTCAATATTCTTTGAATATTGAAAGGAGACAGAAAAATTCACCAGTACTATATTAAGAAGCACTATAGTTGATCTCAATGTGTACTTTGAGACAATGATAAATTTTAAGCAATAACTATTTCACTGTTAAGAGCGTCACAACAGTTGTTTTGTGTGTGTGGGTGCATTCTCTCTCATTTCTATTAGGGTTTTTCTAAGGCAGTCCAACTGTTTTTTGGTCCTTTTCTGCAAAATTGCAGGGAGACCTTTCTTCTCCAAATCTGAGGAAAGAGAAATGGCATCTGTAAATTTTGTAAGTCCTACATGATATCTTTTGTTAAACCACCTACATGTTTTGCCTTTAAAAATAATAGGGCAGGAACATTCTCCTTAGTTGAACTTATTTTAAAAATTAAGGAAACAGAACAAATTGCTAAAAGACATAAAGGAAGTCAGTCACAAAGTAGCCTACAGTTAACAAATGTATGATGACTATACAGATAAATGTTGCAAGGTTGGTGCAGAAGACTATCCTGTCTGTCTTTGGTGTTGCACATAAGGATTGAGGGAACACATGCCAACTTTGTTTTAGACACATTAAAGTGTCCTACTCCCTATGAAATCAATCAGAAATAAAATTAAAATGCAGATCTTCATTTCCTTCACCATATTTTAAATGAGAACAAACTCCAGAAAGTGTTTTCAAAATACAACCCCACAAAATTATGTCTACTATCAATATACTATGCCAGCAGGTTGCCAAGAGTGAAAAGCAAAGATTAGCTCAGTTGGTCAGAGCATGGTGCTAATAACACCAGGGTTGTGGGTTCACTCACGAGTTGGACACAATGATCCTTGTGGGTCCCTTCCAACTCTGAATACTCTGTGAAATTTAGGACCTAATGACTTCTTTCATTAAGAAGGCCTGAAATGTTTATCATGGATGTTTTCATTTTTAGAATAGTCATTGGCATTTTTTTCAGTTGATGACTACAGTGTCTACTGGGGGGTTTTATGCATTATATTACTTGTAGGGCCACAGGTGTTTATTGAGTGGGGTTTTAAAGACCAACTCTTGCTGTTACAAACTGTAACCCAAACTGCTTTTTTTTGTTTGTTTGTTTAAAAATAAATTATTGCAGTGAATATGGAAGAGGTTTCAGCATTCTTTCAACAGAACCAACGTATGATCCCTTCTTTCAGGAAGAATGCAACAAGAAAAGATTTTGCTTTCAACTGTTTGTTAGACATTTATAATAAATGCTAGTAGAGCTGAATTAAATAATAAGAGTCTTTAAAGTCTTTAAAAATTTTTCTTATTTGGTTTGACATCTTCGAATAAACTTGTGACATTTACAAAATGGTTAATTACTTGGGGAATAAAAATGATAAATCAGCCTATATTCATATGGCCCTTCTTAACCATCAAACCAATGGAGAAGACTCATCGTCTTGGGTTGGTAACTTCTGAACACAGCAGTAACCTTGTGGTCCTTAATCTTCTATAACTGGGAGAGTTTGTTAGAGATCCTAACACCTGATGGCTTTATAATGGTTTGAAATTCCTGTCTGCTAGGACATTGATTCCTGCAAAATCTGCTGGACACACAGCCACCTATTAGCAAGTCTGCAGGCACTGTGCTAAGGTTAACCATATGTTTCAATGTTTAATTTGTATTCTGGGTCTGAATTCCATGTGTTTCAGATCTAGAGTTTTCTTTTAATATATCTTGTTAAAGATTGCATCCTTTTGTCTGTTTTCTTACTATATACATCATATGAATTTAAAGAAACAATAACCATTAAGCAACTGATAAAGCAGACTGATAATCATTCAGGGAGGGTAGCTGGTCCCTACATGCTCTGAGTTCTGCCTGATTCTTACTCCTTTCCTTTCTTTTGTCACACAATTGATACCTTTCCTTTTAACAATGTACTGGAGATGCCAAACCAGAGCTATGTTTAGGTATTTCAGATTTGCCTAGAACACTGAGAAGGCTCAAATAATAGGTATCACATTGCACTTCTTTGACAAAATTAGCAAACCAGTCTATTAATCTCTGCTTTCTACCTGTACATTGAGGTAATGTCAAGACAGCTGTTCATCAGCCCCTGAAGCTGAAGTAATCATTAAAAGCAAACATCTCTTCTTGCCCTTTAGTAGTAGAAAGACAAATCACTACTCTCTCTTTCTCTCTCTTGTAGCCTCAGAAGTATAGTTTTATCTTTAGCATTAGGGAACTAAAATCAGATACCACTGCTGAGAAGTCTTGAGCTGTCTCTGAGTCACTTCTGCCAACCTCTGAATTCTGTTCAGCAAGTCCTCACTGACTGTAAGCCTATTTTTTTAGAAGCTTTGCAGACCCCAGAGTAGGCAGATGAAACTGCAATGATGATGTGGTACATTTAAAATAAATTTCTTATGCTCTTCCAGTCTTTTTGCTTTTTTCCTAACTCGGTTTCATAATGTTTCTTCCCAAATTTTCTTGTGATCTGAGAGGCAAGAAGAAATGTCTGGAACTTTGAACTGGTTATCAGCACTGCTGCCTATACCTGCGCTTCAGAAAGCTTGCTGTTGGTTTAAAACTGCTCCTACCCAGAGTAAACAAACCAGGGAGTATAAAGAATTCAGTCCTAGTCTCAGTAGACTAGTAAAAAGCCCTGCTCATATTCTGGGTTGATGCCACTTCTTGCAATGCTGGCTGGCTGGCTGGTAAGTTAGTTCCTGCATCCAAGGAGAAAGCCACATGCCACCCTACAGTTCCTGTAAGGAGTTAACTAGCTCCTTCAGCGAGTTATGTCATTGGATCCATTCCTAGGCTCTCTCTTGGGGTCCTGCTCCTACTCCAGCTGCTCTGTTATCTGAGTACCCTTCCTATGTAGTGATCTCTCATTTAGTTACCTATCTTTGTACCTGTCTTCTTATTGGCATAATCAATCCTACCAGATCTAAGTATGAACTGAATTCTGGCTCATAGAATTTACTGTTGACATTTTTGAGACAAAAAATAGCCCCTCAACGGTTCTTCAAAGAGGTAGAGTCAAGGTAGGACTTTTTAACCTTTATGTCTTGTCTGGGTCCTGGCAAATCCTGTATTACAATGGGATGTGAGAATTATCTACCAGTCATAAAGCTTTCAGGAAAACAAAAAGAAAAAATTCTACAATATTTCTATTAAATACATCTGAAAAAATAGCTAGAAGAATGATAAATAAAAAAAAAAAATCCTCAGGTTTTCTTTGCCATATACAGAAAAGTCAAAACAAATAAAAGTGCACAATTACTTTTTTCCGTAAACCAGTCACCTATAAACTACAATTTTATTTTTAATCCTCTTCTGTTTAAACAGCAGACCTATTTTTATGTAGTACTTCTGTTGGCAATTTTCCTCCAAGTGCTTTGAATGTGTTCATAATAAGAGTGTTAGTTTAGTGATTGCTGCACTAATGTGATGTAAGGAATGAAAAGAATGATTCATTTCATATTCAAAAGCTTTAAATACAAATTAACAAAAAAAAAAAAGAAAGAAAGAAAACCCCCACTAATGTTCTTTGGGGTGGGGGTTAGATGTTACAGTACTGCATAGGCTACTTAAAAGAAATGAAAGAAATAACCTTAGAAAATTAAGCAATATGAATTTTCAATTAGTTCCAGAAACCTCGACAAATGCATTTTGAAAGGAAAGAGTAAAATACCCCTTCGTTCAGTATAAAATGAAATTGCCTTTTGTGCTTAATATAGTTCACTTATAATTAGCTGAAGATTTTGTTCTGGTTTGAAACAAAGTTCCATCTTGAGATTACTATGTACTGTGTACACAGAACTTTTATCAAGAAAGACTGGTGCTGCAGGGTTTGCTTTGACAGCCTTTATCATAGCTTTATAGAAATGAAAAGTGAAAGAACACAGCTGGTTTTAACAATGGGGCATGTTCAACATTAGACCAAAACACATTAGATATTGCAAAATATTGCACATCATATTTATAGCTCCATACAAGTTTTTGAAATTCATGCTGATGCTGCTCTAATCCAGCTTCTTGGAACAATCTGTCCCCTAATGATGGAATTAGATTTCACTTTGAGAAACTGCTCTTTAAACCAGTGGCAGAAGAGTCAGATCCAGAGTACTGATAAGAAAATAATGAATTTAAGCATATTCTAAAATCATACTGTAATGCAATTTGAAGGTCTCTATCAGACACTGAAACTACATTTGCTGTGGTCTATTTATTATTATGCCTCACTGGTTTTGAAAATGCCATTCTAAGAACTTCCTGGCATCCAGCCATGGGGTCCTTTGAACAATGCTTATAGTAAAAACATTTAGGATGAGATTCCCCAAACACATTTGAACAGCAGGTCCAACATTTAAGCACAACTAAAAGAGTCAGAAAACCCACTCATTGCTTCATCATCCTTGAATAATCTAAATATATGTTCTGCTGAACACACAGACACACAAAAGGTCACTCAAATCCTGAGCTCTCCAATCAGTGTAACACTTAAACTTCTGCAAATAGATTAATAAATCAGACATTTTTGTTTTGTTTTGATTTGTTTTATGGCGCAGTGCATTTTTGAGGTAGTCAGAGCACACCACATCAAAGAGAGCAGTAAAAAGCTTCATTTTTTTCTAGCAGGCTGCTGGTTAAAATCTTCACCAAACGTGTGAGAAACCAAAAATCTAATTTCAGCTCCTGATGTTTAGGAGACATTTCAACATAGATCTAGTTTCTATGGAACCATTCTTAATAAAAAGGAGGGATGTATGAAATTAAATGAGTAGCTTTGAAGTATATCAGTGCATGAAGAGGTTTAAGCAGCAGTCCATAAATCAGTAAAGTCATTGAAAGACTTCTATTTCAAAGCTCTGATCTTTATTTCACAAGCCCCTCTGATTTATATATTTAAAAGACTACGAGAGTGAAATGAAAATGAAGGACTATACCTTTGCCAGTGAGAAGGTTCATTTAAGTATGAATTTGCCTTCTAAGAACTCTTGGACTATGGAAATGATGGAAATGGTAGCTCTAGAAGACATCATAGCCTTAGAGAACAAAACCATTTTCTTTATGTCCTCTGTCCTTCCCTCCTTTTTCCAGAACTTTCATGAAGTTATTAACTCCAGTGTTTTGGGCCTGTATTAGACCTGTGTCATAGGAGAAAAAAATTGTTGCTTTTCTAAGATTGATGACAGTCGCAAAGGTTCACATAACCCAAGAATAAAACTAGTCCCCAGCCCCTTGGGTGAACTAGAAATTATAGGGAAGGAATTCTGAGCTGGCCAGTTTGTTTACACATAAAATAATGGCAGACAAAATTGCTATATTGTACTACCTTTTCTGTAGATGTGTAGCATTCAGTACTGAAACATCACAGATCGAGTTTAAGGGAATAAGCCCAGCAGTACCTTATTTTGTGTATTCCAGAGGAGGTAACTGTACAAAATATTCAAAATGTTCAGTTAGAAATGTCTCTCTTCTTGAAGGTGTGGTTCAGTTTGACCAGTTTGGTAATGATTCTCCATCATTTTTAGTGGCAATGTGGAAGTGTGGCTAATGACCACAGAGCTAGTGAAACCCTTCCTCTCCCACTGCAAAGTGTGGGCTGCCCTTACTTCTGCTGCCCTTACAGAAGTCTCCTGAGGGCAGTTCCCTGCCAAGATCCTGCACCATGCCTGCTCCTGGCAAGAAAAATGCCAGGTGATCCAGGTAGAAACATGACAGTGTTAAACAATGTGATCACATGACACCACAGACTCAAGCCCTGAATTGCCATTGCTCACATTATAGATGGGCCTGCTCCTGATTTACTACAGAAATAAAAGCATACTGATATGTAATGTGAAACAGGTTGGTCTTTATGATGTTTGGAAGAGATTACAATCTGTCATTGCAAAACTAAACTCATTCCAGATTGAATCTTTTTATCTTATTGCATATGATCAAAAAAAAAAAAATCAGAGAAAATACTTTCAGTGAAAAACTGAGATAATACTCATGTGTTTCAGTATTTTTGCTTATATTTGTAGTCAGGCTTTGAATCCATTACTGTGAGCTTGACAATAAGCAACAGCTGAAACTGAAATAACAAGGCTAATATTTATAAATTCTACAAAATACCTTTGTCTACCCAGTGGTATACTGAATGTAATTTCCATATCAGAAGGCAATCCTATGTCATTAAGAATAAAATTATGAACATTTTCTATATGTAAAGAATACATTGAATTACTGAGCTCTAGAATGCCAGCTTAATGTTCTTTAGTTTGATTCTACTGATGTTAGCCACTCAAATGACCCCGCAGGCAATCTGGTGATCCACTGTGAAAGTTCAGTCTCTTTACAAGTGTGAGTATCAAAATAATTGTCTTGACAAAGGATTTTTAATAATGAAGTCTTACATAAATATTTTAACCTATTTAGTGTTAGCACCAGTACCTGTACTCAAGGAGAAGAAGCACTGGCTGTAAAGTTACTTGATAGACTGTGAAGGTATAAATAATGGATATTTACAAACACTTTGGCTTTCAAACCAGAAATTGCCACTATTAAGATAGTTAGGATATACCTGTGGTTACATCAAGTCATTAAGCATGGCCTTTTTTAATTTAATTCTTTGTTAGTGGAATTACTGCACTGAGTGGCATACAAACACTTGAAAACTTGTAAATCTTACATTTTCCATCACCCTAATAAACTAGATTAATTTTGTAAGTGATGGATAAGAGTATGATTTTGGTGTTTGCTTAACTCAATTGTTGGGTGTCAACAATTAAAAGTAATAAATATGAGAAGGCTTGAAAGATGGATATTCAGTGCAGCCAAGCTCCCTACTCCATATCTACAATCAATTACCCTTCTGCAATTTGTGGTTGATGTTTATGTTTCAAGAACTGCTTGGTAAAAACGGTAATTTGCTTATTCCATGCACTGTGTGGAGTTTATTTACTTCTAATATAGGTTATTTCTACACAGACTAATGTCTAGCTATGTGAAGGATTTGATATGCATCTTTAACTGAATTAGTTCATCATGCATTATTAAAGTTCAGGAGAAAATGTGTTTTCACTTCTATTGGATTTAATTTTCTAAAGATTAGTTTTGTGTTGGCAAAAACATTGTGCTGAACCATGATACCAATAATACTTCATTTAGGTGTAGTACTTCACATTTATGGATGTCAAAATCAGAGCCCTACAAATCTTCAGGATTAACTTGGCAGTAACAATGTTGTTGTTCTGCATGAAAAGGAGCATCACTTACTGATTAGGGAACAAAATAATTTTCCCCTGATTTTTGTTTGTTCGTTGGTTGGGGTTTTTAAATCTTAACTTGCTGAACAAAACATCTTACATAATAAATTAGGCTGATGTTAAAATTCTAAACAAATGTATGTTGCAAAGAAAGTATTATATGGCCATTTGATATCTTAGTAATATGCACCCTTTAGAGTTGTTATAGAAAAAATATTATATTGGCTAGTCACATCCTGTAACAGTTTCTTCTGGCTTAATTATTTATGAAACCAAAGGATGAGGTGGAAATACAGTTAATGACTCTAATATCAAAAGTCTGTTTAACAGAACAAGAAATATAGATGCAACATGCTCTTTGATATGAACAGGTATATATCTGATGAAGGCAAGTGTGGCATTTTTATGCTAATCTTGAATGGATTGGAATTTTTCCCAAAGTCATCTCTTCCTACTCTGGAGATAACAGTACATATCTGAAAATGTTTGGTGTCTGGATAATAACATTCTACACTAATCAAATAAAAAAAAATAAACTTGAAGTCTGAGTGTGGTAGGATAGAGCAGAACAGTGATAGGAATTAAAAAAAATGCCGAGAAATTGCATCAACCTTTATTGTACATCAGAAAGCATTCCTATAAGTTTCCTATCACACTATGTGTTCTCCCAGTTTCCTAAAATCTGTGTTTGCAAGAGTGGCTCAGGATTGTGAATGTGGAGATGTGCCCACCAACAAAGGCTGAAAAACAGTCTCAAGTCAGTGTAGTTGTCTGACATATGATAATGTTGTAATTTAATTACACAAGAGCATATGAAATTTGAACTCCAGAACATCAAACAATTATGAGTATGCACAGAAGATCTGAAATGCTACTGTATCCCTAATCTATCAAGATGGCATTAATCTTTATATAAAGTGTTTCATTTTATATTCCTATAGAAATATGTGAAATACCTGTTTACTGGAAATATAAAGATAAAAGCATTAAGATAGTACAAGTTAATGCTCTAATTTATTTTTTTTCAAACCAAAGCCATGAAAAAAGCATGAAATTCAAGCAACTGACCTCTGAATATTACCACTTTATATTAAAATACTAGGTATGCTAGCATGAATTTTGCTGAAAAAAATTATTGTAACATTTTGCTGAAGAATTTTGAAACATGAAATATTCATATGAATAGACATCCAGATACTGTTTGACAGTCAGGGGCATGTAGAATATACAACTAGGAGACAATGCCATTGATCAGTTTGCTGGAAGAACTGAGTTATCATTTAGATTACATTGAGATTCAAGTGTATAAACAAAGTAATTAACGCATTACAAATGCATAAGTGAAGCCAACAAGCCCATGACATTCTTGCTAATGTTCAATCTGTCTTAGCCAAACTTTAATAAATAAATATATGGACTTTGAAGTGAGCCTTATAAGCCAAGACAGGAGGCCTTCAATTTATTAAGATACAGAACCAAGACATGCACTGCTTGGGTTGGACTACTAAGTCTGGCCATCTGGAACAATATTCTGTCTCCAACAACAGCAACAGCAGATGATCTTTACTGGAAGTAAGTGAGCCTGGCCATCCACTGCAGTCCATTGCTTTTGCAGCATCCACGGTTGTTTCAGGGCCTGCTAGAGGGTACATCTCTGTCTGTTTTCATTAGTATTTGTTATGGACCTTTGTGAATTGACTTAATTCTTTTTTGGATGAGACTTTTATACTTAGGAAAGATCCAAGTTACCCTTATCTATTGCATTGGGTCTGGATGAGGTGGAACTCATTTCCCCACAGCAGCCCTCACAGAGCTTTGTATTGGTAGTAAGAAAGGTGTTTATAACACACCAGTGTTTTGGCTACTGGTAAGCAGTGCTTACACAGCATCCAGGCTGCCTCTCCAACATTCCACCCCTCATCAGTACACCAGGGGTGGGAAAGATCCTGGGAGGGGACACAGCTAGGACAGGTGACCCAAACTGACCAAGGGGACATTCCATACCATATGACGTTAGCTCAGCTATAAAAGCTAAGGGAATGAGGAGGAATTGAGGGGGACATTCACTATTCGCAATGTTTGCCTTCCAGAGCAGCCAGTATGTGTGCTGAAGCTCTGCTTCTCAGGAAGTGGCCAAACATTGTTTGCTGATGGGAAGTAGAAAGTAATTTTTTGTCTTTTTTCTCCTTGCTTGCACACATGCTATCTTTTGCTTTTATCTCAACCTATGCATTGTCTTCTCTCTTATTTTCTCTCCCCTGTCTAGCTGAGAAGGGGAAGTGACAGAGCGGCTTGGTGGCCACCTGGCATTTAGCCAAGGTCAGCCCACAACATTGAGCCACTCCATGTTTACACTAAGTTGCTCAGCAGATTTTAATTTCTGCCAGTAGAAAATACAAAGAGAAAAGCAGTCATCTAACAGCCGAGACCAATTATTGAATAACTTAGCAAATAAATTATTAGACTGTATCTGAAAGCAAATAGAAAACCACTGCACTTATCACATCAGCAAAGGTGTATGTTACTATATTTCTAGGACAAAAATGTGCAATGGCCAAGAACTGCAAGAGGATTCTAAACTGTTGAACTTTGCGGTTGACAAAGGAAATTGTAGAAACCTAGAGGCACTGGGTGATATAAGCAATCTTATACCTAATACTCATGGAAAAATACTTGAGTGCTGATGCCCAGAAATTTAAGAGAAAAAGTCTGCAATTATTACCTCCTTCTCGAGGGATTTACTGATCATGGAATTCAGTTTGATGAAAAATATTAGTATACATGACGAAGTATGATTCAGAGTAGGTAAAAAATGCAAGAAACTCAATTTATTTCACATCTCACAGTTTCACTTTTGGAAATTGTGTTCCTTTCTAAAACACATCAGTATAATCAATAAATACCTTTCAGTTAGCTACAAGAAATCCTGATAAATATAGAGATTGTTTAAATATGTTTCTATTTTCCTTGGGATTCCTATCACATGTGACTTTAAGTAAGAGCATATATCTGTGAGTCAAACTAAGACCCTTTTCTGATGCTGGAGCCAAGCTGCGCTTCCATAATTTTGTGTCAGCTTTTTTCAGGAAAGGAAAACTTTCGAGTTAGCTAAAACCAGCAGAATTAGTGTAGATTCTACCATAAGTAATGGACACAGAACTAGGTAACTTTCAACTTGGAGTATGTTGATATCTCTGTAATGCTAAGGGTTTTAAAAGTGGTAAGTTGTCATTTCTTTTGTCAGCATTGCATAAGTTGGTGTCTTCATTAATAACATATATTATAGTTGTGTTATCTATGTATTTATATAATTATAGATGTTATTTTTGTATAGTTTGTGCTATATCTTTGTATAACCATAATAAACCAAGACTTACTAATGAGGATAAGGCAAGTGGTTCCTACTTCCATAATCTTTCCATAAAGCATATGAAGTAGAAAAACATGTTCAATGAATGAGCCAAGCATCCAAAAGAGCAATTTTGAATGTGATTTGGTGAAATAAAGATATTTGCTATTTCATCATCAGAATACCAAAACCAGTAAAGACTATTAGAACAGCAACCTATAAGAACAGTTATAATTCTTGTTCATAATTATTTCCTATTTCTTTGCCTTCTTTAATATATTAACCTTCAAATATGTTTGCCTGATAGGAAGACAATGAAATACTGGCTACAAAGTACTATTAGCATGATGTAGGACAAGCTTGGGTTCAGAAATTAAAACTCATCATAACTTTAGACAAAAATGATTGAGTAGTTGCATACAATACTTCATCCCAAAATGATTCCTTAATCATCTTTAAAATACTGTAAGCCATTCTTTTTCAGCAAACCTATAAAGAAATGTTTTTCACCTTTGTGCTTATGTTTGTTATACTCCTAGAAAATATCATCTTGCATTTTCTGTTCCTGTTATTTCTTTCAACTTCTGCAGCACAGTCTCTATGTACACACAATCTTTCTGAAGTGTGTATTAAATCAATCCATTGCTAATTACAGAATGAGTACAGATGGCATTTAAAATATATCAGTTCTCTTCTGTTTAATTCTGTGAAGCTCACTGGTAAAACACGCCTAATAAAAACACTTTGTGAAGAATGATATTGAAGTATTTCTTAATTTCTTCTTCTTTTGTGTTTTTTCACCCACAATCTAGCTTGCTGATAAAAATAGCAGATTCCTAGTTTGCAGATTGTACTATCTTGTTTACCAGTGATAAGAAAGACACTCTCACCAGTTCTAATGTGTTTTGTAGTACTTGTGAAAGCATGAGATTGATGGCCTCAAAGTCCAACCTTTTCCACCACCAAAGGATGGGGTTGATGGAAAGAGGAGGAATTTGAAATTCTCCACATTCCTTTACAAGAGTCACAATATGTTGGCAAACAATGCTTTAAAGAACCAGCTTAAGGGACTAATCACCATTTGTGCTCTTGTTTTGCTTTGTTACAGTAAATTTTCAGATTATGACAGATTTACTGTAACACTGAGCCCTACCGAAAAAGAACCAAGGATGCCTTCCTACATATTCCCCAGCCCTACAGAATAGGATTGGTCGCTGTACAAAAAGACTGGGCTGTACTATTATTCTGTAAACCAGTTGTGTAGGCCATTTTATTAGTTATGGTTAATATTGAGCCATTAGCCTAATGGAGACATACTTAATCTTCAAAAGTTCTCAAACTTGTAAGTCAGATGAGAAAATTTCTTGTTTGAGCGTTTTGTTGACCATAGAACATTTTGTACCTAATGTCATGAAGGTTACACAATATCACTGATCCTGTCAGTAAGGTGCATGGTGCCTATGAAGATATTTTTTAAAAAAATCAAAGCAATAAGAGGTAAATTAACAGGTAGTGAATGTCATGCCCATGAATATTTTTTATTACGGGCAGCTGGGTAAATTGTCCTTACTTCTCACCTCAGTTTTTCATGGGTTTTGGGTTTTTTTTTTTGATTCCTGGGTTTTCTTCTTCTAGTGTATATACAGTAAAGACAGGGTCTGGTGGTGGGACTTTGGGGGAGGGAGTAATTGTCTTTATAATCCTTGTTATTATATCAAAAGTGATAGTTGAGGGCTAGGAGCTGAAACAATATTTTATGAAAGTATCATGTTGAAGTTTTTGCAGGTTTCAAAATATTTAAATATGTAAATTTCAATGAAGAGACTTCAGATTTTTTGATAGCCTAATGATTTTAAGCATCTCATTTCTAGTCAAACACTGACAAAAGATGTTCAGATTGCAGTGTGAGATGGTTTCTATGGTTACAGTTGTTTCCTAGCATTTTAGTGACATCTTTTGTGAGCATTGGCTGCTTCACTTATTTGTCACTAATGTATGTGTAGAACTATAGTTAATAGCCTTGGGCGGACAATTTTTTTTTCTCTGAATGGCGGTATTGTTTTTTAGCAGCATTTTTCAATAAGGTGACAATGCACTAGAATACTAATGGTATGTATGGTATTTTAAGATGTCAAGTTTTCAATAAAATGGTAATGAAAATTTTGCATTTCATTTAATAGCTAAATATTCATGAATTTTTCACAGCATGATCAAGTGAGCAAAAAAATAAGGGAACTGTATAATGTGCAATACTAAACATCATAAATTTAACTTCTTTTCATAGAATCTATTCAAGACTTTTTAAGAAGAAAATCTTTATAGATTTAAACCAGCTGTAATGAAAGTGTATAAAACTGAAACTTTAAATTAAATTTTTGTATAGATCTTGTTTATTGTGAGTGAAACATATATTTTGAATAATATTCTACATGTGCAGAAAAATTGTTATGGCCAAAGGCTGGGCATTTATGTGTGATAAATGAGCGTAAACAATTATATACTCAGATTAAAAGACCACTAGAAGTTTGTGACTGTTTTGTTAGAAATATTTTTATTTATTTGAATTTATTTAATCACAGTGTTAAAGTGTGAAATATGGTCAGCTAAGAAGAAATGGCTGCAGCATTATAATTTGTAGTGTATAGGGTTATCAATTCCTTGGTATATTAAGGTAACCAGTATCTTAATATCTTGGTATATTCAGTTCTGTTTCTATGTTAGACAGTAGGAGTTATTTAACAAAAGCAGAATTGGGTCATTAGGTGAGTTAATTCCCTATATATTGCCAGTGCCAATAATTTATGGCAGTGACATTTATTTATGTGCAGTGATTTATGACATGATCTCCCTCCTTAGTCTGTACTTACAAAGCTCTCTTTTCTGAAATGCAGTCACTCTATGGTGGGCATTTTTTTCGAACCAAGTCAATATTTTAAATGTAGATTTTTAAAACGCAAGTATGAAATGCATTATTCAGCAGCAACACTAGACTAAGTGTTGTTTTTCCTCTGCATATGAGGGAGCTTCCTCTAGATTAAATTCCAAATCATGAGAACCTGTATCATACAGTATCATCAACTCTATCACTATTGCATGATTGCAAGGCTTATTTTTCCTTGACACTAATTTCTTTTTTTTTCAACAGCTGGTGTGTTATTTCAAGTTATTCTTCAAATTATTCTACATATCTTCCCCAATGAAAAATATTACAAGTGTATGCATATACAGCATTGTATCTCCCAAAAGACTTGCTTAGAATACAGACATGCTCTAGAGCAATGGAATGTATAGTCAGTTTGCTTCATTACCAAATTGTTGGTTGGACTGAATTCAGGATCTACAGCAAATTACATGGTGCAAATTTCTGGGGCAACATAGGCAAAATCAAAGCAGGGGACAGAGTTCAACTATAAATGCGTGAAGGTGATAATGTGCATTCTCTGTGTAGGGAAGCACTAATGTTGTGAAGAAGTCAACTATTCCTGTATAGAGCATCAATTCTGACTTTGATGACACAGTCAAGGCAACTGAAAGACCACAAAAAGCCAAAAGCCTCTGGTTATCTGGTGATTGCTTCTGACCAAACTGTTTCCTCTAACCTATCTTCCTGACTCTCATTACATGCAACTGAACTGAATTCTTTACATAGATATGGCCTCAGATCACAATTAATTTTTTTTGTTGTTTTAATATGCCTAAATAAAGACAAAAGAGTAGAAAAATCAAACCTTTAATCTAATTTAGATCCTGGCTTCCTTCCTGACCTTTGGAAAATAGTTAAATTTTTCAGCTCATAGGTTTTTTTCATATTTATTTAGTCTTCTTTTCCTGTCTCATTTTAGGGAACTGTTATTTATCAAGATGGCTAATTGACTGAGGCTGATTTGAGAGGTAGAATTATCCAAAGGTCTCTTGCTAATTTGCTTCTAATAGCAACTGTTTCGGGTTTAACAGTAACACAATTAGATCATGTGCCCATCAAATACATCTACTTGAGTGACTCAGATATTCTTACAGAGGAATCAAATTCAATAAGTACAGATAGGATTGGCTATATATAAATCCTCTTTCTTATAATTTATGCATCGGTATGCCAGCTTAAACCAGAGCAGTGGCATATGCCTAATTAAAAGGACTAATGTGTTGGAGGGGGTTTTTTTAATGTAATCCTCATCTGATAACTACACCCTCTGATTTCTGACAAAAATGGAGTATGAATGACTCCTAATGACCATACCTGCAGGAGAAGAAAGCTCACTTCCTATATGCTGCAAAAAGTCAGATCTTCATGAGTTGCACTCCAATACTCTATGTAGGCATGCAATTTTGATTTCCTGTTTTGCATACCAAAGGAGCTGACTAAACACAGCAGAATAAATGCCCAAAGCAAACTGTACTTCACAGGATTATTGACTGAGTGATTTTGGATTTGACAGACATTCCTCATTAACCTTTTCATTCAAAGATTGGTTTGTTCACAAGTTCTATCTTGGACTAGACGTATAATACTCCATTATTGTTAGAACAGTTCAGGTCACTTTTAAGTACTCAATAACTTGGATAATCAGAGGAAACTTAAAATCTAGGAGTAAATTCAATGTAACTGGGATGCAAGTGCTTGCATATAAGGTATGGACACTTTATTTGGTAGAACCTTAACTATAATCTGTCAACCATGTCAGTAAAGTTTCTTTAAACAAAATAAGCTTTTTAAGAGTGCTTTACGAAGTGTACAATCCTAGAATGAAAAATCCACCTTGCAGCAGAGGCAGCACTGTTTTGGATTTTTACATTAACGTAGCAACGGCTGTAATGAGATGTATGTTTCTATCTGCAGTTCAAAGCATCTCAGAGAACAAGAGATAATGGCCCATTATTGTATTGAGCATTATATCACTGAGCACAAAAGTAATATTAGGTTTTTGACTGACTAATCCTTCAGCAAGATACATATTGTCAAAATGTCCCTGCAAGGATTTCTTCTGTAGAAGGATATGCATACTGATGAAGTGTATGCTGACAAGATATTATTTGTGGAATAAGAGAATAAGTTTAAACAAACATGTAACCTTTTCTGTTCTGCAGTGCTGAAAGCTATCTTAGTGCTTTGCATCCAGATTGTACTGAGTGCCATTCTCAGAACATGTGTAGCTGCAGTAGTTCATAGGATGTCCCAGTTCTCTCAACTCCCCAAATGTCAGGGACAAGTGAAGGTGTATGGTTAAGTCTTGAAGTGATTTTTTTTTTTTTTTTTAAGTTTCAAAGCACAGCCTGCCCCTAAGCTGACATACATCATATGTGCTGGAGATGTAGCCTACCACATGCCACTACATGGCTTCTTCTTTTAAGGTGCTTTTCTTCCGTGTGTTCTTCCTGGGAACACAGTGAAATACATGTGATTAAACTGAAGGCAAGCTTGTGTTATAATTGAAGAATATTGCCTCCTCCAAGCTGTTCTTGAGAGAGAGAGAAATCTTTCTTTGGGATTTATATTAAAGCTTAACATCAGTCAAAGGAACATTTAGTCTCTGGAAAGATCAACAAGCTGCTTCAGCTCATTATACTTATTAGAGGAGCAGGTGCTATGTGGTGGTTCCTAAAAATCAAAGAATCATCAAGCTGCTGAAACTGCACTTTTTAAACACTCTGAAAACCAAAGTTTCTTTGTTGTGTGCTTTCTGCAGTTTCAGAGGTCCGTGGGCCGGTGGCCTGGCACAGTCACGGGAGGCAGGCCCAGCCCAGGGCACGGCAGCGGGCAGCACACTGCGCCCTGGATGTGCCTGCTGACAGCGCAGTCCGAGGGCAGGCCGGGATGGCGATCCACAGGGTGGGGTCTCAGCTGGCAAGGGTGAGCTGGGTTAGGCCCAGCCCAGCCCGGTGTGGCAGCTCAGGCAAGGAGCGAGAGCACAGGCCGGCTCAGGTGGAGCCCCAGCCACAGGCTGAGGGGCTGGGTGCAGGTGGCACAGGGCTCCACATGGGGCCATCAGGCGGGGTGCAGGTGGCACAGGGCTCCACATGGGGCCATCAGGCTGGGTGCAGGTGGCACAGGGCTCCACATGGGGCCATC
>JAWWMP010000165.1:35990830-36005201 GCA_035047865.1 Dendrocincla tyrannina
TCAGGAATCATTGGGCGGTCGACCATCAATCCACAACGATGGTGATCTTGTGAACTTCTTTTTCTTCTTGTCTTTTTCGCTTTTTCTCCATTCTCTGTACTCAGTCACCCTGACCCCGACATCTCCCCCTTCTTTGTTTAATGATAGTACGACATTGGCTGAAACAGACTTGAAAAAGAATTTTTTAAAGCAAGAGAAAACACAAGACAACAAACAAAGGACCATCAAAATAATAAAAATCCCCATAATTAAAATAACTAAGAACCTTTTCAGCTCTTGGGAGATGTTTAGGTCAGGGAACCAGTCGAATATCTCTTTTGGTTTCGAGTTGTCTTTTACTTGTAGATCTTTAACTAAACCTCATAGTTCATTGATTCTCTCATGTACGGACTGAGAACAGGTGGAGAAGTTGAGGCAACACATTCCCTCAAACTCCTCACACCTGTGCCCATTGACTAATAACAAATAATCGATGGCTGCTCGATTTTGTAAAGTTACTGTTTGTAATGTTTTGGTGTCAGACAGCAAGCCGTCTAGAGCGTCAAAGGTGGCATTAACTTCTTTTGAGACCCAACAACCCAGCTTATTAAGGAGCTTTAGAGCATGTGATGTTCTGATTGGTGCTGAGATTGAGCTGACGATATCTTGGGTTGTGGTCCAATAGTGAATTGTGGAGTCACAAGTTTCAGTAAGAGGCAAGGCTGGTAAAGGTATGTCACGTTTGGGACGTAAGTGCTTGCCAGTATTAATTTGTGACACACGTCTTGATAGATTTTGATTCGGGGAGAATATGGTGAGCTGTCCCAGGGTGCATGGGCCCCTGTGGGCACCAGCAGGGATGCCCTTCCATATTCTATTCCCAAAAATCAGAAAGGTTTTTGATGGAAGGAGAACATTCTTTTTAGGCGTAACAAATTGAGTGATTATGTCTAGGGATCGGTCACACCACGAATTAAACTTAGAGTAATTGGAACTTAGGTCAGGGGAGATAAATGTCCAGCTTGATGGAGAAAAGCCACTTCTAAAAGTAAGATAAAAACAGAAAGTGGCTGGGAGAGAACCTTTGATTTTTATTTCCTGAAAGGCTACTTTCGAAAACTCAAAGTTAGTTGATTTCCTTGGATTTTTGGGCCAAATTGTGGGGGTGTTCCATCGCCATAAGAATGTGAAAAATGTGAATTTTCATAGCTTGAGGTGTCGCAATAGGGAGTATAATCATTAATATACTGATCTCAGCGATCTTGCTGCCAGGGGATTCCAACCAGGCATGATTGGAAGGGATCGCCCGGGTCTGTCACTGAAAGACAGAGCGATTCCTTGCCAATCATGTCTGCTAGTGCGACCCACATGTTACCTTTAAATGAATTTGCGGGCGAATTGTTTTCCTTTTGGTCAGCTGATCTGACGGATTTGGAGACGTTCTTTATGGGGTAGGGCTGTGCAGCGATGATGACGAGGATGAAGACGGTGGTAAATAAGGTCTCACCGGCCTTGGCCGGTATCCATTTTGGTCCGCTCTCTGTCGAAACACAAGCGTAGCCCCTTCCCCATGTAATAATGGAAAAGGGGCCCTCCCATTGGCCTGATTCCAAATTTTTACAGAGTACTTTAGCGCCCAAATCATGCAGGTCTTTTTTAGGGCCGAAATGCCTCTCTACAGGCGTAGAATTTTGATCATCCAATCTATTTAAAAAATTTAGGACATAAAGGGCTTTATTTAATTGCTTTTAAGGGGATAGACCTGCACTCCCCCTTCTTTGTTTAATGAGTATGTTTTTCAGAGTGTGATGAGCCCTTTCAACAATGGCCTGTCCAGTTGAGGAGTGAGGAATGCCGGTGACGTGTTGCACTCCCCAGATATCTAAAAAGGTTTTAAGTGAGTTGGACAAGTAAGCTGGGCCATTGTCAGTCTTAATTTTTTCTGGGACCCCCATTATAGCGAAAGCGGAAGATAGGTGTTTTTTAACATCTCTCACTTTCTCACCAGTGTGAGCCGTAGCTACAATGAGGCCAGAAAAAGTATCAATTGAAACATGTACGAATTTAAGTTTACCGAATGGTGGATAATAAGTAATGTCCATTTGCCATACTTGATGTGCACTCAGCCCTCTGGGGTTTACACCACACCAGGGGCTAATGGGGCGACTTGCTGGCAATCACCACAAGCTGAGACGATAGCTCTAGCTTGTGGGAACGACAGACCAAAGCTCCGTTTCAGAGCTTTGGCTCCCTGATGAAAGAAATCGTGGGAGAGGTAAGCCTGCTACACACGGTTTGGGATAACTGCTGAACTTACCAGCAAGTCGGCAACTGAATTACCCTCAGCGATGGGACCGGGTAAGGAAGTGTGCGACCTAGTATGACAAATGAAAAATTTATTAGTTTGGGAGTGTATTTCGGCAAAGAGCGTACGCAGCAGTGAGGCTAAGAGAGGATTATTAACCTCTCTTAGGCTTGCATGTTCCATTCGCTGGACAACTCCTACCACATAAAAGGAGTCTGAAACAATATTGAGCCTCTCAGGAAAAAAACGGAAAGCTCTGCAGACTGCTGAAAGTTCGACGATTTGCGGAGAACCTTTTACAAGGTGGATGTCATGTCTCCACTCACCGTCGAACTTCCAACAGACTACGGCCTTCCCTGTTCTCCCTGACCCATCAGTGAAAACTGTCATAGCAGGATAAAGAGGAATAACAGAACAAAGTGGATCAGGATACAACTGAATTTTCGAAAGAAATTGTAAAAGCGGAACGCGTGGCAGGTGAACAGAAAGTTTTCCGGTAAAGTCCGCGATTGCTACGTGAAAGTCATCACTAAATTGTACAAGATCTCGAAGTATTTTGTTGTGTACAGGCAAGTAAATTATGACTGGGTCTTCCCCTGTTAGTTCCCATAATCTGGAACATGATTTGGAACAGAGGAGAGATAACATTTCTGGTAAGGTGGTAACAGTTTTGTTGAATTGATTTAGAAAGACGCACTCCCATATGATGACTTTTTTAGTATTGTTATCAGGGCAGCGAACGGTTGGGTTTTTCCTCTAAGGAGGAAAACTACTGCTGGGACATTTTCCCATTTTCGGGAAGCCGTAGGGGTTTTTAATTTTCGCTGGACTATCTGCAAGGCTTCCCTTGCCTCTGGGGTGAGTGATCTTGGCGATGAGAGAATTGGGTCCCCTTTTAGCAAATTGAACAAGGGTTGTAGGTCATCGGTAGAAATACCTAAATTTGGGCGTTACCCAATTAATTGATCCTAAAAGTGACTGTAAGTCGTGGAGAGTCTTAATATTTGTATCGACGGATATATCTATAGGACTAATAGTTTTTTGGGAGATTCTCCACCCTAGATATTTCCACGGTGCAGTGGATTGCACCTTATCTGGGGAGATCTCGAAGTGATGATTTTTAAGAATGCTTAGAACTTGATCTGTGGCCGAATTTAACAATTTGTTGCAGGACGAGGCGATGAGAATGTCGTCCATGTAGTGGTAAAGTACTACCTCAGGGAATGATCTCCTCACTGCCGATAGCAGGGACGCTATCACAGTTTGGCAAATAGTGGGAGAATTTTTCGTTCCCTGGGGCAACACTGTCCATTGGTAACGTTTTACCGGTTCCTTCACATTAATAGAAGGCACAGAAAAAGCAAAACGGGAGGAATCTTTTGAATTTAACAGAATTTGGAAGAAGCAGTCTTTAACATCTATGACCTTAATTTGGAAACCTTGGGGGATCATTGTGGGTGATGGCATACCAGGTTGAACAGCCCCCATAGGTTTGATGACCGCATTGATTTTACGAAGGTCATGGACAAGTCGCCAGTTACCACTTTTCTTCTTCACTACAAACATGGGGGAATTCCATGGACTGGTAGATGGAATTATATGATGTTGGTCCAGCTGTTCTTGGACCAGACGTGCAAGTGCGCGCAGCTTCTCCCCTCTCAGCGGCCACTGATCTACCCAGACTGGCTCATTAGTGAGCCAAGTCAGGGCAGGGGTGTGCTGCTCATCAGTGACCGTCATTATAAATTTGTGGAGAAGGAGAAGCCCCACTGACTTAGCACGTCTCTTCCCCACAGTGTCATAGGAAGGGGAAGCACGAACGGAAAAGTGGTTGCCGATTTATGATCAGGTCCAATTACAGAAATTAGGTTCGTGCTCTTTTTTGAATTTAGGGTTCCTCCTACTCCAGTGATTCTGTCAAAAGCTGTTTGTACCTTCCAAGTCTCTGGCCAGTCCTTTTGAGCGACGATGGTCACATCTGGGCTGGTGTCAATCATTCCAGAGACTTGTATAGGCCTGCGGTCAACCGAATTATAAATTTGGCACTGGAGTATTGGTCGGCATTGCAAAACAGGCTGTGCCCACATTGCCTGTGTACTTACACTCTCACAGTCGACATTGTCATGGCCAGTAATTGAAGCAAGTGGTGTGACAGTAGCTATTTGTTTCTCTGCTTTTAGAAACAAAGGGATATAATGTACCAGTATCTGAATTTGAAAGACAGATGAGGAGTCTATGTTAACAACTGATGGTAACACTTGAATTCCTTCATCCGCGACAGAGGGTTCACTTTGAACTAAACCTGCAAAACTAGAAGTGGCAACATTAACAGGCATTTTAACAGTAACCGAAACGGGCGAACAAGAATTAGCATGAACAGGTGAAGTTAATACTAAAACACAAGTGGGGAAGGCAGAGGTTATTCTTCTTGTACAGTCGGTAGGGATTGAGAGTACGGCCTGCGGGGGAGATTTGGTGTCTTCGCGCCCCCCCAGGCGCTTGTACTCTCGTTTCCCTGTACGTTTTTTCTCGATGTTTTTGGGGAAGACCGTGGTGACAGAGGTCTCCCCTCTATGTCGTAAACTGCTCTACAAAGATTAGACCAGTGGTATCCTTTTTTGCACCGAGGGCAAAGGGACTTTGGTTTTACCACTGGCTGTTTTTTGTAAGGGCAGTTTGCTATGTAGTGCCCATACCCTCGGCACTTAAGGCAATGTCCTTCATTGAAAATCTCTTTATGTTCTCTGATGAACTTGTCTTGTCCTTCTTGAATGGTGTCAGTTTGGGTGGCGAGTTCTTCCTTGAGGGCCTGGAATTCTCCAGCAAGCTGTTGTCCCAGGACTTCTGCGTTGACATGTGCAGAAGCGACCATTGCTTCTTTCATGGCCTGTGCTTTGGCTTGCCGCTTGTGATTAATAGTGCCAATATTACGGCAAGCCTTTATCATATCTGAAATGGTCAGGTCCTTAAGAGCGCGGAGAATTCCTTGACAATCATCATTCGCATTTTCAATCACTAGTTTATTAAATAATTCATCTTGGGCCTCTTGTGATGGTATCTGTCTAGTGATTGCTTCCCGCAGCCGCTCTGCAAATTTAGTAAATGGCTCGTCGGGTTCCTGATATATTGTTGCGAATGATGACATTGACCTAATTGTTTCAGCTACAGACTTAATTGCCTTCAGCGCCAAGTCTTTTTTAGTATTAAGTTTCTGAATAGGAATACGAGCTTGGTGCACTACTTCCGTATATGCACCAGTTCCAAAAAACCAATCAATAACTTGGGCAAGTGGGACTCTTTGGTGATGATAATTAGTCTCCACATGCCTTTCGATCAGGTCTCTCCATTCATCTATAAACATGGAATGCTGCAGTGATGTTAAAATTGATTTAGAGATAATTCTAATGTCTCTAGGCACAAGGGCGTATGCTTGGAATAAAGATTCTAGGAGGCTGATGGAAAATGGAGCAGCTATCCCATAATCAGAAACAGCTTTCTTTAAATCTTTCATAATGGGATAGTTCAATGGTTCCCACGTTGGTGGTTTTTGTGGATCGTAAAAACCGGGGAAAATGGATAACATTTCGATGTTCCCATCTTTCGCTGCCTCCTTTCGTACTTCATCCCATGGTGTCTCCGATGGATCAATTGGCAGGGATGATGTGGTAAGAGACGTGGCTTCAGGGTAGACAGGGGCAGTTCGCGCAGAACTGTCCCTATTTCTACCCTGATTTCCCACCGAGATACGATGCGCCTTCTTGGGGGAATTCTGAGGTGTTGATTCTTCTATTGAGTCTGGCTCTAAGATACTAAAAATGAGCGACCAAGCGGGTAGTGCTTTTGCAGCCTTTTTATCTCCATGCTTTTCTGAGGCATCTCATAGGGCATAGCCCAGGTAGTCCCACGCCTCACGTGGGAGCTCAACAAAAATTTTTCTAGCTGCCACCCATCGTGCTAGGGTTTTTAAAGACTCTTTTTGGACCGGATGGGCGTTTGATTTCAGGAAAAATTTGAGCTCTTTGTAAGAGCTCAAATTTCTTATTAGCACGTTTGGTTTGGGAGCAGCCCATGATTCGAGGAGAGAGTCTGTAACTGGGAATTAACTTTGGGCTTTGGGGAAGGATGCGGGGAAATTAGGAAAGGAGATCGCTTCTCTCCGGCCTCACCTATCGAAGAAAATCTGAATGGAGCCACCGGCGATTCTTTGCTGGGATGTCTTCTCTCTGCCGCTGGGGTCGCGTAAAGAAAAAGACGTCAGGTGCTCGTCACCGAATGGCTGGCGAATAGGTGACTCTCCAGGAGAGGGATCTGCCGGACCGAGGCAGCCGGGAGCTCTTCTGTCGCCTCGGGTGAAACCCAGTGGGGAATAGGATAGAGCGATCTGAAAAATAAATCGTCTCCCTAAAGCCCCAACGTTGCAGGCGCCATTTGTCACAGACCTGAGGAGGGAAGAAGTGATGAGCCACTCTGCGCGAGGGTTGGAGCAAAATGACCGTTTATTCTGAGGGAGCATGGGCTTTTATAGGGTCAGTTAGGTCAGTTAGGGAAGGTTCTAGAAAATGGCCGTGGTTAAGGGAGGAGCTTCATAGGTCTACGACATATAAGGGTAAAAGGGGATGGGCTTTACCAAATAAGGGAAAGAAAGGGAGGAGAAAAGGAGTGGTCAGCCGTTGATGGATCGGGCGTACGTGCAGTTACCATGTACACCAACTGACCAATGGGGGAAAGGTTTCAAGCCCGTGAAACAAGCGGCCAATCATGAGGGGTAACTGGGGAGAACTGAGGTGCAGAGAACCAATCGTAACAGTTGAACAATAGAAATGTAATAAGTACTATCCTAATACATATAACAACTGACTAATCACAAGCTTAATAACTTTGAACTCTCTCAGGAATCATTGGGCGGTCGACCATCAATCCACAACGATGGTGATCTTGTGAACTTCTTTTTCTTCTTGTCTTTTTTGCTTTTTCTCCATTCTCCATACTCAGTCACCCTGACCCCGACAGATTTCTTAATCCCAATAGTCTTTAGGAGAAAGAACAGTTATGATGTCTTTGGTAATGTTACCCATTTTGGATGCCCAGGCATCCTTGTAAAATCTCAATTATGATCACATGTTCAGGCATAACCCTCTAATAAATTGCTCTTTACTGACACTCCTGGTAATTGTTCTAGAAGATGCATTTTCTTGGCATTGCTCCAGAAAGCCAAGCATTTGGTACTTGGCCTCTTAGTCCAGACCATTTAATGTCATACTCTTTCTATTGTAGCAATATTTTCAACAGATGTTTCAGCACTGAAATTCTTCTGTTATTGAATTGGATTTTTAAGTTCCTTCACTATTTTTGTTCTTAATCTTGCTTAGTCTTTTCTCTCTGAAGATGCCTTCTCTCCTAGCATACCCTTTTTTGAGGTGCGCCTTTCTCACAGGTACCAGGTGGACTCATTTTAGCAGCCAGATTCCCTTTAACACTTTCTTTCCATTTCTCGGCTTATGTAAAATATAGCCAGCCTCAGTCTTTAGTATAGTGCCATGCAGACACTGTACTGATAAAATGTCTAGCAATGGTTAATAGAGTCTGAAGAATCTAAATTTTTGAGATTCTGTCCCTTCGTGTATTGGTTTAACCAATACAACAGGATATTGCCTTGATTCTGAATCACCAAAATTCAAGATGAGTTGCAGTCTGTTAAATTTCAAATGCTATGGAATCTTTAATAAAATGTGAAAAGTTTGGATTTTTAGCCTGCCATTTGCAGGGGAAAATAAAGACAGGATTACCAATTTTACCAAAAATTGAGGGTACTAATTTTTACCTTTATTCTTGTGCAGTGTGAGAATATATTTTCATTATTTTTAAATCCTGTCCTTGAAGCAATGAATGTCTTCATGTTGACATATGAACAAGGTATTTACTAAATGAATTAATTTAGATTTTATACAGCATAAAGAACTAAGCATCACATTTTGTCTCTTTCTCTAATACTTACTGGCATTTTATAAGCATGTATTGAAAATAAAAGTTAGAACACTGTTGGGCTTCCAGCTGCTCTTTGATGATCATTCTAATTTTTCTTCATGTGTAAAGATTGTGACAAATCTAGAACAAGTCTATAGAGATGTAGAGGTTTATAGTTTTCTTCATCTGTCAGACTTGCTTTGGATTAATTTTGTTTGCATATTTCTGAAAGCTGTATAGAGAGGGAAATTTTGCTCAAGCTTTCTATTGGAAATTTTTGTTGGTAACAACCTTTTTCCTTCTTTTGCTCTAAAAGATTATATTTGAATTGCTTTTTTAATTTTACTACTTTAAAAACTATAATCTGATATATACTGGACTCTTATTCTTTTAGACTCTAACAGTAACCACATATTCAGTCCTTGATGTATTTCCACATGATTCTAAGTTTTGACTATAGTAAAAGACTTACAGTTTCATGTGACTCAATTACCTGTTCTATAAAAGGATATTTTTCATTCTAGTATTGATAGTATCTAAGAGTAGCTCCTATTTCTTTATAGCTCTTGCTAAATTTTGTGTTCGTGACTCCTCTTCATTCCCTTTAATTTTACCTCAATTGATGACACAGAAATGACTTAGTCACCAACATCTTTTAAATTGAAATAAAAGATAATTTACATGATTGACAATATTAGCACAATGTGATTTTACATGTTTTCTATAAAGTGCTTGTGAAGAGATGCTGTAGAAGATCACATGCTAAGGCATAAATTCAAATGTAATTTTTTACAGTTTCCAATTTAAAATACATATGAAATACATAGCATTACTGGAACACAGTTGGGATCTAAAAGAATAGTTTGGAACAATCAAGAAGCATATTTATGGAGCTGAAGAGGAAAATCACTGTGTCTATTTAGTAAAGGAATGAATTTACAGCTGTTAATTTTGAGTGAGGAGGTCTTCTACAGAGCCATTTATGGCAAATATGAAGAAAACAAGAAATAAGTTTCATTTCTATGGACTTTTTCAAAGTGTTTGTATTGAATAATTTTCAAATTTTTGACAGGCAATGAGAAGAAGAGCTACTTATTGTAGCACGTATTTTAGATCAGTTTTATCCTGGGGACAGTGAAGGGACAAAAGATCTGTTTGATGTTGATCTGATGTTTATTTTCATGGACTAAGTCATCTGTAGACTAGAAAATATAGGGAAAAAAATAGACATAACTTGGACTATTAAATTCTGTGCATTTCAAAGAGTCTATAAGTTACATTTCAATGGCCTACACAGACTTTTTATCAAAGGACAGATCTCCCTGACATGATATAGCTTAAAAGCTGAAGCAGCCATAGGTCACTTTTAATCATCATTTCTAATTTGAGTTTCCAGAAACTGTTATTATTATAACTCATGTATCAGGATAGGTTTCTAAAACAGTTACTTATAAGAAAAAAAACTTTATGTCCACAGTGAGCTGACCACTATCAGAGCAGTCTTTCTTTTTTCTTTCTGCTCACTGAGCTGAGAAGGTGAACATATTTAAGATCATAAAATGCTACTTTTCATGCAAATGGTTGCTAACTGCCACACCAGAATTACAGGATGCAAGGTTATCAGGGAAGTTGTGGTATGTCCGTGCTTGCAGGTGCTAAAAAATTTAGCTGAATATGTAACTTAGAATCTGGCTCTGACTTCCAAGTTGATTCTGCTTTGAGCAGAGGACTGGAATAGAAGACCTCCAGAGATACTTTCCAATGTGGATTATCCTATATCTCTGAGTCTGCATGACTGCTATGGAAGGAGACATTTTCTGAAAAAAAATAATCTCAAAATATTCTCAAATTTCTTGTTCAAATTTTCGAATTCTAGCTCTGCACTCAGAATTTGAGTGATACTTAATAACTGTGTAATGCATAATACTCCATAATAAAGATAATCTTCTTGATTTGTGATTAATGTGTCAGGTCAGCATTGCAGTGCACTTTATTTTCAGATATTCTTTTTCCTACCTTATGACCAAACTTAAGATTTTATAATCTTGTAACCCTATAAGGGGAAGGTCAAAGTTCTTGCTGATTTCTATATCTTGTTAAATTGATGGTATAATGGTAGGAATGTCTTTAGGAAGCAGATAGGCTTCTCCTTTTTTAATCTTATTTGCTGAAATAGCTGAGTTTATGAAATCTGCTGTAATTGTAATATTTTTGTCCACTTAGAAGTCTGTAAAAAGTCTGACATTTTTTGTAGCGTATTGTTATTATTCATCATGCAGCTTCAATAAGTTTGTTATTACTGTTCTGGCATTCATTGGTAATGCTGGTAACTCTAGGGTTTTTTTATGAAGACAGAAAAGAGCACTTAATCATGTATGTAAAGAAATCCTTCAATAAATGATTTCATGGTCTGTAAAAGCAACATATTAATGGGGAAAAAAAAGGAAACAAATAAACAGAATAAAAATAACTTAATTTGAAAATTTTCCATGAAAGTTGGCACTGAGTTTGGGGAGTGTCCAGCAAGTCTGTTTAATACTGCAGAGTTGTGTTTAGAAAATCTGCATGATGTATCCTTTTTCATATTGCAAAGTATTTATCACATGCATAAAACATTGTTTATCATGTTTCCACACATCAGTTTATTTTTGCAATTTTGATTAACCTACACAATCAGAAGGTGAAAATGTTTTTGCCAATGGTGACCAGTTTACTTCCTGGGATTTTTTCTTCAGTCATTTCCAGATAACACACATAAGAATATGTTATTAAAGTATTGATGGTTGATTGAAATATTTTTACATATCCTTTCTGTGTTTTGACTTACTCAAAAAAAAAAAAATTTCTGTTTTCCACAGTGATGGCACACAACCAATGCCATGATTTTTCAGCAGTATCATGTGATAAGCAAAAGATAGTTAATGTCACCCATTCCAGGCCAGTCAGAAAGAAGAAAAAAGGAAAATCGTGTTTCCTCCATTTGCTCTCTACTATAAGATGTAAGTATATAAATATATATATAGTATACTATAACCTTATTCAAAGGTTAACCTAACCTGCTATACCTCACAGTATTCAAATAAAGACATTTCATAACACATAATCTATAAATGAAATTATTACCACACTGTAACACTCGTTTTAATCTGAACACTTTATGATTTTTCACTGCTATTAGCTAATTTGGTGTTAACTCTTTAAGCACAAAGTACTTCACAGAAGACTTTATTGATGTCTTTTCATCTACATTTGCACAGCATTGTCCTCAGAGAAATAAAAAATTACATAAGGATCTAAGTCTTACAGTAGTTTAGGCAGCTGTGTTACTGGTTCTCAAACTGAACTGCAGCAACCACTGGAGATTCTGTGGTAAGATCTGGTCACAAAACATGATTTTAATGATGTAAGAGCAAAAGCCTAATATAATTGTTCAAAATCTATGCTTTTTCTTTTTTCATCGTTAAAAAATCTTTGAGATAAAACTGTGTTATATCTTTTGCTTTCACTTTTCCCACCAGGCAATTTGCTTAAAAGTCTGTATAATACCTTTAAAAAGTAAACATATATTGTAGCCTTCAGTGTACAGTTTCGCAAAGTCTGACATAGATGTGAATAAGAAACTTGAATGATTCAAAGACAAAATAGGTTCAGGAAATACATGGGACTTCAGAAATGAGTTTAACTGCAGAAAACCTCTTTCTGAGTAAAGTTCTTCAGATGAAGATGATCATGTATGTGAGGTTATACTGGTGACTAGAATCAAATAAGAAACAGCACATTTTCAGTCTTGCAACCCAGCCCAGCAGGATTTCTAGAAAGTGATATCGCTATTATGGACAGGCAGAAATGCATTAAATATTTTTCTCAAAGTTCAAGTAGTATGGATATTGCACTTTTGAGTCTGTTTTCCCATGAAGAGCTCTCTGGAAGAAAGGATAGTGTTCCGAAGATACTCTGTCTTGCACTGTGAAAATAATAATGAAAGTACTTCCTTTATTGTGTCAATATAACAGCTAACTGATGATCCTCATTGAACACTCACATGTTGATATCAAAACGTTCTTTGTACTTTTATTTGAGATGTTTGTTCAGTATTTATGTATTGATGGTCATAAACAGTACTTTTTTTATTTACACATAGGACATATTTTTAGAAATTAGGACTTCAAATTGGATTTTTCATGTGTTTAATTTTGAAAAAACTGAAATATGGTACCTACTATTTAATTATTATTTTAGAAAAATTTTGAAACACCATCTTGTTCCATTTTAGGAAATACATCGAAAGGCAGTAAGTAGGACAATAAATACTGATAGGAACAATAGGACAAGGGATACAAAGTCTGAATAAGGAAAGAAGCAGCCTTAACATGAAGGGAAAAAAGATCTCATTGTCTGTGAAAAAAGTGCACCAATCCCAGTGCACTGCGACTGAGCAGGGGGTGGATTACAATTCTATTAGGCAATTCCTAAGTGTCAGAAGTCAAGCAGGCAAGGCAGAAGGTATCTTCTCTTGGAAATAATGCAAAAAAGGAAGGTGTATGCCCAGTGGAAACAAGGTCAAGTGACACGGGAAGGATAGAGAGATTCTGCTTGCTGCAGTAGGGAAAAAATTCGTGCAATTGAAGCTCAACTGGAGTTGAAGCCTGGCCAGAAATGTGGGGGACAATAAAAGGAGTAATGATATAGGCAGTATAGAAATAACATGGGCCTGTTACAGGATGAGGATGGTCACCTCACAAACAGGGACAGAGACAAGGCAGAGGCGTTTAGTGATTTGTTTGCCTCTCTCTTCAACATGAATGACAGACGAAGAGGGTCAGTGCCCTCAGTTGGAAGACTGTGACTGCGAGAATGACCAACTCCCAACTGACCCTGAAATTGTGAGGGATCTGCTGCTCCAGCTGGATTCCTACAAATCTATGGGGCCTGATGGGATTCATCCCAGAATCCTCAAAGGCCTAGCTGATGTCATTTCACAACCTGTCTCAATGATTTTTGAATTGTCTTGGGAATTCGGATAGGTTCCAGCTGACTGAAAGCTGGTGAACACTGTCCCAGTTTTCAAGAAGGGCAAGAAGGAGGACTAAGGAAACTACAGGCCTGTCAGTGTCACTGCAGTGCCTGGTAAAGTTATGGAGAGCGTTATTCTGGGAAACATTGAAACACACCTGAAAGACAACACTGTCATTGGTCACGGCCAGCACAGCTTCAGGAGAGGAAAGTCCTGCTTGTCAAACCTGATTTCGCTCTATGACAAGATAACATGCCTAGCTGACCAAGGGAAGCCAATTGATGTATCTTTTTGGATTTCAGTAAAGTTTTTGATACTGTCTCTGACAGGATCCTTCTGGACAAAATGTCCAGCACGCAGATGGATAAACACATCATGTGGTGGGTGAGCAATTGGCTCACGAGTCAAGCACAGAGGTTAATTGTGAATGGGGTAACATCAGACTGGTGACCTTTCACTAGTGGGGTTCCACAGGGCTCCATCTTAGGCCCTGTGCTTTTCATTTTCATGAATGACTTAGACACAGGATGCAAAGCAAATTTGCATCTCAGAGGAGCTGTTGACTACCTCAAAGGGCAAGACCCTGCAGAGAGACCTCAACAAATTAGAGGACTGGGCAATCACCAACCGTATGAACTTCAACAAGGGAAAGTGCTGATCCTGCACTTGGGATGAGGCAACCCTGGATGTTCGTACTGACTGGGCAATGAGATGCTGCAAAGCAGTGCCAGGAAAGGGACCTGGGGAAGGTGATCCTGGTCGACAGCAAGTTGAATCTGAGTCAGCAGTGCCCTGGCAGCCAGGAGGGCCAACCCTGTCCTGGGGTAGCATCAGGGAAGCCTTGCCAGCCAGTCGAGGGAGGGGATTGTCCTGCTCTGCTCTGCACTGGGGCGGCCTCACCTTGAATATTGTATGTAGTTTTGGGCATTGCAATGTGAGAAAGATATAAAGTTCTTAGAGAATGTACAGATGAGGGCAATGAAGATGGTGAAGGGCCTTGAGGGGAAGCCACATGAGGAGCAGCTGAGGTCCCTTGGTCTGTTCAGCCTGGAGAAGAGGAGACTGAGGGGAGACCTCATTGCAGTTACAACTTCCTTGTGAGGGGAAGA
>JAWWMP010000165.1:36005301-36039123 GCA_035047865.1 Dendrocincla tyrannina
TCCCCCAGAGGGTGGTTGGGCACTGGAACAGGCTCCCCAGGACAGTGGTCACAGCACCAAGCCTGACAGAGTTCAAGAAGCATTTGGATGACGCTCTTGGGTACATGGTGTGACTTTTGGGGATGGTCCTGTGAAGGGCCAGGAGTTGGATACGATGGTCCGTGTGGGTCCCTTCCAACTCAGCATATTTTGTGATTCTGTGATCTCGTTAAACCTACACCTTATAAAGTTGCATTACAATAAGGGATCTGGCTTTCAGAAGAAATCAGAATTTTCTGAAAATCTGGCTGATTATATGAAGTATCATCTTCCATATGAAAAAAGACATGAAATATTTTTATCTTGACTTTTTTGAGCTTAAAAAAGTTATGGAAAAAAATAATTAATTTTAAAAGGATATTACTTGCAATCTCAGTAGTTAATCTCTATTCTTTCTTGGCTGCTAATTTGCATGTCTCAAGTCATAATGGCTGTGTAAATTAGTGGTAGGCGGAAGACCATACTAATGTCTAAGGAGCTGACATTGACAAACAAATCTTCCTAGGCCTAATTTGAGAGTTATGTGGCCACATATCGGTTTTGGCATCAGTTGTTGAAAAGGGCTTCTGTCCTTTTTCAAATGTCTGTGAAATCAATGCATTCAAGAAACAAAGTATTCAAAAAAATAATACTTTGAAACTTCTAATTTAAGATCTAGAAATCTATACAAAGACACTACAGCAAACTTTCAGTCTTTCTACTTAAGAATACTAATACTAATACATACTAAGAAAGACCAGAAACTCTTTATGTGCCTTGATTCAGGTTGAAATGGCAAACACTGTAATTCCATAAGTTATTTGGACCACCATTTTTTCTGTCAGGGTCCCTAAATGGTATTTGGAAGTACATCTTTGTAATAATTTTACTTATCAGTGAGGTCTGTAAAATCCTAAACTTAGGCTGAAATAAAGAAACCGTGGTGTATAAAAGGAGTGACCAATATAGAATGAGAGTCACTATTTCAGAGAAACCAGGGGAAGAAATGAGGGAAAGCAACGAACGAGAAACTTAAGTCAGGGGCTTTGTGAGTTTCTTAAGTACCAATTTTATATAGACATAATTCGTCTTCCTTTTTTATTTTCTGAATCCTTTTCTTCTAATGCCTTCTTAAATATTTAACATAACTGCATGTTAGTACTGATACTCTGAAATACCAAGAAATCTGCAGGTTTCTGTTCAGGTTATTGTGAATGCTGAGATAGAAAAAATGGGGATGACACAGCATTTTAAAAAATATTAAATTGTTCTGGCTTCTTCTTGAATAAATTTGGAAATGCTTTAGCCTTGCATCATCAAAATGTACTATTAAAATTGCTTAATTATTTGTAAGACTCTATTATTTGACATTGATATATGTGTCACATCTACATTAGATTCATTAGTCTGCTAATTATATGATCTTATTCTATCTAAACTATAAACATATCTCTGTCCCTCTCTACTGAACAGAACAGTGTTTGAAATTCTTGGTGTTATTACAGCAGTTTTGAATTCTAGACTAAGGTTCTGCAGTTTTCATCTGTAGCTGAAGACCCTTGACTTTAAGGATTTTCAGTATTGAAAAGCAAGTTAATTCAAATACAAGTGTAGTACTGTTTAATAAAGAGCCTGGACTTTGCAAAATGTTGAAGATAACTTTCTTTCTTGGATGGTCAGCATAGACAGTGCAATGAAAGGTTGGTGAACAAGATCCTGTTACAAACATAGAGTTCAGTTTTGCTATTTCATAAATTCCATGGGCTATATTACTTGCTAACTGCATCGGATAATCTAAAATAGTCCAGCTCTGTGGTATTATCTATGTTCCATTTTTAATAGCACAGTAGATCTAGTTCATTTTAACTAAAACACTTAAATTTAAAAAATAATTATAACAATACAGCACCTCAATAAATCTCAGTAATGTACACAGAATTATAAAACACATTTCCATAAAAATCAAATTATTGCTATGAGTGAAGTTGTTTTTTCCGGTTTGGTTTCTACAAATTTATTTCTTCCTTTTCCTCTTTACTGGAGAAGTGAGAAAACTTAGGAAAAATTCTAAGGCAGCTGAAACCTTTTATAAGTATATAATCAGAATTATTTTCCTAATAATTAGTCAGAAATTATAGGAAATACCATTTTCTATCTCTTTCCTTTGCATCGTATGAATCATTCTCACAATGACTCCTAAATCCACAAAGCCTGGTAGCTACCTGGGAGTTTGGCCTGGAAATTCATATATACTTTATTAAATCTTCATGCACACATATCAAAGAGTGAGCCTTGAAATTTTCAAAGTCTTATCATGCAAATTCCTTTTTAAATACCTACGTAAGTGGTTTTAGCCAGGCTCTACCCCCAAACTGTTTTCACTAAGCAGTTTCACTGTATGGCTTTTCCGGAAGAGCAATACAGAATCTAATAGCAATTGCCTCCCTTTGATTTTAAGACATAAGAAGTCAAATGCTTTGAAGTATTTCCATTAGAGGAGAGAAATTATTTGGTAGAGCAGATTCATTTACAAAGAATTTACAAAATCTTCTTTCTAAAAACACAGTAGGAATGAAATAGCTGCAGACAATTTGTCTTCTCACATTTCTTAGCACTTTCCCAGTATTCCTCACCTCAGAGACGTTTCCACTCTTTCTTTTTCTTCAGGGTCATTTTACTTTTATGTCTCTGGCATTTTGATTGTTTCTCTGACTTTATCTTTTCCTAGATGATTTGTATACAGATACACTCACATTCACTTTGTAGCACCAAAGAAACTCCTTACTCTTCAGTGTCTTAGCAACTTTATATTTCAGTGAAATAACAATTTTTTAATGTTTCTTGTTCAAAACAGAAGTAGTAACAGCTTGCTGAATCTCTCCTGAAAAAAGAGTGACTGTCAGCTTTATCGTACTAATTCTCTTCCCCAAATAAAGCCTTATGTGTCGTCTGAGGGTGAACTGTTTATATAGTTATTTTAAAAACTGTTGAGATCATGAAATACTTTACACATAAAATTCCTAGCCAAAATTAAGTGCATACCCAAAGGTCTAAAGAAGTACAATGTTTGCGTCATTTTGTTCCCTGCTGATGAGCTGTGTGAACAACTTCAACTTATAGTCAAAGCCTATGTCAGCTTTTGAAGCAGTTTTATTCATGTTCCTCCTAGTAATTTTTTAGTTCTCTGGGCTCATAAGAAGGGTCTAACAGAAAGGGATCACCCATAATGCATTGTATCTGCCAACAGATCCCAGAAGTCTGTTTAGAATGTCATAGTAAGAAAGACGATGGAAGGTGACATGACAAAGTGCCTTCTATTTAGAGGGGTCACAACCTGTAATATATAGTTTCAGCACTGAGATAAACTGCAGTAATCCTCGGGGGGTTTTGATGCTTTAACAAAAACTTTGAATGATCCAAGGGCTTGAGATTAACAAGGAAAAATTTTTCTCCCCTGAAATGTTCATACAAATTGCTACATATTCTTTCAGCATCTCTTGTCCAGAGCAGCAAAGTTCACAACTGTAAGCAGATTCCTTAACTGAGTAGATAACAAAAGGCAGAATAACTTATTTTTGCTCACATTTTTTTGTCCTACTTGAATTTCAGACGTAATAAAGGCCAGTAACCTACAAGAAGTTTTCTTCCTGAGAATATGAATCAGACAGAAAGAAAGCAAAGTCAGTTAGCAGAAATAGAGATGAAGGAAAATATTTGTGTAATTCGTGGGTTACTATGCCATACCAGTCACTGTGAAAACTCTGTCATATGCTATGCAGTTGGCAGTCTTCTCTGTCTAGCCACCAAGATAAGCAGATGTAACAGGCTGACCAATTTATTACAGCAGGTCTTTTAAGACTAGACTCATTACAGAAAAGACTGATTACAGAAAAAATTGCGGAGAATGTTACAGATGACATTAAAATAGAGATGCTACATATGCTAGCATTTTTTCAAGTCTTTATTCATGCTGAACATCACATATCTCTCAGTACAGGAGACCCCACAGGCAGCCATAGAAGAGGATTGGGCAGGCTGTCAGTATTTTTCAGATAACACATGGATAGACTATGGCAGTTAATTCTGCCCTATTTTCAGGTCATTTGTGTAATTTTCAGGCTGCCAAAGGCATGCATAAACTGGCTTTCAGTGCCATTATTCATCCCCTTGATGATCAAGAGAGAAACCACACTTTATTATTACACTGTACATGGGCTCATTCCTTAATAGACTGGTTTGGGTGTGTTCACAGCAGATCATTCTTGCTTGCTCATTGAAATAGTTCTAACTCTCCTGATTCATCATACTATATCTGAGAGTATTATACTCACAAACTTCTTGTGCAGTTGAGAAATAAACATACAGAACAATATCTGTTGAAGCAGGACATAAGAGCTACTGTGTCATAACCCAGAACAGTACCAGTCAGACCTTTCTTCCTTCTGTACACGTTGAAGCCTTTCTTCCTCCGTTTGCAATCTGCAAAAATCTTGCATATCTGTAATAGAAATTGAAGATTTTCAAGATATGATATTGATTATATAATATATAATGCTCTTTCCCTTGGTTCCTTACAGCTGTAACTTCTTGCCTTGGTATCTCACTGACACTTACTGAAAAACCAGATTTGCCAACTTGTGAATGATATTTAGAAAACTCTTACAGCCATTGTGTCCCACACTTTTTTTACAAGAGCATCAATTCTGGATGAAAGTCAGATGGAATTTTGCCTGCCTCACACCTCTTTTGTTTTTTAAATTATTCTTCATAATATTCAGTCTTAAATTATAATGTAGTTTACTCGGCACTTCTTGAAAGTGCTATATTTCACACTAGTATCTGTAACATAGCAGGTGAACTGATTCCTGTTATGTTTTATGTGAATACTACCTTTCCCAGCTTTTCAAAATTATAAATTCCTTAGATTCTAAAATAATAGCTATGGGGTTCTTCTGCTAAAATATTATTTTTATTTGGTTTTAAGTCTATATTGAATTATGCTCTAGATAAATTAATCTGTATTCTGATCTTGTTTATATGAGTTCATATGCTCATGCCCTTTAGAAAGAGGACACTGTGCACACTTTCAAATGTGTGACGTGTGTGAGAAGGCACAGAAGCCAAGCAACAATGAGGTAAAATGAAGAGAATAGACTTCTTAGCATTGCAAGTACCATCTGTTCTGTAGAAACGCATCCTCTGTGTTGGCATTGCCACAGTGGTATGACATGTGTTATTACTTTTAATCATACTTTGTGCTGAAGAAAAGTCTGGTTACATGACAGATTCAGAGGTTGCAGACTCCCTCGGAGTTACTGCTTAGAAATCCAAGACTGCTTAGAGTGTTCAATATTTTTGTTTCTGAAATATAATGACCTATGTAAAAATATGCAACTTGGGACTAAGATCCTAGGGCAAGTATTATTAGATTTTTGTATGAGATGAAGAAAGCAGACCACATTTACATAAAAAAGATGAAATTTTCATAATAATCTGGAAAATCATGTGCGAAAGAATTTGTCACCATTTTCATAGGGTAACATTGTGGGCTATTACAGGATAATACTAGACACAAAAAATGACGGACGGCTTTCTGTCCTGACTCAGAATTTTTTGTCCAATTTACTAATAACAACAATGCTTTGTTTATCAAAACATGGAAACAGTTCAAAGCCACTATGTAAACGAGTCCTTACTGAGACATCTGTTGTGAGGTCCTTGCATATGTAAGAAGGAAAGACTTACAGACCTAAACAATGGCTTTTTATGCATCATAATAACTTCATTTGTGTAATCTGCAAAAACACACATTTAATTGTTGTCTATTCTTAGACACTGTCAGCTAATGTAGATGCAAGATGGTGTCCTTACGCATTAAATAGAGACACAGTCCATAACAAATACGGATTGTCTTTTTTCAGTTGCTAAAGTATTAACAACATCCTGGAATCACACATTCTAGTTCTGTTTGCACTGACAACCAAATGATGTCATATTTCTCTCTTGGTTAGACCTCACTTTTATGTCATCAGTGACAACGACCTTTCAAGCACAGACATGTGGGGATATGTAATTTCTGGCTATGTGTTGTCAGGAGGCTATTACTAATATCTGGATCCCAAGGTTTTCTGAAACAAGAGAAACAGCCTTTTGGTCTTGTGTTAGATTCAAACAGCATGGCATCCAACTCGTGTTATACAGTTATGATGGCCAAAACTACAGAAGCTTGGCAATTCATTTAGGAACTCAAGTACTTTTTGGATGAAAATTAAACATCAGAGAACTGTTTCATTTGACAAAACATTTAAATCAGTGTAGTTTTGAATATATTCCCAAAATATCTATTCCATGACTATCCTTCCACATAATATTTGTTTGGTAAAATATTTCAGTTTAAATGTTTATTTTTCTAACATTCTAATTGGACTTGTCAAAAATCTTCTCAGTAGATGCCTATGCTGTATTCTTTCAAATTCTTCAGTATCCATTAGTACTGTATACCATAACAGAGACATGACTTAGCCATAAATTTTTATTTTTATAACAGTAATTGAAAAATTTTACTTAAAGAAAATTAGATTATGTAAGATTTTAGAATCCTTCTCACTTGCTTCTAGAATAACCTAATAAAATTTTGCTCAGAATATGTGTTTTCAGAGAGACTTCATGAGTCACATGGGAAAGGACATTGTTAATTCATATTTGCATTTAGAATTTTGTCTTGCAGTTTATTGAACCTGAAAAAAAATATTTTGTAATATATGCATTTATTCCCTTCTAGCTCAGCCTTCAAAGAAGCAGATATTAGAAATTTTGTAGTTTGCATGCATATTAGAGCAGATGTCAATGAACTTGTATCCCTAAAGAAGCTATGCAAACTGCGCAAATCAAAATGCATTCATCACAATCATTTACTATAACTGCAGATATACCATTAAACAAGCATTCTTTGGGAAAAAAATCCTAACGTTCTGCATTCTTTTAATTATGTTTTTTTAATTGCCTTTGAATCCTTGGAATTTTTACCCTGAAGAAAATAATAAGTGATAATACACTATTATCCATATGATTAGTTACTTCATTATAGCCTTTGGGAGACATAATAGGGAAGAACTAAAATGTATTGGTTGTTAAACACCAAATATATTGATTTCTTTCACTTAGGATTCTCCAGGACTGACAACTAATATAGTGATTTATATATCTATTAATAGATGTTATATAGGATGTTATGGCACAATTTTGAGAAAAAATATGGGCCAAGTCCTCCACTTCAATAGTATCTTTAAGCCTAAATTGAACAGAAAATGTGAAGTTCAATTTACAGTAAGCCTTTCCAAACACAGAGACAGTCAACTGGTTCAGGATCCTCTCATTTTTTTTGTCTGGCTTTCAATAATTTTCTATGAGGCTTAGTAGCTGCAGCTAAATTTGCTGTAAATTAAGTTAAATATTGCAAGCTAAAGACCTAGTGAACACTTTTGAACCTTTTTAATGGTGGTTAAATCACTGGACTTCAATAAGTGATGTATTTTGATTTTGAATAAGTTGTCTTTTAGTTGAGGCTAGTTGAGGAGAGCTGTTTTTGGAGGTTACAGAACCAGGTTCCAGACTTCCTTCTTACTTATGTACAACTTAAGTTCTACTAAGAGTCTGAAGTTTGGATGGCAAAAAAAAATCTTAATACTACAGAGTTCACAGTTTACTCTTCCATAACAATCTGCTTATTAAGAAAAACACGCAATCCAGAAAAGCCTGATGGACAGTTATTGAAAAAAGACCCGTAAGTTTTGATTCCTGCTCAAAATGAATGGCTGCTCACACTGGCACTAGAATTTGCAAATACTGGCACTGTGAAATAGGACCTCTCATTCCTCATGGTAGCTTAGTATTTTGTCAGAAAGCAAGTACTCGGTTAAAAAATCCATACCTTTACACCTTCACTTGCTCCTTTAGCTGAACAGTTTGCACAGTGTGCAACATTAGGTGCCCAGCTTGACCTGTAACCTCCTCTGAAGTCAGGCCACCCCATTATGTACTCGCTGTAGCATTGATGCACTCCTCATAGGCTATCCCAAAACACATGTATTACAATTGCTCACTCCAGAGGCTGTGCATCTCCCTGTGCTGTCTGTTTCCTCCAGCAGTGCTTGAAAATGTGCTATTATTGAAAGAGTTAAAAAAATCCCCTTGGAAAAGCTAATTATTGCATGCAGATACTTCTTTGTGTGATCAAGGAGGGGACAATTTAATAGGCTCTGTAATACAACCAAGAACAAAATTGCTTTAAAGGAAGTCTCTTGTTGAGTGACAACTCTGTTGCCTGAGCCAATTAGGTCCCAATAAAGAGTGTTGAATTGGCTCCTGCTTTCTCATTAATTATGTTCTGTCACAGACATGGGGCTTGATTTAGCAATTTTGTATTACATTAAGATACTGAAAGGAATGGAACAAATGGCTCACTCTGATAATAGGCATTCTATACACGGTGTGACATTTACTATCCAGCTGTCCATAAGGCAGCCTAGCACTTCAGTTCAGAGGTTTATTTGTCATTGCTTCAAAGGGACACTCAGCTTTTCACAAAAAAGAAACAGAGAGGCTAATAGATAGGACAAAATGTACTGCTGATATGCTTTATTAGAGATAGGATGCTAGGGTTTTGCTAACAAGCTCATCCGTTGGGACTAAGCCGAGTTTGCTGTCAATCATCCTGCACACAAAAGCACACTAGTTAACAAGGAGAAATGAATTACAGACACTTATTCCTGCCTGTGGGATCACAAATACACCAATCTGTGAAAGAGGCACAAACTCAGAAGACAAACTACATATTTGTCAATAACCTCCTAGAAAGAACCCTAGTAATTCTTTGAAGACCTTTGATTTAGCTTCCCTCTAAAATACATGTATAGGAAATGTTTTAGTTACCATGACATTTTCCTTTGTTACTTGTACAATTTTTCATCACATTAAAAACACAAAACTGAGGAGGTCTGCAAATGTTGTGCTAGGTATATACACTGCTTTTTATACCAAGCCACAGGGGGCAGCTGCTGTTGTAATATTCATTAATAGCAACAGAAAATTAAATCTTACAAACTAGTTTCAGGCTATCTTGCATCAATGTGTAGAGCATAACCTAAATCCCAATTTATATTTTATACAATAATTAAAATAGCAGGACTTTTTTTTCAGGCTGTGCTTATTTTTTTACCCTCCATTGTATATTTTCATGTGGAGTTTTGATCCATTGCTTGCATTGCATTTGCAGGTTCAGATTCAATGTGTAATTCGATAAGTAAATTTCTTTATATATGCTTTGTTTATACATATATAAGTAAATATTATTAACATATATATGTTCACGTGTGAATTTTGACATGAGCATTTGATCCTGATTTCATCTTCTTGTCAAAGCATTGCCATTTATAATGTAGCATATCCAGTGTAACTGACTTCATCTAGAAAAAAGAATCCTTAGGAAACTGGGAATTTATTTTGAAAAATATTAGTTTCATTTGAAAAAAAATCCAAGAAAAAACTCTGGAAATGAAAGAGACAAAGGAAAATAAATGAATGTCTGTTGCTGGAAAAAGAAAAACAAGGTTTGTTTTCCAGACAGAAACATGTAGGCAATAGAGACTTTACCGGTGTGTTTATAATCCTTGCCATCAAAGTCTTATCTAAACTTAAGCATTTATTTCCACAGTTTTCCATGTCTGTAAAATTTTTTGCAATAATAGTTCTGGTTTCAGGTGTACAAAATAGTATTTGTAAGACTTTACTATTAGACACTGACATTACCTGTTTGGGAACACCTTATTTTGCCCTATTTTGAGATAGAAATCCTGCTGCTAAGTCCTTCATTACCTCTTCTGTCAGGGTTTAGTGCTCTTCCACCAAAATTAAAAAAATGGTCCTTTAAACTTCATCTTCCTTTCCACTTGCTAATTCTTCAGGCTGGAACTGTGAAGGAGTTACCCTCTAAGCAGCTGCCAGAAATGAAACTAAGATGTCCTTGAATAATTTAGGAAAGAGCAAACAGACTTCTCTCAGTGACCCACGCAGAACTGGGCTAGTGTATATGAGCTGGTTCACTGATAATGCAGATAGAGGAACGTGGGGAGGCTTTTCCACCTTAAAAACTTGTATAAAAAACTCGGGACACTTCATGTAGCCAATTTTTTAAAAAAATAAATAGTTCCCAAACCTAAACAGAAGTATTAGTGTACTAGATACAGAAAGAAAGGCTTGTAGACAAGTAGGCAAGGCAACATGCCTTTAATGAGTCAGGTGGAATGTTCTCAGGTTAGTTATACTACAAACTAATTAAACTGCTTCTTCCAAAGTGTAACTTTCTCCCTGAATGGCTCAGACTGTGACTCTATGCGCAGCATTTCCTCAACAAGCATCTTCCAAAGATCACCCAATTTATTTTTTTTCTTGCTGTTTGCTTCTCCTTTACAGCCCTTTCAAATAATCAGAAGTCAACATAGTAATCACCTACTGAATAAATATAAGCTAAAGAAACAAAGTCCTAATCGACATGCCTAATGCTATTTCTGACCCATAAAGGTCAGTGTGAACCTGATTATTGTTTTGTATCATTGTTATGCTTCTGTCTTGCTTTCCTACTTATTAATTATTCTGCTATTTCTGCGATGATTTTACAAACTTAGAAACGAAAGCAAACATGCTGCAAAATATATTTCAGTAATTTTGAATTTTGTTATCAGCCTCACCAGCCTCACCTCTTGTGTAGGTGGTGAGAATCATCTATCCCTACTATCTTGTCAAGTCTCATGCTTGCCTTAATACAAAAATGACTTCATCTCTTCTAGGTTATAGATACCTCAACATTTCCATTAATTTCTGTTGTTGCTAGAATTGTTTTCTGTTTCCTTCTCTAAATAAAAATGAAGCATTAGCAATGTATATCTTGGAAAAGGAACATGTTCAAAGTCATAGTCAATTGAGATTCAACAGCTTCAAAAGCAGCTGTATTTGAAAAGCATTAACCATGTGCAGCTAGAGAGCTTCTGTGCAAAATAACTTGACCCAGACAGTAATCTAGGTCATACTGAACTATTTTTAGCATTAACAAAGAATAAAGAGTTCTTACCTTGGTTTCCTAGTTCTTGACAAAATATTCCCGCTTTAAATACAGCTTTGCTTTGATATGAAACTCGCGATTCTCAAGTCCGGTGAATACAGGACCTGAAGGGCTGGAAGGTTCACTGTGAAATTAACCTTTCTCTGAAGCAGACTCATAGCCCTTGGTCTGTACAATACTAGTTTGGCACAGGGCACAAATTATGCTTGGGATTGCTTTTCCTTGCACCTGGAGGTAATGAGCTCCTGAAGGGCAGTTGCAGTAGTAGTAATAGTGTCCCATCTATGCTGTCTCAGTGAAATATAATTGTGTGACAAACACCATGTTGAAGACATGGTTGTAGATAAGAGTGAAATGAGCCAATTATTAGAAAACATCACTGCCAGTGACTTCTCCACATTATACTGCAAAGAGATTTATTTATCTGGAAAAGGGCAAGTGGGCTATACTATCTGATGACAAAATTGCTACTTATAGTTCGTCCTTTAGGAGGACAGTTCGGTGCACCACAAATGTAAGAGACATTCTTTCAGAGGATATCTCAGAGTACTGTTAGGAATTCTCACAGTGGATGAGCTCTCTCTGCTGACTATACAGGAAACTGATGGAGACTGGCTTCCTGATTTTGATGACTTCAGGGGCAAAGCATGGCCTTCTATTAATCTTTCAGAGTAGAATTAATATTTTTAATGATTTTCCAGGACATATGAAAGAAGAGTTCATTGTTTCTTTCCTGTAAGTTGTATTCAATTGGTTCTTTAAAAAATGTTGTCTCACTCGCATAGAGAATGTATTTTGCTATGGTACCATGAGAATCTTCAAAACAAACAGCCTTTTATCTGAAAAATAGTTTGTCTGGTGTGTTTCATTTGGTTTATTGATAGTTTTATAGTAGTAGGTGTATAGTTTTGTGGTCTTCATACCATTAACAGTTTTATAATTACTGTAATATTTATTACAATGATACCAAATGAAACAATATTGGTGCCGAAATTGAGGGAGAAAGCAGTGTTCTTTGAGTTTCATGGAAATTGCTGAGGGAATCTGTGTTCAGCAACTGCACAACATAGGTTCACTGAAAAAGTATTTAAAGAGACTATGAAGAAAACACATTGTGCACCTAGGCTGCAAACAAAACCTATAAGGTGTTCATTGTTGGAGATTGTTGGGAACATTCACTGTAACTGGTATGTTCCTAATGAGGTAATTTACGTACTCATCTCCTCAGGTACAGCCTTTTTTGCCTTGGAGGAAGATGGCCTTTCGAATGACAGTAATTTTAAGGATGGTTTTGACAGTACTTGTACTTTATCAATGAAAGTTGTGTGGCTGGATACTATGGCACTCCTTGAGGGACCACTGTTTGGAGTCATAAAAATATCCAGTGATTTTGCCAAGGAACTGTCCAATTGGTCTTTCATAGCACGAAAAAAAAATTCTGTGAAACTATCTGAGCTAGTGCATGATCCTGCAGACCAAATTTGAAGGTCAGGTACTGCCAAGCTTAGAATATCTACTGGCAAATGAAATCTTCCTTCTTCACAAAGAGCATAATTTATTTCAGTATTATATGAGGAAGCAAATTCCTGATCATTAAACACTAGCCTTTGAGTTTACCTTAATATTGTCTGTCTTTCCTCTCAATTCAGTTTACACTTGTGAGTCCTCCTCAGCAGCCGTTGGCATTTCCCTTTGCCTATTTGCCTTGTTGGTTTTTCAATTCTTTTTTAAAATGTATCTTTTTATTTTAATTGGATGTGGATTCAGCATTTTTCTTCTTGTTTATAATGTCCATTTCTACCAATATCTAAGTTTTCCAAATGTCATCTTAAAACTTTATCTAAAAAATAAGGAAAATGAGTCTGCAATTTTAGTTTTATTATGATGCAGGATGTTTATTATCCTGATGAAGGATGTTGTCTTTCTACAGAAAAATATTGAAATGAAGTCATAAAAAACAATTACCATGTGGCTTGGGAAGAAATTTGAAGAATTAGAGTAAGTTCTCAGTTAGAAGATTGTCTGTGAGGTTATCCAGACCATCTGCAGCACTGTCACTGAACACAAGGCACAAGACCAGGAAATCCAGATATTTGCAAGATTAAATACTTGGGAACTCTGATATAAAACCCCAATTATTTTCTGTCTTTATAAGCCAAAGTCACAAAAGATGACATGTTGGGAACAGTTTAATATTCACAGATGCCCAGTGACATGTAGCACTCTCATCTAAAATAGCTTTACAATTATACTACATTTTTTTTCACAAATGCTAGTTTTTGCTTTACAAAAGTTAAGACGTGTTTTTTGATGTTCCTGATGCTTCTGTAGCCTAAAATCAGTTTACCTTTGGCCTCACCAGTAGCATATTAAGTATTGCTGACACATCAGTCAGTGTCCTCTTTTAAATATAAATTTGTTTTTTTTCTTGGAAGTAAATATGATTTTCAGCCTGACTGCAGATGGTGTCACTTTTCTACACTGTTATGAACCTTATTTTCAAAATCCAAAATTTTTTACATTTATAATGTAACTATCTCTTCTTTCATTTTTTCCCCCTATCCTGGTTTCAGTGCTCATTTTTTCTGTGACTGTGTCAGAAATCTGCTTAGATCAGGAAATTTTAGATAGTGGCTTAAAGCCTGTCATTCTTTTCCTCTAGAGGCATAGGAAACAGCGTAACTATGATGTAGAGATAGTCTATGAATGTCAAGAAATGATCCCTGAAATCTCTCAGGCCTTACTGCTTTACTGTTGAGCTTTGAGATTCTAGAGGAAAGGAAATACCTTGCTATCTTTGCTGACTTTGAGGAGGTTGTGGCCAAGCTTTGTAAGATATGCTAAAGCTAATATATGAATGCAAATTTCTTAAATCAATCCAGCCCGAGTTATGTACTGTTTTCTGTTATTAATTCACACAGAAATTATGATGGTCAAATGATTGAAGTTATTCAGTTTTGGAGAAAGATTCTAATGATTAATTAAAGTAGCCATAAAGAGTCAGTTGATTTTCCTGTTTAAGGTTTGGGGGGTTTTTAACTCAATGCAAACATGGAGTCTGGAGAAAACAAAGGGTTGTTCAGTTTTTACTACTTCAGATTTTAAACTTAGATGTTTTCTTTTAAGTGGAAGTACTAAGAGTAAGATAGAATAAGGTATCTTTTCTTATACATCCAAGTAATTATAAAGTTCTGAAGACATGAAACATAAATTTGGTGCAAATGTTTAAGCAGACACTGTTGGAATGTAATGCATGAAAAAGGAAAGGTGTGCTCCAATTGCAGCATAGTATTTCAGATCTGAAATCTGTTTGACAACATTGTTAGTTTGGCTTGGCTGTATTATAGAATCTCAAGGAAAATAATAATGCATAGGAAATAGTAGCTAATTGCAGTTTTTGTTTATGAACTGATTCAGTGAAACATGTTAGATTGTATATCTTCTCTGTAACTGCATTATGCTAATTAGCTAATAACACATTTTCCAAATGATTTTTAAATAGCACTGTTTAGATTCTGACTCATACAAGTAGCAAGCTGTTACTTTTTTTGCATGAGCTACAGTGAGTGATTAAAAACTATGTGCGTGACTCAAAAAGAAAAGTTCAAGTTTTAAATAATCATAAAAAATGCTTAGGCAGTCCAATTGGAATAGAAAATATAAAAGGGTTGTCATAATTAAAGGAGTGAACAAAATTAGATTTCTATTCTTTCTGTTTAAGTATATGAAAACAGGTCTTACAGAATAAACTTGACACATGCACAAGAAAAATTAATACACATTATAAAATATTTTTTCTTTTTGATAGTATAATTGATAAAAGGACAAAAAATAAAGATACCTTTCTCCACAGTTTTAAGCCAGAATTATGACATGGAATTTTCTGGTTTCCTTCCTGCCAGTGACTCCAACACAAGCTACCAAAGAACAATCTGAAGGTGTTCGGATTGTCAGTATAAGACTACAAAAAAACCTTAATGAAATACAGATGAAAGCAAAACATCTTGGGGAAAAAATAGTATGTCATAGAGCTTGAGCCAATTCAAAAGTTTGTTTAAAAATAGCCCAATTTGTAAATCACTTAATGAGATATCAAAAGAAAAGCAATTAAGAACTGTGTTTATTTTTTTTTTAAATTTAAAAGCATTCCTTCCACTATAGGTTATAAAATGAAAAAATATTAATAAATCTTCACAGAATCCTATTTTTCTAAACATTATCCAAGAATATAATACATACTAGGAGTAGCAATCTAAAACTCAAAGTACTACTCAAAGAACCAGAAAAAATACCAGTATCTCATGCATTGTAATTGGCACTTTAAATAACCAGTATTGAATGTGAGTCATTAATATTGATTTTCCTTTTAGTGAGACAGTGTGCTTATAAACAGAGGTCTCAAAATCAACCTACATGGAAGTGTGAATATTCTAACCTGTAATGAACATATCCTCATTCTGCAAATTTGTTGCTGAAGCATAAGTAAAGGGATCCAAAATGTTTGCACATTTAACAAGAAGGTTTGATTTCATTTTCTTTAGTCTTCTGGCAGTGTTCTGAATTGATGCTTCTTGGGTAATCCTTCTGAGATTATAATTTTCATGTTTTACAGCATTTCAACTCCAAATGAATACCCACATCAAAAAAAAAAATCTTTGTCTAAGCCCACCTCCCCCATATATAGATATTGCTAAGAAATTTGTGATTATGAATTATAATTTATCAGTCCTGAGTATTAAATTATTTTATGGGTGCATATGCAGCACACTAATTATGTTACCCTTGTCCACACAGAATTTTCACTTAGAGCAGACTTGCCTGAGGAACTCTTTCTGAATCTCACATGGCTGGGTTAAGCTCAGAAATTCTATTAATCAGTGGTTTACTTCTGCTATCTGAATTGAACAAATACAAGTAATAAACAGTTTTGATGCACTACTGTAGTATTGCTTAGTAGAATGATCTCATCTTTTTTCTGTGGTCTCTTCCTCTCTGCATGGAAAGGGCAAGACAGAAAAAGATAACAATAAACTACTCCTTCTCTCAAGTGTCCTTCTACATCCCTTGGAAGTGCTTTTATTTTTTTTTTCAGAACTATTTAGAATATTCTAAAGCTCCAAAGGACTAACCACTTGGTGGTCTACACCAAATTTCAAATTCCAAGGCAATAGAACATGTCTAACATACTTTTAGCAAAAGTTAAAAGATATATAATTTTTTTAACTCTGTTAGTCCTTTGATACTCAACATTGAATTAAATTTTTTCATGGTGAATGCACTAATGTCAAAACTTCAGTTCACATTTAAAAATTAATTTAAATAGTCTACTTTTCCTCCATACATTTTAATTAATGACAGCTCCATAGAAAATGAAAGAACCTAACTATAGATTCCAGAATCCAAAAGTCCTTCTTCTTCCATAAGCAAATTACTGGGCCAGAGAACCACACTCCTATTTCCATTCTCTTCTAGATATATTGAATTTTGTATTCTTTCCTATACTGCAGCAGAGCTTTAGGAAAATTGGAAAATATTCCCTGATAAGTGTGATCAAAAGCTAAGGTATCTTATCTTATGACTTCAATTGCAGAGCTTTTAACAGTGGTGTACTTTCATATATAGGAGCCAGTGGTACACTGTTTCCACATTAGCTATACAACTGCAGCTCATCTTCTGATATTCTGCTCTAGGTAGGCAAATCTGCTCTGAGCATCTTAGCAGAACTTGTGGAAACATATTTCTGGGATAGTGCCAAAAACCTTCTGGCAGCTCAAGGAAATTATGGATAGATAGAGGAACTTACCATAATTCTTTGGAAAACCTCTAAGAAGTGAACAGATACTGACAGCACATGCTAGACCTTTTCTCAAGAAGGAAACCAGATAAATGCTCTGATGTGAGTTCTTGATCCAAACTCAGCCTGAAAAGCAGCAGTAACAACACAACTGCAGCATGTCAGCAGAGGCAATCCTGGCAGCGAGTATGAGGGATCAGCAATGAAAGCTGCAGCTGATAGGAGCTATGGCCATAGCGGCTCCCCATCTGTGGTAGGTGCTATCAGTACTTGACAATTATGTCACCTAAATGGAACATCTTTTTTAGACTTCAACATTGCTCATAGACTGGTGGATCAGAGTTATATTTTCATTCTAGCATGTGTCTATCCTAGATACATACATTCAAAGCAGGGAAAAAAGCTTGAATACCTTTTGGCTTAGTGACCTGGAACACTGCACTGTATGGTAATCACAGCAGTAATACTGTTGCCTGCTAGGGTGACTGTCTAGCTGTAAAAGATAGGCATTTCTGAAAATGTGAGAGCTGTTGTTGATAATTCTGACATGCTTCACCTGCAATAAGCCTAAGGGAGCTTCCTCATTCCAGAATGTGTAATAGCAGGAAGGAGTAGTGGTTGGTATTTACTTCTTCCTATGTATGGCTAACCTGAAACACCACACAAAACGGGAATTGTTTTCTCAGTTTATCAATGCTCAGGTTCCCAAGGGACTGCTGCTCACAATATTTCTCTACTTTGACTGTCAGTTAGTCACTGTGGTCAAGTTACAAGCCCTGTGGCTTGTATAGTATTGGTCTGTTGTTAACTGTGTACACTGCTGAAGTTTGTGTGTCTTGATAATTCTTGATTATTCTTGTAGTTGAAAGGCTTCATTATCTCCTTTCTGATAATGAACATAAGGTTCATTATTACCTTCTGAAGTTTGAATTAATCCCTTTTTTTTTTGCAACTTTGTTTTTGCACATTTCACTAGTGCCCATATGCAAGTAAGTTATTCTGCTGCAATCAAAACTTTTCCAGAGCTTCCATATTGTTGATTGTAATTAAAAAATAGAGAGGTAGTAAACAGACAGATGATTGTACACTGATGGTAATATACTCATCATCCTCAGAGGCACCAATGAAAATTGCAGTAGTCATTCTTTGCTATTTTCCCAGTTTCTTTCTCTTTAGAAGTGAAATGTAAGCAAAAATGTTTTCAAAATCAAGAGTTTTGGTACTTTCAAGTAACACTACTAATTAGCAAACAAAAGAATCAAAAAAGCAAGAACATTCTTTTCAGAATTTATAAACCCAGAAATCTTTGAACTTCCTTCTTCTATGTATGGCAAACTTTGCTAAACCTTGGAGAGCTTGAAAACTTGATCTTTAAACAATTGAGAACTAGATTTACTCACATTTTAAGATCTGTTTGCTTCTTACAATCTACGAAGTGTCCTCTAGTGAAAATCATAGTTCATTTTTTTAGAATATTATGTTGCTGAAATATAAAGCTCTTAAGAATGAAAAAAAAACGTTGAACAACTATAGAATAAATGGTGTTTCCAAAGATTTCTGTATCATTAACTAGATGACTAAATATTTCCATCCATTTTGACAGAATACTTAGATTTGTGTTTCTAATAATGAAGTCTTTGTTTTACAGTTTTAATGTCATAAAAGAGGCTATTTCAGTAAAACAAGGATACTGTGATCCAGAAGAGGTTTTATCAGAGCACTAAGAAACTTCCTTATTTATTTCAGCTTCACTGTTTCATTCTATGGCATATCAACAGTAAGTGTTTTTTACTATGTAACCTATATTTTAAACATTTTTATGCTGTAAAAATAACAGAAATTAGTTTTGAACCAATATTTTGAAACTTTTCAAAATAAAAATTTATATGATGAATCTTAGCTACTTCTTTCCTAGACAGTTTTTGGTTCTGTCCAATTTCTCTATTTTCTCCCTCCCAGTTGACCAGATTTAATATTTTTGCCCTTTCTGTTCCAGTCTGAATTAAAAATTTCTATTTTCAGTCTCTGTATACTGATGAACTTGCATTTTTTTTTCACCTGGCAATTTGCCTGGCAGATAATATCTTTTACCTGATGTACCATTATCAGGCACTGGGAAATGAGCAGTGAAATTATTCTTCTAAGCAGTTCTCCTTATCAATAATATAAATTGCAATTATTGGTTAAATGAATTTTTCCCATTTCAGCTCATCACAATAAACACCTTTGTTTAAAACTCACATTGATGGTATTTTTTCCAGAGTACATCCATCTTAATTGAGCCAAAAATACATCTTTCAACTGGATATCAAAATATAATCACCATTGGAGTGTCTGAAAACATGAATCATTGAAAACTAAGTAATTCTGTTTGTCAGGAGCCGTGATTATTATATGAGAACCACACTGTTAAGTGTCCTTTTTAAAAAACATGACATACCAAATTGCTGAAAACTGGTGTTTACCACTGTAGCATTTCATTCTTACTTGTCATGTTAAATCTTGTCAGTTTTTGTTATGTTGTTTCTCATCATATCACAGTTGGATGTGACACATTCAGTTACATGACATGACTCATTGCAACCTGAGAAATCATAGATTTGTTGGAAAAAATGTTACTATAGAGGAAGAAGATTTTCAGAAGCCTTCTCTATAGAATATATGTTACTGACATTGCTTTTTTTTTTCTCTCTCATAAATGAGTACTCTTTTATCTACCTGACACTTCATTCTGATCCCCTACTCTTGCCTTTTCATTATCAAAAGTTTTTGTGTGCATCTTTATAAAATCTATATAGGGGTCATACATAGTTCTACTTTACAAATGTGAAATATATATAAAATGAACATCATCTTCTGACTTTGTGGCCAGAATATCATGCTATACCAGTACCTTTATATTATGTATCTAGGTTGACCTAGTTTGCAGAATATGATCTTAGATCCTTAGAGCCAATGTTAGTTATACTTGAGTTCTTCCTAGACATTCTTTGTTAAAGTTGTTTCTGGAGTAAATTGCATGTACTCTATGAAAAACCCCAATAGGAAGCTTGTAGTGATTAAGCTGACAGATCACAGTTATGGAATCACAGAACAGCTGAAGTTGGAAGGAACCTCAAGAGGTTATCTGGTCTAACTGTCCTGCTCAAGAAGGGCCACCTAGAGCAGGATGCCCACAACCATGTCCAAAATGCTTTTCACAATGTCTATGGGCAACCTGTTCTGTTGCTCAGTCATCCTCACAGAAGAATAATTAAAAAAAAAATAAAATATGTATTATTGTGTTGATATGAAACATCTTGTTTCATGCTCTGTCTTCTTTTCATCCTCCTTTCACGTATTTATGTACATTGATAAGATCCTCCAAGCCATCTCTTTTTCAGGTTGAACAGTCCCAGCTCTCTCAGCCTCTCCTTGTAGGAGGTATGCTCCAGATCCTTAACCATCTTAGTGGCCCTTCACTGATCTCTCTCCAGTAGCTCTTGGTTTCTCTCGTACTGAGCTGCCCAGAAATGGATACATCTCTGATGTACTCAGAGATGAGTACTCCAGAGATGGCCTCAACAGTGTTGAATAAAGGGGAAGGATTACCTGCATTGACCTGCTGGCAATGCTTGTCCTCAAGCAGTCGGGGATACCATCAACCATCTTTGCCTCAAGGGCAGATGCTGCCTCCTGTTCAACTTTGTGTGCACTGAGTCCCCCAAGTCTTTTCCCGCAAAACTGCTTTTCAGTTAGTTGTCCTCCAGCATGATGTTGGTGCATGAGGTTGTTCCTTTTTGCATTTCCCTTTATTGAATTGCACAAGGTCAGTGACTTTCTGTAAACTCATTTCTCCAGTCTGTCAAGGTCCCTGTGAATGCCTCTCTGGTGTATCAGCCACTCTTCCCAGTTTTGTATCGTCAGCATATTAGCAGAGGGTAAACTCTACCCCATCATCCAGTTTGTTAATGAAGATGTTGAAAAGAATCAGGTCCAGTATTAATCCATGGGGTAAACCACTAGTTACTTGCCTGCAATGAGACTTTGTGCCTCTGATTGCTACTCTCTGAACCCATCTGTTCAGTCAGTTTTCTATCCACTTCACTGTCTGCTTAGCCAGTCCATCCTTCATCAGTGTCTCTATGAGGATCTTGCGGAAGACCGTGCTAAAAGTATTACTGAAGTCTATGTAGAACAACATCCATTGCTCTCACCTCATCCAATGCACTAGTCTTAGGTGACTTCTTGAGTCCATGGAACTTGAAAGTTGAAAAGAAATAAAAGTGATAGGACTTATACCATTTCTTTGTCATCAGTAAGGGCCTACATGAGTTCACTGGAGCTTGTCCTGTGAAGCAAACTGCATGATGACTTTCCTCTGAGCCAAGCTAGTCATGTAGAAGGCATACCATATTAAAAAAAAAAAAAAAAAAAAAAAAAAAAGGTGGTCCAAATCAGAACTTCTGATGTTTTAATGTCATCACCATACCACTGGCAGAAAAATCATGGCATGACTACAGCATCAGCACAGAGAAGTACACATGCTAGCATCTAAATCTTTTCAGGAATGCAGAAGAGCTCCCCACTCTTTTTTATTAATCCCACACTCAAAATACAGTCTTAAAAATCTGAGCTAGAACTGAAAGTTTCTGCTAAAATTATTAAAGACATTTTTACTCGCATTTCATCTGTTGAGAATATTGTAGAGAAAATTTCTTTCTGGTTTCCATGGGAACACTCTTGTAAATGTATAGGGATTCAAAATGTAAAGTGGCTGGTGAAAAACTTGTGAAAATAAAGTGCATTTGCAGGTTTTTTTCCTTGATAAATGTATGGAGAATTAAAACCTTTGACAAGAAAGGAGTGATAGCATATGATTTTCTAGACATATGGGAAACGTGTGCAAACTCAAGAGGCATGAATTATTCCTCTTAAGCAAAAAAAAGCTTAGCAGATGTTAGTGTGCAAGGACCGTGTAAACATTCTGGGGGTTTAAAGAAGGGTAATTTTAAAAATTCATCAATAGGAATACAGACACATGAAACTGCAAACCAAATATTTTTATAAAATTCACAGGTAGTGAGTGTTTTGCTAGTTACTTTTCTCAGTTTTGTTTGAACATGTGCCAGTAGTTTCCCATGAAAGGTATTGGTCAGTAGGAATATGGGATATACTCTAAAAAGTGTTGTCATTCTTGATCATTACAACTTAGTAAGATTTTACGGTTTTAGGTACGTTAATCTGAGGATCAGACCCAGCTGTTCAGGAGACAGGACAGGCTGTCAGCTGTAATTGCATCACATGACCAGCAGCACATATGCCCCATTGAGCATTGTTGGTGGGGAGATGGAAAATTAACCCTTCCAGCACAACCTTACTTGCCATCCATGAAACTTGACTGAAATTTGCCTAAGTTGTGAAGTAACTAGGAGGCATTTTGCTCAAAAAGGATGATATGCACACAATAAATTAGACAATACAAGAGGAAATGAAGATGTTGTCAATCTAAATGGAGATAAAACCCAAATATTATTTGTGATATTTATGCTTTCAGCTATATTTAAAATGTTTCGGCTTCTCACAAGTATTCTGAAGAAAAAGAATTTTAGGAATGAAAAACAGGTCTCTGACAGAACTGAAAACTGTTAATAAATTAAGTTTTATTTACAACTTCTAAGGAAATATTCTGTGAGTAGCATATTTTCCATAACCTTTGTTTGTCTAATTAGCTTCCTGATCTACTGACTGCTCTTTCAATCTGAGACACATCTGTTTAGGTGGAAGACAAGACTCAAAATAAAGAAAATGGCTGTCTGTGAGTTTACAGGCTTCATCAGAGGCGGGAAACTGAATGGAGGGTATATTTATTGTAGTATCATTATGGTTATTTCTCTTGGGCACGTTCTTCACCTGTTAAATGTTTAAGGGGTTTTGTGCCTCCTTTATCTGGACATGTTATATATAGACAAAAAGTTGAAGTAATGACAACACTGTATAACTGAAAAATAAGAGATCTTTGTCAATTAAAGCAATGTGGGAACCAAATACATGCTTTCATTAATGGAGTAAGAATGGGAAAAAGTTAATTAACTATCAGTTTTCAGTAAACAACAGTTCTCATAAGCAGATATTATAGACAGCCACTATACTGCCATTAAAAGTGAAATATGTTTTGTGTATAAATAATGGCATTCTGCTAAATGTAAAATATAAATTCCACCTGGTATATCAGCATTCGATTGAGTACTGTGCACAACACTGACATGACTACAAAGACTCCCTAAGGTTAAATTGGACTCCTACACTGAAATTCTAATTAGAAATATGAGTGCTCCAACTCTGTGTAAGTGCATGTCTGCTTAATTATTTTTGCTTTTTACCTTACATCTTATATTATTTTGTAGTCCTTTTCTTCCTCCTTTCTTGCTGTTTTCAAGCAACCCAGTCTTCTCACTTAATCTAAGTGTAGGACCTTCCTATAAGTTGGTATTAATTGATAAGCAGTGTTTAATTATTATTTTTCATCACTGAAGAGACCTGATATTAACTCACCAAGGGCCCTAGACAAGCATCTTAGCCCTTTGACTCATGTGGCACAGCTCTGCCATCTTCTGACATATCTATTCTCCTGTCAGCAAGAAAATATTTATTTTTTTTTAGTGTAATACCAACAATATTATTTCTATACTTTGTCTTTAGGAATTTCCTATCTATTTCATGGAGAATAGATACACTTAGTTTGTACCTGAGAGATGTGTTTTAACTGGGTAGGACAGCTGGTTTCTTTATCACACTAAATGACTTTTCAGAAACCTTTCTTTCACAAATATGAGTATAGTATCTAAGCTACAAAAATAAAGTTGTGCTATTTTCTACTACCACATCTCACTATTGAAAGAATTCATTAGTTTCTTAAATTATTCATGTCTAGTATTAATTTGCTTCATTTTATTAGAAAAATGTAATGAAATAAATCTGATTTTGTGTAGATTAAATTCATTGTAAATCCATTGTACATAGTAAAGTATTTTCTATTCTAAAACGTGTGAATCTTAGTGGTGAGGATGCACTGTATAAATTTTATTTTGATAAATCAAATTCCTTATAAGAACTGCTTAGTATTTACAATTTTCCTCTTATAGAATAAATCTTATTAATTTGAATCAGTAACTTTCCCAATATTCTTAATGAAATTCCAACACACAAACAAAAAAAATTTAAACAGTTCTCAGTATGTACAGTTTTATTAGTGAAAATTAAAACATCACTGTGAGTCTTTTGGGCTCAGAATGAAATATTAAAAATCAGTTTTTTGATTAAGATTCATGTCCATCTATATTGAAAATATATTGAAGTGCAAATACATTGAGGTGGAACACCCATGTACATGAGTCCTGAAGTAGCTAATATTCTTTCCTGGATGAAGCTAAATTCTACGGTCTGAAATCTCCTTTTAATTGCTGATTTGCACTTTTTCAAACCTTTGTTTTCTTCAGCACTGATGACCCTAAGCTTATTCAAAACTTTTCTCTCCCTACAGGCTATTTTGTCAGAGCTACCATCTCTTAGGACAGACCTCCAAAAGGAATACATGCACAGCCTTTCTCTACAGCTCTGTTTCTTGTCAGTCCCAATAAAAGAAGAAAGACAAGGCAGCCTCTCCAGCCGCAGGAAAGTCGTAACCCCAGCTATCCTTTTGTAAAAGGTCCCTCACTGCTTGTTCTTAACCTATTCATGGTCTATTCTGTAAGAGGTAACAACATGGGTAAAAAAAAGAAACTCTGAAAATATTCTGCAAACCTGTTTAAAAATATGTAAATACTAGACAATGATATACTTTACATTTAAACATTAGTAGAAAGTAACATTAGGTTCCCTAAAAACACACAATCCCTGTAAAACATTTAGTTTGGGAAGTCTAATTAGTACAGTATAGGATCCAACCAAACCCTGTCCTGAAAGAGTTCACAGGTATTTAATCTCTAAAACTGCAGATGGAATACCAAGAAAAAAGAGAATTTTTCTTAAGCCTAGATATGTGGAAGTTGGGTAGTCCATAATGCCTGGAAGTACATCCAGACACGTCCTTCACAAATATCACTTGTGAATAAAATGTTGAGGTGGATCCATTTGATTTCTACCAGTTTGTCTGAAATGCAGCAGATGGTTTTTTTTTTTCCTTGGGGGGGTTCTTCCAAGTATGACCATGAACTCCATATTCAGTGGTCTTACATGCAACTTTATTGCTAAAATCAGGAATGTGCTTAGGTTTGACTAATCCATATGCAAGTTCTCTGTGATAAAAATGATTATTTTTAAAATATATAGAGCAGACTGGTGGTTGATAATAATTCTTGGAAATTGACCCTGGTTACATTACCATTTACTTTTAGAATCTGTGACCTTTTGGAATAATATTTTTATAAGTGCAATAAGATGTATGTTCATCTAGTGTAAGAATTAATGTTGTACTGGTGGAACAGAGTTGATTGCACTCAGCCTTTAGCTTCATTCACAGCAACACATAGAGAACTAGTGTGCAATAATTCATACCCTGTTGCTTCTTAGGTCTAAATATAACATTTGTTCAGCATTAGAAATACAACCTAAAGGCACTAATATTTTCAAATTAAGAAGTTACCCTTAGTATTTTCATTTCAGATATATAGTTCGAGCTCCCATATGTTACAATAACAGTTTATTAAAGAGTGACATAGACTTCAACCAAACTTCTACACATATTCCTTCTGTACAGATACTTTCTGTACTCAAGGTGTTCGGATCCAGTGACATGAAAGGGGATCTAAGAGTCTCTGTATTAAACCAATCATACTGTATCATCACTCTACCTTTTATTTTTACTGTAATTTTGATTCAAGGGGCACTTCATAAAAAGAAAGCAAAATTATTTTGAAAACATATTTGTATTATTTTCCAGAAAGAGTACTCAATGAACAGGCAGTCTAAGTATTAGTAATAAGGAGTCTTTAGGAAACTAAACCTAACATTTAGGTTCCTAGTGTTCTCACATTATCCTCAAAGTCCCATAGAAAAACAAGCAGTGCAAGAAGGCACTCAGAGAGGATTTTCTCTCAAGTTTAAAATTGAAGAAAAAGTTGAAGTTTCTCCCATCATCATGGTCCTAGCTTCTCCCCTAATGAAGATTTCATCACTCACATGAAATTAAAACTGGCAACAATGAATTCTTCAGAGTGACACAGGACCCCAAAAGTGTCTATCAAATTTAGGTCTGACACACAGACAGTCTTTAGTACCGTAGAAAATTGAATCCTAGTGTCTCACAGACTGTCAGATGCCCTGCCCGTTGGACTGTTGGGTGTGCGTTGTTTAGTAAACTACATAAAATTATGTTGAGATTGAAAAATCTAAGAAAGTAGGTGCAGATAAGGAACATATGTAGACAATGAATAAAAGCCAAGAAATCAAAGATAAGTTCATGTACAGCATCTGGAAAACAAAGTTCAAGATCAAACCTTGCAGTAATACAAGTGGAATGAAATTTGGTTTCTAAAGCTGTCTAGCAAGTAGGCTTAACAGATAACAGGAGCTCATATGGTAAGCAGTACAGTAACTCTGTACTCAGTGACTCAGTGGAATAATTTCCTAAGGTTTCCTATACTTAACATGTCACTATGCTGTCCTTTTGAAAATGTTGTAAAATGAAAAGTAATATTAGACCATTCTATTTATAGCACTTGTTCAATTCCAGTTCTAATAATGTTCTTGCATCTAACCTGAGGAACAGAACAGAGGTAACAGGCTAATCTGCCCTTACAGAAAAAGCTATGTAGGTACTTAATCCAAAATTCTGTGATGCCCCTTTGCAGTGCTGATCGTATGAATTTGCTCTTTCACATTTCATAACTATGTGGTCTGAATAGCTATCACAGCCTTTTATTTTCTGCAGATTACTCTCCCATAAGATGAGTAGAACTATTTAATAGCAAAATGTATTTGTCCCTGCTCTATTAGTAGAAGCAAGTTTTGTTACTTGGACCACACTACAAGAGAACCATAGACTTTCTATACATAAAAAAGTAGAAGTACTGCTATCATATAGGTGACCATAATTTGTGCTAGTTTCAGCTAATCAGCATAGGGAACAAAGTGTGAAGATGGTATTGCATAGGGAACAAAGTGCAAAGATGGTATTGCAGTATGCGCTGTAGATTTTCAGAGTTGTTGGCTGAACCTAGATCCTGCTGAAGGCTTTCCCTGGTGTACCTGATATTCACTACTGCTGTTAGCCTTCCTAGGTAAAGTGAATGTAGTTGGGTCAATCTATGCTACTCCACAGGTGCATTTTGTTCTGTAAATACTCTGTCCGAAACAAGGTTTCATGCTTTACTAATGTAACAGATCACAGTATTTATTGCAAAAAATTTCACTGCTTTCAGTTTAATTGATGGTATAGAAACAAGAACATTTGATAGAATTCTCGAACTGTGCATTTCTCTTCTCATCCTTGCCCTACTCTTTAATTTTTTTCTTCTCCTTTCCCTGCTCTCTTCTCTTGTATCCTTTATCCTCTCTTTCACTTCTCCCTTCCCATTCCCTTCCCTTTTCATGTTTTCCCCTATAGATATTATCCAAAACAGAGTCAGAATTATGCATCTTGCTTTCTTTCTGTAAATATCCTATCATAGCTCAAGGTAGAACTTAATAATATTGAGTTTAAAGGATGAGTTAAAAGAGTTATTGCAAATGTATCACAGAGAAAGGCATATTAGGGAAGTAAATCTATTCATAAATTAGGATGAGCTTGGAAGTTTCTGGTCCCTTAAGTGTTCTACAGCATTTGATTGCAAGATCACTATCCCCAAAAAGAGTCACCAAGTCGTTAAGATCCTGATGAAATGCAAGAAGTAGGAAAAGTACGCTGTCTAGGAAAATGTGGAGGTATTAGGTAGCTAAGTGAATTCAGTTAGTCAGTTATTTTTCACAAGTTCCAATGGCCTCATGTTCTACACACTTTCACAGAAGTGACCAGATTTCATAGACCAGAGCTGTTTCAAAAAAATTGTCTTTAGATTGCGTGAAAAGGAATATAGCTTATAGCCTCTGTTAACCTCCTTTATTAATATCTACTCTAGAGGGGATTTGTTGGAAACACAGTAGTCCTAGTACTAACTGCCAAGAAATAATCTATCATGCTAATTTATAATAGAAGTCAAGTATTAAAAAAATAGTTCAACTGCTAATCAAATTATAAGCAGTATAAAGAATTTCTTTTCTCAAAGAAAATTATTTCAAACTTGATTGCTTTTTTCTTAGCCAAATTATGAAACCAATAGATGAAGCTATTTCAGTTTACTCTATGTATTTTCAATGTCATCGAATGATTTAATATGTACAAAATTTTGCATGAAACATTATTAGGTAAATAATGATCCTTGTTAGATGGAGTTCTGGAACTGAAACACATGAAAAGAAATTGAGTTTAGGTCTCATATTACCTAGTGATGCTCCTAAAGGAGAGATTTGCAGCATGTTGCTATATGTACAGATGGCATTATGACTCCCAAGAGCATGAAAATGTTATAAATATAATAGGAAACAAAAAAAAAGAACAATCTAGTGTGTAAAAAGCAATTTATTCCTCTGGAGCGATTATTTAAGAAAATATTGAATTTAAAGATCAAATGGTTTTAAGAGAAAGTTTAGTGTGAATTTTCAGCCAATATTATTTTATCTGCTACATGCAAAACCTAGGAGGCAATAGGACTAATTAAGGAGCTAAATTCAGTAATGACACAAGGCAGATTATAGAGTACGTTCTGTGCAGGTATCAATTCTATATTTAGAGCAGAGTTAGTTGGGTGATCGGCACACTCTAAATGCTAATAAGAGAGAAAAGGCTAGATAAGAGGAACATATCTATTTAACTGGTTGACGTTATGGCAGATAACAGAAGGGTATTTATCTCAATGTTTTTTCCCATCTAACTCATATTATTCATTGAAACATTTTTGACTTATGAACTGAAAAACTGAGTGTTATTTTTGTCAATGGACAATATTGCTAAGGGCAACACCTTCATTGCCGTATACAAGAAGAATAGGCCCACACCAGTTATCTTCAGGCCGGTTCCACGCTCCAAAAGTAGTGCATGGCTTTTCTCTGGTTTGCAGCATCTGGTCATGGGAGGCATTGTTCAAGATGTAGTAGAGCAGTGAGAGAGGGGGTAAGAGGGTCCTTGAATAACAATATCTATTTTCAGACTGATTTGGGGACTCCAGTGTCTATAAGTAATAATTGCATTCAGACTTTGAAAAATGTGGTGGGATTGGCTATTATATGGCATGCAAGGGAAAAATAGAAAGATGGAGGTTATAGAAGCAATTCTGTAGGAATATTCATGTTTTATTAACCTTGAATTTTAAAATTAGTTCAACTATTCTCGTAACTTCAGTTCAAAGTGTTTGCTTTAATACTTTGGCTTCACCTTGACTTAGAAATCTATATCTTCTAAGAAAGTTGACAGGCTAATATATCTTAATGAGTTTCCTGTACTACTTTTCAAAAAGCTCTTTAACATAGTTTTCACTTGGCTCCTAGGTTATCTGCTGCTGCTGTGTTTATTGCTCTGCAAGTGGCAGTCCCGGAGAGAGATACCCTCAGGATCAGCTTTATTCAAAAGATGTGTGCCCATCCATATAGAGGAGTAATCAGTGTCTTCCTTCCTCTGTTATTATGGAGAAACGAAGTAAGTTGTGATCTCCCTGAGATAATTGAAGGAATCTGTATCTAGAACTGAGAAGCAATTTTTTTGTTCTAAGGCCTATATATTCAGACCATGACACCATTTCTTTTACATCTTTCTCTTTAACCTGTCAAACTGAGATACTTCTCATAGTAGTTGTTTTGATATTAAACTGACACATTCAGATATCACTTTCTATGTGTGAATTCTTACTCAGTGTTTTGTGGTAATAATGACAACATCAATATTTAAAAACAAACAACTTGTTTAGTTTGTTAAATAAAGGCTTGTCCTAAAAAGCAGCTCTTAAAATTCATCAAATTCAATGAATGAATGTCTCATTAAGTACAAAATGTCATTTAAATTGGAAAGTTATTACCTCCCACATTGTTACAGCTACTGCTAGAAATCAATTTCTACAAATCTTTTCTGAGTACTCTCATCCCACAAAGCTATCATGTTTTGTCTCACCACATTGCTCATCACTGACAATTTCTTGCCCCATTCCAGCACACATCGTGGCATTTGAGGAATATTTGAGGTTGAAATATATCCTGTAGCCTAATGTTGAAGTGGGCCTTTCCATGAAAGAGATGTTTTAAAAAAAAAAATTTAATAAGTTAAATTTTTATCTCTCTATGTGGGTCTGGTTGGGATAGAGTTAACTGTCTTCACAGCAGCCCTTTTGGTGCTGTGTTTTGGATTTGTGGCTAAAAAATGTTCATAACACAGCAGTGTTTTGGCTATCACTGATCAGTGCAGCACTCTGCTTCCCTCAGTGGATGGGAATGGGCAAGAAGCTGAGAGGAGATGCAGCTGGGAAAGCTGACCCAAATTGACCAAAGGAGTATATTCTTTACAATAAAATGTCATGCTCAGCAATAAAAAGTGGAGATAGGGGAAGAAGGAGAGACATTTTGTCTTCCAAGAAAGCCATTGCTCTGACATGTGCTGGGCATTAGTCTGACTGGGGGAGGTACTGAATTCTTAGACTTTCCAGTGTATGGTAACCAATGATAAACTTGGAAGTACAGCTTGAAGGTTTAGTGCATTTATAAAAATAAAAGCTTCCTTTTCTCTGATGTATAATTTTGATTTTCCTCCAAAGACTAAGAAGGATGTTCTTTAAATATGAAATGTGATTAGCATACTTAAGGTCTTCTACTTCATGTGCAGTGAACTCCACAAAGCTATATTTACCGGAAAAAGAATAGTTCTGTATGAAGAAAAGAAGGCAGTATTGGTCAATAGCACTGTTAACCCCCTAATTTCATAAAAACAGTGAAGTACCTTTAGGACTTGAATTGCAAAAATAGGGGAAAAATAAGCAAGTTGCTAAAACAAAGCTAACTGTGCCCACAGCCAGGGTAATTACAGGCCTAATTTGAGACCTCTGTATCTTGAAGCCCTCAGGAGTATTTTCAAGATAGAAGAGCTATCTGATATGTCAGATTGGCAAAGCATAAAGTGAAAATAATGAATATAGATTACAAAGTACATGAAACACTGTTAGGCACCAAGTAGATGTGAGTAGAATTAAAGAGCATATATAAACATTTCAAAATCAATATTCCACACCATTTATTATTATGCCAGTTTATGAATGCATAGCCTAGAAAATGTTTATTTTTAAACAGTTTGTTTTTCTACCTTTGAGCTTTTCTTAACATCCAGAAATTTTTCATTCTCCATGCCTCATGAAGACTGAGAGAGAGAAGGAAGACCGGGCATGATAAGGCCCCCAGTATCGCAGTGGTTCTTCTTTCTTGCTTATCATAGAATCATACAGCTAGGACTAGGACAGTGTCAGGAGATTGGCTGGGAAGGAAAGCTACCAAAATCACTGACCAGTGTTCAGAGAACTGGTGAAATAAAGGAGTAAGGCAGCCATCTAAAAATATTAGTGTCCTGTGTGCACCCAAAGGCTCTGCAATCTCTTACCCCTGTCCCTCCCCAGCTCAGGGATTAATTGCTGTGTTCAAGGTTATCTTTGATACAGTGCCTCTGTACGGCCTTTCATCAAACTGGTGGGAAAAGTGCAGTTGAGAAAGAGTCATGAGAAGCCTCATCCTTGCACTTTGCTTGAGAGCTACATTTAAACTGAGGACTTCTCACTTGGACCTTGCAGCACTATGTTGCAAGTAAGCATGCGTGTGGATGGTTTGACTTTCTGGATTGATGTCAAACCCACTTCGTCATTATGGGGTTGTTCGACAGTCATTCAACTGTGGGCTGACTCTGGTTAACATCACCTGACCCACTCTGTTCTTTTGGATCAGGTACTGCAGCCCCTGTGAGTGAGTCACAGTCCTGTACCTGCTTTGCTGTCAATCTCAGTCACCTTCCCTTGAAGAGCAGCCTGCTCCTGCTGCTTCCTGACCTGAAAAAAACCACATTAAAAATGGATTGCATGACAAGATGAAGACCTCTTCATTCTATCATACACAGAGATCATCTTTGTATGCAAAAGCCTTCACTTTCTTATAAAAATCTTTGTAGACAAATTTTTATTCCTTCCATCTTGAAACTAAAGACAAGAAAATAAGCATGAGAAATAATTATACCACTATCTTGCCCACAACCTTATCATGCATACTCCTTGCCCCCAGTGTGATCCAATGCTCAGACAAAATAGAGTGTAGCGCTGACTCCGAATGCAAGTAAGTCAAGGATAATGTTATGGGCAGAGAATAGTCTCTGTAGAATTTGTAACTGTACTTTTGTCTACTTCATCAGAACTGAACCCCCAGGTCAAGACTTTTTATTAGTATGTTTACATATGTTTTGCAGTCAGACCAAAGTTTGCTCTACTCTATTATGACCCTGGATGGCTTAACATATCACAGCACTGAAGAAAATATACTTTCCTTTAAATCTGATCTTAATGGGTTAAAAATAAGCTGGAGCCAATGTGGCTTTTCCTAGCAACAGGCTCACATGTGGCTAGAGCACTGTGGAAGGAGTGAGCTCTGGTGTGCCTGCAAAAGATTCCCCCATATATTAATAAACAGATATTGTTTACAGATTACAGACTTTTTTCTATGTCCAGTTGTTGAGGAGATTGTGTCCATTCCAGGCAACTGTTTCTCAGACTTCTGTTGTACTTAGCATTGGTCTTCTTTCTCCAGATTCCATTAAAATATTTGTTGCATGAAATTGCCTAGTTCCATATCAGGGAGCAGCAAGACCAGGCTGCCCTGCAACACTGGGGAAGCCAGACGCCGAGCATAACAAGGAAGGCAGAGGTTTCATTGACAAGGATCTCACAGCACCCAAACAAGGTGAGCAGAGAAATTCCATGAGGGTAATCAGTTGTAATAATCTAAATCACTAGTTCTTGATGATAAGGCAGTTCCGAGGTCAATCTGGGAAGGTGATCAGGTCCAATGACATTGGCCTGGGTCAGACACAGTGTCAGTGCCTCCAGTCAAGTCCACAAAACTCAGAGGCCAAACCAGGAAGTCAGACCACAGGTCAGGGTGAAAACTGGATTAGTGGGGTACCTCTCTAAGTATAGACATAGGCATGGCTTCTGTCCCAATCCAGTGTAACTTAAGCAGAAACCAATAGTGAGAATCTCAGTTGAAAAGCAAAGAGCCCTGTTGAGGCTTCTCAGAAGTCTTTTGGGGACACTCTGAGCAGAGGCTCTTTCCATTTCCTCATAATGTCTTCTTTTCAGCAAGCTGGCCTTGAGTACAGAAGGATGAACTCCTGGAAGGGAAGGCATTCATTTATGATGCAAACAGTCCAGTTTTTATGAGATATCACAATTCATCTTCAAAATAATATACCAAAATAAAAAAACCTTTTCTACTTCCTCTTTTTTAATAAATCAAATATTTTACGGTAACAGTGTTCTGGCCCACTCTAGAAGGGGAGGGTAACTCAGGTGCTTTTTAATAAATCCCTTGGGATGTATTAGAGTGAAGGACACTGAATAATCAGTGTTTGTAAACAGGCATAGGTAGGGTTTATTTTAGAACAATATTGTTTCAAAGGTAAACAAGTATGTTGCCATTTGGGGTGTTATTATGTATAGTAATGCAGCAATATTAAAGCATAAAAATAGCACTTAAGGAAATGCACAAGGAATACAGCAATATTAAGGCACAAAAATAACACCTACGGAAAAGGGAAAGAAAAGAAGAAAAAGAAAAAAGGGAAGGGAAGGGAAGGGAAGGGAAGGGA
>JAWWMP010000165.1:36039223-36064876 GCA_035047865.1 Dendrocincla tyrannina
AACAAAACAAAACAAAATAAAACAAAAGAAAAGAAAACAAAAGAAAAGAAAACAAAAGAAAAGAAAAGAAAAAAGAAAGAAAAGAAGAAAAGCAAAAGAAAGAAAAGAAAGAAGGAAGGAGGTGGAGGGAGGGAAGGAAAGAGGGAAGGAAAAAAGGAAAAGAAGGAAAATACAGAGAGCGACACCACCCACTGGATCCAGCAATGAAACTTGGTCCTCGGTGTCTCTTGATTGAAGTGATGGTCTTGAGCTATTGGAGTAGGTCCCCCACAAATCTGCTGAGATCTTATGATCTTCAAACTGAGGTGAGAACGCCTCATACCTACCTTGGAGTGGGAATTTTTATAATGAATGGTGTCACAGGACATGTCATGTCTCTGACACTTCCTAGGACTTCATCAATCATGGTCCATAATGGTCCAACATTTGAGATGAATAGCCAAGGGCAGATCCAAAATGTCTTCAAGATTTGACAGCAGAGTCATCATGTATGGGAGGACACTGGCTTGATAAAAAGAATTATCCCACCTCACAGGATTTGCCTCTTCACTTACGTAGAAATCCAGTTTGTAGCTCCAGGTATTCACACCCTTCTGCACCTGGGATAGTTGATAAGTGGTACCCACCTATCTGATCCAAAGGTCCTTTCCCAGTAGGCATGTTCAGGGAGGGGTAGGCTTTGCTGGGTGAGCAGCTGTTTCTTTTCAGTTTGCTACAGTAGACAAAAGTCTTTCCATGATCCTAGAATATTTAAGCCATTGACTATTTTGATCTTTGACAAACTGTCCTGCAAAAAGCTCAATAACTTGAGCCTCAAATAAGCAACATCTCTCTCTAAGGTCTACATGGAGACCACAGCTAACATGAGTTAAGCTCACTTCTGCTAAGTTTTCTCAGAAACATTACAAAACCATGAAAATAAAAGTTACATTTTAATATGGGTTGTTATTTCTGTAGAAAAGGCATTTTTTAAGGAATTTTTTTTTGTTGTCCTTTAGTAGTAGAGGTATAATTAATCTGCCAAAAAGCAGAGTAAGGAAAAAAAGCTACTCTGCATTTTTTTGTTCATTTTAAGACTTTTTTTAGTAAGTTTTTGTTTCTCCTTTTCTGGTTGCTTTTATAATTATCTTTCTTTCTGTTCTTAACTGGTATATACTTTTGTATTCTTTTTAACTGTATGGTTTTGGGCCTTCTGAACAAATTTGTGCTGCTGTACTTAGATTAAGTGGTGGTATTGCATCAGAAACCAATTCCCTCAAAACAGACTGATGGTCCATCTGGTTCAGTATCCTGTTTCCTGTAATGGCTAGTAACAGATGCTTGACAGGAGATTGCAAGAAATCCCATAGAGCCCAATTTTGATACATTTATTCATTAGTGTATAATTTTTTGAGTTAGAGGTGGACATTGTAGAGCTAATATGTTTTTATTTTTAAAAAGGTATCTTACAACATAACAGTGACTATTGGTTTTCAACTCTATCTTCAATCCTTTCAAACATGATCAATCCTTTTATGAATCATACTGTGTGATCCATCATCACGTAAATCACAAAACAGAACTGTTTTCTCCAGTCAAGTGTAAAAGTGTAAATATTTATTCTTCTGCATTTCAGATTATTTATCCAGGTCATTAGAGGATTAAATACCTGTTCATGGTATATTTTTAGAAAGAATAAATCATACAAACTGTCAGAGAATGCATTCAAGACTAAGCAAGCATATTTGCCCAAATTAAACAATAATTAACATCTGGAGCACCTGGAATTTATTAAAATTAAGTATCTGTTATTCAGAAATTAACTTCCCTCTATATACAACAGTAATAACTATAATATCACTGGAACATGCAGATGAGTCATTTTCTCCATTATAATTTCTAGGTATGGCTAAAGGATCACATTCTAGTCATTGTGTTAACAATACAAGTAAGCAGCTAGTATTGAATATAAAATTCCAGTTGCCTTCTAATTGATTCTAGATTTGGATTTTTCTTTCTTTTCACATCCCTGTGCTATACACAAACCTCCAGGTCAGTGCATCTGCAGCAGTGTACACATTATAAATTCCAAGCAATGTGAATGCTGAACAGATGGTTTTGTGCCAACCATTGCTACTTCTTGCCCCGTCTGCAGCTTTGTTTCAAAGCAAGAAGCACTGAGATGAATCTTTTTTACTGGCATTTCTTTGGAGTTTGTGATTATAATAGAGTTAGAACTTTTAATTATTTTGTGAGTCTTGAAGGGTTCCATGTCACAGAAAGTATCCAAAAGTATATCAGATATCACATGCCTTGACAGCTTAAAAGAGCTGATGAGTTGCAATAGATGTTCTGAAAATTTAGCTGGAAGCAGCCCCAGAGAGTGTAGTTTTCTTGGGACTCTGAAACTCTCCAAAACACAGAGATTTTAGGAAAAAGGAAAAAAAAAAAAACAAACCCAAACAAACAAAAAAACAAACAAAAGATAAAAAAAAGACCTTTTAGTACTGATGCTTGCCAATTTTACTTTATATAACAGTATCTAAACGGAATATGTTTACAATTGTCAGAACATGTATTTTAAGTCAAAATAGAACCCTGCTATTTAGGGCAACTTTCCATCATCTGTAAAGTTTTATAAAGACCATAAAAAGTATTTCAAAACACATGAAGATTAAAACTCAGACATTCAAAACTTTCATTATGTCTGATGTAAAAGTGCCTGCAGAAACCTAATTCTTCACTGTCATTCCCCTTGCATGCCACTGTAATATTTTGCTTAATTAAAGCATCACAAACACTGGTTTTCACAGGACTCTTGTTCCATTCACTGCAGAGGATGGACAATACTTTCTTATTGAGCATTTATTCAAAGTTTTGGTTTGTGGTTGTTGCTCAATGTGTGGTTCTATGCCTTTTTTATTCTGCATTACTCAAACTTAGAAGACAGAATTCATTAATGTCTTTTCTGTGGCAATCATTACTGTGCTGTTTGGCTATTTCGGGCAACACTTAATCTGTGTTCTTTTGGTCCTTTTGACACTGAGGGTGATCTCCTCAGTGAAAATACATCTTTTAAACTAGGAATCCCAAATCAGAGAAATCCATCTACAACTTTCATATATAGAATACTATATTTATTATAATATATATCTAATTTGTTGCATTGAATAATTTATAGGATAATTTATATCTTTATAGCACAACTACTTCTATTGCAAATGCAAGTACTTACTATTCGAGCAAATCAGACTTCCAGGCTCATGCTGAATCTCTTATTTGAGATTCCTGCAAAGTTCTTGGCTACTTAAGCCATTGAAGTAACTGAACTACTGTCACACTCTACATGTAAAGACTGGAAGTACACAAGACATACTTATCAGCCGAGTAATAAAGAATTTCATTGCACACTTTGAAAATTATATTTGTTTTATATTTCTCACCATATCCTCCATACCTTACTCCTTTTCTGCTCTTCAGTTTCTAGGCCATTATAATATGTTGTTATAAAGATATTACATCATAGAGTCATAGAATCATAGAATCACAGAATCACAGTTTGTGGTTGGAAGAGACCCTAAAGATCATCTGATTCCAACCCCCTTGCCATGATCATGGATGCCACGCATGAGACCAGGTTGCTCAGGACCTCAAACTACTTGTGTTACAATCCTGTTTGAAATTGTAGGCAGGTTCTTTTAATTGATTGCTCAGCAGGCAAGATTCAGGCACACAACTCCTTATGTTGGGTCTCAAGCAGATACTGTCTTTATTGGGGTAACAAATAAAAGGAGAAAATGCGGGAGGAGAGGGAGAGAGGAGGAAAGGGACAGGCTAAAGCAAGGAAAACAAATTATCACCACCAGTGGGAAGAACTTCAGGGAGAAAACAGGTAGGCGAGGCAGAGGCAGGCAGGGTGAAAAGGCAATGATGAGGAGAGGCAGGCAGGACGAGGAGTGGGAGCAGAGTCAGGCTCAAACCCTGGGTGAGCCCGAGATGGAATGCCTGGCACGGTTTTATATACCCCTTTCTGGGTGACCATGGGTTGGCTCGACCCCAGGCAGACCCCTCCAGCAGCCCATAGCCAGGGAGGGAGAAACGCAACCATCTTCCTGTGCTTTTGCTGCCAGTCCCTCCCTGAGGGCTCCGCAGGATGTCTGCCAGCAGCACAGAGATGTCTCCACGGTCAATGAAGGCAGCCCTGCAGAGAGCCCAGCTCGGTGTCCACCATTATGTCTGGGGGGACAGCTGGGCTCTGGGGGATCGCTCCTGGAACATGCAGAACTTACATTTGGCTTCAAAGTAACTCTGTCCTAGGTGTTTCAATTGCCCCATTAACTCTTCTCACACTTTTGCAAGAGTGACTAATTACTGCCTGGGTCAATGTAAAAACATATTAGAGAGGTAGAGACAGAACAGTCTCTTACAACCTGGCATTACTGCCCCTTGATGGGGCATCCACAACTTCTCGGGACAATATGTTCCAGTGCTCACCACCCTGTAAATAAATTTCTTCCTAAAATTTCAACCTAAACTTAACCGCTTTCAGTTTAAAAATGTTTTCTCCTGTTTTTATACCTGTCCATATAAAAAGTCCCTCCCATCTTTTTATAAGACCCCTTAAGTTATTGGAAAGCCACAGTGAGGTCTCCCTTCAGCCTTCTTTTCCCCAGGCTGAACAACCCCAGCTCTGTCCCTTAGATCATCTTCATGTCCCTGCTCTGGACTCACTCTAGCAGGTCCACATTATTCCCATGCCAAGGACCCCAGTACACAGTACTCCAGGTGGGGTCTCACAAGGGCAGAGTAGGTGGGTAGAGTCACATCTCTTGACCTGCTGGCCTCTCCTCTGTTGATGCAGCGCAGGATGGGGTTGGCCAGGGCTGTGAGAACACACTGTTGGCCCCTGCCCACCATTTTGTCCACAAGAACCCCCAAGCCCTTCTCCACAGGCCTGGTCTCAATGACTTCTTCTCCCAGTCTGTGCTTACTTTGGAATTGCCCTGACCCAGGTGCAGCACCTTGCACCTGGACTTGTTGAACTTGTTATGTTCTCATGGACCCACTTCTCAAGTTTATCCAGGTCTCTCTGCATGGTATCTCTTCCTTCTCTTGTGTCAACTGTGCTGCTCAACTTTGTGTCATCTAGAAACTTGCTGAGGGTGCACTAGATCTTACTGTCTATGTCAGTGATAAATATTTGAAAAGCACCAGTTCCAAGACAGAGCCCTGAGGGACTATATACTGTATATTATTATATTTTTTCTTATCAGTTTTTGTTCAATCTCCTAGACATCTTTATAGTTTCCAACTTCAGTTTTCTTTTTTAGTAATTTTCACTTCCCATAGCTTCTTTAAATCTCTTTAGAACCAGCTCCACAGGTTTTTTTATTTAGCTATTTGTCTGACCTTTATTTCTACCTTTTTTTCATCCATGTGGTTAGGTTATTCACTGAAGCACAAATAAAATAATGTCTATATTGTACCAGAGCTTAACCCCATTCCTCCATTAAGCAATTAGTAATAGCAATTGCAGCAAGTGTTCTACAGCATGTTCCCAACATGCTGCATGTTCAATGAACTTCAATTGCAAAATAGTAGGCATTTATTTCTACTAACATTACAGTCAACATACAAGTTTGTTTATGTTTTATATAACTGTAACATTTTGGCAGATTTTTGTAGGGGTAGCAGAAGGACTATAACTCAGCAAATGCCATTGCCTAATGAGAAGCTCTAAAATACAACAGCTACCTATAACAGGTGTGAATTTTTCTTTAGTCTTTTTTTTGGATTAAATTTTAAAATAAAACAAAACAAAATAGCACAAGACAAACAACATGGATGCAAAAAATTAGCTCAAATACATATACAGTTTCAGAGTGACTAGACATGTGATATTTCAGAAATCCATAAGCAAGTCTGTCACTTAGAATTCAATGCTACAGGAACTAATGGAAAACTATAACATACTTGAAATCTGGACATAATGGAAAAACCCAGAAACTAAATAAAAAAATAACTGATATGGTCATAAAGGTTAGGAATATCCTGATCACTATACTCCATACAGAGTCACAGAATCACAGGATGGGTAAGGCTGGAAGGGACTACAATGGGTCATCTGGTCCAACCTCCCTGCTCAGGCAGGGTTATCCCAGAGCACATGGCACACAATTGCATCCAAACAGCTCTTGAGTATCTCCAGCTGAGGGAGAGAACACAAACTCTCTGGGCAATCTGTACCAGTGCTCGATCACCCATACAGTAAAGGTTTTCCTCATATTCATGTGGAACTTCCCGTGCATCAGTTTCTACCCATTGCCTCTTGTCAATTAGTTGACACCACCAAGAAGAGCCTGGCTCCGTCCTGTTGGCACCCTCCCTACAGATACTTACAGACATTGATGAGGTCCCTTCTCAGTCTTCTCAAGCTGAACATGCCCAGCCCCCTCAGCCTTTCCTCATAAGAGAAAGATGCTCCACTCCCTTAATCATCTTTGTCACTCTCTGCTGGACAAGCTTCAGGAGCTTCATGTCTCTCTTGCTCCAAAGAGCCCAGAACTGGATACAGTACTCCAGATGTGGCCTCACCAAGTAGAGGTACAGGATAACCTCCCTTGACTCATAGACAATGCTGTTCCTACAGTACACCAGGATACCATTGGCCTTCTCAGCCATAAGGGCTGCTTTCCTTTAACTTTTTAACTCTGATAAGTCACTTACACATCATGTGTTTGCATCATTATTCAAATTTGTCTCTTTCATTCCATTCATAATAGCTGTTGATAATAATCTGTACATCTGTATAAACAATAAACATACATATATGAAGAGAGATCCCTTCATGTATTGTTGTCCTTATATATGTCCTTTTTATATATAGTACTGTTTTTCTTAATGTCCACATTCTATTTCAATATGTTATTGATATGGTTTCAAGCCCAATAAAACAAGTATTACTTTTCAGTTCATTTTCTGAAATGGTAGTAATCATTAATATCCACTATTTTTAATTATTTTCTACATTTATTATATTTTAAATGTTGAAGGAGGAACAGTTTATGTTACCATAAGGAACAACAGATGAGAATAACAAAAATATTACAAATTAAGATAACATAACATTAACATTACAAATGAAAAGATGATGACTTAGAGCCTAAGTTCTATGAGAAGTAGCTGAGGGAGCTGGGGTTGTTTAACCTGGAGAAAAGGAGACTCAGGAGAAACCCTATTACTCTCTACAACTACCTGAAAGGATGTTGTAGCCAGATGGGAATCAGTCTGTTCTCACAGGCAACTGGTGACAGGAGAAGATATAGCCACAAACTGTGCCAGGGGAGATTTAGTTTGGACATCAGGAGGGATTTCTTCATGAAAATGGCTGTTAAACTTTGGAACAGGAAGGTGGTGAAGTCACCATCCCTGGAGGTGTTCAAGAAACAACTAGACTAGGCGCTCAGTGCTATGGTCTAGTTGACAAGCTGGTGATTGGTCAAAAGTTGGACTCTATGATCTCAGAGGTCTTTTTCAACCTAAATGATTCTGTGATTCTGTGGGACTAAGGGGCTTGATTCCTCACAAAATATTTTCATCTGTTAATAGGTGATTAAATTTATGTGAGAAAAATAGTAATATTAAGATTTAGTTTTAATTGAAGTAATTGATTGCTCTTTGCAGTAAATATTTTCTTTAAGGAATAAATCTAAGGCTAGCATTCAACTTCCTCATTTTGGCAAGCATTACACTTTTGCATTTTTTTATGGCAGGAGAGATTAGAAATCTCAGTTGAATATAGGGGCCTTGCTGGCTTAGCCACAGAACTGAAAATTAGCAAACCCTCTTCCCCAGGATCTGTCAGTTTAAACATGCAAGGTAGGCCTGCGGGTGAATGGTACGCACTGTTACAATATGCACACGTTGATATGTGTTGTGAAAGGACTTTTTTAGACTTCTCCACTTCATAACTTTTGGTTGTGCAGAAGTAATCCGGAAATAAAAGAGGAAAAATGGACAAGAAAATGAATTAAACAATGATTTTGAGAAGCTCTGAACTCTTTTTAAACACAGAATGAGTCATCGGCATATTTTTTTATTTTCTTAATTGAATATCAGACTGAAACAGGCAACATGTTATGGTGTAGCTGTATTTGACTATAATTATACTGATAAAGTTGACTGTTAGCTAAATTTTAGATTATAGAAGTGCAGTTACCATAGAGCTGTTATTTAGAATGAAATTCACTGTTAGGGATTCACAAATAGTTTGAATTTTCCAGCATATCTGAGGTCACATTAATATTTCATCAATGAACAATCTGCACAGTGGAGACTTATGACTTAACTGGTCATCAGTGATGAAGCAATAGTATTTCCTTCACAATCTAAAAAAGTGCGTTTTAAAAAGTAACATGATAAAGACAGGGACTATTTCAGTCAAAAAGAAAAATGTTTTCTTGTTTGTATTTTCTTCACCCCTTTCAGGAAGAAACAAGCTTTTGTATCAGTAGAAGTGGATAATTGTTATTCAAGAGTATAATTATTAATATAGACTTCCTACACACAGCTCAGCCAAAGAATATCAGTTCAGATTCATATTATTTAATTAGCATGCAGTGATAGTGGGGTACAGTTGTGATGCCCTATGTATAGCCTTGCTATCTTACATATTTTTGAATAATGAATGTATAATTATGATATGCAAATTTTGACTTTTTAACTGGTATGATAATGTGTCACCTAATTTGGACCACTTCTCTGTGTACCAATTTGTAGTAATGAAAAATTGCACTTTGGTTCCATCTGTGTTCTTATCAGAATATGAGGTATAAGGCTATTAGTACAATAGTCCACTGCAATTCGTAGACTATAGCTGAGATTATTACACATGACTGCCTGGAAATGAACCATAAATAACCAAGGCTTGGTGAGCTAAAAACAGCACTATGCAATATCAGACAAAACTGCATATCTCTTGTCTCATCTCTCATTACTAGTGTAGACAAAGAACTGGACATAGAAAGGAGAGGAAGACAGTAATTTTTCTGCATGCTAAAGGAATTTTTTATTTGGCAATTTCCTGCTAGTCAAGAGATGACTTCAAGGTATTAATTCAAAACTTGCTTGGAAGATAAGAGACAGGGCCCAGTAGACCCAAATATTACACAAGCAGAAATGAAATATAATATTAAGTACATTTAGTATTTTGGACTAAAGTCTTTATTTTATGGATTTGCTACTTTAGCGTTGTATCTAACTATAACAAAAATAGTTTGAGAGACCATAATAAATTATTTGTGAACAATTCAATAAAGCTTTTGTGATTATATGAATTTGTAATGCTGTGTAATGTTTTGAATATTTATTACATATGTTTTTTATGTTGAGCATATTGTTATACCCTCCAGGACATTTTGCAGGAGACGTTTCATTTGAAGTGTTACTTCCTGAAGGAACAAGCAGAAGTAAAATTCTTCTCTATTGATTCAACATGTAATGGCACTTATCTCTTCTACATAGTCAGAGACCTTATCTAGACAACCTTTAGTACAATTAAAATCAAACTGTTATCAGGCATGGGGGGGGGGAGGGCGGGAAGAGATGGAGCAGTAGTTACATTAAGCAACACGAACAAAATCCTTCACGAAAGTTCTAATTACTTGTTTGAATCTTGAATTTATTTCAATAAATACTGCTTTTCCTTCTGTTCTCAAAAAATTCTTTTGTTTTCTTGAGTTTCCTTTTGGTGTGAGAAGTACTTTTCAAGTTATCCATCATCCTCAAATCTTTTATCACAGGTCTTTCACAGGGCCAGACATACTCAGTGCCTTCTGAAGTATCAGATTGCTTGGACTGAATCTTCTATGCCCCTGAGTAAAGCAAGCTGAAAAGCATTGGCTTCTGGCAATCAGCATTTTTGGGTTTTTATTCTACAAGGGTAAAATAATACATAAAGTAATTGTTTAACACAGCTTTTGGCTCTCTCCTAACTCCATAAATAGCATGCTGCCAAGACATGAAAGACACAAAAAGGCAGCCACAGACACCATTACTGGTCGTTGGTCCTTGAGACCCAGCAGTAGATTTAGAGGAGGCAGTGAGGGTTTTTCATTTCCCAGATGAAGGCACTAGCCTTAGGAAAAATGTTAGTTTGGTCTTTGTCATGGCTATTGAAAAGGTTCCATTCCGTTTGCTGACAAAGATTTTATTTATCCTAATAAAATCAGTTCTGCATCACAGACATGTGCTAACAGAAGATGGTAGAATTGACCTTTCTGCCATCTTCTTTTCTATGATTTTTTTTTTTCTTTTGGTACTAATGGGATTTGCACAGCACATCACACCCCATCCCCTAACTATCATCTCCTAAATGTTGTCATCAGCTGTAAGAGTTAAAAAAACTTATGTTAATTTCCATGTCTGAAAATGTGTATGTCATCCTGTACAAAGAGATGAGGTGGCTTCTTCCTCCGTCAGTGCTTTGGTCTATCACTTTCAAGCATCACTCCTTCAGTCCTTTCCCCTTCATTTTACTCTGATGTCCTCAAATATTTGCAATGAGGCCATTCAGAGTAATTTTTAGGTATCTAGCTCTTGCTAACTTCAGGAATACTGCTGATATTCCCTGTTTTCCTAAGCATCAGGGATGAGATTTCTTTCTTGAAGACACATTAACTAAATAAAACCAGTTGTTATTGGGCCTTCTTTTCCATATTTCATTCTAACAAACATACTACTTTCCTCTTTCTTTCCTAAACACTAGCAGTTTTCTCATCAGAAATATTAACCAGTGGGAAATGGTTGGTAGCAATATTATGTGATACAACGAGTTCATGTGTTGTTTTCTCATGAGTACAAATTTCTTAGCAGTGTCCTATGAAAAGTCAAATACTGTAGCTTTTAAATTACAATTTTAGCAAATTTCACTATGCAAAATATTATTTTTTTCTACCCTTTCAATGCCTATTTTGAGTAGAAGTGTTTGCATATCAGATGTCTGTTCTTAAGGTTGATGCAAGTACCACCAAGGGCCTTTAGAGCTACAAACTTGACTACACAAAAGCTACAAAAATGTCAAGGAACATTTTCAACTCACACAATGCAATTCTCCAGTAAGACGTTGTCTACACATCTTGATGTGTAGACTATGCATCAAGACTACATCCTCTGTGTATTCACCAATAGCAAATGGCTTGGGAAGGGTAAGGAGAGAGAAGAAGGGATATTTTCCCATTTTGATTTGGTCCTGATCTTCCTTTTACCCTTGATCAAGATCAGTGTCATCTTTTAAAGTATCAATCCTGACTGTCATCCTATATATGAAGGATGGAATTTGGGATTCAGCAGGCAAGTAGTTCCATCATTGTTCAAGCCCCTCTTCTTCTGACTCAATACAATTTGTGTTTCAACACACAGTACAAGCACTATGATGGCTGACTGTTATGTCAGCCTGGATTACTGTAGAATACACATGGGTGTACATCACAGAAAGCAGGAATGATACTATCAGGTTAGAATTGTGCAGACAAATTCTAGCCCAGTTCTTTAGGTCAGTGATACATTGGGGTTTTTTACTAGGTCTTCGTTGTCTTATCACTCTAGGGTATAATTTATTGAAAAAAGAAGCTAATATTGTGGCTTGCATAGATAACCTCATATCTCTTTAACCTTAAAAGGTTATATGAATTTGTAACTGAGTTTTTCCTAATATGTTTTTTCTTGTTTGTAAGAGTTCGCGTGCTGTTTTTATAATGTTTTCATTGATGTCAAGACCTTGGTATAAAAACAAGACTAGCACTGCACCAATTTACCCCACGGTCTCCTGTGTCTTCCTTTGCCTCTCTCCTTGAGCAACTGGCATAGCTGCAGGACTGTTTACTCCACAGCTTATTTCCCCTTTATCTTTGATGTCCCAGGATGTCAAAGGCTGTGAATTTAATATTGATTTTATAAAGTACTTTTACTGTAACCTGTCAGTTAGGATTAGCTTCAACCTCGAGGAAGCTCAGGCAGTGAGCTGGATTTGCACGCAATGTGGCTCTCCAGCTCTCAGACTCTTTTCCCGAGCGAATGCTTTATTTATAAGAGTGACAGTGTGCTGTGAAAGCAGGGATAGCACACAGCCCCCAGCTATCTCTGTGTCTTGTATACACAACGTCAGTGCCCTGTGTATACATTAGGCTTGAAAATGTAAGTGGATCAGAGAGACGTATCATTTGCTGGTATGTAAACAGACAGATGAGTTTATAGATCGCATTAAACCCCAGTGGCTGTAACTAGTGGAAGAGACTTCCTGGAGTCCCATCCCCCATCCCACTCCTCCTTTTTTCTCCTTATACCATCAACACCAACACCAGGACTCAACTCCTTTAGTGAGCAAATATAGGCATCTTTCCAAAGGAGGAATCACAGCTGAAGGATGTTCTTGCTTGATCCTGTTCCCTTTACCTTTTATTGCTCCTTTGAAATGGCAGGTGCTGCTGATGGAGTGTATTAATCCACAGATTAATCTGCAAAGTCTTTCATAACTCAGTATTGATCCTTCACTCAGTCCCAACAAAGGTGAAGAGTTTGTCTTGATTTCACCCTTTTTTTCTCTTTTTTCTGGTTCTTTTACCTTATACTTTTGAGGAAGCACAAAATTGCAGTTGCCACATTTTGTATCTAAAACAGTGATGTGAGATTTCTTCAAAAACTGATAAAGCTGAAGCTTGGAATTACACTCTCAAGGGAACAGTCACCAGTTTTCTTGTGTGTTGAGCAAATCATGCCAACTGATTACACACTGTTAATGAAAGATTAACTATTTAATGCATTAGCTTTTTGTGAGTACATAGAACAGCTGTGCACTTGGGCTATGTCTGCCCCATTCGTAGCATGTTAGATTTCTCAGAGCTCCCCATAGCTTAGGTCTTCTGAGCATGTTGAAAATATTTATTGTTTGGTTCATTAATTATTCTGTAAGCCTTGACTTTGAAGCCTACGCACACTTATGGCAACACATAAATAATAAAGAAGTTATTATTCTTTATATACAGCATATATGGCTGCTTATAAAATATCATTCATGTAGTTGCATTGTTATTCTTTTCAATTTCTTTAAGTTGCTTTGCTTAGCTATATATGGCAGCTTGAGCTTTGGTTTAAGCCATTTTCATAAAATATAAGTCTATTCCAGTGTAAAACTTGCAAAACTTCATAAATAATGTTGCTGAGCTTTAGTAATTGAAGAAAGAAGCAGGTAAAATTTATCTTATTTTCCTGTTTTATACAATGTGACAAATAAACTACAAAGCAACATTTGTGATTTCAGTTGTTGCAGGGAACAAATTGAAAGAATAAAACTGAAACCAATTTTCATGTGCATTCAGATAATTACACATATACCCTGCCTATTCATAGTGGAGATGAGACAGTATTTTTGGTGAAATCAGGCAAGCATGACTTTGGGTGATAAAGACAAAATCACAGGGGGTTTTTTGCATAAATCTTCATAAACTGATAACAGGCTTAAAATCTGCAAATCAGACTTCAAAAATAATTTCTCAAAACTTAAAAAGATTTTTCTTTGGTGTCCAATATCCCACTTCTTAACTGTGACAGAGACACTGAGTTGAAATAACTTCAGAAAATATTTTATGTATTTCACTCCAGGATAAAAAGACAACAGGATTCCCAACATTATGTTAAATTGAAAATTTCCACACTAGATACCAGTGCAGAGAATTCTGGACATATATTAACAAAATAATCAAATAAAGTCTAAAGCATTTTGAATGCAAGCTCATAAATATTTGATATACCTGAGAACACCACCTCTTCTGTTTCCTTTGCATTAGGTACACAATGTATCATATCTAGTTTCTTTAGAATTCAGATATTACTTTTTCTCTATCTACATAATATGATGTACTACTTTTTTTCAAACAACAAGAAAATTACCTTCAAAAGTTTCTGGCTATATTTAGTAGGGTATGTGCTAACTAAGTAAGGATAACACATCAATCTGTAGAAAAAATTCAGTTGGTTAAGCTTTCATTCAGTTTTTAAGGAATTTATGCATACAAGCTGTGGTGAAATACCAGTGAGGATTTGCTGTAAAATTCAATGAAAAACATGAAATTCAAAACTTTTTAATTAATTTTTGTGTTAATGGAAGTTAAGCAATTGGTTCAGCACAGAGTACTACAAAATTGAGTGTGCCCTAACTGACAGTTTTGTAACCAAATAAAAATCTGAATTATAAAACTGTTCAAAATATAGTCCTATATTTTTAAGAATGTGCACACAACCCAATATACCAATGTTCTTTGATATCCAATTTTTCCCGAAAAAGTGTGTTGATTTCAACACATTAGAAAAGCTGGACTTTGGAGATGTCTCATTCCACAAAAATAATCCACACATATGTGCAAATCCATTCACAGGATATTTTTTATGACTGTTATTTCAAGGAAACATATACTCGAGAGTGGTTGTAAATGTCTTCTTATATTCTACATGCTATAAAGACATGCAGAAACAAAAAAATTCTTCATGTATTGAAGCCCAAGCAGTCAGCTGTGAGTTAGGGGACTCTTCCGCCACAGACCATCCAAAGACTGAAAAAATTGATAATGAACTTCTAAGGGTTTATGCTCCATGTTTCCAAAAATATGTTCAACTCATTTCATAGCACATTCATAAAGTATGTCAATGTTACTGCTGCTCCAACATACAGCAGCAGGAGGCACAGAAAGTGTAATACTTCTTCATATCACCCAAAGACTCTATGCTGTGGTCAAGAATTGAATGAAGGTCTCCGGTCTGTTCACAGCAAACTGTTTTGCTTTCATCCAATAATCCCTGACTGCCAGAGGCTATTGCAGGGTGGCCTAAATTAAAAGAACCCTGAGGGAGTGTCAATTTGTGCCATAAGGTCAAAACAGTCTCTATTAACCCAAGGGCTTTGTTAGCACAATAGTGGCATAGCCACTTCTGCTGATTTTTCCCGTTGCTCAAGTGAGCACAGCCTAGACAGTCCTAACCACTGGATATTGAGGCATTCAAATCCATTTGCTATCAGAAAGTCTTGAACAACAATTTATACTAACAAAGTTCAGGCTAAGGCTGTTAATGAATTGTTTATATTTTGTTGTGTGTGGCAAGAATACTGTAAAAATAGCTTGTTTCTACACTTTAAGGAATATCTACAGATCTACATATATTTAAATAAATTACTTAAAAGAAAGTAAATTAAACTTTTTATTATTCACTTTTTTTTTCTCAAGAATAGCACTGATAGAAACATAAGTGCTTGTAAACAGCAAATAATGATGTGTATAAAGATAGTTAATTTGACTAGCTGTTCAAAATTTGAGCAAATGCTTATAAGCAGTCTTTTGAAATATTTGACCAGCTTCTCCTATATATACTTCAATAATAGACATGTGGATTCATTTCAGCATTTATAACATCAGATTTTGCATATTTATACATTTTCTCATTAAACCGTGAAGTGGATTTGTCCCATCTGCCATGCTATTAACTTTATTCATTAGCAAAGACAAATTTAAACACAGTTATTACCTCAAAAATACTGTAGCTGTACAGTTCAGTCGCAATGTTATCCTCACTGTTTGGGAAGAAATCTTGAGTGCCAGCTCCCACCTCACCATTTGTACTACTTAAAAAGGCATTGGTGGATGGATGAGAAGGAAGGCTAAGATCTGGCAGAAGACAAACTATATCTGTTCTTCAAAAAGACAAAGTTTTCCTAATGTTTCAGTGAATTAAGTTCGGGAATGTGTCCATAAAACTGTTGTGTTTTGTAAGTCCAGTGTACTAACAACAAACTACAAAACCCAATATATGTGTCAACTACATGTTTGCATGTGGGCTATCTCAATTTCAAAAATTACTCCTAAGGTTACTTCCCACTTCCATCCCAGTTCTGTTGGGAAATTGTCAGTTTATGGAGGTTCTGTTCTGTGTATTGGTACTTGCTGTTCTTGCACTCAGATCATCCACGGATTTAACTTTTCACCTCTGCTTCTCAGAGCCACTCACACCAACTATCATTTCTTTTTCTCCACCATATTTCTGTTTCTGTGGATTTTAAATTCTTTATTTATTCTTTTATTTTTATGTATTTTCTGTTTATAATTGCATTCTTCCATTTTGCACTTTAATATATGCATTTGGTCTCAGTGAGAATTCATTTTGCCTGCTAGGAAGAAGATACAACAATTTTTCAATGTATTTTAACTGCACTCCATGTAAGGTTTTGCACAAAACATCTTTCTAGAATCAATACTTTAGTCGGGACAGAATATGCAGGACAAACACTCATCTCAGGTGGAGTAAGCAGCTGTGTTCTTCACATAGTTATTGTTGATGGAAGGGAATCTGGTACAGACACCTCAGAAGTGGGGCCACCTATTCTAATAAAACAAGGAATGTTTTAGTAAATTGGGTTATGTTTGAAGTTCAGCCATGCAAGTTGTGCATCTTTTGTCATTGGAGACAGAGCTGTATTAAAATGCAACTACAGCCGAAAGATTTCTACTGGCCAGCAACTTCAGGGAATCCCCTTCCAGCTCAAGCCAGATATCAAAATACTGGCTACGTGAGCCCTTTACTGCCTAAGATTTTGCATTACTTTGCAACAGGAATTTGCTAATACTGTTTTTATATAAGCAGGGGACAGAGGATGCTTTTGGATCTTTTCAGTGATCATTCTCCCATTTCTTGATCCTTCCATCCATTACTACCACCATATCTTCATATTTTGCCTCATACACATTTTTTTCTTCCTAAATGCATCAGCAATGAGGCACTTTAAATTTGTATGTCCCTGTTGTGGTCTGCTTCAGAGGGATTCTCCGAATGTCCTGTCTTCCCAAGGACAAGATAGAAACCTTTTATCATGGAAGACTAAAATCTGAATAAGAAGTGAGATATGGGTAATATGAAAACACCCCTAAAAACGTACATAAGTCATTATTTTCAGATCCCATTGAATCCCTCAAGTGCTTTCTAGCCAAGTCTTGTTTTGATACTCCAGTGTTCTTGTCTTTGTGTACTGTGCTAAAATTAGCTGCATCCTTGAAAGCCTTATTAAATGTCATTGGATATATTCAAGCGTTTACATGTTTTGATGTTTCGCCTTGTTTTGAGCAGTATAACTTAATCAGCAGTCATGTAGCAACATCCAAGACAAATACAATAATAGCCTTGTGTTCTATTTTTCCTTAATTGAGATGGAGCTTGCACTGCCTTCCATTGCACTTGTATTCATTTCTCTTTTTTTCAATAAATAAGAACAGAAATACATTTTTTCATTAGCAATGAAATAATGTCTGTAATAATATCAAGCTGCTTTCATCAAATTCCATATGATTATGATAAATGTTGATATTATATTCAATTTGGAGTCTTTCCTATTCATGTCATGTTGCATTTTTTAGGATTTGGAAGGCTAACCCCATGATCTAGTTTAAACAGAAACAAATTACAATTATAGCCAAAAATATGAACCAAAAAATGTATTACTGATTGTTGAGAGCATGTCTCCTGCAATACCTTGAAAAATAAATAAAATATGCTACTTTCATTTTCAGAAATCAGTTTTAAAGTGTTGTATATCAATCAGAGCCTTCAGTGTTGTGGCCTTTACATTTTTCTAAGAAAACTCAGAAATCCAATTGTCTCTTTTGGAATCTCTATGCAGGCTTCAATTGAAAGAGTATTTCAGTATCAGCCCTTAGAATTAACAAGAAAGAAATATTATTCAGCTTTTCCATACTCATCCATGACTTAATAATAGAATCATAGAATACCAGGCTGGAAGGAACATCAAGGATCGGCTGGTCCAACCTTCCTTGAAAAAGCTGCAGTCTAGACAAGGTGGCCCCGCAGTTTGTCCAACCAAATTTTAAAAGTGTCCAATGTTGGGGAATACATCACTTCCCTGGGAAGATTATTCCAATGACTGGTTTTTTTCATAGTGAAAAATACTGCTATTGTGTCCAATGGAAATGTCCCTTGTGTTTTCCATGTGACTCCTTGTGAAAAAGAGAGTCTCTGTCTTCTTTGTAGCCACTTTTTAAGTACTGGAGCTAGGTGATACGGTCTTCCCTGCGCCTTCTTTTCTCAATGCTAAACAATCTCAAGGCTAAAGTCTCTCAGCCTTTCTGCATACAACAGGTTTCCCAGTCCTTGGGTTATCTTTGTGGCCCTTCTCTGGGCAATCTCCAGCCTGTCCACATCTTTTTTGCATAGCAGGGACCACAGCTGAACACAGTATTCCAGGTGTGGCCTGATAATCACTGAGCAGAGTAGGATAGTCACTTGTGATCGTAGATAGTCACAGCAACTCAATATTCACAGTCCGCGCCATAGTAACATAGCTGTTATACTTAAATGGACAGACACAACAATTCACTGTAATAAAGAATTTAATTTTTTATTACAATAATAATAGACATCAATTCTCAGCTCTTAATTATACTTCATCTTAATAAGATCATATTCAAATACCCTTTCAAGCAACGCATTGTAAATATACCAAGCTACAGTTCCATGTAGAGATGCACAACATGCCAAAAGTATCTGGCATCAGTATCTTCAGAAACTGACACAATAAAAAGAATCCTGTGAAGAGCACAGCGGTTGGCAAAGAGGGAAAATCTCTATATGGTAGTGCTTAGAAACAATTGAAAGAGGCTTCTTTTGGGTTTTTTAACAGTGGTTCTCAGAGTGCTGAACTATTTTAATTACTGATGATAAGGAGGATAATAATACTGATGTACCAAGAAGTAGCTGCAATGACAGAAGTTGTGAAGACTTTGTCATAGTATCAATTCTTAATTCCTCTTCTTTCTGACACAAGTCCCTTTTGATATTCAGCAGAACAGCTAAAATAATCTCTATTGTGCCAAGTCATTCCTTCAAATCTCTGCTATTTATCACACTTTATGCATAAATTGCATGATATTTTTATTAATTAGAATAATTTAGATAGAATATAAATGTGAGGGTTTTTTTCCAAAATCATATGCTGAAGACTTACAGATGAAATGCAAAGAAGCTGACATGAAGCTCATTCCTGTGACTATTTCAGGAAAGCTGACTGGTCTGTTTACTGTCCGAAGGACTGGACTTAATATGAGCAGGAACTACACAGAAAGGAAAACCTGGAAAAAAAAAATGAGTTACATAGGGAATTGAAGCAAATGTATAATGTAATTGTCAATACCAGACTCAGAGCAGAAGTTATACTAATTTCATGTGTATTTTAACCTTTGAGTAATTTCTTCTCTCAACATTCATTTATATATTTTACATATAATTTGGACACTCACCAAAGCCTAATGACTGAACTTTATTTTAATTTCTCTAAGGATCAAAGCTTTACATTTGAAAGAAAACACATTTATTTGCTTATCATAAAGGGTCATAATATAAGTGAAAATGAAGCAGAACAAATATGAACTTAAGCATCTGGTGTCTTGTATTGTAACTGAAAGAGGTCAAATACTTTTGCTATTTTGTAATATTCATATATTTACCAGTTTTCAATATTATCTTATGTTCAGGTATAGTTATGAGAAACCCTCCTATACAGTTAAATACTTTCATTAAAATATAGTTAAGAAGTTCATAGGCTGTAAAATACTGATTATGCAAATAAACAACATGGATGAACTACAGGAAGTACTGGAACATGCCAGTGCATACAAGATCTGCAAGTTGTAGATATTCCATCAATTCTATGAGCAGAAATGATAGAGCTGGAATAGAAATGGAATGGAATGAAAATTCTATTATATCTCCTAGCAGAATGTTTTCTGTACCATGACTGTAGGAGAAAACTAGAGCCACCACTTTCCTTCTGTACAAAACTGAAGAAAGGGCTGACATACAGCCACTAGAGAGAGTGACAGTATGGAGAAGTGAGTGGTGGCAGAAAGACTGCCTAGAACTACAACTGGAGTCTAAGTTATATTTGTGAAAATTACGGATTCAGGGTTTCAACTCAGCTGATCTCTATCTTTGCAGTAAATTTGAAGTACAGGATCACACATTTGGAACTCAGATAAATTTTAATTAATTTAATATGAATGATCCACATCTGCTTTAACAGGTGGGTAATGAGTTATATTATAGTGAGTTTTCAGAAAAACACGGGATTTTTGCTCTGGGCAGTCACCTCAGAACCTCACAAAGGAGCAATAGCTGAGATACAGTCTTTCTCCTGTGATAATTTGTAAATGGCTGGTGAGGGTTCGGTTAACTAGTCTGGCATGAGTTGAACAGTTATAACAGCCTGCCTCCAGTGTAAGGACTGCCAGGGAGGCCAGCAGCACAGGGAAGAAATACAGCTTGGCTCACGTGAAAGCCACTTGCTCTGAAAGGGATTATAACAGGAGTGATTTCTAAGAAGCTTTTCATACTGGCATACAATCAGACTGGGTTCATGACTAAGAGAAATCTTAACCACAAGAGGCACTTCTGCTGTTTTCCATGTGTTTCTAGATATATATCATTCTTGATACGTGGAATTGCTTTTCACCTGCAACGCGTAAAAAAGTATCTGTGGAAAAGAGCATGTCTACAGACAGGTTCTTGTGTTAATTTAGCATACCTATGGGCAGGAATATTTTGCATTAAGAATCCTGGAATCTTAAATCCCTTCATGTGATAGCTGCCTTTATATTTTATTGTAGCCAAAATTATATTCCTCTAACACTCTCATTTGATCAGGGATCATTCACAACTGCATCTAAAACAGCATAGACAGATTGTGTTTCATTGACCACAGGCATTACCCTATGATATCTCATTTTATCATTTCCACTAATCATACACTACATGTATTGTTTCAAATGTTTTAAAAAGACAAAAACAACTTAGACACAGCCCAGCATGTCTTTGGTAAGTTATACAATGGCAATGTGCATGGTATTAAACCTCCACAGTGAAGCCATGGAGTTGACAAGGAATAAGCAATCCTTTTCAAGTATCATTTTCTGTTCTTTGCAATGAATTCCTAGAAGACCCAATTTTCCATTACCCAATTGCCATCTCAGGGAGGCTGTGCATATGTGAGGAAAAAGAATGCCCTCTTCTGAAAGGGAAATCAATTGACTTGCCTCAGTGTGAATTAAGGGCATGAAAATTAACATAATGATAGAAAAATACATAAAATTTAAGTTCCTAAATAATAGCATTGTGTTAAGTCACTGAATGACTAAATATCATTATGTTCTCTGCTTCACATACATGGAGTAAACATTCTTTTGTTTCTTCAAAATATGAACTGAACCCTGGCTATTATGGTAAGGAAAATATTTGTTTTGTTTTACTTTTCAAGAAGCCAAGTAACCAGTATGGCACATGCAAAATAAAATAGTTTTGTGTATACCAGTTGTTCAAGGTCAAAACTTTTATAATATGCATCTTTCCTGTTGAAACTTTATGAGTACTTTATCAATGACAAATGTGAATGCCTTTCACTATACTCAAAACATTTTTAGTATCAGCATGCGACTATTATTAAGAATTCCTTTTTTAACCCAGGTTCTTTTACTGCTCTGTATTCATACACCAGTAAGACTTAAAATGTAAATGTTCTTTTTTCTGTATTTTCAGTAAAATATTCAACATGAAAGATTCATAGACTCTAATGTTTGACTGTAGGCATTATACTGGGGTGAGTACAGTTTCTACTATGTATAAACTAACTGCTTTTAAGGATTTACAAAGTTCACAATCTTTAAACTGTGGGGTGAAATCTGCCCTCAGATGAGTGTGTTGAATCCTCCTTAAATTCAGTGTGAGTCCTATGTGAATGACTCAGGGCAGGAAACAGCCTTTAAAAGGGATTGGTTTGCCTTTTAGTAATCCATTTCCTCCAAACAGAGGCTTTAATCAGTCTCTGGAATAATTTGCTGTTCAAGCCAAATAGCAAACCTCTGACATTAGGTTGGGAGAAAATATGATTAATCTACAATATGAACTGATTTGGGAAAAAGGTCTTCCCTGTGTCATGTTTTCCACTAGAGACATTCCTCTCACAGTGGTTCAAGTGAGGAGTCTGTGGCCCATGTTCAGCAGCATGATGGGAGCAGTCTGGGCTGGCAAGGACATCAACACACACTGTCTGTTGCATAACTGCCTTGTGATTCTTTACACCATCTTTTCTTTGCAGGGAGGTTGGATGTGGGGGCAAACAGACAATGGCCTCCCCACCTCAAAACTTCCACTGTAAATTCATACTTAAGGTAACAAAAATGTAGTATGGAAAGGGAAGTTCATCAGTATCACTGGTCCAGAGTTTTGCAGCCGTAACACTTTATTGTTTCCCTGAAATCTCCTGTGATCAAACAGAACAGATCCAGGCATGATTTTGAAACTTAGAAATCAAAATTGAAGGACAAAACTCTATTTGTAAATCTCATTAAATTCTGTCCTCAGCTTCTTTTTCTACTTTATCTCTTTATGTTTTCCATTTTCCTGTTTTCATTATCTTAGGTGGTCCAAAATGGGTATAAGGTGAAAATGAAATCACCCACACACACATATAACGTGTATAGCATTAGTGTCAGAGATTGTACAAAGCATTTGTAAGAAAAAAATTATCTGCAAAAGACTTCCTTCTCCAGTGTGTGGTTTCTTTATAATATTCTGGAAGTACTCTGAAAGGGAATTTATAATTATGATAGGTCTAAGAGAAAACTAAGGTGTGAAAACAAATCTTGGAGAAAAGGAGGAAAGGAGGATCTTTATTCTTCATTTCATGAGACTGCTAAGCACAATCTGTTAAAAATAAAAGTTATTTCAGACCAGAATGTTCTGGTGTCTTAGGAGGGGTCATTCATTCCTAAACCATGAAGTAAAGAGAGATGTAAATTCCAACCATGTACTCAGCAGCTTCAAATCATATTGCAGGTATTCAGAACTAATGAAGTAGAAAGCCAAAGGAGATTTATAATTTGCATGAGTTTTTGCTTATTAACAACTGAGAAAAATTTAGTCCTTCAGAATCTTTGATTACAATACACAAAAAGAATTTTGAAAAAGCACTGTAAAAGAAAACTTCTATTATCAGAGATAGATGTAAATAAGGTTGAACATCAGTTTCGGACTTCCAGCTCCCAATGAAAGTCCTATCCTTTTATTTTAAAGGTCCTATCAGAAGATCACTATTAATATATTTGTAATATAGCTTTGAAGCCTTAAGTTTCATTATGACATGAAAGCAGCTACTCAGTAATCAAGTTTCCAACTTGATTACATCATATGAACATAAATGAACATCATATGGACATCATATGAAAATAAAGTGCAGGTAATTCCTAAATTTGCACTTTTTTTATTTTTGTTGAACTTCATCCTTTTGCTTTTGAGAGAAGGTACAGATTTGCTTCAAAGAGGAGCAACATCAGGAAGGAATTTTTTTATCAGACACACTTATTTCAGGATTTCCTATGCACTGAAAATCTTTCTTCAAACAGGGTGTACAGCAATCTAATGGACTGCAATGTACTGCAATTGTACTGCTGCCTACTGCAATTTACAACACTGTGATGTACTGCCTGATTTCTTTGGGACAGATAGCCTGGTGTGGGGCTGAAAAAGAAATGCAAACCAGCTAGCATGGTGCATAACCTTCTACATACTATATGATGCAGTTATGAACATACAGAGCCTTGCTGCTTTCTGTCAGCTCTCCTAGGTAACACCTGGGGTCAAGGGGGCCAGAATCATGGCATTTCCTTGCCCATACTCTTTATGTTCTCTCATTCAAGAGAGAAGCCAATAAAACCTTGTACTACCTTGTTTTCTTAAAATACATAGACAGATTGCAAAACCTGGTAGGATGACTACCAGAGAGCAGCTAATGAATCATGAACACAACAGCTGGAGACAATTAGAAAAAAACATAATTAAAATTTGTTTAAATGGCAAAATAATAAATTTCCTATCCAAAAAATTTGTAATTGAGCTTCTACATATCATATCACTTGCCTCTTACTTATCTGAACTTACTGTTTCATGGAAGTTGTCTTTGGTAAGAACTGTGTGTTTATATTTAGTTTAAGGTACGTGACAGCAAGAGAAATAGTGCATTGGTTAAATAAATACCTCATAATGACAGTGCTAAAAAATTGTTATGGAACTACAGCCATTAAAAATTTATCTTTAGAATACATTTTGGGGAAGCATAGAGTGCTTTCCCATCCTGTCTTAGTTCACATAAAGACTGATTCAATCAACTAAAGTTTTAGATGGATTACTTTGTAAAAGCATGATTTCTAGATATTTTTTTTCATTCATTTTAACTGTTGGTCCAAGAGAACAGGCTTCCATTTCTTCCCTCATTCGTGACTTTCCATAGCTTAGTCAAAATTTAGAAAAAATTTTCTTCTTGTTTTTATACCATCCTACCATGTTAGTCCTCTGTGTAACACATCAAAGACTTCTCCAACTATTCTTTTTTAAAACAAACTTCCACCTATTAATCACCTCATAGCTTTTTAACACCTAATGTAAATCAAGTTCTACATTGTTGCAATGCTTCAATTCTTTATATCCTTCCAGTGTCCTGTAACTGCCGTGGAGTTGATTCTGCACAACAAAAGGGTGTCAGGGTTCTCTTCACAAAACCCCTGGAAAAATACAGGAAAGTCATACTTTTATTACTATGTAAGATCTCTCAGTCTTATCCATTTCTGGATGTCAGTACCTTTGCACTGTCAGTCCAAGAAGGAAGGTTTTGTTACATTTGGCTTAAAATGGGTTACCTGTATTCTAAAAATAGAAGATTCAAGATAAAATCCTTAAGCACTGATTCACACTGTATGGCACTGTGCTAATTGCAAGTGACACATAATCCTTTGCTTCTGAAGGTCATTTTTGAAGTCATTTTATGGTCATGTCCTTGAAGCTCTGGAAAAGTTGTCGTATACAAAGCGATAGAAACTATTTGAGTAAAAAGGAAATATTACATATTAAAACACTAAGTGAAAAGGCAACAAGCAAAGTAAATTAATAACTTGCTTTTGCATCTATTTAATAGAAATTTCCCGTCATAATTATATAGCAAACCCAGACTTTTACCCAATTTATAGAAAGTGGGTTTGGAGTAAGGGGAGTATGCTGAATGGGTTAACCAGGATGTTGCCTTAAGGAGCAAGGAAAAAAAAACTGCAGACAACTTTTAGTAGGAGATAAGATAAGTGAGCAAGAGCTTTAATGAGCCATGAGGCTCCAGGAATACATTCACACAGGAATCCCCCCTTCAGAACTAAGTGACAAGATTTTATAATCATGTCCATCTAAACCCATTCTGTTATTTCCCTCAGTCCTGCCCCGTTCTGCCCCCGGCACACCCCCTCGGGAATTGGGTCTGGGGTCGTGGGACCCTTTCTTCATCTTCATTGTCTTCTTCACAGCACGTCAGGTCCTTGGAGGCCTTCCAAAGCTTCAGATTAGGAGGTCCTTCTGTCCCTGTCTTTATCTTGTGGTACAGGCTTCATGGCACTTCTCTGCATTTCTACCTTGAAATACAGACTAAACAACTACTGGAATTCTAAGGGGTTGATATAGAATGAGGTTAGTATGTATAAACATTCAGCTACTGAAGTTATATTACTAGTACATTAGATCTACAATAATTTCTAACAT
>JAWWMP010000165.1:36064976-36110144 GCA_035047865.1 Dendrocincla tyrannina
TAGTACATTAGATCTACAATAATTTCTAACATCTATAAAACTGAAAAATCAAAAATCAAAGAAACCCTTCGGCGTCAAGGAAAAAAGAACTGCCTTATAATATCTGCTATCTATGATTATTATAAGCTTGCAGACAAATATAATTACAGTATGTGATGTCTGTTTATGTCTTTGAAGGCTTTGATTGTGTACTGTTATCTGTATTACACTGCAAAACAGCATAAACGTTTATGTTCTGTAGTAACTCTAATCCAGTGATAATGCCCTGAGCTACGGGTGTCACTTCAAACTGCAAAGATTTATGTGATACCTATATCTGCCTTTTTCAGGTGAATTTGACCACAGTGCACTTAGTGTTATACTGATTTGTAGAATCTGGAAGCTGATTAATAAACGTCAGGGAGGAGTGAAATTACTTAACTAAGAGCACGTATAATAAAATCATAATTACTCCTGAGTTTCATTGTCTCATACAGAAATTAAAAGAGAGGATTTAGTGACTTTGTAATGATGGAAATATTGAGATAGGACCTCTCAAATTTTAGAGACAGAGTAGATTTCACAGGGTAGATTATATTCAAATTCATCACAACATAGGCACATTGCATTTATAGTATAAGCTTTTAGGTTGCACAGACCACACTTCTACTCGATTCTTTAAAAATTCGGAGCACTGGAAGGCAACAACCTGAAAGAAATAGGCAGGTATTGTATTTTACTTATATTTGCATTTTTTTTTTTAATTTATGTGTGCATTAGGAAAGAAATGGAATGACAGAACTGAACACAGGATCTGTATGCAGCTAATGCTATCTCTCAACTTGAAATGAAGTTGAATCTCTGATCTAGAGGTAGCTACTTCAATAGTGTGGTGGTTTAACCCCAGTCAGCAGCCAAGCCCCACAGAGTGCCTTGCTCACTCCCCCAGCAGCAAGACTGGGAAGAGGATTAGGAGAGTAAAAGTGAGAAAACTCATGGTTGATATAAAGACAGTTTAATAGGGAAAGAAAAGCCACACACACAAGAAAAGCAAAACAAGGCATTCATTCACGCCTCCCCATGGAGAGGCAGGTGTTCAGCCATCTCCAGAAGAGCAGGGGCCCATCAGACATAATGATTACTTGGGAAGACAGATTCCATCACTAAAAATGCCCCTGCCTTCCTCCTTCTTCCCCCTACTTTATATGCTGAGCATGTGTATGGTCAGGAATATCCCTTTGGTCAGTTGGGACACCTGTCCTGGCTGTCTCTCTTTCTAACTTCCCATGCAGTTCCAATTTCCTTGTCAGCCTGGCAGTACAAAAATCAGAAAGTGGCTCTGTGTAAGCACTACTCAGCAATAAAAAAATCATCTTTATATTAACACCTCAGTGTTCAACACAAATCCAAAACACAGCCCCACATTAGCCACTGTGAAGAAAATTAAGTCAAGCCCAGCCAAAACTAGTACAATTGCCAAAGGTTACAGAGAGATGTTAAGGAGATTTTGAAATATGTTCTCATGCTACATGATGCACATGTACAGACTATCATATAAAGTGTAACATCCTATTTGATAGGTATGTGGGCTCACTAAGGGAAATAATGCCACAGTGTAAATGCTCAATCCAGTGGGGTGGCAAGTCACTCCGAGCAGTGCGTAAATCTGTGAGATCTGTGGTTTCCCTCTTCCTGGCTGCAATCGGGTAATGAGAAAGGATGAACCAGAAGAAGTTGGTGTCGAAGCTGCTTCATGGGGTTTTGGCCGCTTGGGCTCAGGGACAGCACTGACAGCAGCACAGCTGTGCAGCCCCAAATCAGAGACCTGTTGCAGGAGGAGCTGTGAGAAGCCTTGGCACAGCTTGTGCCATTTCATTCAGGAGCTGCACTGAAGCTGGACAATTGCACTTGTTCCCTGTCTGGGCAGCCCTGCATCCATGCGAGTGCCCAGTCACACACCTCACAAATCTGAACCTGACCTGCTGGCCAGGATTTCCTGGCTTGACCTTGCACCTGCCTTACTGCTTCTGGACTTGCCTGCTGTCCAGCTTGTTGTCTGACTGTCCTCAGCCCTGCTCTGCCCTTTTTGAGGCACTTGTTCATCAGGCCATTGCCTTGCTGCCCTTGGCTCTGGCTCATCACCCCAGCAGCACAGCCTGCTGCTGCTCTGTCTCTGTCAGAGCCCAATATGAATTTGAACACTGCTGGAATGAGGAAAGCATCTAAAGAAGATAACCTGGTTTAGGCTTAGCTTTCAGCTTCTGTGGAACACAGGGCCTCCTTTGTGACATGCATTACTTTTGTGCCATTAGTGTCATCGAAATTTTGCAAGCCTGTGAATGGAGAGGTTGATATGTAGCATTTCTAATGAGACTCAGATAAAGCACTAACCACTTTGCTATCCTAGTCCTCTCATAAGTAATGTTTTTACTCTCATTTAAATATATTTATTTGAAAGTAAATATATAAGATCAAGCCTCTGAGTGCCAATAATACAATAATGTTTCTGGGACACTGCAGTAGCAGTGAACATGCATTCTCTACGTCATCATAAATGTAAATCAGAGCAAGTAACTAGCACAGCATGCATGATATCTTGATTCTGTCTATATAAACTTAGCATACAGTCAGAGAACTACAGCAAGGCAAAATGAACATTCTCATTCATACTGTTTATGCTCCAGCTTGCTTGTATATAGAAATAAGTTGAGACATTTAAATTAAAGCAATCTTTGGCACAAACACTCAAGCACACTCTACTAAGTGCATGAGTTTTTTTTGTTTCTCATCATTTAGAATCCAATATCTAAGAATGTTTTAAGACAGAAGAAAGTGCTTGCATGCCAAGAACAGTGCTTAATTTATCTGTGCCACACTTATTTTTTTGCAATTTGTGAATTTCCTCTTTATCTAAAATTTAACTGAGTTTTCATTTAACTGAGTCTTCATTTAACTGAGTCTCCAATTTTTGTATACCTGTCATAATAAGATACTAAAATCAAAATTCAGATACAGATACTACAGCTAGTGCCATGAAACCCAATTTTAAAAGCTGCAGAGGAGCTTCTAACCAGCCCCACTCTGTAAGGCGGTGAGAGGGTCGTTGTGCTGCCCATGGGAAAGGCTCAGACCATCCCTGCAGCCAATGCAGCCACCATTGCCACGGGAGATTTGGACCTCAGCATGGAGCCCTGGCTGTCCCTGCGCCTCCCGAGTGTCCCTCTAGCCACGTGTGCTCATCACTGCTCCCAAAGGGGAAGCAGGACTTAACTGTTCAAAAGTTTTAGTTACAGTGTTGGTTTTTGTTCTGGTTTTTTGTTCTATATATTCTTAGTAAATAATTGTTATTCCTATTTCTACATTTTTGCCTGAAAGCCTCTTAATTTCAAAGTTAAGGAGATGTCTTCTTTCTATTCCAGAAAGGTTCTTGCCTTCCTTTGCAAACATTTGTCTCTTAAACCAAGTCAGTGCTGTTTCAAAGCAGTGCAAGTTCTACACTTTCCGGATGGCAGCAGCAGATTGTTTGCGCATGCTTGCTACACAGACACCTGAATTCCTTCATGGTTAGCAAGCTGGCATTGCAACACAGGAAAAGTAATTATAATGAAAGCTACCCAAATGTTCAAAATGCCTTTCAACCTAGTTCATTCCACTCTTTGGCTCTGTACATGTACATATGTGCCTGTATGGATATGTCCCTAAGATTAACAGGAGACCCTGAAGACCTCAGCTGTTTGGTTTTTTAATAGTGGTTTAGCTTGTAGCCATAAGGGTGTAGTTTTTATATAACCAAAAAATATTTCCCATTATGAGAGTGCTCACTCTGTCTATACTGCTTGTTAAAAGGTTTTATTGCAAGTTTTCTGCCAAACCAAAGTAGGCCCAATTTGAGAAAGATCTAATTAGTAATGAGTCTAAGTATATGCCCCATTTAAACATTTAACAACAGTATTTCATTTTCTAATGAAATACAGTAGTATGAACCTTTGGTCATGAAAGAACACACAAGATGTGATGTGACTGCAAAGATATGTAGCAACATAGTTATGCCTTTCTCCACATCTGGAATGATTGATTCTTTTCTACTATTACTTCATCATACTTACAAAAAGATAAATATTAATATTAAAGTTGCAGCCACGGATGCTTTACAGCTAAATTATCTCAAAGTTCACCTTTCTACAGATCTTAAAATGACGATTCCTCAATCTAAGATGAAACAGTGTCTTTTCATTAAAAGGAAATCAGGTTGATTTTCCTTTGTTGTTATACAGAAGTCACTAGAATAATAATAAAAAAAAAAGAGGATAGATCAATAATCAGTATTAAAAATTAAAATTTCATTCCTATTAAAATAAAACCCCACGTTTAAAGTAAGTGCCTGGCTTCTTGTTGTGATGCTGACCTAGCATTTTTTATTCCTGAGTCATACACAGAAATGCTGCTGTGCAGTGGACTGTTAACAGCAGGAAAGTCTGACCATTTTGCAGATTTATGGAATCCCACTAGGATTTTCTTTCTAAATATAAACTATATGCTATACTCAAAAGAAGAGTCTTAAAACACCATTAAAGCTCTAATACCAGCATTTCCAGAAAAGCATTGATACTTCAAACCACTGTTGTTTCTGGCCAAGTCTGTAATTTAAAAACTTGAATGAAGTCTCAGGCTATGTGTATCAAACACTTTGAAAATTATCCATATAAATACTGTAAATTAATTGATATTTTAAGTTATTTTTAACCACTTTAATTGCCCTCACTCTATCAATGACTGAATGTGCAGAGTGCATATAGGGAAAGCCATTTGTTTGCAGACAGCCTTGAATGTAAAAGTAATAATGTAACTGGCTACAGTTTTAGTTTTTCCATCCTCAGCCTCACACATGATGGTCTTCAGTGTCTAAGCAACAGCCACTCTATTGACTGTTCACTGGATCTTCAGTCTGCCATAACTTTGCATAACTTAGTTGTGGGTAAAAAAATCATTCTCTGAATTATGAGCTATAGATTCTATATAGGATATAATTGATAACATATGTTTATTATTTATTATATGCCTATTTTCAGCAGAATTGCACCCGGTTTGCACTTGCAAGATAGACACAGGCTACTTCACAATTCTGAAATATTGTTTCCTGCACTAGCCTGGGACTCAAAGTTATCGTAATGCTGAACACTTCACTTCATTGGCTTTTTGCAGTGGAAAGACAAAAAGTGGCCTTTTAGGTGAAATGTTCATTGTCTGTGACTGGGGGACAGTCAGAAGAGGGCACAGTGGAATCCTTTAGAAGAGCCTCCATGAGTGAGGCAAATGTAACTTGCATTTCTCACCTGGTTTTGTGCCCCCTGTGCTCCCCTGGAGACGGGCCTTTGATGGGCCTTTGATGGGCTGATGGCTTCTGTGATGGGGCCTGGAACAAACCTCCCCCAGCAGCCACAGGGTGTGTGGAGGAATATAACATGACACATTTTACAAGTAGACTGTACTAGAAAGGATTCAGCAGACAAAGCATCCTAAAAACATATCATCTTCACAACAGCACAGACAAGAAGTTGCTGGAACTTCAGCATGGGTTTGTGTAGTAGCAGCAACTCACCTTGTAGCAGGTATAAGGATGACTCCCCGCATACCTCATAATGCTTGTGATTAGAATAATACTGATTGCACTGATTCCTAAAACTGTTATTACCACTTATTACCACAAATAGAAGTAAAAATTTTCTTGTGCTTTCCTGAATATAAAGGTAACCTCTTAGTGCAAATTTAGACTAAGGAAGATGGAGAGAACAGTATAGTCCCAGGTAATTTGTTTGCAAAGTAAAAGTCTCATTGATCGTTATGCACTATAAGTGAGTGACAAACAGAATCTGCGTTGGTTCCAGTGGAACTTCAGCTGCCAGCTTATAGACCTTCCAGACCTAGTGGGCATTTAGGACAAAGGTGTCCAAACCATGCCTTGACATTGCTGATCATTCTATCACAATTCTATCAAATCTATTGACCGTGTTTTTGTAGTTTCTTGCAATTTTTACTCTTGCAATTTCAATCTTCTGTTGTTTATTTTTGTACTACTTTGGAATTTTAATTACTAATAATAGGCAGAATTCCCATTTCTCATCTTTAGCAGCAGAATAATAGGAAACTAACTTTTCAGGTTAACTTCTCAGTGATTTTGTGGGTGGTAAAACAATGTGTCAAAAAAAGAGTGCAAGAGGTTATTGTGGGACAGAACCCTCAACCAAAAACAAGGCTATTCCTGAAGGGTACATTTCACCCAAGAACAAGGCTATTCCTGAAGGGTACATTTCACATGTATCACATACCAATACCTGTATTAGGAAGAACTCAAGATTCCCCATTTCAATGACTTCTGTGAAATGTACAGAATAATTTTAGACAAAATAAATTGTGTATTGTCTAAGAGAAGACAGAGTGTCTCTGAATGGAGATAACATTTAGCAGGGTGAGCTAAAGGGTGTCTATTCAATCTCTCAAATAAGTTCACATCTACTGTTGCTTAGATGAAGTGATATCTACAGACTTCTAGATTTCTACAGATATTAATCATTCAATGACTGTCACAGGGAACTATTTGGATATAATCACATTAAATCAATAGAAAGCACAGATGTTACATTGAAAAGTTGTTAGATACCTGCTAGCATGAATGAAACTAGTATTTGGCACAGGATGTTAAAAAGAGATGACCTAGAAACAAGAATAATTTAGAGAACCTGTATCAAATAATGTCTCTAGTACTTCCATTAAAAAGGAACTATATGGTTGTGGGGGTGACGATTCCTTGTATGTAAGTCAACTATTCAAATAAACAGTTTGTTATAAATAAAGAGTAAGAAATATATAATTCTGAAGGTATATAAATTAGTAGTATGCTTTCCCACTAAATTGATTTCAATCCTGACAATCTTACCTCAAAAAAGATTACATCAATAATAGAAAAGGTTTTCAAAACACATTACTGAAGAAGTGTAAATGGCTTGGTAAATTTGAGTAATGTGAAAGATCAGCAGTTTCATTAGAGTAAAGAAGGAAAGTGTAGAACAAGCTGAAGAAGAAAATATATGCCATAGATATTCAACCTAGGGAACACATTGCTATGAGATACTACTTATATCTAGAAAATTTGAGAATTGAAAGTCATAGAAAATTTCATGTTAGTGAACAAGTCAGCATACAGAAAGTTAACAAAAATTTATTTTCCTCTTGTTAAATTATTTCAGGTATGTGCAGCCCTTTGTGACTTCCCCTGAAGTATCTGCCAATTTATAGAGTGAGGAACCAGACTGAAAGTGTAGCAAATTTCTAGTTCATAACGTATGTGTGACTGTATTTTATTAAATAAAATTCAAAATGTTCTGCGCAAGAAATCTGCTGAATTTTCCTGCTTGGTAGGGTTTTTTTTCTGGTTTAGATGTTCTTTTTTCTGTGTTCTTTGTAAGACACTAAATAATACTAATATTTTGGTACTGGAAGTGAAGATGCACTGCAAAATACTTCGGTATTTCTCCTAGGGTGGTTCATATTAGGTCTCCCTCATGCTCAACCTTTCCATATTCACCATGTTTTAAAGAAGAGAACTGTAATTTATTGTCACCAGAAACAGTATTCTTAGTATGGCACCATGAATGACTGCTGCCACCATTCAGAGCTGTGTCTCATATTCTGAGAACTATCCCTAACAAAAACATTCTTTGTTCTCAAGAAAGCACACATTAAGATCAAAGTATTAGCAAGGCTACCCTAGCTGAGCTCAACCATAACATATTGTGTATCTCTGAAATTATTATATTTTATTTATGTAAACACCCTTTTAAAACTTCCAGATGAGTGTTAACCAGTTATTATGGTGTTTCACAAGATCTTCTTGGCAAAGAGACCTCTCTCTGGTACTAGAAAAAGCAAGATTTTTTTGAATATATATATAATATATATTATTCCTCAGCTATAGCAATGGGGTTCCAAAGGAGCTGTTACCCCAAATACTACTTACAAATTGCAGTCTTGGGGTAAATTGCATGGTACTATCAGAAAATTTGTAATTCATCACATTCTCTTTTATGTTTATTAACTTTGCTGTTAATCCATGAGTAGGATGTCCTTCAGTTAATGAAATCTAATTTTACGGCTGGTTTAAAATTGACTGGATTGCAGGCACACCTACCAAAATCACTTAACTAATTGAAGAAACAGAATAAGATTTATATTATCAAGTTTCAGATAATACCAAGTCCCTTGTGAAAGGTTTGTTATTTCTTCTCTTTGTTCTGCTTTTAGAAAAGTAGATGTGGGTTGGTGGGAGTTTTTTACCTTTATAGGTCATAGGAATTACAAAGATTTCCAAAGCAAAATCATTGAATAATCCAGGACAGAGTGATTTGCAAAGGGATTTAGTGTGCTATATATGATCATCATCAGTGTTTTTCATGAACATAGGAAGATGGTCTTTAGTTATCTGTTTAAAGCAATTAAAATATTTCAGTTTGGATGATTATTTAACCGTAGCAAAGCTCTTTGATTGAGTATGTAACACAGCCACTAAGGATAGGAACCATTTTTGTTAAAGTAATAAGCCAAGCTGGCTCCTTACAGCAGGGATCGAAAGGCTGCTGCCCTGCTAACTAAATCCCTTGAGTCAGTCAGTTCTAGAAGTGCAACTAATTCAAGGGATTTCAGCATGCACATCTTCATAAGACAAAGGTGTAAAAAAATAGGGATGCTGTAGAGAAAATCGGTTGACTACATCTGGGGAGTCTGAAGATCTTGGCATTTTTCTTTCAGAAACCTTGAGACCTACTCCTTTGGTTATCTATGGACTGTTAAGACACTGAAGTTGAGCTCCATGCAGACTTTCTTATACTCTTTTTTGTTTTTTCAGAGAAGCCTTTCTAGTGTCAAAAAATATATATGAATTTAACTGTATTTTTTGAGTGAAGTAATGCTCATCCGAAATAGTTGCATTCATTTACATTCTGTAACTTTGTGTGTTAAAATACATTGTTTGAATATATCCATGCTGTTGCTGAAAAAAATGTGTAAACTTGTTTGTATGCAAATATAGTAAGAGAGTTAACTTATATTGACCTCATAAGGCTTTTTGCACTACCCACCATAACAACCTCAGAGGCAAATTACTGTACAGTAATAAACCTACTGTCAAGTGAACTGAAAATCCTTCCACATTATCTAACTAGAATGATACATCAGTGCAGGTTCCAGAAGGATCCATCTCGTATTTAGTTCCATATTTTTGTTACTGATTTGCATCCTGGAATAGAAAACAGTCAGTGCATTTGAAGATGACACAACTTAGGACAACTTGCAAGTACAATGGAAACCATAACTGCATTGAAAAGATTCATTATAAACTGAAAAGTTGATGGTGAGAAGAGGCTACTGCTCAAAAGGAACAAATGTCAAAGTATTACATATTAGCAGCAATAATGGGCTGTACAAATTGGGCATGGGCAGTACAATGTGAGGGAGAACACCCTCTGCAGAACATGATCTGCAACAGCAAGTCTCATACTTGTTGCTCAAGTCACGTTAAATTATACTTTCACTGTGCTTGGTATCAGCTAAAGAACTCCATTCAGTCTTGGAAAATGACAGTTAAAGAAAAATATGTACATCCAGAGTCCAGAAAAGAGGAAGTAAAATGGACAGAGATCTGGAAAACATGATATATGATTACAGGTTGGAAGAAAGTAGCTAAAAAATAGGCTGAGAAAAGGCATCAAGGAAGGGAGTCTGTTATTAACCTCGCCTATGCTGGATATGATGAGAAAAACTAGTCTGAAATTACAGGAAAGTTAAACTAGACCTTAAAAACCACCATGTAAATAGAAAGTATAATAACATATGGCTGTAAATAGTTTCAGCAGATTGTAGAATCACCAGTAGCTACATGAACCTTAAAGACAAATTTGATGGCTTAGTTCATCCCAAGATCAGTATTACCCCAAAGTCAGTTTTTATCAGCCAGCCAGGCCTAATCAGAAACCAATAAAATGACATAGTCTCTATCAAAAGTAAGCATTAACCCCATTTGCAGCAGTCTGACTGTCAATTTACACATTTACATGACATTTTAGGTATAATTTATCTTCATAGGTATGAAGGTAACAATGACTAAGCTTTTAGGAGTTAGGAAAGAGCATTTTCCTTTTTGTTTCAGTAGTGACTAACCTCTGAGCAACACTGAGTATTTCAGCATGTTATAATGGCATCCAAACAAGCTCAGAAGACCTTGGCATTTTCAAAGCTAGAAAGGAAAGGCAATGGAGTAATTAAAGGAAACGTTTCACCACTGAGTTAATATTAAGAAAACTAGAAAGAGTGCGAGGGAGAGGGATTTTGAATATGATATTATGAATATAGATAATCTGCTATAAAAATAAGTATGTCTCCCCACTAACAGATTCCTTTCCATTAATACAGCTTGAAAGTGCAGGGTTGTACTTCAGTCAGACATCATGAAGTAAGTGTTAGCTTGACAGCTGGATACAAATAGAGTGACAAAAACTTTCAGAACTTACTATGTAGGGCTGTAGTCATCTCTTAAATTCTGTACCTATTTTGTTACCACCTGTATTATCTTTTTATGTTTATTTGACCACTATCTCAAACCAGGTGTATTTAGTTATTCTGTGCCAGAAGATTTATTCCATTCCAAAGTATGTGCAGAACCTGCAGATATGGACAATCAGGCACTCTAGCATTTCTCATTATTAGAAGCTGACACTGACTGTGCTCAAACTGGAAAGTTTATAATGTAGGCTTATACAAATACACAGTTTTTAGATGTCAACCAAACAAATCATTTAAAATGTGTCAGACCATTTTTTAAATCCATTCCCAAAGACTTTTAAGACCAGATTTCCTAAGATATAACAGGATTTGTTCAGATGCAGTTCATTCTGTTTTGCAAGAGAAGGGTAGATCAGATAATTTCTTATGGTCCTTTTATATTTTCCAAAAGCCTATGAGTGTGCCTATTATGCAATTAAAGACAGTATTAAAGCCTAGAAAGGTGACAGAGATTACCTTTAGCCCGGTTAACACAGACAGGAAGAGCAATGAAGATGTCACGTACCTTTTAGAGCTGTGCAGGCTTTCTGGCTGGCACTCGGGATGCATGATTTCAACCTCCATTATTCTAATGTGCTCATATTTTTACCTCTCATTTCTTATAATGTCCTCATTTTTTTTACCTCTACCATCTTCTCTTTCTCTCTAAAGTCAACAACATTTAGTACATGAACCTTACTAGAGGCCGAGCTAATTTTTTTTTCCATCAAGTATGTTGGAAGGTCTTTCGTGTGTGCCTAAGTTCAAGTGGGACAAATCTTGTCCAGTGTGGGTGCTGAGCATACAGCCCAGATTCAACTGAATTATCACAGATTTAGGAAATCTGTATGAATGGCTGAACTGTAATTGTTGTCTCTGTGGATGTCCCTAGTCTGCAGAAAGTGAAAGAAAAAATGATACAGTTTAAACTAATTGAAACTTTGTAAAATATTTAAAAGTCTGAGTAGGAAAATACGGGCACTGAAAGGAATTTAAGCAGAGTCTTTTTATTAATAGCATACTCAGTTACTGCGGCTCAGCTGGCATACATTTAGTTTCACCGTGGTCTCCTTATTTTTGGTCCAAGGCTTTAGTTTCTTAAGCCAGACCTTGAAGCACTGAATGAAACAATTCAATAAAACCAATTTGGATACAATACTCAGAACTGGTACTTACTGCAATATCCAGTGTTGGTGACAGGCTGCCTGGAGTCCTGCCAATGCTGATTTAGCAGTATATGCCAGCTCAGTGAGTCAGAAACAGTTTTTACATGTGCCAGCTCAATTGTGCAAGGTTGCTCAGAAATCCCTTTCAATATCCAGGCAGAATAATTGCTGTATTTCCAATCTACTTTCCTTAGGAAAAAGGAACAAAGGAAAGGATAAGCATCAATAGAATAGCTTTTACTATCAATTTTTTAGCCTGCCATGGAAGGTCACTGCTTTGGAAATATTTCACTGTAAGTGAATATTTAGGTCATGTGATAGTGGGTGCAGCTTTCTGTCATTCAAGAATGTGTGAGAGAAAAATAGTACTTGAAAGAATAGATGCTATTAAACAGTAAGAATAAGAGTTTAAAAAATCACTTGCCTAGGAAAAAAAAATGAAGTTTAGCAGAGACTGAGGAACATACATGTGTATGTAATTCTATGTAGATTTAGGCCATATATCATGTCCAAAAGCAAAAGAGAAAGATGGAGCACAGGTATGACATTTTTAAACATGTCTTTAATGAAATGGTAAGGTAACAGTATAGTCGTAGGGATATTACTTACCCCTCAGTATAGAATGAGTTTGTAGAAAATGCCTGTTTCAGTCTAATTCCTGTAGAGTTCCTCTGTTCAGCTCACTATGAAATATGAAAACAGCATTTTTAAGAGTCAAGTCAAAATAGCTATTCATCATTTGCCTCGGACAGTGTCATTACTGACTGGTTGCATAAAAAGCAAATTGTAATTTAGGAAACCGGAACCCAACCGGAATAGGTTTGTACTGCTTGATTTAAAAAATAGTAATAAAACTAGATAAGAGGATAAAATTTACATTCTAATAGTCACTGAAATCAATAACCATCACTTACCAAGTACCTGTCACAAGACTGGCTCAGGGTAAAACAAATAAAATTTTCTTGTAAGGAATTAAAAATCTCAGTAAGAGGAACATTATTTGAATCCCTTAATCCATGTTCCCTACCCCAAAATCAAGTTACAATAGCTGGAATAGGTGATTTTTAAAAAAAAAGTTCTCCACTCCTAGGCTTTGAATGAATAACCAACATGCTTTGTAACCCTGTTTTTTACCAAGGACTGAGGCACCTCCATGTGCTCCTACCTGTCTTTCTCACATGACAAATGACCCTTGATTCCAATGCATTTAAGAGTCAGATAACTTCCTGCTATTTTTAACCTCTGAAAAATTCCTCTCAGCATTTTGTACCAGTCTCTCTTTTTTTTTTTGCTTCCACCACTGGCTCTAACAAAGCTGGCTGACCCTCCCATCAGAGTTCCTACTTAATGAGTTTTCTATGCCTGTTTTCTTTTATTTCATGTCTCAGTTTTATCAGTAGTTAATACCTAGCTTTCTAATCACTTGCAACACTGAAAAACAGTTTCCTTTTATTTTTCTTCTAGACATTATTTGCCTTCTACACTTCTCCAAAAGGAAATACTCAAGAGTCATTAACTGCTGCTGTGATGCTTATAATAACCACTTAGATAATAAAATTAAAACAACACCAAAAAAAGATTTATTTTCTTTAATACTGGTCCCACCTTCATCTTAAATACGGCTTACAATAAAAACTGAAATAAAAAGATGCAAAAGGAATTTTTTAGGTTTAAAATTATATTATCATTATTAGTAGAAATGAGCCTTTCAACAAAATCATCAATTTAAATTAAATTTCAGTATAGTTTAAATCTAAAGCAATGTCAGCATAAGTAGGCTGATTGAATGGGATTAAACCAAGACTGGATGTGGGTTTGAGTGCTTCAGCTTCTCCTTTATAATACCTGCATTGAAAGACATACTCAAAAACTCTAAGTCCATAAAAGTGTTAAAAACAATAAAATCAAACATATCTTTAGTAGAAAAAAATTTATTAAAAAGGCTGAATTTGGAACTCTCCATGTAAACTCTTGTCTACAGGGTTGGTTGTTCATAAAACCCATTTCCACAATGCAAAATTTAGCTCAGAATAGACCTTAAACTTCTCTCAGAGAAATGTAGCCATCGGAGAAATAGTGGGTGTCACTGCAAAATATTGCATCATATAGTGCTATTACAAGTGTCATAGTGACACACATGCCACAGATTTGTGATCTGGCCGTCCGTACAGGTGGTCTGCATAACAGGCACAGAGACTACTATGCCCTCTTTGCAGCATGGAAACAAGGTTCTTCTTGGAACTTTGGAATAACAGAGATAAATAACTTAGACTTCATTTCTGAATTATGTGTGTCTTCACCCAGGGATATAGGCAGGTTCAAAGGTTATAGGAACCAGTAAACTTCAGCATAAAAAAGCATAAACTTCAGGCATAACATGAAATGCAATATTAAAATTATCTGTGTAGTCTTCTTTATTAATCAGAGTTTGTGATTTTTTCTATAATGAAAAAGTCTTTATTACTGATGAAATGTCACAACACATTTCTGCACAGTTGCTAAGGAAAGCAAATGTGATGGTCAAATGACTTTTGATATGAAATACCTAATTTTTCTGCAATAGTAGTTTTGAAATGACTGACATAATAGGAAAGGTTTGAACAGCACTAGTTAATCTCATGGTTGGCATCCACAATACTGGGCACAGTGTGTTAATTATGTTGTCTGCATGGGTGGCAGGTCCCTATGATATTTCTTTACATGTGTACAAATTAAAACAATAAGAAATGTGAGAACATGGAATTTTGATAGTGATGGATCACTGAATGCCCAAGAAAAAATATTGCTGGTATTCTCTAGAATTCCCATCTTTAACATGTGACAATCATACAACTATTCCCATGCTTTAATCTCTTCCTTCAGTAAAATTATAGAAGGGTGGAGTAAGTCCAGTAAATTAACATGGAAGTTACAAAGCCATCATCCAGTAAATTGAACTTCATTCCAAAAACTAGAGTGTATAAGGCAAAGTGGCCGTTAACCTGTAGAACGAACAGATAGACATAGTATAGCTGAGTTAACGTGCAATAATTGCAGTGTGGGAGACAGTCTGGTCCAGTCATTCTTTTCTCCCCACTCATCTTAAATTCTTTCTAGATGCATTGGTGTTTTTTGTTCTTTTCAGGAAAATAACCGAGGGTATATTGGAAATCAGTCAGAGCAACAGAGAAGCTTTTTCCTGATTATTATTAAAGGAGCTTGTTAAAAAAAAAATTACAGTTGGAAGTTATCTGTGATGGGATAAATAAAATCAGGTTCCAGAATCTGGCTGGGAAAAGAGCGCCATGTTCAAGGGATGTGATAACATTTTGTTTGTAAAGCTGTTTCTTCTACATATATCTTCTTTAAAAAGAAAAATGGTGTATGGCACTTCAAGGAGAAGAGCACTGTTTATCTATGCAAGACCAACTTCTTCTAGTGGCCCTTTGGGGCACCTCTCAGTATATATTTTGAGTTATATAAATTCAGGTATACTTTTTTCCCTCCCGTTTTTCTCATCATTATGCATTGTGTTTATATTATGGTCTAATATCTAATAACCTCTCTTTAGACAGGAGTCACTAGAAAAATGAAATGTGTGTAAATTGCCTTATGTAGAATTGTTAGGGTTTGGATATAGAACTGCTCTTCAAAAACATTTACTTCAGTCTTGATTCTGCCTCTGACTTGCTGTAAAATTTCCCCAGATTTCCCAGTAACAGTTCTTTGGTTCTGTCCTTTCTAATGAGTCTGTTTTAAGATGTTGGAGCATGTCCTCTGCCATTCCCCCTACTACTCGGAAAGTAAGATCCTGTTTCTACTGATTACACTCATATAATATATACCCAGAGACCAGAAAGGGACAAGAGCTTTTGCAGTCACCAAAAGATTATGAGGCTTTCAGTTGTTTGTACGCTTGTCTTGCCAATTTGGGCAATAGCAATATTATCATTCAGTACTGATAGCCATAAAGCCTAGTGTTTTTGGATTGCTCAGATGTTGTGAGACAGAGCATTCCTGTTGCTGATTAGAGTCAGGTGAAGTAATTTGAATAAGGCAAAGTAATTACATCTGAACATTCTTGGCTAGAAAAGTATGCCACAGATTGAGTGTATGAATGGTAATACTGTACCTTTGGGCTGGTTTGTGGCAGTGGCAAGTGAGCACTCTTTTATCCATAGTGAAATCTGTTTACACTGGATAGACTTACTAGAGATATGAGAAAGCAATAAAGTAACAGTCCTGACAAATCTAAAATTCAAGGTTTGATTTTACAGATTAAATTTGAAGCGATTGAAAATATCAAATTTGAAGGAATCATTGGAATGGAGAGAATAAACACCAAAGAATCTTCATTAAAATGAAGAATATATAGGGTTGCATCATAATCAAGGCTTTATCTGTTCAACTAAAATGTGTGGACTTGCATGATCAAGAATGTATACATTTTTGCATTAAACTGATGAAAACTTTCCAAATTTACCCTCTATAATTTTTTATTTTACAGATACATATCTGTCAAGCTCATGATTACTAAATGCAGTTCTGTCACATTAAAAAATGTATCTATGACAAAGATGAGATGACTGTGAACAAGGCCAGTGACACTGAGCTACAGCAGGACAGAATAAAGCAGAAGGTTTGATAATGAGAGATTACACTTTCCAGCTATTCTTGAGGACCAGAGGGAGGGAATTATTTGGCTTATGCTGCCAGCAATTTCCCTAAACCATGTGAGATGGCATACCTCAAGCTGTTGCAAATGTAGGCAGAACAACCACAGACCACGGCTCTTGGCTGGATCTAGATTCCCCAGGGTATAAAATATATTGAAAATGCTCCTGAATAGGGGCTGATCACTTAATTTGACTATTTGAATGGAAGTCCCACATATTCTTCCATCACTAACCCTTGTTCACGGTTCCCTTGAAGCTTAATAATCACTTCTGATTATTTTTTTTTTAAATTAGATTAGCTGCTCATGGTTACAGTTTTACAACTGTAACATATCAGATGTGTTAAGCAGAACTTATGCTCTGTCCCCTTTTCTAGGCTCTGTAAAGCTGCAATGGACAAAGGTTATTAAGTTCCTGCTGTGCTTAAGTTTCCCACAGGTCAGTTTTAATAAATTGTTTGTTTCTTCAGAAATGTACAGTGGCCACATTAATCCTTAGTTCTTGAAAACTTAAAACTTAAGCCAAGCTTTCCCAAAGAACATTTGAAAACAGAAATATATTAGTATTCATTTACATTTTTCTTTAAGGAAATTGTGATTAATTGCAATGGCTAAAGATTTTGTTGAGCATTTTTTGAAGTGATAATACTTAAAGCTTTTTGTCCTTTATACTGTCACTTCAAGGAAAAAAACCAAAGTTTTCGGTTTTAGTGAACAAGAAACACCTTTATCGAAATATAAAAAACATCTATTCTTATGCAAATTCTATTTCAGACATCTAAATGACCCCTTTTGTCATTCCTCTACAGGAGCTGATTGATTCATGGTACTAGTCTAAAATATACATACAAATCAGAGCACTAAGAAAATTTTCTTTTCATAATGTCAAATAACATAAACTTTATTATAAAATACTTCACAATTACAGATATTGTATTTCAATTTAAACCCAGTCAGCTGTTCTGCAAAGGTAATGTGCCTTAGACTGAAGTAAGGCACTTATACTAAAAACATCCTGGTTTTATCCACATCATTCTGTGACGGTAGGTAAGAATGTAAATGTGTGTATGTGTGTCTGCTTGTGTGTGTATCATGCAGACCATTTGTAAAGTGTCTTAAAGATTAGTCACCTAATTAGTTGCTACTCTACATTATATTTTAAAAGATCCAGATAGAAGATACATTGGCAAATGTTCAGACCATCTTTATGTTATTATATCTAATTGTAAACATCAACACATTTAATTATCATGCAAGCATGAACAATTATGCCATTACTTTGCAAACATACATGAAAGGTTATTCATCACTGCCATATATTATAAAATATTAGTAATATCATGAAATAAAACCACGCCAAACTTCTTCCCCAGTCTTTAGTTTACTCATGATTTGAGGAAGTCATAATAATGAGGTTACTGACATGGAGGAGTGTTTTTTCTGATGGAGAATATGTATCTGTTCTATCTGAAACACTGAGATGTATCTACGTTATATTCCTATTAATTCTTCATTGAAGTTACTTAAACAAATTTATACATCCTTGACGATATTTAGTCAAATACACAGCAGCACAGGAGACAGTAGGAAGAGGCCTTATGAAAACTGACCTATATGTATTTCAAGATATAGGACAGAGGAGAATCTAGGATCATAAAAGTCAAAATCAAAATGCTTTTTAATTTGTTTGAAAAACAGTTGAGGAGTTGGCTAACAAAAACGCAGTGATTTCTTATTATCATTTTACACATGCTCCTACACATAAAAGACACTAATTTTAGTAAATATCTAAACTTAAGGTTGTCTAATACTTTATCATTTGAATATTCAAATTTGACTTGTATTTAAATTTGCTCAATTTTCAAACTCTGGACTGAAATTCTCAAGTCAGGTGCTGGATGCCAAATACTTTTCAAAAATTTGCTAATACTGTAAAAGTTTGTCATAAGGAATTCTTAGCCCATGCTTGCTTTGAAGCAAAACCTTGATTTTGTCCAGCCAAATACAGCCAAATTATGATCATTTAGATATTACAGTTCATCTTGTACTAAGGAATATCACATACTAGATCTTAGTAGGAAGCTCTCAGAATTGAGCAATATAATTTCCTGAACAACAGGTATGCTTATGCTTAAGTCAATGGTGCATGACACTGTACAGTAGGCATCCCTCAAATCTACTCATCAACCAACATGCCCATACAGTCGAAAGTATTCCAATTTAAAGAGTCCAAAAACGGTTTAGGCATGGCAGCTCCAAACTCCATCCATTCTAATACACCTTCTAACACCACAGGCTCATTAGCTACAGGGCATCAGTCTGCCAACATAACTATACTATATCCTGCTTCATTGCTCCAGAATTCTTCTGTTGTGAGAAAAATACCTGTGAATCATGCTGGGGAAATGGCTGTACCATCAGCTTACAGACAATAGCCTATTACTTACCACCTATTTTTCCAGATATACTACTGAAGTTTTGTGCTGTTGATTATGTGCCTTTAGGCATCAATACAAGATGCAACATGGTTATTTTGCAGCTAATTGTCGCTATTTATTTTCTGGCAAAAAAAAAATCAGTCGTATGTATTGCAGTGCAAGAATGCTAATTTTCTATGTTCAAAACTTAGGAAACTCAAGAATAAAGGGTTATTCAGCAATGCTAATACAGCCTTTCCATGTATATTTTAGGTTGTAATTCCTTATTTATCTGTTCTTGAAGAATAAAACACATTCTGTTTTGGAAGCACATAAAGAATAAACTGTGAGGGAGAATAATGACCAAAAGAAAATTGAGTCATCCATCATGTGACTAGGAAAGTGTGTAGGACATGGGTATGTCTGGAAATGGCATGTGAATGATAATGGATTTGAATTGTGACACTGAGAATTGAATCTACCACAAAGTTCTAATGTTATGGTAATTGAAACACTTATACCAAAATTTTTGTATGGCTAGTAAGGGCTGCTAAAATTGGCCATGTTTTTAGGTACCTATTTGAGTCATCCCTGGCAGATCCATAGAAGTGCCAAGTGATCGCAGCTGTGGCTGAAATGAGTTGGATCTATGCTTGTTATTTAAAATGCTCTGAAAATTCAGGCCCAAACTTGTTCAATTAGCAAAATATTAGCGAAAACTTATTCATTTTAATCTCTTCCAAATCTTTAATTTCTTGCACAGATTCTTTAATACTGGCAGAATGATTTTACAAGTTCTTGAGGTTTTAATCATCTTATGCTTTTAATACAACATTTTTTGTTGTTTTTATGTAGCTTACATAGTACACTTAAATGCTTAGATTCAAATGACCTAAAATACACCAAAGTATCTGTACCTAGTGTCAAATTCAGAAATTATATTAACACTTGCAATATTGTTTTCACTTGCAGTAAGTCAATCAAGCCTCTGAATGAATTTAGCACTGTAATGTTAGACTGACTGTAAACCTTAGCTTGTTAAATGAAGTTTCAGATGGGCATAAAGATGCTATTTCCACAGCATTATCCAGGAAGTTCACTTTCTTGCTTGTTTTCACTGTTCTTACACCCACTAGAAATGTGGAGTGTCTTCATCATTTTCAGTAACTTACAGACAGCATCATGTAAGGACATATGTTGAAGACTGAGATAATCAAGCATACATCAGAGATTTCAGTTTCTGACCTCTGGGCTACTTCCAAGCTAGCTTTCGTCTGAGATGTGTTTTTATTTTTTTAATTAATTAAGTTAACTGACAGTTTATTTCCTGGTGGTAACAAGATCATATTTATAAACAGGATATATCCTTTATATCCTACAGCAACAGAGTTTCAGTAGGAAAATTTGGATGTTTCTAGCTTATGAAAGAAATTAGCCTGGGAGGATTGCAGAAGGGTTGAGACTGGAACATCATTAGTCCCACCCCTTACTCAGGCAGTCATGGTGAGCTGAAGCAGGTTGCCCAGGACTATGTCCAGTCAGGTGTTAAGATTACCTCCAGAGACAAGGACTCCACAACCTCATCACACTAACATACCTGTATTGAAGTTAGCTTATATTTATTTCTACTTTTTTTTTTCTTTCTTAAATTGCTAAAGTCCTCCCTACTAAAAGGTTAAACCATTACAATGTATCAGGAATGAATATCCATCAGTTTTCATCAACCTCCAAACCTACCTCTTAGACAACTAATATATTAAATCAAATGCAAATTAAACACAGTGCCTTCTAAGACTGGTAACCAGAAGCAGCAAACCAAAACCTTACAGAATTAAAGTCACAATGATTTTTACTGAATTCAATTCCCTATTTGCATGTTTTCATTCACTGTACAGATTTAAACTATATAGTCTGCATTTTCTACTCAGACACTGAGGCTGTAAAGGCGTAGTGCATGCTTAAATTTAATATATTTTATCTCCATTGAACTACAAAGCATTAAAGCTTTCCATGTTGTAAAGTTTCCATGTTTCACATGGTTGTTCTGCCATTGTAGAAGAGCTGGTGTTTGTCATCTGAGAAACAATATTTACATGAGTTTTGCTAAATATCACTTCCTCTTTCTGAAAATTGAGTTTTGAGAGATTACAGTATACGACCACTTATAAATTGATAGCAGTATTCTTACTGTGATGGGTTGTCAGCTACTTTAAAGTCTAACATATTTTCCAAGTTATTGCTGTAGTAATTGTTTGGCATTCCTCTTCCATTATTGCTTAGATAGGTTTTCTGAATTGTTTTTTTACTGCTTACTATTTTTGGCTCAAGAACATATGGAAATTTAGTAATAAAGTGTATGTTCTTCTTCCTATAAAGCTGATAATTTTTGATTCTGATTAAATATTGTAATAATTCTGCAGACTATTGTTTTGGGGAGGCTGAAGGAGCAAAGTCTATTTGTAGCTAACACAGGCAACCTCCCTGCCTGCAAAACTTGTCATGGCCTTTGTAGCTTTATGCTCAGACTCTTCAGTCAGCACGTAGTGCAAGTAGTGCAGGGTATGCTTGTGTGAGGCGTAGGGCTATGGTGAGGTGTGGGCTTTATTATAAAGGAAAGTGAGTTTTCAATCCAAAGAAAAGCTTTGATCTTGAAAGGGAATGTAGGACAGAAAAGAGAGAAGAATAATACCCTGAGCCTCAAAGTGTCAGGTGATGGAAGTTTCAGTGTTGAAGTGTTGGTCCTGAGTGCAAAATGATCAAACAGGAAGAAGAGGAAATCATAACACGAAATGGGATCATTTCTCTTGGAGATCTTAAGTATGAGCTAAAAATGGTTCAATTATGTTGTCAAAACTCAGAGCAGCAGGAAAAAGTAAAATAAATCACATATAGAATTGGTGGTGTGCCTGTTGACGTAAGAGGACAGGGCTTGAGCTAGATGTGAATGAACGAAATTGAGAGTGAAGACAGGGAAGAGGTGACACTGATAAAAAGTTATCCCAACCTGTCCTTACTACAAAGTGTCACAGCTTTCTATTTTAGCACTGAAAGTAAGATGAAGAGTGCCCCCTTTTTTTTCTTCTTTTTAATTTTTTTTCCCAAATTTCTGGCCAACTTCCCTTTTTCCTGTGCCAGAATGTTTCCCTGAGAACCCCTGAACACAACACCCCAGTTTTTCACTTTAAAAATACGATCAGTCTGCAAGGAGATAGAAGGAATCTGCAGATTGCTACTGACTTACCAGTTAGTTTGGCATCATTTTCCACATGACCTATCTTGGGGGGATATTTTAACTCACATTCTGAGTGACACTTCCAAATGAAAACCTCAGTCTTTAATGGCTGACTTTGCAGGACTAGACAGTCTCATAATTTTGATCTGAGTAACATCTTGGTCTGATGTTTTTCATATTGCTATCCTTGTTTATAGCTAAGCCAGTGTCAATATACTTGTACTAAGGTCCCTCAGTCTACTGAAGAATAATTTATTTTGAATTTCAGTCTATCTTTTCATAAGGTGCAACAGGGGTTCAAAATACACACTAGCATTCTAGAATGTGGTTAGTCTTTTGGCAATCATCCACCTTCATTAGCTAAATGAATACTTAGTATATCCATCTGACAAATAATTACTGATTTTCAGGCAAAATTGTTCCCAATATCTGTAATCACAGCTAGAAATCTAGAATCTCACCAAAAGTCTCTGGATGTAAATGTAGATTTGATATTTCAAGGATAGAAATGATTGGTCAGAAAGGGAAATAAAACCATTGATCTTTGACAGAAAATATAAAGCAGATTCTGCCTTCCACATCCCTAATTACCTAGGAATGACTTGGGAATTCCATTTGAGCATAAGTCCAGTGGGAAGATAACAACATAATCTACATTCTCTTTGATCCTCAAATATTTGCCATCCTACTGGGATGATGATGTTTCTCCCTCTTTTGACAACAGAGAAAAGGAAAAGAACATTCTTCATCCGTTTGTGTCAAAGAATATATTCCACTAACACTTAAAATGCAGTTTTCCCCCATACTGAGTAAGCCGTAGTATTTAGCCTCCTAAAACAGCCTCTGGATGGAAGTGCAATGTGTTCCAATAGAGTTTGCTTTCACATGTGCAATTTGTTTGTGACTCATGAATCCCCATCAATATGCCTTCTGTAGAAGATGTTATAAATGCCATCAATCCTTATTTGTATTTGAATCACATGCATAAGGCACTGAGATTTCATAAGATACCAAGCAGATTTTGAGAGGACAGCAGTTTCCATCTTCGGAACCAGGGGGAAAAAAATAATCATTTATGTGCAAGATTTTAGTGAAAATTCAATGTGAAAGAGCAGCAGAAATCCCTGACAAAGCCTCCTCCCCTTCAATCTCTCCTGCTGCCTCTCCGTTGTCATCCTTCTTAAGTATCACCTCTCTTTTCCATCAGGACTGGCACTCAAGGATAACAGATGGCAGCCTCAAGATTGTAGCACCCTTTAATGTCTGCCCTTTACTGTCTGGCAAAAGTGTTGACATTTCTGCCTTGAATGAGAACTGAAAACATGTAAAAATATATTCAACATGAACATTCAGTGTCTAAGATGTTGTTTACACACTGCTAATGGGCTTTGACTTTAATAGAATGATCCTTAGGTCTGCAGAACCCACAGTCAGGTGTGAACTGGATATTTTCTTCGGTTATTTCCATAGAGAAATAACCAGCCTTGCTACCCATGGGCTTAAGAGATGTGAGTACTATTTCCATCAGCAAATACGAGGCACTGTTGTGGATTTTCTCGCAAGAATCAACCAAGCTGTAGGAGTACAATCTCCTAGAACTGCCCCAAAAAGCTTAGCCTCCTCATCTGGGAGGAGTCACTAAATGGGTAGGATCAGAAGAGAAAAAATAAGAAGCTCAGGTGTTATTAAACTCTGCACTTGAGCAGTTACTGAGTTTTAATACTCACCATCACAAGTTTTTGTCTTTAGTAGTGCACTGATGTTTGGAAGCTAAATTGTACAAATGGCTCTTTGTTGCTGAATGTTTGTTTGCCGTATTGAGCACAGAAACAATGGAGTGAATTGCTCGTTTCTAAGGGTAAGCTTCAGGGAAATCTCTGGAATTTTTTTTTTCTTAAAATAGGTAGCTGAATTCATCAGACCAGTATTTTCTCTAAAACATTCAACAGTCTCAACATACAGTGGAGCAGAGTTATGTCATCGTATTGGGCACTGGCTGAACGCCCCCCTGGCACTTTTCAAGAAAGCACTGCAACTCCAGCAACTCGTTTATAGCAATGATTTATTTCTGACGGACATTAAAAAAACCCTCTCTCCTCTTCATCATAAACTGTTAGATAGCTCTTACTATAATGGTTTTGAAACAGCATTTCATGTTTTGTATGTTTGCAGATTTTCTTTTTTATTATTGTCTTTTAATTATTCTCAGTTGTTATCAGTAGAAATTTCCCACTAACAATATACATGGCCCTTAAATCTTCAAATATGTGGAACAATTCGAGTCATGTGGGTGACAAAATACAGAACATAATTTACCAACAAATTCCTCTGACTAATGTATACTGCTTAAAGATTTAGCACAGAAGGACTACACATGTCTGGGAAATGCGTACTACTTTCTGCCTCCAAACCCTGTATTTTGACAGGCCATATTGTCTTGAGATAGAACGTCAGAAAAAGAATGAATAATTTAATCAGAAATAAATGAGACAAATTGTATAAGGGACAGTACATGGATTTCCTTCTTGAAAGCTGAAATCTGCCCATGCTTCATATGACTGGCTAACCATTCCACACTAAATGGTGAGCTGATCAGAAGCATGTTTCTTCCTCCTAGTTTTAAACCAAATAAATAAAACATTCAGATTGCTAGCAGATGTAGTGAGTTGTTCTGTGGATTTAAGGAGGTACATAGCTTTTAGTGCTTTTAATGAAAGACTGTAGGTTCATTTTAAAATTGAAACCGTTACCCAGTTGACCTGAACATTTTTAATATTTTTTTTATTCAACAAAATAGTGAAAACAGTAGGTTTACTTCCATAAAATATTATATAGACTTACTTTTTTGCATGCAAGCTTTTATCTAAAATAATGTTCCATACATTCCATTGCTTCTCTGAAAAAATTGAATGCCATTGTACCTCAGTAGACATCTCTCTTCTCTTCCTCAGCAACATGAAGAACTGTAGCACAGAGTTATTTTTAGATGTAGTGAGCAACATGAGAAAATCTGTGCCTTATTTAGGAAAAAATACATATTAAGAATTAAATGTGAATGGTCTCTTTTGATCAAAAGTGTTGGAATAAGCATGTGGGGTACAAATGCCTGATGTCAAGGCATGCTGTTCCTGCGTTTCCTAACTGTTCTTTCATATTTCAAATGCTGTTTTATTTTATCTTCACATTAGAACATGCTGAGTGATAGGGTTAGAGAGACCTAGTGGTTTTAAATTTGCACCTCTAAACCCTGTTTATTGGTATTTTGATGACATCTAGTGGTGGTGAAGCTGTTATCCAGGTTTCTGTCCTATGCTGATGTAGCAGGATCATTGCACTATGAAGAAATAAATGTGGGTGTAAGGCTGGCATTTCGTAAGCTGCAAAAGAAAAGACTCAGCAACCGGTCTTTTACTTCACTGCCTAATCATAGGAAACAGCTAACTTCTGGTACTTTCAAATACAAAGGAACTGTATTCTCTTGTAGATTATTTTAGGATTTCAAAGTCAGGTTCAAAAGTGGTAGCAAAATAGAAAACTAGACCCGGGTTTAGACGATACCATAGTGAATTCTTGCTAGCCAGCATGTTCTTCAGTCTCCACCCACTGCCAACAAGTTAAAAATATTGTGTACAAATTGGAAGTGCTTGCCTGCAATAAAGCAGTACCTGGTGCTGACAGAGTCCCATGGTGGTTTTGGATGTGCCTAAATGAAAGAGAACAAATCTCAGCTGCCCTAGTTGTGAATATCAAACCAGTTCTACATATATTAGATGGTTGCCTTTGTTAGAATTCACATACATATCTGCAAAATCGGTCTCAGGCCCAGTGCACGCAGTAAAAAAAAAAAAAAAAGGAATCAAGCTGTGAGAATTCTCTTTTCTCTCCCCCAGAGAATTAGTGTTGAATAGAGATACTTTGGCTGAACAGCACTATTTTCTACAACACAAATGTTTTATTTTTTATAAATATTTATGAGGAGTTGGCAGGGGAGGAAGAGGTTATATTTTGATGATTAGAAAAAACAGTGATTCAATAAATGACATTAAGTTACTGGCTTTTCTGCTTTTGTTTCAAAACTATGAATATGTAGTGAGAGAGCGTGTGAGTGTGTGTGTGTGTGTGTATGTGTGTGTTTGAAAGAGAAAGAGTGTGTGAGACAGGTGGCAGTGGGGTTGCTATAGCAATTACTTGTCACTAATGATAGGAGGGTAATTACTGCAGCAAATTCCCACATAGCTATTCAGCACACAAGTTAGACTCTTTCCCATCCTAAAATATTCTTTCTGTATGTGCAATATTACCTTTTTCACCAGATGGTTACTGGCTACATTTCTAAAATTCACAATAGTGTAAAACCAGAAGTTCATTAATTACAGTTTCACTGGAATGAGCCTCTAGTCACCCCCATCAATTCTGAAAGAGGCAGTGAACTTCTGTCTCTGGGGGTATACTTTTCTTAAGACGCAATACAAAACTTTGTTTTTCAGAATGCGTTTTCTAAGTTCAATGTCAAAAAAATCTTGAGGTCACCTTCAGTGTTGCATTCAAGAAATCGAGATTAGAATGTGATTGAGTCTGACTCATCATTTAATTGCACAAGATGTAAATCAGGTTTTTCTGCAGTGAACTAATAAAATTAAACTATTAATAACTGTGAAAACAACTACAAATCAGGCCATGTTTGAAGCAAAATAGACTCAGGTCTTGAGAGAGTCATTGACAGAGTTTCTTTGCAACATGTTCATTAGGATATTTTTCATTCTCTCTCTTTCCATGATTTGTAGCTTAACACCTCATGCAAATCAGAAAACAATCTAGACTGCATTTCATCCTTAGACTGGTTTATTCTACAGTGTTTAAATATTTCTAAAAGAATAAATATGAATGCAACTTCTTTGTTAAGATATAGAATGAAAGGTTTTGTTTACTATAATCAGCACTTACAAAATGGTCTCAAAATATGTGTATCTGACTTCCACAAAAACATGATGTTACCTGAGCTACAGTATTTCTTCATGATTCTCTCTATCCTTTTACCTACCTTTTAATGAAGAAAATATGGAGTCTGGACATTACCTTTTAATTAACTGGTGGCAAATATGTGGAATTACAAGGTGCTTTGAGAGTACATTTTTTGCCCCCTAGTTGGCTGGACTGATGATTTGAGGGAATACGCAATACTTGCTCTCTTTTCCAGAAGATGAAGGAATGAATTTCAGAACCAGGAGCTGGAAAGAAAGCACCTAGGTGGATGAGATTGTCTACTATGCCATAATTAACAAATGTCTGATGCACTCCTACTTCTGTATTTCTTTCCGACTCACTAGTTATGAAATTTAAAACTGTTCATCTCTCTGGTTATTCATATTAAAAAACAGAGCAAATCTGCTTAATTAGGCTTGGTTAACTTTCCATCCTTCAGACAAAATACTGTTAATTTTTTTGTATCTCCAACATTGCATGCTATTAATGTATTAAAAAAGGTAACTGTTGTTTATTTGGTGTACTAATAATGTTTGTAAAGACCTGTATAAAATGCAACTGTTTTCAGATATTTTTTAGAACAGTTATTTCAATTCGTAGATAAAAACAGGTGAATATGCTGGAAGTTAAAATCCACTTGCCAGCTGGTGACCTTGTACAGTAAGCAAAATAACACTTGCTGTAACAACATGAATAATTGTATGTTTAAATAAGGATTGTCACAAATTTGTTTCCTTTGTGTATGCTTCAGGTGAAGGTTGCTTTATAATCTGCTTCTGATGTGTGAATCAGTAAATCTTATGAATCAGTTTATCCTCAAAGACAGCACTTGAATTCCCAAGGATTTAATGAAAAGCACTTTCCATTTTTCTCACTAAAAATATATAGCTTGGTGCCAATTGAAATTCAGTGCACAGTGTACCCAGTAACCCTGATAATCAGTAAAAACATGTCAGAGAGCAAAATGGTTTCTCCAACTGAATGGAAATCTCAATGAGCAGTTAACCTACAATAGGAAGAAACTCATTACTAGGATAGCTTGCTGCCTTACAACACTTGAAAAGCTTATTAAAGAAATAATGACGTGACACCATATAAAATCCTGGCAAAAGTGGCAGGGAGGGTAATGACACATATTTCAGCTTTTACCAATACTTTTTTTTTGCTCAGAACAACAAATAATATTGATCAGACCACTACATATTATATCAATGTACAAGAATCACAATTTCTTCCCTAAAACCCCACACTGTTTTTATTGTTTCAGCTCTTTGACTCTTGCTGACATGAGTTGAAGTCCCAAATGGACTTCTGATCAGCAGGGTAGCTGATTTCAGAGCACAGAGAGAGAGAAAATGTGTAAACTTGGTGAAGTACTCCACAAGCTCCAGCTTGCAAACCTCACAGAGATTGCAGCCCATCCAGCTCGCAAGCTCTCACCTAATACAACATGCTGGAAGTTGTGAAGAAATGTGTTTAAGTATAAATAGTCTCTACTGGCTTCAGGAAGTAAAACTGTTCCCTTAGTTTAGTCAACACATTGCTTGCTGGCAAAGCTGAGAGGCCAATGTCCTAGGCTCACCAGTGATTTCTCCCTGTAAAATGAAAGTTAGCAATAATTGTGTGTATAATATTGTCTATTAGGTGGTGCATAAGGGCTTGCATTGTATGTACATACTGTAATTGTATAGAAAACATTACAGAGTGAGCCTGCTTTTAGCTTGATGCCTCATACAGTGGTAATTAAGGAGAACAGTCTTTTGATTTGCTACTATTTGCAGTTCTGCAGGAAAACTGAGTTTAGGCTATCTTGTGCTGTGCATTGTTGCCATGTTTAATCTTCTGATTCGCTAGGAACAATTACACACGACACCTATGGGGAATTTAATTGCTTCGCTCCTGCCTCTATGGCAATTGTAATTATGGTGCAGTACTATTTGGGGGGGTGTGGAGGGGGAAGAGAGAAAAAAAAAAGTGTGGGGCTTTTTAGAACATAGCACTGAATAATATCAAGGTTAGATTGATACAACAATATAGCTCCAAGAATTAGCTTCTAGAATTAACCCTCTGTTGCTTTTCCTGAGAGGCCAGACAAAATAAAGCACTGGTTATTGCAAATATTCTCATGTGAAGCTTTCCATTCAAGCCTATCAAATGCATGTACCCGCCCAATATATGTGGGAGTTAGCACAGCTGCTTTTTTTCCTCTCTCCTTCTCCAGCGGAGGAAACTAAGGCACAGAAATGTGCTGCCTGATTTGTCTTTATGAAAAATCCAAAGGAGAACAAATTAGTATGTGAGAAATTTTGAATTTCTAGCATTTCCAAGCTCCTTTCACTTTTAGTGGATGCAGCTTTGAAGGAAATATAATGGGCAAAACACATGACTTTTTAACCTATAAGACCTTTAAAAAAATCTATTAAATGGAACATAATAAATAAATGAATAAATGTTGCTGTGCACTATTCTGCTGATAAATCCTGTTGAGCAGAATTGAAGATGTCATTGTCTGAATCATACTGCATGATCCCAACCAAAGAAAGTTGTAGACAGGATTATCCTCTTGCATTCTGAAGGAAATTTTAAAGAGAATCCAAAGAGTAGTACTGTATTAGAATTTCTTTTATTCCTTGCAGAAAAGAAAAAATGATCACCACTTCATTTGCAGTAAGGCCTTTTGATTTCTTTTATCATCTAGATGATTTTCAGAACTGATCTTTGATGGCATTTCAGTTAGAAATTAAATCCTCATCAAGAAGTCCTCCAGTGGCTTCACAAGTTAACACTCTTTGAGATGTGGTGTACAGATCAAAATCAGAACAAATGCTCCACTGAATAGAGCCCCTTCAGGCTGAAGAACTCAATAATAATGCAGAGGTTTACTTGTCTCAAATAAACACTAATCAGACAGAAGTGAAATGCACTCACAATTCTCCATAAGCTAGCTGCCTGCCATAGTCCCCTTTAAATGATATACAACATGGCCAAATGTGACCTATAGATAGCAAAAAGGCAACCCACTCCTTTGGTATAATATACTGTACAAGAAATACATGTTTAACTGATAGGTTTTTCCCTTTGTAGCCTATCCAACATAAGTTTAGTCATGCCAGAGAAGGTATAATGCTATAATTGCCTGTATGAATCTTTGTAGCATTTAGACAATGTGCTGCAAAATTGAAGGTACACAGTACATACCCCTGCAGATCTGCTGCTGTGATTAACCTGAGAAATTTTCTATGAGAAAGAAAGTAACTAAGAGAAATGTGTTTTCTTCAGATAATTATCAGCTTCTTTTGAAACTGACATCAACAGAATTGACAAGATCTCTCTGAATGTCAAGATTACCTTTCTGGAAGTTTTGCATTCATTCTTATTAAAAGAATTTTTTTTTTTCTACATTGATGTTTTAAGTTTTTCCCAATTTTCATCTTAAAAAAGCAAAGGAGTTGATGGAAGACCCTTTCAAGGCCAAAGGGAATAAATCTCATACAAGAGCCAGTATAATTTTTTCCACACGGTATATTCTTTTTTCTTTCTCTCAGTAGCTGTAACTCCATATAGTTATATTTCCATATAGTTATGAAAATAGTTATAGCTTTTTCACTGAATTAGCACTTCCATGTGTGAATGATCCATATCCATTCTCCTCCCCTTTTATTATGTTGTAAAAGCCCTCTGGACTGGTACAAGATCGGTCTTCCACTCAGAACACAATCTCTGTGTTCACAGCCAATGTGATGATCTCCTGGACAAATAACATTGAATAAGTCACTTGCAGTCTTTGTTCTTTGAATTTTTCATTTATAAAGCTTTATCAACCAATATTTGCAAATTGCTTTGTGCTTCTGTTGTAGTTTAAAGTCATTTTCATCTTTACTGTACCTTAAAACCATGTTCTGACTTTGTTTCCTCCAAATTTACAGATCTAACCCTCAATCAAGCCCAAACTGCATCCCCTGTTTTGTAACGTTAACAGTGCAGGCATAGGACTAAAGAGAAGAGACTCCAAACAGTGAATCTGAATGCACTTTTGAACATGCTTTTCCACTGCAGATATTTACAAATGAAACCCTCTGATGCAGCATTTAATTCCCACGAGAAGTGCTATTCTCATTATATCTTCTGTCTGTATACAAGCTTCTGCTGTGTTACTTGTATTGCCATTTTCAGCAGGGACTCCGAAGAGAGAAAGGATAGGAACTCAGACAGAATTACTAAACTGAAACACAAAGATAATGAACTCTAATGCAACAGGACAGCAAATTAAAAGACTGGGAAGTTGTTAGCCCATGTAAAAATAGGAAGAAAAAGAGCTTTATTCCATACTTTTGAAGCATTCTTCAAAGCTCAGAGAGCCTACTAAACGACACAGTCCAGTTAATCTGCCTAGAGCTCCTCAGTTCGGCTCTCTTTACAAAAGAAATCCAAGCAGACATTTTTAAGAGCAATTATTTTTTTATGAAAAGGAAATAACTAAGACCTAGAAAGGCACATTAGGGGCTAGAAGACAACCAATCAGGAAATGGTTTAAAATGCCCATTCAGCTCAATTTGTTTTAAAGTATTTCAAACCCCCTGAATACAGCAAATTCTGCAAATAGCCAAGTGGCTGGGAGACGTAGTGCATATTGCCAAACAGATTTAAATGCAAAACCAAGACTCCTGTTTCTCAAAGCTGTGGAGGGTGATTATAACACTGTCTAGTCTTAAGGCAAAGATAGTCTCTCTGTTCTTATGCATTTCCTTACCAACGTCCTAATGTTCCCCTTCTGTGCAAATATACCTACAGAAGAACAAGCCTATACAGAAATTTGCTAGTTCCACAAATGGCATGGATTTGGCAAAATTGTGCCCTTTTTCATAACATTGTCAGCCACAAGCATTCAAGCATCATAAAACACCCCCTGTCCTTTGCTTTGGGACCAAAGTTATAAGATTTAAAATCATGCATTTAATAATACATTTTAGAATTTTTTTACTCTTCGTTTTGAAAACTCTAGTGAAAATCTATATAGTACTTCTTTTTTTTTTAGAAACATGAAGTCTATGGATTTGTATTTTTATTAAAACAAATCCTCAGATTCCCCCTCTATACAAATAATTTTAGCAGCTAAAACATACATGTATCACAAGACTATGATAAAATCTGGACGATGACAATATTGGATCCATGGGCTGCACTTTAGTTTTATTGTTCCAGAAGTGAATGGGTACTGTCATATGAAAGGGTACAAATCTATTATAATCCTGACCTTTTCAAGTAACTGACACTCTGAAAATGTTCTGACACTTATATGGAATTGGGGGAATTTTATTTTTATTCTGGAGAAAGATAAGCCATCTAAATCTCTTAGTATGGATAGGAACTTGAGAATTGAAAGAAATTAAGGCAATGTTTCCAGATTTTTGTAGGGTAAAAAAAAAAAGCACTACCACTCAGGAAACCAGATACTCGGCTGCGTCTGCAGGTTATGGAAAGCTGCGACATAATCTTTCTGCAGAATGACAGAATCCTTACAAGAATATTTCTAACGAGACTATTGATTGCAAAAGCACATTTTCTTTCCACTTACCCACATTTTGTGATTTTAAAGGCCTACACAATAACGGTGAAGTATATTAAGCTTAAAACCCAGTAAAAGCTGCATACAGAATACCTGATATATGATCAAAGGCAAGCTATTTGAAAAATTTCATAAGCAACCTCAACGATTTGAAAGATAAAGTAAAATCATCTATTAAGAGATAATATGTGAGATAATGTCTGTTAAATAAAAATTACTAGATGGGTATTAAAACAGAATATGAATATAGTCAAATGGCAAATATCAGGGGTTTTTTTCTAAGACACATGGAAACAGTTTCAGATTTTCAGCGAGGAAGCACCATGCGACACACAGTCAAAGCAGTCAGCTTCCATGTTTCAGCACAAGTTTCTCCACATAATGCAAAGAACAGCAGGAGTTTATTAATAAGCATGTAACGAGAAGAAAGGACTGCTCTGATGACCACGGCTGAGCAGAAAAATATTCTTTCTTGGATTTCATAAAAGGGTACAAAAGGTTTTTTTCTGATGACATATTTTTGACATTAAAGAAGAATTAGGAATTATTATGACATGGTGGGAATTATGCCCCCTTTTATTTGTAGGTGCAAGTTGCAAATTCATAGCAGTGTTTTTCTGGAATACTAGCCACCCTTCAGAGTGTGAGACAAAAGTCTCTGAATGCAAAACCCAAAGATGGGTCCCCATTATCTGAAGAAAAATGTGGGGAAGAAAAACACCTTAGCTAACTTAATGACATCCAAATTATGATATATGAAAGGTATAATACTGAAAACCCTTTGAAACACCTGTATTACATGTAAGATCTCATAACCATTCAGTCTAAGCAAAAGCTGATCGTGACTGAATTCTCAGGCTTGTGACTGGAAGATCACTGTTTACCACAACAAAGCAAAACTGTTCAAGAAGTGTTACGGAGCAAGAGCTGTAAGTAGGTCAACACAATTCCTCTTGGCAGAAGTCATGTATCAAAGATAAGGGAATAAACCTTCCACCCCAATAAGGAGAACGTAGTTGCAAGACATTGATGTGAAAACAGAACTATGGCAAGAATGATAATTGCATGTAGAAGAAATATTGTGACTTCAACCTTTTAAATTAATTGTGAAGTGCTTCATTCCAAGGTCACGATAGCTATTCTTGCAGAACAGTCTGGTTGCGCTCATTCCTGAGGATCAATCCTGCAAAAATCACCAAAGCTAAAGAAAACTAAAGCTAATACAGTTTACAGTCATGTCAGGACACTCAAAATACCACAGCCTATGTTCATTCACTGACAAATTGTCACCTAACTACTAATAGTGAAAGTCTTTGCATGCACAGCAAAGAAATGCTAGGATAGAAGCCTAGATGCATGAATTGTTTGAATGATAAAGCATTGAGATTCCATATTTAAACCCTATGAAGAAATATTTAGTGGAATATAGAATTACTGTCTACAAATCTGCCTGTCTCCTGGACTGTGCTACTAAGCGATTTTATTGGGCATTTGTTGCCAATTTTATTTGGCGTTACATTTAGGTTTCATTTGCAGTAAATGGTAAGCAAAATGAAGTCTCAACTTCAATGTTCAATTAATTTTATTTAAACATTAAAATAATGTACTGTTTCATGGAATCTAGCTTCAACTGAGTCAGATTTTATATACTTTTTGTCATTATCTTTTCCTATCCTTCAAAGGATGTTTCAAGAAAAATGTTTATAAAGACCTTGTTTTGTTCCGCTAACCCTGAAAACTAAACATGTTTCATTTATTTTTAAATTAAGTGAAAATTAGCCAGGTGTGATAGATAAGTTTTCTATACACAGGTCTAAATATTGACAAAAGGAGATGTGTCACTGGAAAAATCATCAGTCTAGCAATTATCACGTTAGCATGTTAAGCGGAAAAAGATGTGAAACTTCCAAATGTGTCAATACAGATTATTTCATTTCCACCAGCTATCAGCTATACTGTGAACATCAGTGCCTTAGTGTCTACTCAGCAGCAAGTTGGTTTTTGCAAGCAAATATCTTAACATGACATCCAGAATTGCGAGATCTCTGGCAAAATCATGTCTATCCCCTTCAGAAATAGTCTGTCAAGACATTTTAGACATTTCTAGAAGGACAGATAGCACAGAGATAGAGCCAGAGGACAGGGACAGGAACAAACAGTCAGCTCTCACAGACATGGCAGTAACTTTCAGGTCTAAACCTGAGTGGACAGGGAACAGAGAAGAAGGAGCTGGTCACCACATGCCCAGAGAGGAAATAGTGGCAAAAAAAGTGCTAAAACTCTTTTTAATAGTAAGTCCAGAAACCAGCTGTGATTTTAACAGCTGGTTTTGCCAAATTAAATCAAATCTCCTTCAGTACAGTCTTGGTCCTTTCAGTGCCTTTTAGTTTTAGGCATTCTTTGCCTAAAACTTAAATGAGATTGGCAGTCAAAGAATGCTTTTTCTTCACTTTCTTCCAGTCTCTGCTGCTCTTTCAGATTCCCTACATATTAATAATTTCTCATAGAAGGAATGTATTTGCCATTTTCATAATCTAGTCAATATCACATTATTTGCAAGTCTGTTTAACCTTTTCTATTGCTGCTCTCCTTCAAAAAAATTTCCAAGAAGTTAAATTAAGGTGCCTTGATTAATGAATAGCAGGCGAAGTGAGAAAGATAGAATACTGATTCATGTAGTTGAACAGGGTGCATTTAAAACATATATTTTTCTGTACAATGTAAATAATTAATTTCAAGAGCCCTGAGTAGACTAGTGCCTAAAATAGGTTTTACGTTCTAACTCTTTCTCTGATGAATAATAGCACTGGCAATTTTGTAGCAGTCTATGAGAGCCAGAATCACAGGAGAATAGCTCACAGGACGCATTTATTTTGGAGGGGGTACTTACAGAAAGTTCTCACCCCAGTGAGAACAAACAGCATGAGATAAATACACTTGAGACCAGTAACATTTTCTTGCAAAGATCTCATATAATCTCAGAATTTTTAATACAATTTTTAAAAAAATATTTCTGGAAAGTCAGCATTACACAATGTGTGCTCAAAACATATTTTTTCAGCATGAGCAGCACCTCAAACGATGCCTGAGATGTCTATAGAGAAAGTGCCACCGATTTCATTGACTTTGGCCCAGACCATTTCTGAATGACTCCAAGTCACATGTGGAATTTGTATGGGTACTTTTCTTAAGAGCTACAGTACACGACTATTGTTTTCTGGCTAAATTATATCCCACCTTTGCAGACTCCTCTAGGAGGCCCTGTAAAAATTATGTGGGCAAGATAGAATTTATGATGTAATTTGATCACAGAAATCCAGTTACTGAACTTGTTTATGACTTGTTTATTAATTGCACCATGGTCTAGTAGACCTTTTTAGGTGAAGAACAACAAAATCTTCTTAATTTTATTTGAACTGCTTTTTCCTTAGAAACATCCTTATTTTATATTTTAAGCCTCTTTTGCCTTAGATATGAATGAGGCAGGCTTTTGGTAGGATAGGGCAAACATTATTCAAAACTTAAAACTACTTTTCCAAGGAAACAAATCTGCATTTGCACATCATTAAGATGTATTACCTTCCCATCTATTTCGTTCAAACTTCTTTGACTTCTAAGAAAGAATTCTCAAACACATAAAACAGTAACAAAGAGACTACTTTCAGATAAATATCACAATTTTTATGTAAAATGCCTTGATGAACAAATGGGTTTTTCTATTTTTCATTGCAAACAGTTTGTATGGTATTAAATTTAAGGTATTGCAATCCTCCCATTCATCTCTTTCTCAACATCCTCAAGAGTCCAGGGCCTGCAATCTCCTGACACAAATAAGAAGTAGTTCAAGATAAAATTTCAGAAGCAAACAAAAAAGATATTTTAATATTTCCGTTATATCTTTTTTTACTCTCCCTTGGTGCTCAGCATCAAGCAAGATTTGGCCCCAAGTCATGGAGAATTTAGGCAATAGTTTCCCCATGCTTAAATTTTAAAAGTAGTTGCCATAGCAACTGCCAGACACAGCATATGGTGTGTCTGTTACCTCCAAGATAACAGAGCAAGTTCTAAAGAATTTTCTTTACAATATGTTACGAACCTTTGTACTTTTTACAATTTTTCAGAGTGCAGTATAAGGTACTGTTGTTCCCTGACATTCTCTTCAAGTGGAATGCTCATTTTGTAATTCTCTGTTTCATATTAGGGAAATATTTCCCTCTCTCATTTATATTTTTATTCACCCAATATTCAGCAAAACAAGAAAGAATAAAGTGGGGGGAAGAGACATCTATTAAGTTCAATCTAAAGATCCTAATTAGTTTTGTTACAGTGTTCCCTTTCCTTCACAGTGACAATCCAAAAGACAAAAAAAAAAAAAAAAGAAAAACAGAAAAAGACACAAATCTTATTTAGAACTCCTCTACTATACAGATGCCGGGCATGCAGACATTTTGTGGAATGTTATCCAGCCTTCAAGTCTTTGACTCCTATACCTGTCCAGCTTCTCATCTCAAATGAAGATTTAATATCTGTGCAAGGCCTTCTCAAACAAGAGGAACTGAAAAACACACCTGTCAGCTCTTGTTTGGTAGGTAGTAGATTCCCCATGTATAGCAAAGACCTATGTTGCAGATCCCCTTCCAAAATGGTTTGTCTCTGCTGTGTGTAGCTCCTGCAAAGAAAACCCCTAGGACAGCTTGTAGTTGGGATGACGGTACCTACCCTCCTCCACACACTGAGATCCCACTGTCCAGCAGAGCTCTCAGCAGTTCAACCTTTCAATGCTTGCCTTGCTTTCCAAAAGCCCATGCAGACTCAAGAAATAAGGAAAATAGTCCTTTATTCCTCCTTCTGCACCTTTGTGGTTGTATAGACCGAGACAGGATTAAAAGAATAGTTACTAGGATACATAATAATGTTCTGCTCTACAATCCTCTATCTCCTGAGTCCTTCATTCTGACAACTTTCTGCAATTCAGGCACTTCCTGCATAAATCTTCTAAAAAATTAAAAAACAAAACTTCACCAAAACAGGATGTAATAGTACACATTTAACTCTTCCCCCTGAGGAGAAGTTAAGAAAGGGAATGAACCATTCGTTATACACTTCACTTAATGCACAACTACAAGATGCTGACACTACTCCGATGAAGAACACAAGACAGTTTAGCAACAAAGAAAAATATTTTAAAGGGGACTTTGCATGTTTGTTTTTTTTTTCTTTTATTTATTCTGCATTTACCATGGTTATTTCTCAAGGGAAGGGTAATCATTCTGTAATTGGATTGCATGTAGTTACCTTCAAGTAATGCCCGTTTTGCAAAGAAATGCTTATATTTATTTAACAAGATTCATTACAGCAATTTACAGTGGAAATGTATTGTTTTGAAATCCTCTTCTGCTGCCTGGTCAAGGGGAGAGAGAGACTAAAGAGCATAGCAGCAGGTACTATTTCTGGGCAATAGCTTTCAGTGTAGCTTTCAGTGAAGGCTGGATGATTCTGCTGTGGTGAAAAAAAGAAGACATTTTTGCTGCTAAAAAGAGACTAGTGGCAGCATTTTTTTTCCTAGTGATAGCAGTTGAAATTAACTAATAACCATAGTTACAGTAAAAGCAATGGTAGGAACTTCAGATTTTTGCTGCTAAGTAGCATATAACAGAGGAGGGTCACGTGTGAGTTGCACCTCATCTTGGGCATGCATTATCGATTTATTAGTCTGGAGCATTTAAGAGACGAAAATTACTCATGGTGTCCTGACTGATTCAGGGATGGTGAGAAAAATGTGATAAATATGCTACTTTTTTAAAAAATATTGCAATTATTATCTATAATGTAAAAATCGAGATGAAATGAAAATTCTGTAATGTAGGAAGATACAGATGCCACTCGCCATGCCTCACTTTTATTTGTGCTGTTGACAATATCAGAGTACGTAAGTAAATGATCAGTTAGAGTTACTTCAATGTCCAGGAATGCCATGTTTCTCTTAAATTGTAATTTCATAGGTTCTTACGGCTTAGTTTTTCTTGCCATGGATGGCATTATTTGTTGCATTGGACATACACTCAACTTCAGGGTCTCCACAAGTTCCTAAAGAAACACTCATTCACTTCCTTCTTCTGAAACAACCTTCTTCCACTTAATTCTGATTTTTTCTAGTTCTGCTCTTAGCAACCAACCAACAATCTCCACAAACACTGACTGGCTGTACCAGCCAGCCACCAGGCCACACAGTGTACAAGAAGGGGCAGAAAGAAGCAGTACATTCAGTCCTGAGAAGAATAAAAAAGGGGAGATCTTAATGACCTTCTTGCTTCTTGCTTTGACTACTTACTAAGACGATACGGAAGAATGGAGCCAAAGTTCTTCTTGGGGGGCACAGTTATAGGATGGGAGTCAGTGTACACAAATTGCAACATGGGAAATTCGTAGGAAAAATATTTTCATCATAGCCAAACAGTGAAACAGGTTTCCCAGAGAAGTTGTGGCATTGCCACCACTCAAAACTCAATCAGGCAAGGTACTGAGTAACCTAATTAAGTTGGTGCTGCTTTGAGTGGGGCCAGACGACCTCAAAAGTTCTCTTCCAACTTAAATTACGTTGTGATTCTGTGATTCTATTCAGTGCAGGAGAGCTCAGCAGGCAGCATTTGCCATCGAAAAAACTACTCTAATTGAAAATCTGAGTATGTCTGACAGAATAGGTCCCTCTAATAAGTGAAAGGGTGTAGTTTGTGCCATAGAGGGAGAGGTTGGTATTGTTCTTTTTTGGATGGCTTTTTTCTTTATTAGCATAGAGCAGGTTGAATTTAGTAAAGTTATTCCTGGTGGAGTTACAAATAGCAGAGAATCAGCTCCTAAACACGAATTCAACAAAAATAAAATAACTGCTAACTTTCCTTTCAGTATGGCTTATTCTATTTCAGGAAACATAGGACCCAGTAAGTTATATGCAAAGCCCCTCTATAATTAACTGTAAGTGAAGTATATCACTACAGTGTATTAGTGACTTGATATAAACATATTTTCCTCCGGAATGGTTATAAACAGGCACACCATAACCTCATTTTCAGCTTTTTTTTCCACATTATAAATTCATTTTTCTCTTTGCAAAATGTCACTTCCTTTCCAGCAGGTTAATCCCAGGAGGTCTGGTAACTACAATTACTCCATTTAAATATTCCACAGATCTGTCAAGACTCAAAAGAATTCTGTAGTGTCAGTTTAAATATAAATATATATAATTCTAGTTAATAGTCCTCACTTCAAGTCTGTTATGAAAACTGTATTACTCATTCAGTGTGTGTGATGTTGTGTACGTATGCAGCATTTGTTGCAGCATTTTCATTGATTTATTGGTTAAAAAAAGCAACCCTACTAAAAGCAACACATCAGTGACCTCATGCAGAAAACAATGCTTTTCACAGGTTAACTGGTCTATCTATAAGTTTTTTTCTAATTACTTAAGGGAAAAGCACCAGAAATTTTGTAGCTTTTCATACAGAGAAAGCTGAAAATGTATATGCTACTGTAAAAACAAATACCATCAAAACATATTTGATGCTTTACATGTCTATACGTTTCTTTACATTTCCATCTAAAGAAATTACTTTCATTTACCAGTGACCAGAACTGTTTTTCTTGGTGGGTGGTAAGGAGGTTTGGAGAAGTTGACAATTTTCTGCTACCTTATAAATAGCTTGACATGCTACACCGTTAAATGGCTTCAAAACTAAAATTGCGATGTTAATCAAAAATAGAACACAGTTTATTTTCTTTAAAGTTTAATGTGCTCATCAGTTGTTTATTTACTTATCCTGCTAGAACAGCCTTTGCAAAACAGGTAGAAGTGTAGCTGTTTTTCCAACAAAAGTTTCAGAGTAGCAGAGCGAATACCCTTATGCCCAGCAAACACAACTAATACCAATGAATAGCATTTTGAAGCTTTTAATCTCCATGACAACCCACCTCAGATTCTTCAATAAAATGCCACAAACATACTCTTTTATACACACCTACCATGTGTTCATAAATATCACCAGTGTTGTGCATCTTAAAACCACATATAATAATATTGATGTCTTTCTCTTGGAAAAGTAATCAGCTGGCACTCCAGATAAAACTTCATTTGTATCCTTCTGCTTACATTAGCTGTTGAAGAAACGGTTCAGTTGAATAAGAAGACAAAGAGATACATATAAAATATGGCTCAATCAGATCAGAACATTCGTCAGGTTTGGCAATTAGTGGGAAAAATACCTGATATATAAATAAATTGTTAGAATTACTTCAAATATCTACACACCAGAATCACAATTCACACAACAGAACTATTTGCAGTACTTTTTCTGTCTCAGAAGGGAAATAGTTGACTTAAATATTACAAGCAAAATGCTCAGTAAGCTGAGTAAGGAACTAATTCTTGATATGAGTCACATACTGATGTAAATGTTGCTCACGTTAATGTTGGAAAAATCATGACAAATGTTTAAAAAACTATCCTAAGACCAAAGTTCCGTTTAAGCCACTCTGGGAAATGGGATGTTACAGACATCTACCAACGTAAAGGAAACAGGTACCCACTGCCATTTGCTCAGCATTCACAAAATTCCCCAATTACAGTCCATTATCTTGCCTGTTGTGTTTTTCAGCCTGGTTCCCTGGGCCACCCATGCTGTCACAGCTGTAACATATGTGCTGGGGAGATGCATGGCACCGGTGCAGAAAGCAGTATTGTCACGAACGAAAGAACACTGTATGCTCAGGCCTGGATGCAGGCCTGCCAAACTTTTACATGCATGGCCTCAATGGCTCAAGGTAGCTGTGATCCACACCTCCTACAGCCTCTGTCTTTGAAAGGCAGTGTGCCCCTTGCCCCAGCCCTCTGGAGCCTGCACTCCAGCACATCTTGCCAGCATTTCCACATAACCTGTTTTAACAGTCTCTCGTATCTAACACCCCTACCCAACCACACAGACTTTATTAGTCATGGTTAGTTGCATGTATTTTAAATACAGTGGTACCTGTTAAGTCACTCTGTGAGGTAACAGCTGATGAACTGGGCAGATCTCTTTTTCCTGCCTTTTCCCAGGGTGTATCAAAGGGTAGCTTACCATCAGCATCAATTTTGGGAAAAGCACTTTTCCCAGAACGCACAAAGGAAAAAAAAAAGTCAAAAGCAGCTTTCAGCTGTGGGAATCAGCCTTCTCTGTGGCACACCAGGCCACCCCTCATGTCTGCTCATCACAAGATGTTCTATCCCAATTTTTATGGTCAGTGCACAGCACATGACATAAATACCTGTGAATCTGCCTGTCAGTCTGGAAGCACAGGTGATAAACTCAGCTGAGAGAACTCTGAAATAGCACCAGATATCTTTCGTGATAGACATGAACAAAAATTCTCTGCATTTTCCTCTTCTCTGGTCCCTTCTACCATCCCTGCACTGAACTCTACTACAGAACAACATCATATTTATAGAGGCCCAAAAGCTGCTTCATCATATCTATATTTCCATGGTATGTCACAGCATCTGAATGCCTTAGGATGGACTCAGGGCCTGTTGAAGATCTTCAGAGTGCATATGAATGGCTTGGTCCCTAAAAGAGTCTCAGAAAGCATTACGGATGCAGCCTAGTTGGCTCCTATACTTCACTAGAAGATATATAACAGAGTTGTGCTTCTGAAAATGTGAGGCAGCAGGGGATCTTTGCAGTCTTGGAGTAACCAGTGCTGCACTATCTGGCTACTCTGCAGACATCCTCCAGCAGTAATCCAGCAGATATGTTAACTCTGCCTATTCATTTAAGATTAACTGTAAACTCTGCAATAAAAACACCGGTTTTAATATCAGCACAAACTTCTGCTTTTACTTTAGGTGTCCATTCAAAAAAAAACAAAGCTTCCTGCAGGTCAAGTACATCTTCTATAATGTATCAATACTAACAAAGCTGTGTGTCCCAAAAACCTCCAGTGTGGTCAACCCCCTTCCCATGACACTATCAATAGTGAAGACATATTGTGCATTCTAAAATGGCATTGCATTACTGTCAAATAAAGGTAACTTCCTTAAGTTTCATAGATAAGTGCCAAATTATTTATTTTCAGACCTCAGTACATGAAGTTTGCAGCCCATTTCACTGCAAGATAACAAAATGGGTTTGTCAAGACTTATTCCTCAAAATTTCTTGCTTTGCCCTGTAACTTCCTCATATAATACTTGCCTTGCTTGAGAGGCTGCAGTATAAAACAGAAACTCATCTGCCTTTTAATTAGACATTTCTGCTCTGGCAAAAGGACAGAAAATCTAAAAGCCCAAAACTTAATTCTTTCCCTGAAGAAGATTTAAATATTTTCTCATACTAAAAAGGTTTCAGGGTGTCAGGGATATATACATGATTTTACAAGGCAAAATGAAACTTTCCTACAAAAAAAAACTCAGAAAAAAAAAACCCTGAAATTATTCTTCTTCTAGCCTTTCCTCTCTGATGGTCAATTGTATCACTTCAAAGTTTTCATCACCCTTCCTCCCTTAAAATGACAACAGAAGTTACCAAAAGAAAATGTATAATATATGTAATGGCCTTTGATTCATGTTGAATGCCACTTGCAGTGTAAAAATACTAACGCTTGATTGTACTGTCTAGACTGAGCATCTGAATTTCATATATAGCGCTTCCCTGAAATGCTTTATTTTGTAAGCCAGTACTAATGATGCCAAGAAGCACTCAAACTCAAATCACATTATTTAGGTATGCATTACTCATACACAACAAACAATAGGAGTTATCTTTTATCTGCATTTCTAAAATGTAGACAGTCCAAGGTTGGGGAGCGAGAGACACCACTAGAGCACAAATCATTGTAGAACATAAACCTATAGAGATTAACCTTATTGTTTTTTCACTGTTTCTTAAAAGCACTGCTAAAATCAAATTTAAAAGACAGTGAGCTGGACTTCTCATGGTCCTTGAATATAGCTAAGAGTAGATTAAAAAAGTCACAAGTTCAGAGACACTAACTCATAATAATCATAATGATTATATCAACCGCATTGGTCACAACTTCATTTTAGATAATAACCTCTGTGAACAGGTAGCAAAAAACTTTCATTTCCACCTGTGTTTCTAAGGGAAATCTAATACAGGGACCACAGGTTTTACATGGAATTAGCAGGACCTTTGAGCTGCCAAGACTCAGTGCAGGTTATTAGAAGATTCAGCCATGAAATTCATAATAAAAATAAGCACCTTCTTCCTACTGAATGAGTTTAAGTTTTAAACCAATACTTCACTTTTTAACAAAAAATGTTATATCTGTTCATTTTGTAACTACTGCATCACAGTTAATTCTCAAGTCAAAAATACTGCTTGTCTAGGATCATAATGACATTTACAAGGCCTACAATTAAATAAACAAAAGATACTTTACCATCTTTCAGTGTCTTGTCCTTGTAAAAATTGCATACCACACTTCTACAGAAATGTATCTTTTCTTCTGTTTAGTTTATTACTTGCAGAGAAGTTTTACATATCTTTTTATGTCTTGCAGCTGTAGTCTCTAAACTATATGCAGGTACTTTCAATGAAAAGATAAAAAACTATAGTGGGAATAGCTTTACTGTCATATTTTTGCTAGTGGGTGTGAGAAGTGATTTAACTTACAGGTACTGATTATTTAATTGTATTGATATAGAGCATAGAGCCTACCATGACTAGTGAATCATTCAGACTGACAAGAGGAGGTGTAAAAGCTCTTCTTGCTTCTATTCTGCCACATCCTTCCAGTTTTACAAAAGAAAAAGCTTTATTCACAGGTGGGGGTTAGTAAGCCATTAAAGTTCTTGATAACAGCTATGAATGCATAAAACAAACACATCAAACCCATACAGTATAATTCTGAAATTGATTGGATAATCAGCCAAACTATTCCAAGAGATGACTATATCATCAGATGCACAATATACTTCACTCTGAGCCTACGTATGTTTTAAAAATAATCTCTGTAAACTTTACAAAATTAAGCATATAGAGTGTGTTCTGTTTCATTTGTTAGTGTGTGACCTTTATTCAATACAATTGTTATATAAACCCATTTACTTGTTTAGATTGAAAAAGATATCACAAACTGTTAAAGTTTTATCTCCATCATGGTGTATGAAAGTAATCATACTATGTAATTTTAAACCTATGGCCATGCAGCAGTAGTTGATTAAAAGAACCTGAATTTAGTCTGCAAAATAATTGTTCTTTGGACAATACGTAACCAAAAATTAATGAGTCAGCAGTGTGCCCTGACAACCAAAAAGGACAACTATGTCCTGGGGTGCATCGGGCAAAGGATCACCAGTGGGTCAAGGGAGGTGATTGTCCCATTCTACTCTGCTCCCCTTGAATACTGTGTACAGTTTGGGCACCACAATATAAGAAGGATATTAAGCTATTGGAGAGTGTCCACAGGAGGGCAATGAAGATAGTGAAGGGCCTTGAGGGGAAGCCACATGAGGAATGGCTGAGAGCACTTGGTCTGTTCAGCCTGGAGAAGAGGAGACTGAGGGGAGACCTCACTGCAGTTACAACTTCCTT
>JAWWMP010000165.1:36119020-36147815 GCA_035047865.1 Dendrocincla tyrannina
CCGGGGTGCGGGGGCGCGGCTCCGGGCCGGGGTGCGGGGGCGCGGCTCCGGGCCGGGGTGCGGCACCGGGCAGTAGCCGCGGGGTGAGCTGGAGGCCCCGCCGTGTGTAAAGTCGGACTCCGGGAGAGTTCCTTTGTTCCTGCGCTGGCGATACCACGTGTGCCCCATACCGCTTCTCGTGGGATTGTTTTGGTTTGTTTTTTTTTCTTTTTTCATTGTGTACTTAAAGCCTTCAAGCACCTTAAGCCCCGGAGCAGTTAAGAGTTACAGGATTTTGCAAAACCTAAATACCCATCCTGAGGACTTTTCTAGCTTGGCTAAGCAAAGTAGTTACATCCTAGTTACACTGTTTTTATGGGCACTGGCGGCAATGTGTTCGTTCTCGCCTTGCAAACAGGCTGATAGGGAGTGGCATTGTTCCTGTTGGAAGCCCTGTAGTGCCTGTGCATGGGCCCTCAGTGTTGTTCTCGCGTATCTCTTAGCGTGTAAATTTGTACTTCGTGGTCATTTCCATGAAACAATTGGAGAGAACTAGAAGTAATTGCAGGTGGGGGTGGTATAGTGATTTTTCCCTCCCCCGCCCTGTTTTGCTGGAGCCAAGGACGGTGGTTTTCTTGTCTCCAGCCACATATGTGCCTTTTCCACCTGGTAAGGCTTTTTACAACAAAATCTGGTCTTGTGTGGTCAAATACAGGTAGGGGTTTTTTGTATTATCTTAGGACATTGAGGACTGTGAAACTGACAGTGACCATCCTGGGGAAACCCCTAAGAAAGGGAACCTGTGTGAGCTTTGTGCTTGTCTTTTACTCCCTTTGTAGCTGATTAAATATATTTATTCCTTTGCAATTTAGAAAGAGGGAAGTGTGTTTCTGTGAAAACTGTGATCGGTTATTTCATCTTACTGTTGGTGTGATATTTTTAGGAGCCTCTGCTAAGTTGGTTGTGGTGCTTTTTGGTTTGTTTTCTTTTTAGACCGTTGTCTGGCAAAGGTCTTTTGTGTACAACTACTCTGGTCCTCTAAAAGTACGGTGGCATAGAGTAGTTGCCTTATGCCTGAGACTTCTGCCTCCCTTTTATTTATCTTTCTTTCTCAATACAACTCCTATCCTAAAACTCCAGTAAAATGGCTGCAGTACTTTATTTGCAGTAGTTTGGATTAGCTTGAGGCTTCTTCCTGAAGGTGATACCCGGCAGTCATCAAAACTAAGTACCAGACCACCGAGTCTGTCAGGCTTCAGGTATGGACCTTGGATTTGTTACCGGCTTCTTTCCTGCTCATTTCAGCCTGTGAGGAGGGAGTTGTCTGCCTACGTGAGGTCCTGCATGGATCTGCGGGCAGTCACCCATGATTCTTTGCTTGCGGAACTTGGTTAAAGCTTTCAGCTTCCTAAGGGAAGGCAAGTCAAAGCTCTACACATATGTTCCTAGAAGGTTTTTGAGAAAGAATGATCATCTCAGTGCTGCAGTGAAGAAACAAGGGATTTTCTTTGGTTTTTTGTTTTTCCAAGATGGTCTAGGACGCATGGCATGACTCACAGTAAAGGGCAGCTCATGCGATATTTGAAAGAAGTGCGAGTTAGGTCGGTGTTTTTAAATAAATTATTCTCCACTCCGAAATGTTAAATAGATAGTTCCAAGGGATGTAAATTCCCCTGTATGCATGTCCCAGTTTTGGATTCCCCACTTTTTTTTTTTTTGTTGGTTTCTTTGTTTGGCTTTTTTGTGGATCAGGATTTCTTTTCCTAGGCCAGGATCCTGCATTTTCTCCAAACAGTGGAGACTATGTTCATAGTTATGTCACTATCTTACAAAGTTTTTTTTGTTTCCAAGTTTTCCATGTTAGTGCAATCTTTATTTAAGCAGAAGTCACAGTTACTACATAGGTTCTCCTCAGACCATTGTTTTTGATGCTTAAAATAAGTAAGAACTCTTCTGTACAATTACATTTGTACATAATGAGCTGTTGCATTGGACTTTATTTTCTCTTTCAAAATTAAAATATATTGTTTGTTAGTTTGGAGGAGTATTTAAAAGTTGCTATATGTTTCATTGCCCAGAAAAAATATTCTTAGACCATTTGCATCCTGCTTTCTGAACCCCTGTCTCTCACAATAACAGTCAAGTTCTAATATTCTTTTATTATAATTCCTGCTTTTAGCTTACTGAGTTTATGCTCTTTTTTTCAATTTTAAATAAAAGGTAAAAGCAGTATATAATGGTCATTAATGCACTGGATGTATTTAAGACCTCCTTTCTTTTTCATGGCAGACAGCCAGAAGAATTCAGGATGAGTAAACCAAACAATTTTGATGCTCAAAGCACATGTAAGTAAAGTTTTTGTTAAATAGTTTCAGAAATATTTAATCTGTATATATAATGCTAGTTATAACTGGTTTTATTTGGACTCAAAGAACAGGTGGGTTTTCAGTAATCAGTCCAGTTCTGGCCTCCTCAGTACAAGAAAGACAAGGACCTACTGGAAAGGGTTCAGCAGAGGGCCACAAAGATGATGAGGGGTCTGGGGCATCTCTTATGAGGAGAGACTGTGGCAGCTGGGCCTGGTTAGTCCGGAGAATTGAAGATTGAGAGGGGATCTCATTAATAAATACAAATATCTCAAAGGCAGGTGTAAAGGTGATGGTGCCAGACTCTTTTCAGTGGTTCCCAGTGACAGGACAAGGGGTAATGGCCATAAACAAAAGCACAAGAAGTTCCACCTCAACATGAGGAAGAACTTCTTTTCATTGAGAGTGGCAGAGCACTGGAACAGGTTTCCAGGGAGGTTGTGAGTCTCCCTCTCTGGAGACATTCAAGCCCCACCTCGACAGGTTCCTGTGTCACCTGCTCAAGGTGACTCTGTCTTGGCAGGGGGATTGCACTGGATGATCTTCAGAGGTCCCTTTGAATTCTGTGAAATTGTGTTGAAACCACTTGTTTCAGGAGATTAAAAAGAAATAAATTAAAAGCTTTGTTGGATTTGTTTGCTGTAATTGGAATATTTTAAAACAGTATTTTCTGCAGATATTTTAAGAAAGTAACCTTGTGAATTCAGCTGCCAAATCACACAGAGCTGTGTTTGAGATGTACCATTCAGGACTTTCTTAGACTGAAGCAGTACCCCTGTTCTTGTCACTATTATGACTGTTCTTGCTGTTAGAATATTGTACATCTATCTTTTATATATCTATTGGGAATTAAAGGAAGGCTGATAAATATCTATGGAAGCACATTAGTGGGATAGGAACTTCAGTAAGTGGGAAATACTCAGGATTTTAGTTAATTCCAATGTCTCAAAGCCTTGAATGTTTTAAAAGCAGTGATAGCATATGACATGGCATTGTCAGGGTACCATTCACATGCTTTTCACCAAGGTTATCACATAGGTAGACAAAGAAATGGTTTAGTCGATTCATGGATTCTAATCCGATAATGACTTTATGTACAATACTAAAACCAATTAGATGACATATTTCACACGCACATGGACACTTGGCCATTTGATAATCATCTTTAGGTGTTTGGGCAAGAACATTTCAGCTGGGAGCACGGTCTGCTTGTGCATTTAGCTTGGCTCATAGACCTCTCCTGAGTCAGCAGGCTGGTGATGTATTTTCTTTTTAGTAACTAGATAAGGAAAAAAATAGTACCCTCTCCTGTATCTACTATAAAATTCAACATGAAGAAAAGGGTTATCTACTGTCCTTTATTCAGTAATGAACTTGAAGAGGCATGTGATTAAAAGAGATAAAAGCTACTGCTCTATAGTAATTCCAGTACATTCACTGTGATGATAAACATTATTCTATGTTTTAGTCTGTGTTCTCTGTGGACGGACAGATGACTGCCCTGAAAAGTATGGAGAAAAAAAAACCTATGTTGGATACAATCTCACTGTTCATTATTACTGTTTGGTAAGTTTGTGGTGTTGATGTTGGAGTTTTGTGTTTTATCAGGGGGAAAAAACGGTGCAACAAGTATTTAATAGTAATAACCTCTCCAGTCATTTTAACTGTTTAAAATCTTGAACTGTGGGCTTTAATTCATTTCCTTGAAGGCTTGTACTTGTCAAGTGAAGCAGATGAAATAAGTAAATCCCAAAAAGTCTTTATTCAAAGCTAAATTCTGTTCATGGTCCATTTAAATTAATGCTTCATTAATTCTCCCAACCGGACCTAGCATATAGCAGTGAAGGTGCATGTTAAGAGGAAGGGAACAGTTTGTACTTACATATTCCCTTCTATAAGAAAAGTGCAGTTCCAAAATTTGGAATGTGAAAATTTCACCTCTTGTGGAAAAGGGTAGAGAAAGGTCTTTTTTCTCACTTAGCTCTTGTTTGGATGTAAACTATTCTCTGAGGTTACACAGAACATTATAACACTTATAATCCTACTTCTCAGTTAAGTAATATGTACCCTACTGATTACACTGCTACAATGTCTCTAATAGTAAAAGTTTGTAATTTAAACAAAGCTTTGAATATAAATTGGTGTCGAATACATTATTTATCACACTTCACATTTTTCAGGATTCATATTCTTAAAGGTACACGTCGACTACCTCTCAAATTCTAAATTTTTGCAGGTCTTTAAAATTAAAAAAAAAAGAGAAAAAAAGATAAGTTTTTTTGTTGGTTAATAAATGCAGTTTGATTTTTTTTTTTCCCCCAAGTTTGAAAAAAGTCTCAAGAGTATCAGGAATAAGTTGGGGGGTATGTTTTCTCAACAAGTTCTTTAAAGAGTGTGGATTGCAGATGGCAATAGGTTGGATATTGAATCCTTTAAAGACTAAGGAGAGTGGAGGCTTTCTGAAGTTACATAAAGGTAGAATTTTATTTTCTTAAACAAATTTTAAGCATTGGAGGGAAATGTAGGTCTGTTTACAATACTTTTGTTTCATATATAAGACCATATGAAATGATAGGAAGAAGTCCTATGCTGATAGAGCAGAACAGCTAGGAAAGGGCATGCTTGCAATACTGAGCCTTATGATTTATAAGATATTTTAACTGCAGGAAGCTCATCACAGTATCTCTTACTGTTTTTGTCTCTACTTTTAAAAGCAAGCAAAAAACCCCTGTGATTTTACTTAAATATGGTATATGTTATATAAGAAATGAGTTCTAGAAAGATGCCAGTTTCATTTTTCTTTGCCAAATGTCTCACAGTTGGAAAAATGTTTATTTGGTTTTGGTATATAATTTTGCATTTATTTGACTAAAATAATGATAAAACTGTATTTAAAATGGTGCTATGTTGAAATTATAAAACGATATTGTAAAGAACATAGAAGGCATCAAGTTGTGAAACTGTTTAGTTATTTGAAGACTGTGATGTAGCTACCTAACTAACTTTATTCTAAATTATTATCAAGCCCTTTTGATTTGCCTGGTTACTTGATTCTGTGTTTATTTTAAATCTCCTCTAAAACGAATTACTTTTCCTCTTAGGTGGCACTTCAATGCAGTTACTTCCTACTGTGCTTCATTATCTCCACATCACAATTGTCATTCCTATTAACTAAGCTAATTTAATTTTACTTCCTCTGAAATATGCTAAAAGTAATTGTTTGACAATTATCTGAATAGTCTGTATACTTCAGAAAGGAAGGCAGAATAGACTGTCTTGGGCTCTACAGTATTACACAATACTTTGATGTTATGAAATATTTATTTTCATGTTACTGGTTACTATTCCCTACTGTCATATCAGGCAGAAATATGTAGATGTTTTGAATCAGTTTTTTAATCATTAAAATGTTTGCATACAAGCTTTGTTACACTAAACTTCTCTCTTACTTGACAAGCACAGTGTACATAATTTTAAATCTTTAGGTATAAATACTTAAATACTGGATTTTTTTAATACGTAATTTGTTTTTGTAGTTGATGTCAAGTGGCATTTGGCAGAGAGGGGAAGAAGATGAAGGTGTATATGGATTCTTGATCACAGATATTAGAAAAGAAGTAAATAGAGCTGCAAAACTGGTAAGAATTATGTCTTCGGTATCATCTAAAGGGAAAACGTAACTTTTAAGTGTACTTAGTATTGCCTGCGGGGTTTTGTTTTCTTTCTCCAATGGAGAGTGTGCTGAGCACACATTCAAGAATCTGAATTTTACGTTTAAGTAACCATGTATATTGGGTTCTTGGAAGCCACTAGGGGAAAATAAAACCTGTAGAAGTTATGACAACCCACCCTGAAGGGGAAGGAAGAGCCTGATTCTTAAATGCTTGTTGGGCAAAAGGAAGGACAAAAGTCAGAGGGTCCACAAACAACTGGAAAGTTTTATTAGTCAATTACGTACTTGGAATGGGAATTGGTATATTAGTACTTGACCTACTATGTTAGCACACAGCAGTGAGATTTGAATAAAGGGGTAGGCTGTAAAGGAAGAGAGAAATTGAAGAGGGAAAGATGAATTAAAGAAAGAAAAGGAGTAAAAGAGAGAATCAGAGGATTAAAGAAAGAGAGAAGAAAATATAGAAGGATTATCAGTCCTGGTTCTAGTGTTGATCCAGCTGAGGGAAAATCAGTCCTGGTTTCAGCATCTATCCAGCTGATGGGATGTCAGTCCTGGTTTCAGCTTCTATCCCGGTGATAAGTGTTGATCCACCTGTGTCAGTCCAGTTGAAGTGATGTCCTGGGGGCACTGTCTGGGCTGGGGAGGGGGGGCTACTTTTTATGGACTGGTTTCTCTACCAGAAAGATGGATTTCTCTGACCCAAAGATAAATTTCTTGCTTTCTATGTAAATTATTTATCATGCTCAGTCTGGTCTTTCAGGCCTTTCTGGAAATGGGTCAGAGGGCTTGAAGGTCTTTGGTCTTAATCCCAGCCTGTAGTCCATGCCCACTTCCCGCCACTCATTACTGTGCTTGCACTGTACGGTACTGTGGTTCTTCCTTATGGAAAAGTGTTGCCCTATCTCTGCTTGGCCTCCCTTTTCCAGCCAAATCTTGTTCATTCTTACAGCATGTTAGTATCAGTAGTCCTTGGTTATTACCAACAACTCTTGTCTTCTATTCCTAATAGTCTTTGGTTGGCTCTGTAACCATACAGTTATTAGTGTTTGAGGCATACACGTTAACCTCTTCTCAGAATCAAGAGCTCAAAGGGTCTCACTTTGTACTGTCCTTTATAGGGTCACAAGAGAGTGGGCTTTAGTCATAGTAATTCTCTATCCTGGCTGCAATTCAAGTCAGTAACTTTCTTTGCAGGTTCAGTAACAAAAGTATTATTCTTCTTGGGTTGCTACCGAGGCAAGAAAAATAAGTTTCCAAAGCTGTTAGTTAAAAAACAGAGGCTCGTTAGATGCGTGTCAGTTTCTGAGAGTAGTGTTTCTGATAAGCTCAAGACAGGTTTAGTCCAGGTGCAGTTTATCAAGGCCAAGGCCTAAAGAGCATTTCTCAGATCACAGTGTGGCCAGAATGGGGATGCACTACCACAATCCATGCCGCAACTGAAGTCAGCTTTTCTGGGCCTCTAAAGTTTGCAAATATTTTTATTCCCTCTGTGTTGCAGATAAATGAAGAAGAGTGAATTACAGTTTCATAATACCTCATAACACTGTGCTGAGCCTCAAGTTGGCAGTATATAATTTTTTAGATGTAACTAAACTATAGGTACCAGTAAAATAATTTGTATTTTACTTTACGTGTTGCAAGACAATATACATATGAACCAATACATAAAGTCTGAAATAACTATACATATTTCCCCTTTGAAACAGTGCTAAACTACAGTAGTCTTGTCACACTTCCAATCTATTAGTTGATATTCTGTCTTGCACACTTTTTATAGTTTTTCTATTGGTTTAATTCCTGTAATTTTACTTAAACTTTAGATGTTAATATTCTGTTATTTCTAAAATTATTTGTAGACATGTAATATCTGTAAGAAAAAGGGTGCTTCGATTGGATGTGTAGCTCCCAAATGCAAACGGAGTTACCATTTTCCATGTGGGATACAAAGGGAATGTATTTTCCAGTTCATGGAAGACTTCAGGTGAGCCTTGGGGTTTTGTTGCTTTTCCATTTTCAAGTCATTATATTTATATAGGAGATGATTTGGTTTCTTCATGGCTTGTTATTGAATAGGCTCTTAATTATAAATGACACTGGGTTATCTAGGAAAAAAAATACTCTATTTGTAGAAGACAGAAGGGCCAAACAGTTATATTGCATGCCTAGTACCTATATACTAAATTCTCAACTCTTTAAAATACATAACTTAATGCTTTTACAAGTAGTTGAATTGTTTATAAAATTGATCATTGAATTCTAAACCCTGAAAGAAACTGCATAATGATTGATTTTGGGTTTTTGTTTGCCTGTCTCCTGTGCTTTTGTTGAAATGGTGGAGGTTTGGCTACCTGTGTCTCTCAGCAGTCAAATCACACTGTATGCCGTTCTGTTGTATTTCAGAGCTTAGTGGAGATGGACTGCAGGAAAAAGATTTAATATCAAATGTCTAAAAAATGTTTGATTTTTCTGTGACAAGTATCTTGGCTGTAGTCAAAATACTCAAGTGCGTTATTCTGCCTGCTGTGAACTGAATTTGCAGGGTGGATGGGTTCAACACTGGCAGGCCCTTTAACTTAAACAACTCACATTACATCAAGCACATGTAAAGATAGTGCGGTTTCAGAAAGGTTTCTTCTAGAGCTGCACTTGAATGTCTTATGTCTTTGAAAATTTGCTAAATTATAAAATTTATCACGCTATCTAGACTGCTGAATCAGTAAGCAAACTCAAAATTTCTTCTTTAATGTCATGGTAACAGTGAAATATAGGAAGAACATTATTTGGACCAGAAGAAGTTTTGAGAGAAAGGATGTATATGATCTCTGAAATTTACAAAGCAATAGTTTGCAACATGATTCTTCCTTACTATCATTCTATTGACTTGCTCTGTTAGATATATATGTTTATATGTGTTGTGGTTTAACCCAGACAGGCAGAAGAGCACCATACAGCTGTTTGCTCACTATCCCAAGCAGGATCAGGGAGAGAATTGGAAGGGTAAAAGCAAGAAAATTCTTGTGTTGAGACAAAGACACTTTAAGGAAAGCAAAAGCTCTGCACACAAGCAAAGCAAAAAAAGGAATTCATTCACGACTTCCCATCAGCAGACAGGTGTTCCACCATCCCCAGGAATGCAGGGTTTCATTGTATGAAGCAATTAATGCCTCCTCTTCCTCCTTTTTTCCCCCAGTTTTATTGCTAAGCTTGATGTCATGGTATGGAGTATCCCTTTGGTCAGTTGGGGTCATATGTTCTGACTGTATCCCCTTCCAGTTCCTTGTGCTCTGTCTCCTCGTCTGCTTGTTTGTGGGGTGGTGTGAGAAACAGAACAGGTCTGGACACTGCACAAGCACTGCTTAGCAGTATTTAAAACATCCCTGTACTATCAACACTGTTTTCATCACAAATTCAAAACGCAGCACCATACAAGCTGCTATTAAGAAATTTATGTTGTATTGACAAGGCAACCATAAATTATTACTTTTAGATCTTACTGTTGGGAACATAAACCAGTCCAAGCTCTTATGGATAAAGAATCTGGAGGAGCTTCACAGTGTACAATATGCCTGGATTTGGTTGATCATCTTCCAGCGTACACTGTATTGAAAGGTCCTTGCTGTAAAAATGCTTGGTTTCATCGAGAATGCTTGCAGGTAACTTTTTTGCATCTTTTTGCATCCATGGAGATCACTTTTTTTTTCCATTTAAGAGTAATGGAACAGTTGCTTAAAATTGTGTGAAATTGGATAGTGTTAAGGGAGGTAGCTGGTACGGAAATATACTGGGTTAGGAGGACAAATCTAAAATTGTGTTATGGAGACAAAAGGATTTTGGGTTTTTAGTGCTATTTTTCTCCCCCTCGCCCCAAAATTTCTCCATGTGGGATACACACTTCATACCTTCAGATTTATTTTTCAGAACTGAGGTTCAGCCTAGGTAGTTGCTTTCTTGTGAGTCATCATGTGCAGAATCAGAATGCTAAAAGTGTCATTTGTCTGTCATCAGTTCTCTTTGCCTAAGCCCAGAGCTAGAAAAAGTTACAATGTTCTTTTTGTAAACTTATTGTGGATCTGGAGAAGTTCACTTGAAAAGGATTGTGCTTTTGTTTATGAACCTTATTCCAGCACATTATCCCTTTCCTTTAAAGGAAGAGAAAATGCTTACCATTTGCATCGATGTCAAGTGACATCTTGATTGATGTCAGCTTTAACATCCATGTCAGGATAGCATCCTTGAATGTAATGATCATTGATATTAAGACAGTATTTATTGAAGTCTTAAGGATGGTTTTTTTGTTGTGTTTTTTTTTTTCTTGACACAGTATCAAGCTTTGAGTGCTGGGATATTTTTCTTTAGGTGCACAGTGTGTAATAACAAGGACAAATTTCAGAAAGAAATGTTGAGAATGGGCATATATATTCCAGAAAGGTAAGTAATTTTGTAAGTAATCACTCTTCTGCAGAAACTTTGATAGGGTGTTAAAAACATTTTTGATTTATTCTGTAGAACTGCAGCTATTAATATGTGTAACTTTAGTCCTACCTTCAGTAGTAGAATTCTTCATTTTGGTAAGAAGTAGCCTTTTTCCTTTTAGTTATGCATAAAAATTGGCAAAGGTCAGATTATCTCAAGCATAAAACAGGAAGCTCTGAAACGTTATTTTTAATGCCATGATTCAACTGGAAATCCAATTAAAAGATGAAAGCACTTCTTAAATACAAAAATTTTGCCTTAACGTAGAGGTTGCTCACAAGTGTGCTTTCTGTGCCCAGGTTTTTTCATTTTCTGAATTTCTATCCAGACAGAATTGTAGTTGACTGATTACTCTGCCATACGGCTTCTATCTTCTGCCAAGGTGTATTGCTAAGGATACGTTCCATAAGGCTGTTCCACCACTTGATGAGGTCCAAAATATGACAGAAAGTGATCGGGATGATGTTTCTTTGTTAGAAATATTATTCTTTGATAACTATTAGTCTCTTGAAACAGAAGCTCAAGATTTTTGAGAGGAAGAGGAGTCAAAATATTAGATGAATTTTGCCATACTGGCCTGGAGAATTCTGAGTTTACCTTTCATGAGTCCGTTTTCAGTGGTAACTTGACTAGGTTGCCTAAACAAATACCCACGTTTCCTGTGAGAGAGAAAGTGGGATATGAAACAGCAAACATGCACTGAGGTCATGTGAAAAATAACGAATGCTTCAAAGTAACTGTATGCAGAAGTCTGTCTGTATTTTACAGTATTATTTTAGTTTACTAGACCTTTTTCTTCCCCCTCTCGGTTGTCTTAACTGTTGCTTAAAACATTGCATGGCTGAAATATATTCACGTGTTTATTACATAGTGTGTATTTGGAAAACGATGTAACCCATTTCAACAACCTGAAAGAGTTCTCATATCCGATCTTCTGCCTTGTTTATAGGGATGCATCTTGGGAACTTGAAGAGAATGCATATCAAGACTTACTGCAATGTTACCAACACTGTGATGTTAAAAGATGTCTCTGCAAGGAAGGAAGAGATTATAATGAACCTGATAGGTATGATCCTTTAGCAGTAAAGTATAACTTAAGGTAGAATAGTTCTTTAGTGTTTTGGTTGTTGTCTATTATTATTATAAGGTATTTAGATGCTTTGATACTTTTAAGCATCAGGTTTTAATGTGAAGCCAACACACTGTCTAAATAAAGTGTTTGTTTTACTCCATATAATCATATTTCAAGGCTAAATTTCTCTAATCAGGTTATGAAAGGCAAGAAAAGCAACTTGAAAGGATTATCAGTTATCTTGTCCTTGTTCTTATTTGATACATAGCTGAAGTAGAATTTGTGCATGTGCATAACATGTAGATGAGCATGTGCATAAATGAATGTTGTTTTTCATTGAGTTTAATTCAGCAATTTAATAAGTGTTAAAATACTCAGAGCCTTTGCAAGAAATTATTGTTCGAGTACTAGACTTAAGTGAAAATTTACTAGCTCTGTAAAAGCTAGTAAAATCAATCTAGTTGCAAGTTATCCTGCTTGCATGTGAGTGGCAGCTAGAATACTGCTGATGTTGTAATAAGATGCTTGAATGATCATGTGAAAGGCTTTATTCTGCTCTACCACTTGCTTAATTTTTTTTTAATGAGTTCATTTTCTGCATGAGTTCTTGTTTTGTTTATATGCTTCTGAAATTTTTATCTTCCATTGGCATGAGTATGCTCAAAGCTGTCAGAGCCACTACTTTGAAGACTTGTTTCTATAGCACTGTGGTGGTTGCTCCCTATTGACATTAGCTTTACTTTATGTGGTCTTGACCAAGCATTGCTTGGTTCATTCATGGTATGTGTGCACCTCAGGATTTACTTTACCTTTAAGAGTTGTACTTTAGGCTTCCAATATTTGAATTAGTAAGTCACATTGTTCCATTGTATGTTTAAGCAAAATTGAAGAAATCTAGACAAAAACCTAATAGATATTTAAACACTGTTATTAATGAAGAGTCTTCTTCAGAATATAAGAATAGTCATAGCATCATAAAAAGATTTGAGTTGGAAGGGATGTTTGTCCTATCACAACAGGCCCTGCTAAAAATGTCTATCCCTCAACACATCAATAGTTTGAATGTTTCCTAGCAGAGCTCTCCCTTAAAAAAAAAATACCATTTGGGCAAGCTGACTGGTGGATACCCATAAGATTTCCTGCTAGCAACATGAGAAGAAAATATTGCTCGGAAACTATTGACTTTGAGGCAGGGGAGCACGCTAACTCATTGCCTCATTCAATGCAAGGTGCTGGAACATGAGTAGCTTATTTTTTCCGGTTGTAGCCAGATGTGAGTACATCTTATGTGAAGAAAGATGCCTTTGATTGTAATCAGTTCTACCAGACTGATAAAATTATGCTTTGTTAGTTGAATTGCGCTTACTATTGAACTGTCTTTGGTTTAACTTTTCTTCTGTCTAATTCTAAATACTGAAGTTTTTAATTTTAGTAAATGGGAGATAAAACGTTGTCAGTGTTGTGGTTCTCGTGGGACTCATTTGGCCTGTTCATGTATGAAGTCATGGGAGGAAAACTGGGAGTGCATGGAATGCAGAAGTATCTTTGCAAAATCAGGTAAAGTTATGAATGTGATAGTGAATACTTACATGATAACTAAGTTATGTAAATGTACTTTACAACTAGCAAATATACTAAATGAATATAATTTGATCATACAGGGAAGTATAGCAAACAGAAAAAGCGTTCTTGGGCTACCTCTGAAAACACAAATGGGACAACTTGTTTGCTGGAAGAGCCATCTCCAAAGTCCTCCCGGCAGTCATCTGGATCTCAACGCAATTTTCTATTCCAGTGTGTAATTTTCTGTTTTCAAGCAGAAACTGATTATTACATTATATTTGAACATGAAGAGGTGATGGCTTATTCTGTAGGACAAACTTCTTACACTAAATTGCAGATTGAATAAAACTGGAGTAAAGTTTAGTGATTGAAGTTTTCTGAGTAAGCCATGAACTTTGCTAATTTGCTATAAATAATTGGATTTGATGGCACTTTTTAGTTTGATAAAAATAGGTCCTTGCTAAAGGAACCTTAAGAATTTAGAGGTAACTTCAAATATACAAATGACAAAACTTTGTTTACTTATTGGTTATTCCATGTTAATAGCATTCTAGAAATCTCACTTACAGATGTTTATATTAATGCTTTCCTCTGCTGCACTAAAAACTTACCAAGTCTATAGAAACTAATACTTTTAGGTCTTACTGTAGCAGTCAGGACTTCCGTCTCATCTGTGGGTTCCAACTAAAAACCTAAAACCACCATGTAATGAAATACCAAATTATTATTTTTTAAATTGTAGTTCAGACACTAAATGGTAATGAAGGTAATGAGATTCAGTACTGAAGTAGTGGGAAACTATACTGCTACCTTCAAATAAGAAGTTTTATGCATTCTTCAACTGTATCTCTTAAAATACTGTTTTGGTTTATAGATCACCAAAAATAATGTGCCAGAACAACTTGTCACCTTGCTCACGCCTAGAACGTCCAGCATCCAACAGAGTGACGATGTCCTTATCTCCACTGATGTCAAACAGAAACTGGTCCCTGAGGCAAAAGTATTTTCTTTTATTTTTCCTTCCATTGAAGAGTAATCTAGCACGTGGCTTTATACCATATTTCTCACAGAAAATCAGAGCGAGGGGGTGGTCTGTTGTAGCTATACGTGCTTTTCTGTGCTAGATAAATAGATATAACAGATTATGCTGAATTGGAAGGGATCCGCAAGGGTTGAGTCCAACTCTTAGCCCTGCACAGGATCATCCTTAAGAGTCAGAGAATCACAGTCACACCATGTGCCTGAGAGCATTGTCCTAAAGCTTCTTGAATTCTGTCAGGCTTGGTGCTGTGACCACTTCCCTGGCGAGCCTTCTAGTCCTCAAGTCCCCTCTAGGTCAAGAACCTTTTTCTAATATCCAACCTAAACCTGCCCTGGCACAACTTCAGGCCATTCCCCCAAGTCCTGTCACTGGCCACCACAGAGTGATGTCAGTGCCTGCCCCTCCTCTTCCCCTTCAAGGAAGTTGTAACTGCAGTGAGGTCTCCCCTCAGTCTCCTCTTCTCCAGGCTGAACACACCAAGTGCCCTCAGCCGCTCCTCATGTGGCTTCCCCTCAAGGCCCTTCACTATGTTTGTTGCCCTGCTTTGGAAACTCTTTCATAGCTTAATATCTTTTTTATATTGTGGTGCCCAAAACTGCACACAATAGGTGAGGCCGCCCCAAGGCAGAGCAGAGCAGGACAATCACCTCCCTTGACCAGCTGATGATGCTTTGCTTGATGCCCCCCAGGACACAGTTGGCCCTCCTGGCTACCAGGGCACTGCTGACCCATATTCAATTTGTCATCAACCAGGACCCCCAGGTCCCTTTCTGTGGCACTGCTTTCCAGCATCTCATTCCCCAGCCTGTATGAATATCCAGGGTTGCCCCATCCCAGGTGCAGAATCTGGCACTTTCCCTTGTTGAACTTCATATGGTTGGAGATTGCCGAGTCCTCTAATCTGTCAGGGTCTCTCTGCAGGACATCCCTGCCTTTGAGGGAGACAGCAGCTCCTCCCAGTTTTGTGCCATCTGCAAACTTGCTCAGTATCCCGTCCAGTCTTCAGTCCGAGTCATTTATGAAGACGTCGAAGAGCACAGGGCCCAAGATGGAGCCCTGTGGAGCCCCACGAGTGACAGGTCACCAGTCTGATGTTACCCCATTCACTATTACTCTTTGTGCTTAACGGATGACCCAATTGCTCACCCACCACTGGTGTGTTTATCCAGCTGTGCTGAACAAAGGATCGTTTGAGAGAGTGTCGTTGTTGAGATGGACATGACACAATACAGACAAAGGTCAGGCATAGATCCAGCTTAGATAGATCATCTTTATTCCTAACACAGCTACTTTTATGTGATTCTTAAGCATATGTGCCCTAACATTATTGGTGCTTATTGCATGCAAACTGTCATCTGTTGGCCACAGTTATAAATGTCTGTCTCTGTACAAACTCATCCAAGTTCTTTATCTTGTTTTTTTCTGAGTTCTCTCAGTCTCTGCAAGTTATCTTCACGGGTACGCAAAAATCTGGCCAAGGTCAAATCTTTCAAGGGATCTGCAGACCTGCTGCAGCTTCCCACAAGACTTTTACCTTGTCATAAAAGAAAATCAGGTTTGATAAGTAGGACTTTCCTCTCCTGAAGCCATGCTGATTGTGACCAATGACAGCGTTGTCTTTCAGGTGTTTTTCAATACCTTCCAGAATAATCTTCACTATAACTTTACCAGGCACTGAAGTGACACTGACAGGTCTGTAGTTTCTGGTGTCCTTGCAAATCAGGACAATGCTCACCAGATTCCACTCAGCTGGGACCTGTCTGGATTTTCAAGATGGCTCAAAAATCACTGATAGAGGTTTTGTGATGACATCAGCCAGCTCTTTGAAGATTCTTGGATAAATCCTGCAAGGCCACATAGATTTGTAGGGATCCAGCTGGAGCAGCAGATCCCACACAATTTCAGGGTCGACTAGGAGTTGATCATTCTCACAGTCACAGTCTTCCAGCTGAGGGCACTGAGACCCTCTTGATCTGTCATCCATGTTGAAGACAGGCAAAGAAAGTGTTAAACACCTCTGCCTTGTCTCTCTCCGTGTTTGTGAGGTGACCATCCTCATCCTGTAACAGGCCAATATTTTTATACTGCCTATTCCCATTAATGTATTTAAAAAAACTTTTCATTGTCTTCCACATTTCCAGCCAGCTGAGCTTTGGACACACAATTTTTCTCGCTAGAAGGAGCATCTCTGTATTCTTCTCATGTCACCTGACCTTGCTTTCACTGGGCATACACCTTCCTTATTTGACTTATTTCCAAGAGAAGATTCCTTTTCAAGCCAAACTGGCCTTCTGCCTCACCTTAACTTCTGACATTTGGGAATTGCCGGCTCCTGTGCCCTTAGGAGGTGATGTTTGAAAAGCAACCAGCATTGATGGACCCCAGCACCTGCAAAAACATTTTCCGAGGGCACCTTGTTTATTTCAGGCTGAGCAGCCTGAAATCTGCTCTCCCCATGTCCAGAGTTGAGATTTTGCTGGCGCTTTTCGTCCTGTCAACAGAGGTTTTAAATTCAGTCACTTCATGGTCGCTGTGGCCAAGACGGCCACTGATCTCCACTTCACTCACAAGATCTGCTGTGTTGACAAGCAGCAGATCAAGGAGAGCATCTTTCCGAGTCAGCTGCCTTAGGACCTGTTCCGTAAAGTTGTCATCCAGGTTTTTTAGGAATCTTATGACCCGGATTGTACCAGCTGTGATATCCATGTATGTATATGTGTGTGTGTATATATATAGTCACTGGAAAAATGGAATGAGTACCCTAAAAACCTGGAATCGTAGCTTGATAAAGGCTAGTTTATAAATGCAAGAGTGGTGCGAGGAGAAAAGGATACCTGTTGAGAAATTTTGGATTAGGTAGTGAGGGGATCAAAACTTCGAAATGTATGTTACCAAAGCATAGCTAAATATTCTTTTGAAAATAGGGAATAAAAAGAATCCTAATTACATTCTTCTAATTAGATGTGTCCTGAATATTCAAGGTTTTTGCACTTTTACCATAGGAATAGTTCATGATTGTATTAAAAACAGTGCTAAAAAACATGTTTAATATAAAAAATTCATTTAAAGGATGTAAAATTCATCTTGCTGTGAGTAGTTAATTTATGAATTCTACCTTATGTGCTAAAAGTTCTGATGAGGGAATTAGTTACTTCTAGTAGATAGGGTATTTGAAATAGTTTTGGTTGGAAGTTAGAAAACAAAGAGGTCTTATTTTTTTAAATGAGTACCACAACATTTGTTCCTACTCAAATGTATTTTCAATTATAGTGACAAAGATTATTCTAATTTGGTTGCAAAACATCTCTAATACAAAACAGTAAACTCTTTAATTTCTCACTCATTTCATTGTTCAAATGTCAACTGATAGTGTGAGAATTGTTTGGTACTGTGTTAGTGTCAATGAATTATGTAAATCACTATTTTATGCCAAGGTAATTATTTCTACCTCCTTTTTACTAGTTTTTAGAGGTACTTTAAAATTTGCCACTACAGAGTTAAAATTTGACAAATCTACACTAAATATTTTACTGATATAATTTAGGCAATACCTGACTGTACCACAGTGTTTAAAGAGGTATTCTTCTTAATAGATTGTTAGAATGCTTCCTGTATAACTGTTCCTAATTATGAACCAGAGATTTCATCTGAAAATGCATGTAATTTTCTCATAGGCATTTAAAAAAACGAAGAAGGGAAGTTTGTAATATACTGAAGGAGTTAAAGGTGCAAGTTAATACAAAAACAACAAGGTTTAACATCAACACAGAAAATATCTGGAATAGTGCTTTAAAAGGATTTAGACAGCGCAACTTCAGTCCTACAAACACCATTGAAATAAATTTCACAAACTGCAAAAATAGATCAAAGACAGATACTTCTGCTGCATCAAGACACCAGTTCTTCCAACTATTAATGCTTCACCTTCAGAATTCGTCATTGTTTGAGGGCTCTTCTGCAAAGAATTTGTCTCTTGATTTTCAAGGTAATTAAATGCTTTGTTAAAACGTACATCGAGAACTATGTAACTTTAAAAATTTTTTACTCTTCAGCCAGTTATGAGTGTCAGTTCACAAGTATCTTGATGGATAGAAATTGTTAAGGTTGGTTGGTTGTTTTCAGTTCTAAAGGGGATTGGGGTGTGGATTTGTAATAACAAAAAAAAATTGGTTTTGTTGGAAAAGTTGATGACAACCATGGTAAAAATACAGCAAATAATTATTCTTTGAACTTTTTAAATTAATGTCTTTGCTCTCTTCAAGTGAATTCCTTTCTTCCTGACTCACTTTCTCTGCTACATATTTTCCTTTTCTGAAATTTCTAGGATGTTGTCTCTTATAGCATCCTGCCTAAAGACCCCAAGTTACCTTCTTTGAGTTCTTGTACTTCAGAATTAAATGTGCACTGGGTACGAAGTGGAAGAGGAAGTTACATCTACCAAACCTTAAATAGTGGTTGAAGAGTTGGAGTAAAAGCATATGGTACTCCTATGTCAAAATATGGTCACTCTTTCAACTGTCAAGAGATGGCAAACCTCATTTGTTGCCTCTCCTAAAATAAGGAGAAATTGCATTATGACGCTTTCTTTTAAAAAGTGAGGATCACAAATCATTTCTATGCATATATAGTAAATATATTTTTCTATTTGCAGCTGTAAAAGAAAATCTTTATTTTGAAGCTGGTAAAATGATTGCGGTTTCTCTGGTTCACGGTGGTCCATCTCCTGGTTTCTTTTCCAAAACGCTATTCAATTGTCTTGTCTATGGTCCAGAAAATGTGAAGCCAACTTTGGAAGATGTTGCTGATGTTGATGTAGCACAAACATTAAAAACGGTAATATGCAATACATTTAGTTTTATTTCTTGTTTGAGATTGTATTTGGAGATGAAGAAAGACTTTCTGAATAGAACTTGTGTTGAAATTCAAAAGCTTATTTTTCACATATATACATGCATGTAGTAAACAAATTCCTAACTTTGGTCTTTTTATATAGATAAAATATGCAAATAGTCTATCCAGCCTACAGTCTACAATACATGACTGCTATGACTTGCTTGCTGGTGCTGGATGTTTAAGACCTATAACAGCTTTGTGTGATAAGAACACACTGGTGAATGATATACTGTTCCATCATGTAATCAAGAGAATTATTTCACCCTTAGAAAGGTATGTTTGACTTTTCATACTACTTTGTTTTTTTCCTCACTGAAATACTAAATAATACATTGCTAAAACTGACATGTTTATGTTCTTACTTATTCTCCATTTAAACCAATTAAGTGTACTGTAATTTTCAGTGGGTTAATTAGCAAATGTTAACTAGTTATTTAAACTGAAAGGCTGAAATAATTTCTCTACATATCTGCTCTGTTCCACTTCTTGGTCATGTTCCTTTTTCAACCTTGTGAAGAGGGCAGATTCACAGTTTTTGAACTTTTAAGTTTTTAAAACATCACAAAGACTCCAAAATTTCTTATTTTCTTAATTCAGAATTGCTCAAATTTAGAATCTTTAAATTTTAGGAATGTTAAACATATGTTTCAAATTTAAACGAGTTTCCCAGAGCTGTAGTCAGGGAGTTTGTGAGTGCCATTAGGAAGGCAATAATGTTGACAAGTGCAAGTTGACCTGCTTAGAACACAAGGATTGCATTGATGTTTCTGTGAGGTAGTAAGACCTCATTAGCTGGAAAAGTTACAGCTGTTGACTATTTGATTGGTCTCTGACCTTACTTCCAATTCTTCATCTGCTCAGGAAAAAACCATTGGATGCTAATTTTTCTAACAAGTATAACTCAATTTATACTTAACACTTTTATAGTTGTTGCTTTGAAAAATTTGAATCAACTGAATCTCCAAGAGCTATAAAAATTAATTTTGAATGTGACGATTTTTTTAAACGAAGTTCAGAGCAATTAGTCTTTCAGTCAAGGCCCTCTGGCATATTTGAACAACATATATGCCAGTTAAAAAGTAAAAGATAATAATTAACCTGTTTGTTTATGGGGTAATAGGGTTTTGTGCATTTTTGGAGATGGGTTTTAATGTGCATAAGTGAGTAGAACAAGAAATTTCCTTGTCACTATCAGGACTGAGAGTAACTAAAGAGTTGGTCATTTTAGCTGTTAAATATTCTACACCCCTGACTGTACACTTTCAACATGTTTATTCTGAATTTTATTGATTCAGTCTATCAATATGTAAGAAATTATGAGGAAATACCTTAAGTAAAGTTTTAATCATGATTTAACATGGTGGCCAAATTATAAAGCCAGTTGCTTGAAATATTCTTGTCCAGTACACAGGACCTAGTGAAGTTTTTTTGAACCTACAGAGCTGTTTGGGTTGTTTGCTTTGGTTTGATTTTGTGTTTGGAGGGAGGGATGTGTTTAAATATATTTAGTTAAATTACAAAGCCAGATTGGTGTGTAGGAAAGGGACCTTGTCTACCACTCCAGCTTAAGTCAGGCTGTCTAGAACCAGTTGCCCAGGACCATGTCCAGACAGCTCTTTAATACCTCTGTGGATGGAGACTCTACAGTTAGTCATCTGGGCAGTAATTAAGCATATCCTCGTTTTCAGATGGAACCTTCTGTGTTTCATTTTGTGCTCAGGACCACTGGTCCTGTCACTGGGCACTACTGAAAAAAGCTTGTCTCTGACTTCCTTGAACACTCCCTTCAGATACCTGTAGACATTGAGATTCTAGCTCAAGCTTTTTTTCTCCAGGCTGAAGAGTCCCAGCTCTCTTAGCCTTTTCTTACAGGGTTGTGCTCCAGTCCCTTAGTTATCCTACTCACTCACCCCTTGCTGGGCTCCCCTCCAGCACGTCCATATCCCTCTGGTACCAGCGAGCCCTGCACTGGACACAGCACTTCAAGTATGGCCATACCATTGCTCAGCAGAGTAAAGGATCATCTCCCTTGATCTGTTGACACCACAATTCCTAGTACAGCTCAGGATACTGTTACTTGTATTTGCCACAAGGAGAGATAGTAGCACGTAACCACATGCAGACTGCAGAAGGCAAGCAAAGGCTATCTTTCTGGACATCTCATTTTGCCTAGGGAATTTTAAACATCTTTTTTATGAAGAGATGTTTGTAAGAAGGAGATTCGTTATGATTTTACGTGAAAGTTAAAAGTAAACCTTGCACATACAGTCAAGTACCAGGTAATCTAGTTAATTTCTGTATATCACTGATATTTCTTTCATCTGCCCAAAAAGCTTCATAGAAACATTTAGATTGTTAAAATGAGAGTTCAGTGAGTTTTCCAAGATAAAAATGGACTACTATGTACACTTTATTGACAAGACTTGGAGATTGCAGATGAGGAAGATTTATTGTGTCCAATCTTGCAGCTTTATAAAATGGAGAATTCTGATGCTTCTTCACTTTTTTTTTTCCCCCTACTAGTTTTAGGCAAGGTTTGAAAACTCTTGGTGTTCTAGAGAAAATACAAATGCATCCAGTTGCATTCTCTAGCATATTGTGCCACAAACCCGAAAGACTTTCAGCAGAAACTATTTGTGAGCTCTTTACCATCCATTCCTCAGTACGTGAAAATAAAGGTGTTGGGTTTTGGATGGGCTATTTGCAAGATGTGGAAAGTAAGTAATTCTATTTTTGTTTTGTTTGCCCCCTTCCCTGTTCAGGGTATTTAGCTGGTGATATATATACAGGGTTTGATTTTTAGAGTTCAGTGGCATAGATAAATCAAGGTTTTGCAGTCAGGGTCAGTTCCTAATTGTTCTTCCCCCTCTTTCTTACTAATTAGAATTTCTGAAACTGTTTTCCAATTATAATCAAACTTTAGAGGAGTAAATATCTGAAAGATAGGAACTAAAACTTCGGTGTGTTTAAAAAGAAACCAAAACACAACCTGAATGATACAGAAAAATCCCCTATTAGATAATTGTCTTAAGTCTTAAAGACCACTGTTTTCTATCTTTTTCTTGCAGAAGAGCTTTTTCTATTACCTTAAGATTTTTTAGAACTAAGCCAGGTGAATTTGCTTGCTCAACCTTTTCTTATTTAGCTATATAACTGTGTATTTATTCGGCATATTGGTCTCATTTCATGTGGGTTTTTTGCCTCTTAACACTTAGCATGCTGGATGGTGGTTTATGTGTAATAGGCAATCAATGATAAAACCTAATCCTATTTTTTTAGGTGGTGAGTCTATAGTGACGTTGGAGGACATTCTGCTCTTCGTAACAGGCGCCTCATCTATACCATCCATTGGTTTTGATCCTGAACCTACTATTAAATTTTTGCGTATGAGGTATCCCATTGGAAACAGATTGCTTAATTGCTTAGAGCTCCCTATAACAAAGACATACGAGCAGTTCAAAAAGAAAATGGACCTCACCATCAGAAACACACTAAAAGCTGAAAGGGAATAAGTATTTTTGCACTAAACTGGATGTTGGAAACTTCAGTTTTCTGCAGGAACATCTGCTTCCAACTTGCTACTGTATTTTTGGACAACATGCTCTCAGTCTTTTCCTGCTTTCCCCCCAAAGATATGCTAAAAGTATTAATGTAAGATGGAAACCAATTTTCAAATGAAAATACACTTTATTTCTTGAATAATTTTCCTTTTGAGGTTGACTTTGAATCACCAGTCTCTCGGAGAAGTACTTTAAATGTCTACTTTTGTGTAGACGGGTATGAATGTGATCAAAGTCTGTAACAGGTAAGTATGTGGATTGTATCACATACTTCAGTAACTTATTGATTTTGAAGTAGATTTTGAAGATAATTGCTGTAGAGCTCTGTCTGGAGTAAAACTGTGATGCAGTTCTTCAGTTCCATGTATAATTTTTCAGCAATTGTTTTTTGTATTGGTTCATTTACATTCTGATGGCTCATAGAAACCTATGAAAGTTAAAATACTTGGAGTTTCAAGGTCATTATGGATAGCACATTAAAATTTAATTAAGGTCTGGAGAAAACCTAGACAAAATAATACAGAACAAGAACAAAATCAGGTTGAACTTGTGTTTCTGTTGTTAAACAAAATCTTTGACATTTGCACATTTCTGCATTTTACTTTTCTGCATTCTATTTACATTAGTTTTGAATCACACAGAGAGCCAAAATAGTAAAAATAGAAGTAAATCTTGAATATACAACAATAACTGGTCTTTCAAAGTGAAATGTAAGAATTAGACTTTGTGTTGTTGAGTATGAAAGTATAAGTTTGTTGCTCATTAGAACATGTAAATTTGTCTTCCATTGAAGTCAGTATTTTCATATGGCTATGCACTAAAGGTATTTGTTAAATGACAGGCAGTCTACCCTCAAGCTTGTCTGGGCCCAACACTTTTATAGCGTTTATTCTAAATTCTTCCTCGTCATTGTAAGTGCGTTCTGAGCAACTTCAACTGTATATATTTTAACGCTGCAGTATTTGTATCAATACCATTAAGCCATAAAAGATAAGTAGTTAAATTCTTACACAACACTTTAATGTTACTAATGCTAAAACTGGAATTAAAAATACATTTAAGTACACTTTTAAATGTATGCAGGTTTCTGTTTTGAAATTACTATTTCCCCCTGTCAGTTTGACCACCTGTACTATAACATAGGTTGTGGTATAAATATAAGATAGATAGATATCTGTATATATCTGTGTGTATCCACATTCTTAAAAATACAGCAAAGTAATTATATGCTTTATTAATAATAGCTTGGTTTTAATTGAAAATACAAGCAGGATTGCTTTACTTTTGAACACATTGGTGTAGTGGGTTGACCCTGTCTGGACGTCAGGTACCCACTAAAGCTGCTCTCTCCCTCCCCTCTGCAACCAGACAGAAGAGAGAGAAAAAGTACAGCAAAGGATTCATGAGTTGAGATAAGAGCTGCAAGAGGTCATTTACTGATCACCATCACAGGCAAAACAGACTCAAATTGGGGATATTAATTAAATTTATTACTAACAGGATCAAATCAGAGCAAAGAGTGAGAAGTAAAATAATCTTAAAAACACCTTCCCCTCACCCCTCCTTCCTCCCAAGTTCTACCTCCTCCCCCCCAGCAGTGCAGGGAGACAGGGAATGGGGGTTTCGGTCGGTTGTTGTTTCTGCCGCTGTCAGGGCGAGCAGTCCTTTCCCTCCTTCCCTGGGTCCCTGCCAAGGGAGACAGTCCTTCATGAACCTCTCTGGCATGAGCCCATCCCACAGGAAACAGTTCTTCACAAAACTGCTGTCCTGTGGGTCCCTTCTCCATGGAATGCAGTCCTTCACAAACAAGCTGCTCCAGCATCAGTCCCCCACAGGGCCACAAGTCCTGCTGGGGTGAACCTGCTCCAGTGTGAGCTCCTCTCTCCATGGGCTGCAGGTCCCTGCCAGGACCTTGCTCCATCATGGGCCTCCCATGGCGTCACAGCCTCCTTTGTGACCCGCTCTGATATGTGTTCCGCCATGGGCTGCAGGTGGATCTCTGCAACCCAGTGGCCCTCCATGGGCTGCGGAAGCACAGCTGTTCCACCATGGTCTGCACCACGGGCTGCAGGGGAACCTCAGCTCCAGCACCAGGAGCACGTCCTCCCGCTTCTTCGCTGACCTTGGTGTCTGCATTGTTGTTCATATGTTCTCACTCCTCTCTTCCCAACAACTTTCTTTCCATTCTTAAATATGTTATCATGGAAGCATTACTATCATTCCTAATTGGCTCGGCCTTGGCCAGCAGCAGCAAGCTCGTCCTGGAGCCAGCTGGCATTGGCTCCATCAGACACAGAGGAAGCTTATAGCAGCTTCTCACAGATGCCAACCCTGCAGCCTCCCCGCTACCAAAAACCTGGCCACAAAAACCCTATACACTTGGCAAGAAAGCAAGCACATCTTGAGAAATTATAAATGGATAGGTGCTTCTGAAAAAATGATAATCCATACTAATCTGATTTCAGGTTCTGGTTTATGGTTCATTGTGAGTATTCCTCTAATTAATGAATTGTATTACTAAATGTTAATTACATAGCAGTTTACTGCAGATCAAGAACTGCAGAAGTGAGAGTCAAGACTCTGAATTTGAGAATATGCTATAAATGGTTAAAGATTAAGAGGCAGAGGGGTTATTTAAATTACACAGTTCATTTAACAATATGCAGGTGTTTTGAAATCTTTTTTAAATTGCTGCAGCTTCTTTTTCTTGATCCTGGGAAAGACACTTTTTATATGAAGACCTATTTTCATCAGTGACTAACCAGAGCATGCATGCCATATTGCCACTTAATGTAATTTTTTTTATGTCAACATCTAAGGAAATTATTGCAACCTTTAGATGAGACAGTTCACACTACTTTCAAATGGCTAAAACCATCTTATCAGAGTCCTGTCATTAGAAATTTAAGAATATTAGAAATTAACACAGAACTAGCACTGTTTTTTGGTTCTCAGTCAAAAGCATATTAAAGCCCCCTTAAAAATAAATATGAGCTCTTGGAGAATATAATTTGACTTCTTTATATACTAGGCATTTTTCTTGCTTCTCATTTTTTTTCTCCAATAATATTCCATGTTTCTCATCTCTGCATAATTTTTGATTCATTCTGCCAATAATTTCTTTGTATTCTTAGCCTTCAGAATGGTCTATCACCATTGTAAGGAGAATGGTTTGGAGCAAATTTGCTTGCATAAAAAGGATTCATATTGTATGTTTGTATTTTTAAAGTATAGCAATGAGTCTTTTACAGATACTATACTTTAAAAATAAGTAGTGTACCCAGTGTAGTGTTCCTTTTTCTTGCCTAGTTAGAGAGAAATGTCTTCTGTAGTATTATGTATTATGTAGTATTATTTTTCTGTATGAGAAGTTACAGAATTTACAGAAGAAGGAAACTGTCAATAATTTTAATGGATAATTCTTGAACTTTTGGCATCTGCAGTGGCAAGGGATGTTCAGAACCTGGAACTAAATGAACTGCATTTTAAAACCTTCAGTGGAGAAACAGATAATAAGATAATGTGAATATAAGGCTTCAAAAACATACCTGAGATAACAAAAACAGAGTTCATACCTTTTATTGATTATTACTTTTTAATTCAACAGTTGAAAGGGTTTTATATAAAGGTAGAACTGATCTTTATGTCAGCTGTAGGAAATGTTAACTTTAAAACTATCTGATCTACAATGCTATATCCAAACACTGAATTTGTAAAATCATGTAATATCTAATATGGCTTGAAAGGGGTTTTTCTTACACAGAATTTGTTCCCATTTTCTAATACTGATGTGTATGCATTCAGGACAAGTTTTCTTCTTTGTTGGTTTGATCAGCTCTATCTAGATATTCCGTTGTAAATATTGATGTAAGTTTTACTCCTCTCCTCTTTGCATTTTCAGCATTTATTTATATAGACCAATCTAAAATTCATTTTATCTGTTCATTAAAATTTCACTGAATAAGCAAACTGCCAGTCCATCAAACCACAGAAAGGTCTCCCTTATCTTGCAAATGTAAGAGCAATTAACATAGCTATAACGACCATCAGGTTTTTAATTGTTATAGCAGGTCACTGAAGTGCAATATTATCCAGTATTTTCCATTTTACATAAACATAACCTAAGACATGTGGAAATTAGGGAAGTTGCTTACTTTCAGTATTTTTGTAACACAGAGAGAATAATTGCATATACATCAGTTGTGCATGAAATATATTCTTATAGAATTTGTATATTTCATAAGATTTGTCAGCACCACAAAAGAACTATTGCAGTCCTCTTTGTGTCTGCCCAAAGCACTTCACCTCAGTTTCTGCATCAAACCCTAAGCTTCCATCTGGAATTAGCATATCAAATAAGCTATTTATTTTCCAGAGTGATAATTTTCTACTAAACAATAATATATTACTAGATTTAGTATGGTCTCCTTAACAATGCACATATAATAAAAAACTCTCAAGTATTTTAGCTGTGTTTGAAAAGCAAAGGAATAAGAAATTTCTGTGATTTACCTTCACCCATTCAAAGGATGCTTACCAGACAAAAGCTGTAAGTATTTTTAACTAACTGGTTTAAGAGTGAAATACAGTCAAAAGGAGAAGAACTTTGTTTATGCTTAAAGTCTTAAGTCCTTGTGGGCTGCAATTTTGACTTTTTTCATTAAGATGTTCAGCCTTGTGATTGGAAGACCTGAGGGTTTTGAGAGTATTAGTCATTAAATCACACTCACATTCTGCATATGCATTTTGAAAATCGTATCAAAGCAAATCTCACTTAAACAGAAGGAAATGCAACTTTGGAGCCTACAAAATATTTTCAAGTTTATCTTCATTCTATATTATATGGTAAAGCATTTTAAAGCTCAAGTTATGCTGATTTTTACCTAAGGGAATTCCTAGTTGGGGAAAAGAAAAATTAAAATGTGTGAACTTTTGAAGTGTCAAATCATATGTATGCAGAGAGTAATTTTCAAAATATTAATGTTTGTAAGTGAAACCAGTAATGCAACCCTCTGATTTTTATATTGCATAAACTATGTTCTTTTAAAACTTACGGTAATTAGAATATTATGCAAGAAAATTTAATTTGTAAATATTTTTAGCTCTACCTTGAACTGCAGGATCAATGCCTGAACTGTTGCACCGTCGAGCAGCATTATTCATGACAGGTGTAGCATTAGTGTTGAAATAATATATAATTGTGGAAAATGTCATGTGTATGTTCAAAGTGCAATAAAGGGTTAAATACGTAACTTTCTTCCGTGTTTTTATTTTGTTGATTTAATGTGTTTTAGCCCTAGAAGTAACTATTTTCTGTAGTTTGTGTGCCTATAGATGTATATAAAGGTATATATAGCATGTTTATCCAGATACCGTTGTATCTCAAAGGGGAGCAGGATTGCTGTAAGGGCATGGAGAACCCAAGCCAGGCTGCCTCTGGGGATGCGCTACCTGAGCCACAGGCAGGCAAACTCCGAACTATTTTCCTTTGCGATAACGCACTAAAACTTGGTAACTTTATTTATAGCTAGCTGCCTGGTTTTCAAACATCGGTGCTTTCACGTAGTCAATCCGATGTAGCGGAGCTGCATGCATCCACGCTGTTCCAGTCACCTCCGCGAAACCTCAGTGCGGGAGTGGGAAAGGCCGTCCCGCGGCCTGTTCTCGGCTCAGGGAAAGCACCGGCCCGTATTTCACACGGCAAGCAGTGGTTCCCGCGGGCCGGGCCGGGCGCACCCGGCGGTGTTCGAGGAGGAGGCGCAGCCGGGCGGGGCTGGCGCACCCGGCGGTGTTCGAGGAGGAGGCGCGGCCGGGCGGGGCACGCCCGCGGCCCAGGGCCCGCCACGTGTCCCGGCGGCTGCGCAGGCGGCGGGCGGGGCCGGCGCGGCGCGAAGATGGCGGCCGGGATCCGGGAGAAGCAGACAGGTAGGGGAGCGGCGCCTGCCCGGGGCCCGGGCGGGCAGGGAGCAGGGCCGGCTGCGCTGCGGCCGCGGCCGCCTGTCTGTCTGTCTGTCTGCCCGCGGGCGGGTGTGGGCGCCGCTCCGCCTCCGCCCGGGGTTCGCGCCCTCCCGCCCGGTTTGGGTCTCCCGGCGAGGGGGCGGCGGCCTCTCCAGCGCCCGGTCCCCCCGCGGCAGCTGGGGCGGCGCCCCCGCCTGGGCAGCGCCGGGGCCG
>JAWWMP010000165.1:36152734-36283012 GCA_035047865.1 Dendrocincla tyrannina
TTAATGTTTTGGAACTTGCTTCGTTTCCTTTCGCAGTGTCTTCTGGAACCCATGAATTCTAGCGGTTATAAGCTGCTCATCAGTCAGAGGTGCATAAAAATAATAAAAATGTGACTTGGAGGATTTATATTTTATGATTATTTTCCTCTCAGATAAAATGTATAATAAAATCCTGCTAATCACTGTTGTTGAGTGTAAAGAGAGTAAAGAGTTATTCGGCTTTATTTTCCAGTGGCTTTGAAACGTATGCTGAACTTCAATGTTCCTCCTGTTAAAAACAGCACAGGAGAACCAGTATGGAAGGTAAGAACTATTTGAACGGGAATATGAGAATTTTATAGTGTTCAGAAAAGTTCAGATTTGCAGCTCTTAACTAACTCAAGTTCATCTTCTCTATGTTGTTAACTTGTACAAAGTATTTTTTCCTGTATTATGAATATACAGAACTGATTATCAGAACTGCTGAGAAACGTTCAGATACGGGTTTCTTGATGACCAAATGACTATGATTCTTTAGGCAATATTTTAATGAGTAACTGAGGAGGGTATTTTTGAAATGTACTTGGGTCTCATTCATACCATTGGCAGAAGCTTGCATGGTACCTTACAGCTAAACTCAAAGTCAGAAAGAAGCCCATACAAGGGGCTTACACGGGAAGAACTATTGATAGCCTTGAACAAGCTAAGCTCACGTTACCTTTATTACCTTTAAACTGTAACTTGTAGTTCATGAGAAGTTGTTGCTACTGCAAAGCATATATTCTGTCTCTTCATCTGTTGTCTTTTTTCACTAATTCTTTTTTTCCTCTCTGCTTCTCCTTTTGTTTTCTCTCAAATGCAGTCAGAAAAACTCTGCACATGCAATCGTGAATTTCTGACAGCAGACTCTTGTTTGTAAAGCCAGTTTTCAGGAGATGAGTGTGATGATTATTTTTTCCCCTTTATCACTGTTTCTTTTTGTTCTTTTTATATTTTATTTATTGATAAGCACAATGGAAGTCCATGACAAATTAATCATTTATTATAAATTGGTAGATGTTTAAGTTCTTTTCACGTTAGAGTAGTGGTTCCCTAAACCTGAATTCTTTCATCCACTGTATCCTGTATTTTGCAGTGTCCACTTTTTACAGTGCTTTATGAGATGATGTGTGTCTATTTCAGATTCTCATTTATGACAGATTTGGCCAAGATATAATCTCACCTTTACTGTCAGTGAAAGAGCTGAGAGATATGGGGATCACTTTGCATCTGTAAGTACTTTTAAAAAATAAGTATATTTTTTCTAAAAAGAACTTTATTTAACATTTCCCCAAATCATGTACAAAACAGTGAAAAATCATTGAATAAATAAGTACTACAGTAAAGTTTATATCCTGACTTGTTCCTAAAATCAGATGGCGTTATTCAGAATCAGGGAGTGGAAAGATAGTTCCAACCACTGTGCAGTAGAATTTCTTGATAAGTACAGGAGGCGCTTGTTCAAAATAAAAATTATCTAAGAAGGTTTCTTTTGGAATCTGTCTCTACAAATGGCTTTGTAGTCATATATGTTAAAATTATATTGGCACAAACTGTTTCATGGGACTGTGTATGTTCTCTGCTTGTCTTTTTACACATAGAATTTAATTCTGTCACATTTAATGCTGTCAAACATATGAAATCTCTAAGTATTATTTTAATAAGATCTCCCATTTCTCTTTCTCCAGATTACATTTACTTAGTTCATTACCATTCCTTAGCTGTGGTAATAGTCATGAAGAAACTTTGAGGATACATTTATTTTTTCAAAAGTTTATTAACTTTTGTGAAGGCCAGAAATTGAAACACAGTTTAACGTGTTGACACATCAACAGAAATGTGAGAAAAACATCTAAGCACCTTGCCCTTAAGCAGGAAAGGCAAGTTTAATAGAATGAGATATGCAGGGTGTTTTTATCAAGTCAATAGTTCATATATAAACTTTGTGGATGCATTATTTTAGTTTGCTCTGAATAAATAATATGTTTTTGAAGATTTCTGTAGCCTTTGCTCAAGCTTTGAATAAACTTCAAAGACATCTATTAATATATTCAGCCAAAAATTACACAACTGTTGTTTTTTTTCTTTTTTCCTGTCTGATTCTTGCTAAAAATGTAGTTAAATATAGGCAGAATTGTAGAAAATTACATTTATCTGTACAAATAAATAATGTCTTTAACTTTTATAGTTTTATACCTATCAGAGAAACAACACATTAAAGATATACTTTTTCTTCCTGTCAGGCTTTTGCACTCAGATCGGGATGCTATTCCAGATGTTCCAGCGGTTTACTTTGTAATGCCAACAGAAGAAAATATTGACAGAATGTGCCAGGTAACTTGCATGCTTAATGTTTCAAATGAGTGGACACAATGGAGTATGTAGAGTAATCCTGAACTCACTTGAGTCTGAGTGTTCTGTATATAATTTTTGTGCATGTCTAACACCTCTGCTAACATTTTTTACACAGTAGAGCATATTTATCCTAAAAATATTAGCCAAAGTGTTTACATGCTAAACTTCAATTTCCCAGAAAGTAGAAGGGTAAATATGTTGTGTGTTTCAGAGGGAGAGTTTTAGGAGTGAAAAGACAAGAAGCAGTGGGTACAAACATTTCATTTAAACATAAGAAAAGCTATTTTAATGAGGGTGGCCAAAGACTGGAACAGATTTTGTGGAGAGTTTGTGGAGGTGTTCATAACCTGACTGGACACAGCCCTGAGCCACCTGTACTATTTGGCACTGCTTTGAGTGGGAGACTTGGATTAGGCTAACCTCAGTTTTTCACATTCTCTGGAAGGCGATGGAAGGTCGACATGTTTGCGGAAGGAAGGAAAAGAGCAAAGGGTGTTTTTGGTCAGGGGTAAGGTGTGGACTAGTGATTGCTGTCTTTTAGCTTAAATTTCATTTCCTGTTTTTTGCAGTTCTGTTTGGCTGTTTATATCTGGATATGTAATCGAAACACTGTGTAGAGAGCTGTATGAACAGTCAGACAAGCACTTCTGAAAATTTAGTTTCACTGTGAATAATTGCAACAGCACATAGTAAGAGTATGATTATTTTTTTAATTAGTGAGAAATATATTAGTACTTAGGAAAAGGATTGTGGTTTTCCTTTCTTCTAGGATCTTCGAAACCAACTTTATGAATCTTACTATTTAAACTTTATTTCTGCCATTTCAAGAAGTAAACTGGAAGATATTGCAAATGCTGCTATAGGTGCTAATGCAGTAACTCAAGTGGCTAAGGTAAGAAAGTCCTGCAGTCCCTGATGTTAATACCGTTGCAGGTGTTATTGCATTCTTTCTGTCACACATACAGAGGGAAAAAAGGAATCTACAGCCATCTCATTAATGCGGCTTAGTATCATGCTTCAGCTTAGTCAGAAGTCCAAGTGCTGCAGGACTTTTGTGATGAGAGGTTTCAGGGTATTCCCGTTCTCATCAGCTGACTGGGTGCCTTCAGTACATACATATTGGGATGGGTACAGAAAAAGAGCAACATGAGTGCCATTGTCATTTTAAGTAATAATTTGTACATACAGTCTTATTGAGTACACTCCTATACGTTTATGATTTAAAGGGAGGTGACAGGTATTTACACTTTCATTGTGTTGGATACCTGTACCAAAAACTGTAAATTAAGTCATTATTTTCATATATAATTAAATGCATTCACTTTTTCTCACTCCAGTTAGTACTACCGGCATGAGACAAAGAACCTGTTGTGAAATGAACTCTACTAGTATTGTTAAAGCCTTAGACCCTCAGCAGGAATAAATTGATGTAAACTACTGCAAACCACCTTTGCTAAATTTATTTTTTTGTTGTGATATCAGTTTATTCTACAGAGAGATTTTTTTCCTGAATGCACAGGCATGTTAGAGAACAGTTAGAATTCATGAGCTATAATGTCTTACTGTTTAGGTATTGCCCTGTTTCCTTTCTCCTGCCTGAGAGCTTAGTGCTGTTTATGTTGTTGTCCTTCATATTCATAAAGTATGAACCTGTAATAGTGAAATATCCTCCATACATGCTTTTTTGGTGATGTTTGGCTATGTAAAATTTGTTCACAGAAACAAGTGAACTGTTCTGCCACTTTTCAGTGCTCTAATATTTTGTGTTAATCACTCAATCCTTATGCAGGCTTTTTAATTAATGAATTATATCTTGCATTTCTTTCTTTAATAGGCATTTCTGTAGAATTTTCAAAATGAAGTAGCAGTAAATCACATATAGGCTTTTTTATGCTTCACTCTGGACTATTCTGAATATATTCTTTAATTTCTAGGTGTTTGATCAATATCTTAATTTTATTACTTTAGAAGATGACATGTTTGTATTGTGTAACCAAAACAAAGAACTTGTTTCCTATCGTGGTAAGTAAAATTTATATAAAAATTTTATAATAATGTCTGAAGCTGAAATTTACTTTTGAAGTTGTAGCTAATAACTAGCAGTGGTTTTATTTTGCTTTGATATGCTCAAAATCCAGGATAATCTGTTAGATATGTAAAGTCATGAATGAAGCAGTTCTTAGATATTCATTTCAGTATCTTTACTACTTGGCTATTATGGTATTGAAAAATAAATATGTGTTGTTAAATAACAAAGCAAAACTGCGGTATAGACATATATGGGTAGGAATAATAAAGGAAAAAGTACATATTGTTTTGGCAGGTAGATAGACATTGGGTGGGAGAGGGCGTTCTACACAATAAGAAATGCTGATTGCTTCTGCAAGCACGTGAGCCAAGCATGTCAGCTTCTTCATAAAGTCTCAAAGGTGCAAGTGGAGTCAGTCTCTTGAGGCTCTTTTTTTCTTTTCTTGAGACTTTGGTTGGACCTGGTTTGGAACCTATCAGGAAAACCAAGGGGCTGCCTTAGTTCGGTTACCTTTACAGCTGTGGCAGTTCAAGTCAATATATATACTAGTCATAATTGTCCTCATGATTTTCCTCCCTTCATTCTTCTGGTTTTTGTTCTCCTGATCCATTCAATATGCTAAAATGTACAGAGAACTAGTCTACCTCTCCCGCCCCTCTTGCTCAAATGGCTAGCTATTACAGGTACATTGTCCTATTGCTTCTGCTGTAGTTTTACTCTGTAATTTTGCTCATCCTCTTCTCTTTTTACATAAGAACTAGTAATTTTGCAGTTGCAGTGTGTGTTTAATTGACTCATTCCTTAGAAAATACGAGCTCATCTGTGTGATCTAAAAATCCAGTGCAAGGGAAGCAGCAGAAGTCAAGATAGCCCTATTTTTGCAGCAGCGCCTGATTACTTTAGTGTAGTCATAGTGTCTCGATAAAGTGTCACGGAGTTAATTCCTGGTTTATTTGCATGCAGAGAATACTCACTAGTGACCAGGTAGAGATGAGAAGTTTCTGTATGCCTAATATTTAGCAATGAGATTTTTATCCTGTCTTGCCCAATTTCCAAAGTCAATACCTTTCTTTAAAACTGGATCTGTAATACTCAGATGTGTCGCACACTGGGGATTGATTCCATTGGTAGAAGGAAGGGCATTTTTTTTTGAAAAGCAGACTTTTTTTTTCACTAAAACCTGCTGTTAAGAGTTTTCATAATAATTGTTTTGTAATTTGTTCATGCGCATGTAAAGATACTTGACTGGCTCTGATAAGATTCCTTATGCTAACAAGAAATTTGAATTAAAATCACTGAAAATGTTTTGCACTTGTCAGTCTCTACCTGACTTATTTACCTCTCTTGGGCCACTGAAATTCGCCACACTATGTTTAAGTGAGTCTGGGAATGGGCTGTTTCCTAAAGCTGATCGAACAGAAATCTGATCTCCTGTAGAGAGTGATGAGTTTTCCAACAGAGCACTGAGATGATCTGTCTCATTTTATGAGTTCTAGATCTGACAGAGAGGTATTAGGAGTACAGGGGTGAGGAAGAAGTGGTCTTTTTTGCCTTTGGAGAATAACCCTAGCAGGAAACTGCCAGTTTGTGTGTAGTTTCATAATCTACATAAGTCAATGTAAGTCTGAGGGTAATGAAAGACGCTGTTCTTGCAGTAGCACTGCCACGTGTGGCCATGAATGTAGCTGAATGTGTGAACTAGGAACATGTATAACAAAAGAGGTTTAATTTTTAGTTTCCTGTTTTCCTGGCTGTATGACTGCATTTACAGAGAGGTAATGTCAGGACAAATGGGCATGATGAAATTCTTCAATTATCTGAAAGACTTTCATAAACAGAAAGGACACAGTACGTTCTCTCTGTTTGGTAATGGACAAGAAGTGAATGAGCTTAAATTGCAAAAACAAAGTTTCTGAACTGGTATTAGGAACACTTTCCAAAATTAAAGATAGTGAAATATTAGGATAGTTTACCTATGAATGTTACAGTATTTTCATGACTAGAAATCTTTCTGAATTAGTTTAGATACAGGAATTACATTGGTTTAACTCATTTTTGGGTAAGGAGGCTAACTAGATAAAACCCTCAAGCTCCCTCTGGTTCTATTTTTATATGACTGTGTTGAAGGAGAGTAAATGGGTAATATTAGTATAAAGTCAATGTTTGGGGCATCATGTTTTACACTATTTGAATGCTTCTTTACCATTTTTTACCATTTGGTTCAATTTTGTAAAACAGCAACAAAATGTAGGAGACCTAAGCTTACTTTTCTGTAATAGATGCATTCCCTCATAGACTTGTTACGGTGGAGAGAGAGGAACATACAGAAAACATAATAACACATTTTACTGAAATATTATTAATGGAGTTTCTCAAAGGAGCAGTAATGTTGAATATCTATGTTGATTGGCTATGGTTCAAGAAAATTAGAAGGCCTTGACAGTATGCAAATTACTGGAACATCATAAATGAGTACTTTTTAAACTTGGAAAATATAAGACAATAAAAATAAGGTTATTTTCCCCCTGTAAACTGAGAAAACATTCATTGGAGATAACTACAGAATGGTAGTCCCAGTTAATTTCAAAGCTCTGACATTACAGAAAAATACAGATACTGGAAACAGTCTTCCATTCTTTGTGCTGATATTTCAGACACTTGAAACTTCTAGTGCTGCTGTCCTCCTAACAGGCTAGTCAAAACTTTGGATTGCTAGGTATAGTTGCTGATAGAAATTGCCAATATAATCCAGCTCTAAAGTTCTTAAAGGAGAAAAGCTGGGGGGGAAAAAAGGCACTTTTAAAATTGGGGAATGACTATGGCTGGCCATGCATAAATTTAGGATGGAAAGCTTAATGCTTAGAGCTTTTAAATTCATTTTTTAAGAAAGAGGAAAAGACAGATAATTATGTGAGAAATTTTTAAAGGTAAAATAAAATAAACTAGGACAGGATATATGGCATGAATCCTGAGATAGTGCTTGAGATCTGTGATAAGATGTGGTTTGATGTTTCCTGTTGGCTAGTATATTCTTGTCAGTGTTAGTTATTTAAGAGAAAAGTTGCTACATGTCTCCTATTCTGACCTAAATGTGTAAGGGAAATCAGTTTTATCTGTCATATGAAATGTTTTATAACTTGGCAATTACCCCTATTCTAGAGACTGACAGTAGATTTGTTGAAAAAAAAAAAAGTAATCTCTCTTACAAGAGGTGGGATTTAGAATTTTTAATTACAGATAACTGTACACTATAATTCTCTTTAAATTGCATAGGTAGCTTTTGAGGATTTTTTTCCTGAAGAATGTTTTCCAAGTGGATGGCCATTTCTCTTCATAATGTGATTTCCTAGGAGGTTTTTGATAATGCAAAAATAACACAATCCAAAATTTTCAAGCAATTATGTGTTTGACCTTATTCAGTAGGGCATAATTAAGTTCTCTGAATTTTTTGCTAAAAAAAAAAAAGGGTGGAAACTAGTAGATGTGCTAAGAGAGGCATTTCATGATTTGTTCTCTTCTGCAACAAGAGCTGCTGGCTCTTAGCAGCCCTTAGGTAAGAAGAGGATTTGCTTTCTCAGTGTGAAAGTGGCATAAACTTACTTAACTCTATTCTTAACTCTTTTCCATGCTATTTTAGCCATTAACAGACCAGATATAACAGACACAGAAATGGAAACGATAATGGACACTATCGTTGATAGTCTCTTCTGTTTTTTTGTTACACTTGGTAAGTTTCCAAATTCTAGCATATTTTCGATATTCAGTGAGACAACTAGTTTAGTGATTTCATATAGCAAATTAAAGGCAGAAGTAAATCTGTGACCAAAAGCTCAATAATGCACTGGTTGGGGTAATGATCATGCTCGAATTATTGCTTTATATCTCTGCAAAGTACCGTAAAGTCTGTCATTCATGGCAGTTGAGTCTTAATCTTCAGTATCAATGGGAGAAGAACACTAAAACACAAAGGTCTGGAATTACTGTTTTTACAAAATCCTAGTTTATAATGTAGTGCTTTGAGTTTGGATTTGTAGCTCTCAAAAAAAAAAAAACCCTCACAGAAAAAGAAAATATCTCATACAAATCATTCAAAGATCTAACCGAAATAACTCAAGGAATAGGAAGATACTTCAGTTTTACTTATTGTGAGTTTTCTTGATACTTAGCTCATACATTTTTCATAGTGATGATATTTTATCTAAGTTCTGACTGAAATTGGTCGGTCTGAGATAGCTTTCCTACAAGGGGAGCTGGGGATCGCTATGAGGCCATGTGTTCAAGAGAGATGCTCCTGGATCTGTTCAGTTCTTTCAAGTGTTAGTGTGATACAAATTGAATATCTTTTAGTCAGTCAGTTAAACTCTATGGTTTTGAAAAATCTTGAAATTTTCATATTTATATCAGTGAGAAGCTAGCTAAATATTTTGAAAGCTGAAAGTAAATGGAAAATGTGCCTTTGAAAATAGCATTACCCTGCAGTGAGTTGTAATGCATATATTGTGGTGGTGGTGGTGGTGGTGTAATACTTACTACTGTTTTCAAGGGGCTTCTAACCTTTTAAAAATAACTTTTGAGATAGTTTGTCCCCTCGACAATACATTAGCTATCCTTCTAGTGTACACTGTGTTTCTCATAGTTTTGTCTGAGGTACTCACTTACTTTTGTAAAAATTTATCTAATATTCCTATATAGTCCTTTTTCTTTCATAGATAAAGAGAAAAATGTTATGTGTTTGTATTTAACAGCGGAATGTTAGTGAAATTTGTTTATGAAAAGTACACTAATTTATAATCTGAAAATTATAATGCACGTAGAAGTCAATGTATCTTTTATTAGGCGCTATTCCTATAATCAGATGCTCAAGAGGAACTGCAGCTGAAATGGTGGCAGTGGTAAGAACTGTTTTTCTAAACACTTATCATTGTTTTAAAATTTTCCTTGCAATGTCTAGTTTTCTCAATACTAGGCAGAGATCTAGTGTTATTGTATCCTTTTCCTTATGAAGGAAATAAAACTGGAAAGGAGATACATTCATTTTGATTTCTGATTTCAATTCCATGGAACTCTTCTGTAGAAATTGTGATGTTATGGAATCAGACAATGAGAAACTTACATATAAATAATTATTCCACATCTAGAGTTTATCAAGATTTTATGACAGTATAATTAAGATACATCTACACAGTTTAAAAAATGGCTGTCCAGCCTTGTGGTTTTCTATGTGTCTCAGTAAGAAATTTTTATCTTTCTTACTGGGAAATCCTGTAAGTACAAGACATTTTTACTAAATCAAACTAAACTGACATTGAATTCAATCATCAAATAGGGATGAAATGACCAAATTAAATCACAATGAACAACCTCTGTAGCACTGTCTTCATTAGGAGTCACTGTGCTTCATTTCCTCCATCTTCTTCACATCTTCTCTGTCATTGAAGCATTAGTACTGATTAAACTTAAGCATGCATGCTTCAGCGTGCATGCATTCGTATTGAGGATAATCTCATTTTTATGAAACACTTGTGTGGCAGTGTCTGACAGCCCAATTTGCTGCTTCTGCTGTGGTTCCCCTTTGGTGCCTCCTTCTGGTATTTTCTATTTGCATGTTTAGGGAAAGGTAATTATGCTATTTGTCTGGGAGGAGATTAGTGGACATAAAGGAGATACATTCAGTGTAGTGCTGAATGTAGTCATAATTGCTGGAGGGAGAAAATAGAAGTAGGATTTCTTCCCTTCCCATATGCAGGGGAGCTAAGACCTTATAAACTACAAAAACAACACAATAAATCTTCTAATATTGGTCGTGTAAAGAGATTAGGAAACCATTGGTTTGTTAAAAGTGGTTTTGTTTTTTTCCCCTCCTCAGAAATTGGATAAGAAGCTCAGAGAGAATCTAAGAGATGCCAGAAACAGTCTTTTTACAGGCGACACACTTGGAGCTGGCCAGTTCAGGTATTGTGTTAGTAACAACTGTGGTTTTTCACTTTTCATATTTCGGTTGTCTGAAATATCTCATTAGGATAAGTCACCACTGTACTGAAAACTGTATTTACAAGAATTTGTTTTTGTATTAAAACAGTTTATATACTCTTGAGGGCTTTCCAGTCTCTTAGCATAACCCATTTTAAAACTTTTATAGCTAATAAGTGTATGGTGCTACGGCAGTAAGTCAAAAAGTATTTAAGGAAGCAGTTAATTTTTTTCATCCTCTAAACCAAGCTTCTGTAAATACACTGTTTACAAGACTGTGATACCCAGTTGAACATTCTGTTAGTAATCTTTAGTCCATTGAAAGAAAGACCGATTTTCTCACTTGTGCACACTATTACCAGTTGCAGTTTTGTCAAAAGCAAGTGTTTATCAGCTGATCCCTATATATACCAGAGGAGAGCTGCTTAAGGACTACCACTTGCATATACTTAGATGGTTCAGGTCTGTTAAGTCATGACCAGTTGAATCCTTTGTGGCTGTTTGCATGCATCTGGTAATGTGTTCTCAGTGGCATCCCTCTGCACTGTTGTTGCCAGATAGTTCAATATTCCAGACCGCCTGAGGAAAGTGTATTGTTGGAGTTAATACTGTACATGAAAAGGTGAGAGATGTATTAACTAGAGTGGAGCTGATGGAAACTGTTATAATCTCCTAACAAGATATAAAACAGTCATCATATTTTTATATCAAATTAAGAGCAGAACTTGGATAAAAGGCACAAAAAAATCAAGGGTGGCAAAACAGAATGAGACTGAAAGGAGAGAGAATAGTTGTGAAATACCAGCTCCCTCATTTTCATGGGAACTGAACTGTAACCCCTGCTTTTCCTTCAGAGGCATTACTTGTATTCCTGATCGTATAGCATCATTAAGGAGAGGGAAACATCGGAAACTTTAACCAGTTAAATGTCTTCAAGACTTTGATTCAGTTTTCAGGGTCAGGTGACTAAGGTTCTTGAGATATATTTAAGTGAAAATACTTACTGCAAGGAAATCCAGAGCATGGAACTTACATGCTTTTACTCTGTGCAAATATACTTTAGCTGGCATGTTTGCTGTAGGGATAATATGCTTGAAGGAAATGGTTGCAATAATTTTCTGTCAGTTCACAGTCTTCCTATCTTCACTATAGATTTTTCATGGAGCCATAACCCAAGACCTTTAGGCATGAATGTGTTCTTTTACCACAACATTGAGTATTGATAGAATTACCACAGTGCATTTTAGAACTTGATAATTTTTTTTCATGGACTTTATATACAAGCAAAGAGAAAAATGAATTTAAAAACCCTTGGAAGAGAGATTTTATATTTGAGGCTCATAGTGGGGATTAAGGTCAAATATTACCCATTCAGTCAGTTGTTTGGAGCACAAATGTGTATCCACAATTAATATGTAATACAAAAATGTATTAGTTGCCACCTAAAGAGCTGGTTACTATTCAGTGTTTTGACTTCTGCTCAGTATTTACATGTTGGTAATTTCACTTAGTACAAAATAAAATAATCTTTTTATCATTACTAAGATTTGATTCCTGAAATTTCTGGCAGTGGCCAGCCCCAGTTACTTTGGGGAAGGCTGGAGGAGCTCAGCAGTAGGCAATTTTGCTTTTAGCTTGAAATGTGATGTAGAAAGTGGCTGATATCACTCAGAATGTTACTGGGATGTTTTAATCGTGTTTGAAAAAGTACTAACACAGTGTCATCTTTTCAGCTTCCAAAGGCCCCTATTAGTCCTTGTTGACAGAAACATAGATTTAGCAACTCCTCTACATCATACTTGGACATACCAAGCTTTAGTGCATGATGTTCTGGTAAGGATAAATCCGATTTTGTTACCAAAACTACTTTTTCACTCAGTTGGTTGTTAAACTTACTACCAGGTTCTCTCTTAATCCCAAATCTGTTTTGTCTGTTTTATTTGGAATTTATTTTAGTAAAAAACAGCTTGAAAGATTTTCTCTAGAAAGTTCACTTAGCAATAATTTCTAAAATATTTTAAAAGTTGAAATCTTGATATCATCAGAAGATAGGCAATTTAGCAATCCTAGCTTTTTCTTCAGTAGTTCATGACCTTTGTGTTATGTAGTATCCAAACTCTATGAAGTGCAATTCAGTTTTGAAAAATAAATGCTTTTAATGTGGTTTTAAATCACTTTCAGTTTTAGATAGAATTTCTAAAAACACATTTTTCTATTTTTCTCCACAAGATGGTGTAGGTGTTCAATATGTAGATACCAAGTCGTATATGACCCTACTGGAGGAATCTGAAACAGATTTTTAAAATAATCTTTTTGAAATTCGTATAGCCTTAAACTGCCTTTATTTCCTCAAGTTTATTTTGTAATACCAGCAGTAGAAATGTACTTGAATGAAAGCTAATATCGTTTACCTAGGATTTATGCATTTAGTGTATAGGCATGGAATACATAAAAAATAGTGTGAATAAGAATAATTAGTATCTGGAGGCTTTTTTGTACTGAGACTTATTAATGAAAATCACTTTAGTATCTGTCTTTGAGAAATACTTTGGGTTTGTTATTGAGACTGTTAGAGGAATACTTGAAACAGGCACATGCACATATGTGTTTGTATACAAAGTTGATTGTGAAGTGTACAGTCACACATGGAGTGTTGGCCAGAAACTTGCATTGCTGGGATGAAAACATTTCAGCACTAATGGGATGTTTTAGGACACTTGTAAGTTCTATTTTACGTACATAATTCCTTGTGACATGTGCCTTCCTCTTAAAGGTTCTTTTTTACAGATAAAGAATTTTTGGTCTAGTCTCTTTAGGAAAGGCATATGTGAAAAACCTACAGGTTGCACTGATTTTTCTCCAATATCTGTTGCACTGGCTAGAGACGTGCAGGTAGAAGTTCTGAATTTTTACATGTTTCTTTTAAAAATAGTAAAGACTAGGCTATGGAAACCCAAATTACAGTTTTCACAGGTGTAAACACTATTGCCCAAGACCTATACTAACTTCAGTTTGTCACCTGCTAAATCAGCAAATGCTCACTTGCTAGGTAGTAAAACCATGCGAAGCTCCATCTATTTGACTCCAGCTCACCTGCCGTGTTAGGAAGGTAGTGTTGAGTGGCCTCAGAATGTGTTGGGGTAGGACTTCAGTGCATCAAGATGCAGGGTGATCAGAGATATACTGAGCTGAGAACAACTAGTGCTACAAATGTGCTGAGGTACGAGAATAGAAGAATGATTCCAGTATCATTCAATATTTATGTGTACTGCATCAGGCTTCAGTAGTTTCTTTGTAAAAACTTGTTAAATTTTGCATCTTATTTTTAACTGAGTGGATAGGATTATGAATTTGTTTAGTGAAATTGTAACCAGCTGGTCTGTGATTCCATGGAAAGGGCAAAAGTTTAATTTGAAAACCAGTCAACTTATTCACCTTAAACGCAAGCATGCCAGGCTCTTCATGCACTGAAATAACCACAGTAGCCTTTTAAGAGGCCATGAATTTTTACTGTGGAAGTGTTACCAAAGTGTTGATTATGTAAGCCATACTTTCAAACAAATTGGTTTTCACTTAGGTCTCTGTTACAATAGATCAGGAATTCTGTGCAGTGTTGAACTATGCACATACCCAGGCACAAAGTTGAGTGCTGAATCCATTTAGTTTATAACTGTGGTGTTTCTGTGCATAAACAGGCTTATGAGAGGAGATTCCTATTTCTAAATAAAAAAACCCCTCAGGAGGGGATATAGAAAAATGGGAGGCATGGATAGAAAACCTTATAAGGACAAAATGGGGAGTTGAAAGGAGAAACACTATTCAATAAGAATTATTTTGGGCAAACTCCTTGTGAATGCCAAAAATAACTTGGAAATTCAGATCACTGGTGAGTTACATTGAGCCAAAACATAGATCTTCATTAAAAATTACAGCTAAATTTTTAATCAAATTCATTTTTTTCTCTTCAAGTTTTTATTGAATATATGTACTTGAAAAATACTCTTGCTGAAACATTAAACATGTCTTGTAATATGAGGTTTGTGCTCATTTCCTGCCTGTGTTTCCTTTGAGTACCTACTTCTACTAGTTTACTTCTAGCTAGTTTTATTTCTATTCTGGCATGGATCGTTCATAGTATTTAAGTCCTTGCCAAGGGATAACTGCATACTTTAATGAACACAATAAAGTGGAGGTTTATTTCTGGAAAAAAAATACCTGTTCTAGAAGGTTCATGGCACATTCTGTATAGCTGAAGATTTGAATCTATCACTGTTTGCCAAGCAAAGGACACCTTTGAAATTTTAAATGTTCTTGAAAAGAGACAGGATAAAATCAGCAAATGGAATACTTGTTAGTAATCTTCATTGAAAATCAGAGGGAATATGTAACCTGCAGAAAATACAGAGCAGTGAAAAGTAATGGGGGAAAGAAGAAGACCTACAGGGAGCAGTGTGGTGACACAATACTTGAGCATAACTGTGTCCTCTAGCAAAGTGATGGAGTTTCTATGTCCATGTCTCTGTGGAAGAAGAAAAGCTGTATGGAGAAATAGCACCTCTGCTGCAAACCTTTGCTTTATCATGCATTCACTATTTCACTAGTGTTTAAAAAATTAGGGAAAGAAAGAGCTGTGAAGGTATAACAGTAGTCTTCACAGTGAATAATCCTGTTGCTGTTGGCAGCTTTGATACATTTGTTATAGTTGTGTAAGTGAACTTCAACCTTAGAAACACTTTTTGTCTGCGACACAGAAACTTTTATACTTCAGGTTTTGGAAGTTTTTAAGAGCACGGTTTTTGCTAAATAACATTTTCTGCACAGAAAACAGTATTTAAAGTTCAGTGTCAGAGGATTGCTCACATATGAGACAATCAAATGTCTTTGCTTAACATTTGTTGCTTTGTTTGGTGTTCTTATATTGCTCATGTTATTATCTAGTTAGCTACTAAACTGTTTCCTGCCCTCTTATGAAGTTCTAATAAATATCTATGTTAATATTTTTTTAGAAAATATTCTAGAAGATATTTGGTTGAGTATAAAAGGCTGAATAAATAATTCTAAACAAACAAATATTTACATAAGATTCCTCTTTATTTTAGGATTTCCATTTGAATAGAGTTAACTTGGAAGAATCAACAGGAATGGAAAGTTCTCCAGCAGGTGCTAGACCTAAGAAAAAAAATAAGAAGTCCTATGATTTAACTGCATCTGATAAATTCTGGCAAAAGCATAAGGGCAGGTAAGCTGTATAGGTACACAGTTTATAATAATTTAGTCAATACAAATCCTAAGTATTCTTCATATTATAGTAGTTCTATTTTTAAGCCTATTTGAAAATATTTTATAAGTTTGGGGGGAGGGTTTAAGGTATACTGGGTCTGGCTGAGTTGGAGTTAATTTTCCCCATGGCAGCCCTCACAGTGCTATGCTTTGCATTGGTAGCTAGAAAGGGGTTGGTAACACACTAGTGTTTTGGCTGCTGCAGAGCAGCACTGGCACAGCATCAAGGCTGTCTCTCCAACATACCCCCTCACCAGTAGGCTGGGGATATGCTAGGTCTTGGAAGGGGATGTAGCCAGGACAGCTGACCCAAACTGAACAAAGTGATATTCCATAATATGACGTCTGTTCAGCAATAAAAGCTAACAAAAAGGAGGAGGAAGGGCAGGGCATTCAGGGTTTTCTTGCAGTGTTTGTCTTCTGGAACAACCACTCTGCCTACTGAAGCCCTGCGTCCTGGGAAGTGGCCAGACATCACCTGCTAGTAGAAAGTAGAGAATAAAATCTTCTGTTTTCCTTTGCTTTCACACAAGCTTTGCGTTTTTCAACTGCCTATATCTCGACCCATGAGTTTTTAGTTTAATTAACATCTTGCCTTCTCCCCCCCAGTCCTGCTGAGATGTGTCTTGGTCCAGTCTGGTCCAACCAGGGTCAACTCACCACATCATTGTGAATATGCACTGCCCATGTTAATTGTATATTCGCTTTTTGTTACAGAGCTCAAAATTGTTCTTACCAAAATTACACAAAATTATTAAAAGCAATGAATATATCTTAGAAACTTTAAGTAAACTTACAGTGAGATGTCATTTTCATTGATTTGATACTGGTGCATGATTTGTGTATTATTATTTCCAAAAAGGTTTTCATGGTCGCCTTCTAGTGTTTCAATGTGTTGATGTAACTGAGCCTAATGCAGAGTGTTGCATTAGTCCTTTTCCAGAGGTAGCCGAGTCTGTTCAGCAAGAACTGGAATCTTACAGAGCCCAAGAAGATGAAGTCAAAAGACTTAAAAGTATCATGGTAAGTTTGTCACCTGTATGTGCTTTATGTAAAGCATAATGGGACTTGTATAGATGCTTAGCACACCCTGTCATCCCACACGCAAAAATTAGCAGCATATGCTGAATTTAAGCCGTAACACAATCCTAAAAGTAGAAGTACCATGTTTCACGAGAAGGCTTGATTTCTTGTGTATAATGCAGTTATACAACTCACATACTAACTGAAAAACACTATCCAGACATTAATACCACTGTGAGAAAATAGATTCTAAATGTTCTGACTGTATCTGCATGTATCATATTTGTACTTACTATAACTGGGTTTATTCCTCTTTCCAAACCTTTCCTCAAAACACAGGGTATAGAAGGGGAGGATGAAGGAGCAATAAGTATGCTTTCAGATAACACAGCTAAGCTAACTTCAGCTGTCAGGTAAGTGATCAATAAGGTATTATTGTTTAATTGGTAACCATTTCTAATTTTTTCTGTCATTGCACTTTTAATATTCTTAGAAATAAGAATGTTATAATATACTGAGCTATTCAGCTCAATATTGTAGTTTAAATGCATTCTAATTCTGGTAAAGGTAAATGCAGTGTCCTAGACCAGTGCTTGCACATGTAACATTCACAACATGTATGAGCCCTATACACGTGACTTTGCAGTGTTTCCTCAGCAAAGCTGAATAATCTAAGTGCATCAGAGATTTGCTTGCAGTCTTCCACCAAAAATACTAACCCTCTGCATTCTTTCATTAAAAGAATTGTTAGTGAAATCCACTTCTTGAAGTATCTACTTGCTTTACCCAGTGTATTTTGATTCATGTAGTTACTGTAACATCTGTGACAAGATTCTAGTTATTAACAACTCTGCATGAGAAATTTACTCTCCTGCTTTTGGAGACCTGGCCGCTGTGGATGACAGTGAAAGTCTGAGATTTAGACTTGTTTCTCACTGTAAATTTGTTTTCATTCCACTAATTTGTTGGAGAAGGGAGATGTTTAGTTCGCTGCCTTTCACTAAGACCCCACCAGAAAGAAGAAGAAACAATAATTATTCTGAGGATAGATGGGATGATATGCCCAGTGTACTGTGAAATCCAGCACGCCTGCATTAGTTAGTTGTCTCTTAATGAGTTTCAAATGTTGTTTTGTATGCTATGCCTAGTTAGAATTGATTGGAATTACAAAGTATGTGTGATGGATCAGACAGTTTCCGAAAAGCGAGAAGATATTTCCAAGCTCCCCCTATAAAGTTTTAAAGTTTTGTACTTTCAAGATGCTGATTTTCAGGTTAGGGCATTGGTTTTTGGCCCTTGTCTTTAGAATTATGCTGAGAAGTCCGGATATCAATAGGATCTTCCATTAAGTCATGTTTCTGCTGGAAGAATTGAACTAGGCTTTGCTGTTCTGTTGCCTATCAGAGGACGGTTATCTTTCTCCTGCTAGCATATGGTGAACAAAACAGCAAGACACAGTTTAGGTCTTAGTCTTTATAACGACTAGAAAACTTTGGAATATCTATTAGCAGTTAGAAACCAGAGGTTCTAGCATAGATCTTCCGTCTTTTGGTTTTCTTTTTTCTTTTTTTTTAAATACAAAGGCAGTACTATTCATCTTCCAGCTATAAGGTCATTTATGGCCAATTGCCATAGGTAACATAGATTTTATAATTGCTTAAAGAAGGAAAGACAGTATGGTTACTTAACTTCGTGGCTCTTCATGACATGCAGTTAGTATCATTAAGTGCCTGATCATCTGCTTATTATTAAACTGAGTAGGACACTGAGTATCCATGGTGCTTTTGGATACGAAAATGTATAGATTCTGAGCAGTCTTTTATAGATGTGATTGCCAAGTGCCAGGAGTGAAAATCATGTAGATTGTAACACCTTAAATAACAATTTTTCTCCAAAGTAAATTTAACCATTCCATTTCCCATTTCGCAAAAAAAAAAATTTCAATCACAAATCCTGCATAGAGAATTGTGTTCCCTGCAGAAGCACCTGTGACAAATTCCAGGACATCCAGAGGTTCTGTATTTATTTGACATGTTATTATTTAATATAATTTTATGATTATTTGACATTATTTGATTTTTTTTTTACAGCTATTATTTGGCAGATACTGACACTTCTATATGTATCAGAAATTTACTAAATGAAGTAGATTATTTGTTTAGGTTAGCAGGGCACATATCTGTTGTTGATAAGCTTTCAGTGGGAATATTGAATTGCCCTTTATATTTTTTGCTAGTCAAGTTAAAAACCTGGTTTACTGCATTACATGTGACTAATTTCTTTATGTTATTCTGTTAAGATTATGAGAATCATTACATCAATACCTTGTAATTTCTTAGTTTCAATCCTATTCTATAATTTTAGATTTTAATAGTCTTTAAAGGTTCTTTCCAACCCAGACTGTCCTATGTTTTTGTAATTTTTTTTGTACCTGCTGTATACAATACACAATTCGGCTATTAGTGCAGATCAGCAGGTTAGTTTGTATTTAATTTTTTCAGCTCTCTTCCAGAACTTCTGGAAAAGAAGAGGCTCATTGATCTTCATACAAATGTGGCAACAGCTGTTTTGGAGCACATAAAGGTATGATTGCTCTCCAACCTCAGTTTTCTATTAGTACTGCTCCTTAACTAGGGGAATATATTTGAACTGGTGAAGATAAGAAAATGAGCCTTCTTAGTTGTGCTGCCTTTTCAGATATCACTGTGTAACATTACTTAGTTTTGAAGGGTGACAGAGAATGAATTTTGAATGCCTCTGCCTGGAAAGCAAAGAATACATACCAACATTTTCTAATCAGAATTTACTAGTATGCTCGCATTCTTTTTATAATGGTGGCCACAACCGCTATTGTGGGTTGAAGTCTTTCTAAAGTAAGTTTATTATAGAAGTGTTTCTTTTATTTTAGAGATGTGTCATGGCAAGTCATGACTTCAGGCTAAGCAATTTTCTGTTCTGTATGTGTTTATCAGAAGGGCACTGTTGACTGCTCACCAATGAACATGATACCCAGAAGTGTGGCAATAATGACACGTTACTGAAGTGGTCTTTCCAACAGGTTCTGTGTTGGATGTCTTGTGCGTAATTTAAGCATTTCAGAAGGGTGCTTGTCCTCTTTTCTGTTTAAGTCTGCTGCTCTGGTGTCAGAGACCTCGCAGAGGGTTTAGTATCAAGTGATGACCATGATTACTACCAGGATAACTTGGAAAATGGTTCTGTTTTCACAGTATGAGAACAGAAATTATAGATGAGGCTTTCAGAAGCACTGAAATTCTGTTTTGGAAAGTGATTCAAGCACCAAGTTTCATTGAAAATCAGTAATTAGAAAATTCTACCCCAAGCTATAACTCATGGAAGGCAATGTGTTTTTAAGCTAGCTTAAACAGTTGTAAAGGGCATGAGATCTGTCCTCAGTTATTACCGCTACTGAATTTTTTTAAGTACTATATATGAACAAAGAATTAATTATGAAACTTAAATCCATTTTACATATTTATAAAGTTGAGGAAGAGATATAAGTGTGTCTCAGTGTTTAGCTCATTACTGTAGGAGATCGTATATATGCTTTTGCAGTATTAGGCCTGTCAATTTTTGTATCTGACAATTTAAAAGCAGTACATTAATACCACTGAAAAAGTGGAAGTCAACAATGTCAGTATTTTGATGTAAATTCACTTTTCTAAGAAAGATACTGATGTGGTAATGGCAAGCCTACAACAGTAGTGTTTTATATATTCTTGTTGGACGAAACAAAGTTTCAGAGCAAGGTGCAGAGTGGCAGTAATAGCAGTTTTGATCGCCAGTGTCCTGTTGGCAGTGGACTGGAGTCAGATGCACTTGTTCATTCTCCATTAGGTGAGAGCAACACACTTGTTGGTTACCTACAGGGGGAGGGAATTACCTTAGGGTTCTTCTGTAGAGCGCTTTAGCACTCAACTAGCCTTTGGCTCACTACCATGACAGGGAGCTTGCTATCAGAGAGTTCCCTAGGGGTGGTGATCCATTTCTCCATGATTCTTAACTCTGGTACTGCACAGTGCTCAGGCTCCTTACCTTCTTTTTGTATAGCTGTCAAAGAAGATTGTGAGACAAATGGCCAGGAAGTTTCTTCAATATTTTCATGATATGTGCACCTCTATCATCTTCTCTTTTGATTTAGAAAGTATCAGTTCATCTTCAGATATTTAGAAAACTGTCTTCAATGAATGCAGAAGCATGTGTATTTTCTATTAAAATTTGCCTACACCAAAGCCTTTTCACTGAATGAATGTCAAATTTATTCCAACTCCTTTCTCCTGACCATCTTCTCCTCTTTTTTCACCCTCCAGTGTTAGAAGAAGTATCTTTCTATCTAGAGCTGTGGAATTTTAATATGCGGGATGTTACACTACCTAATGGATTCCTCAAAAATACTTTCAAAAAGGGCAGTGTCTCAGCCAGTACTTTAAAAAGAAATTCTGGTGTTGGCACCTTGACGCTATGGTTAGTAGGTTTTATGTACACTTAAATAATTAAATCAGATAAGGATAAGAGAAAATTTTTTTGCAAGTGCTGAGGTCATAAGGGGCTAGTCAAGCCCCATGCTCTTCTTCAAGTTACTATAATTTCACTTTTAAAATAATCCGGAAGTGCATTCATACTTGAAAATATACTATATACATTGTCATTATGAAAGTATTTGAACATTTTTTTTCACTACATATATGAGGATCAATGCAAAGAATGTTACAAGACCTGCTTTAGATATACTAAGTGAATTTAATTTTTCTTGTGGTCATATTTTAATGTTCAGTCTTCAGCTGCTTTCTACATTTTGTTGGGTCATTTTCTAAGACACAGCAAGAGGAAACCAGAAATTAATCACATACTCAGGGGTCCTGGCAGTTTTCTGGCTTTTAAGTGTTTAGTGAAATAATGGAAAATATGTATCACTTTTTCACAAAGTGAACCATCAAGTATTTGTTGTCAGTGCTTAGAACAAATGCATCCTTGCATTTTGTATTGATTGTTTTTTCTCTGCTGAAGCTAGTGACTGAAGGACTGGATTCAACAGATGACAGATTTAGGGCTAGAATTATGGATATCTAGATGCTTTAGAGATTCAAGCATACGTATCTTTGCATGTAATTTTAATTTGAATCCGAGGATTGCTGAAGTATATTTAATCATGACATATAAAAAGGTGTAAATGTGGACTTTTCTAAAATGATTAGTTGGAGAGGAGGTAGATTAGGTAACCTCTTGCTAGAATTATGCATGTGAATTTATGTGGCAGATTTTTATGTGAATTATTATCTGTAGTAAATTACTTACGTTTGTTTGGTTTATGGAGGTATTTTAACTCTTACATAATTTTTTATCATGTATCTTTGCTTTTGCTTGATCTCAAGGCTTGATACTTTGAATGACTTCACTATTGGGATTGACAATAGCCTTTTAAATTTGCAAAGTCATATTTTATAAGGCAATTCCACTATTTTAACTACTGTATTTTAAATAAGGTTACATTTTTGTCTTATACCATGTGTACTGGGCTGACCTTGGCTAGATACCAGGTGCCCACCAAACCACTCTATCATGTGCTTTCCCAGCCAGACGGGAGAAAATAAGATGGAAAACTACCCATGGGCTGGATAAGGCAGTTTACTAAAGCAAAAGTGAAAGTTTGTGCACAGAGAAGCAAACAGGAAAATAACAATGTTTACTGTCTACTTCCCATTAGCAAGTGATGTCCAGCCACTTCCTGGGAAGCAGGGCTTCAGCACACAGTGGTTGCTCAGAAGGCAAACATTGTAAATAATGAATGCCCCTCTCACCTTCCTCTTCCTTTCCTTAACTTTTGTATCTGAAATGATGTCATATGGTATGGAATTTCCCTTTGGTTAGTTTGGGTCAGCTGGCCTGGTTGTGTCCTCTCCCAGAATCTTGCCCTCTGTGAGGGGAGGAAGAAATATTGGAGACAGCGCTGATGCTGTGCCAGCACTGCTCAGCAGTAGCCAAAACACTGGTGTGTTATCAACCCCTTTCTAGCTACCAGTGCAAAGCACAGCGCTGAGAGGGCTGCCGTGGGGAAATGAACTGCATCTCAGTCAGACCCAATACAGTCTCATGCTTGTGGTCCTTCATGGACTGCATTCATTCTCTGGCATTATTCAGTAAAGTGAACATTTTTCATTGCTCAGTGAAGAGAAACAATATATGTGTGTGAAATATATATGTCTCAGTGGTCCATGCTATTTTTCTGTCATTCAGAACTGGTAATTCAGTAACCTTCTAGTAAAAACAGCTTTTTCTGAGCTGTTACACTGACCTTTTCCATCATCATTCTGTGCAGTTCAGTGAAAGGGAATTGGCTATGACTGCTGCTTCCAGCCTTCTTCCAGAGTTTCTCTTCCTCTTGGTAGGAGCACACTATAATTACCTGACCAGCCTCACTTATTCTGGGGGCAGTTACTTCTGGTTTTTCTCTGTCAACATCTTTGAGAAATTTTTTAAGTAGTTTCTTAGAAAACTTATTCTCTCTTCTTCTGCATGTTCTCTCTCTTTCTCCCTAAAATTAAGAACTTTTGTACTATAAAGAGGATAGGAGAGCTTCCAACAAATCCTTACAAAAATGGCGTTCTACAATATTTCAGTGGGTTGTGCTTCCACTTTTTTGCTTAAGAAAGAAAGAATTTGGTGTTCATTTTGAAGTACAGCACTCAAGTAGACTTTCCCATGTGCTTCAGTAATTTTCCCTAAAATAAATTTTGGCTTACAAACAGCCTGTTTCTAAAGATGGTAAGTTGAAAGCTTTCACCAATATATTAAAAAAAACAAGGTAAAGTGTGGCGCTTTAACTGCAATACAGATCCTGTCCCTGAAATGGCAACCAGAAAGGTCACTTGAATGAGGTTGGTACGGAACAAGATGTCATAGTAGGAAATCAAGAGCAGGAGGCAGAAAAGGGATAACTGTAAATATAAATGCATCTTTATTTTATCATTTTTTATTATTATTTATTTTCTTCACCTTGCTTGCCAGTTTGGCACCCATAAAAACTTCTTTTTTGCTGTGTTTTTTTATTGAATCTACAGGATTGTTTAGTTCCTACTAACCAGCTTTTCCTCTTGGCATATCTGTGAGTTTGCCATTGAGTGGGCAAAATTGCAGTTATTTAAACTAAACAGGACATCTGCTTCTTAACCAGAACTCCTAGACAAGTTAGCTCTTCGAGAAGTAACTGTCTTGTTGATGTGGCGTGTCTGGGATATCTATCAAAAGGTAACTAGTTGTTTAAGGCTATTGAGTAATCCATATGAAATTTTACTAGGTGTCCATCTAATTCCTAGCAAGCCAGTATAAAAAAAATACTGCCCTAATTAGAACCTTTGCTAGTAACTTTTGTTACTTACCTAGTAAAGGGGTAGCTCAATAGACTTACTGTATAGATCCATCTCTTCAGTTCATTGCATCAAGAAGAGTCACAAAAATTTATTTATATTGCTGCTTATCTCTGATGTCCCTGTTGTGGATAGAAAAAAATATGGACCTGAAACTTTAGGATTTTCAGTTTGTTTGGGGTTTTTTCCCTAAGGAGTGCTAGGTTCACACTTCGAAACTAATTGTCCAAAATTTTTTAAGAGAGTGAGTGTATATGTATCATTAGTATTTCAGTTTAGGTTCAAAGTATAGTATATATTGAACATTTATGCAACCAGTGAAATTTTCTTTGCTGCTGTTAATCTGTTTCGTTCTGCAGTCTGAGTCAAACAGTCATGAAGTTGCACATGGCTGAGAAGAATTTTACTTAGCTTGTGCTTCAAGTTACCAACTGTGGATCTGTTCTTACACTTCAAAGTAATTCATGTTTGAATTGCATCATTTTATTTAAATGTTGATCTGTAAACAAATACAGAGAAGTAGTGAATCTTTTTATGTTTTACATTTTTACATACCACCTAATAAATTTGTCTTAAACATCACCAGCTAAGATAATACGGGCATTGCCAAATTCAACAATAACATATTTATCTTAATAAGATTAAGTTTCCACATTTCAAGACAATCCTTTCTTTATTGCATGCCTTTTGTCTGGGAAAAAGTGCTTTAAACTAAAAAACATTAAATTTAGCTTCATGTAGAAATGTAGTTAAATGTAGTTAAAACACAACAAACAAGTGAATACAATGGAAAGACTAGAAAAATTGTAGTAATTTCTTTGCAATTGTTTTATCTCTCTAGATAGATTGAAGGAAATTGTAATGCAGATAGTCTCCAAGATGCTGTAGAATTGATGTTTTTTAATCATTCACCTTCAGTGTAGTCATAGTCGCTATGATAATCAATATAAGACATTCTTCTGCCCCTAAAAGTAGCAAAGGGTCATTTTTTGAGCACTCTTCAAGGTAATTTACTTTATAAGCTGTAGTGACAAGCTTACACAAAAGGTTTTAATTAAGTTGCTGTTTTGCAAGTAACTGCTCTTCTCAAGGAGTTTGGTAAAGGGTGACTGGGAAATGGAAGTGGTGTATAGCTGCCTGCATCATAAGCTGATTGGCAGATAGATGCTTTCAGTGTAAAAATATTCTTGTGACTTGCACCTACTTTTATTGTGTATTCTCCTCTCCAGCTCTTTACAGTACTCAGGAAGTGAAATATCCCAATATCCTTAGGCTAGAGAAGTGTCTTTTTTGTTTTTTGAGGGATGGTGAAATAACTTTTTGAAATCCCATTTTCTTACTTCTGATCTCAGGGATAATTTTAGTAGAATTCAGAAACATGTGAAAACCAGACCTTTAAAGTTTCTATGTTGCTGCCACACTGGATAGAACATCCCATAGCAGTTTTCCATGCTTTGGTATTATCAGGCAAAATTTCCCAGATCACTTAACCCAAGAAAAGTACAGGTGACTTTTGTCTCAATCTGGCCATATCATTTCAGTGGAGCTGAAACATTCCAAAGCAGCAAGATGGAGATCGATTCTGACAGTCGCCTTTTTGAGCCAATACATACCGGAATGTGTCCAAACACTGGGATTTAGTTAGTTACCAGATATTGAATAGTTGCAAGCTGAATAGTTTTAACATTTGTTGTGATTCTGCGTGTTAATGTTCAAACACACATAAAGATTTGCATTGTAGTGGAACTTCTTATAGTAAATTTGGGATTGCATTTTTCTACTTTTAGATTGTAAGTCCGTGATCAAAAAGTGCAAGGCTTGTCTGTTTGTGCAGATGTACTGCAATGCAGTCATGAGTTGCATGGCCATGTGGTGTCTTCTATAAAGTTTTTGACTTAATAATTTTGTGTAGTCCCTCCCTAAAAAAGGATTTTTGCAACATTTAGATGTCATTGTATGATGAGAGACTTCGTTTTCAGTGTTAGCAAGGTGATCTAGTAATAAACTTAGCTATCTTTGGTGTGAATGGGTAATTGCAAATCTTTGATCTGAGGTGGTATTTCATTACCAGCCCAAGTCAGCAGTTGCCAACTTTTCTCTGGGATACCTTAATGTATAAAGGAATTTCCCCCCGTTATCTGCATTGAATAATGGTCTTGATGACCAAGAGATTGGAGGTTCAGCATAAATGTGATGTAGTAATTACTTGACCATTATTTTTTCCTTTTACAATGTAGCACTGTGTATGGTGGCATGTAGTTTTCAGCTGTGGCAAAATCATAGTTGAAAACAAAGCTTCTCTTCCAGTTCAATATTCACATCAGACATCCCTTTCTTAACTTATATTTTCACTTTTGATAATTGCATGCATATCAACTTTCTGAGAGTTAATAGAAGCATATCATAATGCAAGCATTAGTTATTTTTCTTGCTGATTTTTTTTTTAATAAAATTTTAAAAACAGTCTTGATAACTAAAACTGCATTCCTTTTTAAAGAGGAAATACTCTTTTACAGTGTTGAGATGTTAACCCTAACACTTACTCTTAAACAGAGTCGAAAGCTGGATGTGTATTTTGAATATGAGGAAAAAATAATGAGCAAGTCTACTCTGGATAAATCTCTTCTGGACATGATTTCTGATCCAGATGGTGAGTATTTTAAATCTGAATTTTGTATAAAATTTGTTAAGATAAATCTGTACCTACTTGGACTTCAGGGTTGGTAAAGAGTTTATTTGCAGCGTCTGCAAGACTTGTAAAGAAAACAGCTTTTGATGATCTTCAGTAGCAGTCTAGAGAGTTTAGGATATCACTTGAGTAATATGCAAAATACTAGCAAGTTTTGCAGCTCCAGTAAAATCCTTTCCCAACTCCTTGTTTCTGAAGGTAAGAACACTTTTTTTTTGTGCTTTTCCAGTATTTATTAGTATAGCTTGCAATTCTGTTTGAACCAGACTGGTCCTTTAATATCCTACTGCATGTTTTGTAATGTATATATACCTCACAAACAGAAGGAAAAATGGCATTTGATAGAATTTGGTTGTATTAAGGGGCTGTAATGCAGGTAGCTCTTGGTTGTGTGAGAAATAAGATGAATGGGAGACAGTGGAGAGAAGGGAAGCAAGATGTAAATTGTGCAGTTCGCTGAGAATCCTGAAGCTTTGCATAAGTTGACCCAGCTGTGGCATGTCTGTTTTCATTGGCTAAGACCAATGCATCCCAGCTTCTGTTTCAGATCTGGTTCATGCATAACAGAGCATTGCATACCGAGGTTACTCAGATTCTCAATAAGCAGGAGTCATTAGGGGTCTTTCTGTGAAAGGTTGAGACCTGAATGAGTTCTCAGCTTTTTGTAGTATTGTGGCATCAACTCTCATTTCAATCTTTCTCAATCTGAGGTATGTCATAACATTGACAGATCTCAGTATGATCTGATACTAGTTGGCTGGAACAAAAGAACCTGCAGAGCAAGATTGTTCAACTTAAATTGTGATCACTGACCTGCCTGCATATTAGCAAAGTATATTGGCAAACCTCAAGTATTTAGAGACTCAAGGTTTCTGCTCTTTTCCCAGTTTGCTCTTTAAGAAAATGTTTGTTACTGCATGCTTACGTGTGTAGTCTTTTAGCTACCTATGGGACTTAGTGTCAGCTTGGACTTTGTATGATGATGCATATTTATGGAAAGAGTATATCTACATCCTACAGACCTTTTACAAAAATCTTTTAGTAGTATCTGTGCTGTATAATCAAAGGCAGTAGAAGATTGGTAGAAGTCTGAGGTAAAATTTTACAGAGCTCATATTGGATCAAGTCTAGAAACTAATAAACTTTCAGAAAATCTGATGTCAAACATCAGTCTGTAGTTCAGTACATACACTAATTTTTAGTATGAGGCTAATAAGAAAATTTATAATCTGTACCTTTATTAAGCATCAAGACAAACTTGTCCTTTTCAATGATAAGAATTAACTTTTCATGTGCTATTTTAATTCAGCTTTTATATTTGCATAAACTTAGATATGAAAACAGAAACTTATGCCTGCTTTATGTCCTGCTGGATCCATTACTTTTTACCTGAATTCACACTTTCTATGCCTTTTTAGATTGCAGTATAAAGCAAATTGTTTTCCATGCCTGATGTATCACATCAGCATTCCTGGTAGCAAGGTTCCTGGGTTTTACACAAGAGAAAAATTAGATTTACAAGCTAGAGATTTTCTTCATGAGCTAAGTATTCAGGTTTTCATAGGAATACATTAGCATTTTATATGCATTGCCTAGGTTTAAGGTAAGTTTATATAACAAAGGGATTTAAATTAAATTATGGTGATTTTTCCTGAGTATGCTTCTTATAAAACTGTCCAGACTTCTATTGTGTGATTGACTGAGAAATACCAGCTCAAAACATTTTGAAGGAATAATACATCAAGTCTTTCAATGCTTCTAGCAGTGAACACCTGGTTTGCATTATCTGTGGGGGTGCTTGTCTTGTGGACTATGATATCTGCAGAGCTCTTCACAGAAGTACTGAGATGTGGCCACTTGACAGCTTCCCATTTCTTACTGATGTAGCCCTGCCCCTCTGAGCTATTAGCTGCCTCCCAGTTCAGTGGGTATTACTGTATCCCAGAGTAGTGATAAAATGGGAGCTACTGGCTTTCCTTTGCTGGTAGTTAATCAGTAGCCCTAAAGGATGCCTGCTGGTTTTTGGGTGGAAAATAAAATTGGTCTGTTTTCTGTTTGCTTAGTTAGGTTTTCTTGAGAATGTTTAGCAGTATGGCTCTCTGCGCTGTCACAGACGACAGCCTAGAAAGAAAGTAGTGAATATTTTACAGACAAGTGACTTGAGTCTTAGAGCTGTTTATCACAGCTATAATTACTTCAGTAGTGTGTCAAGAGTAAAGTATTTCTGCCGTCTGCCAGAGTGGTTTTCCTACAATTCAGTGAAGTATACTTAATGCAGTCACAGTATATTTTTTATTATTTTTATTATTATTATTGACAAAATACAATTTAGACTTGTGTAAGTGAAACCACTTACACTCCTGTGAGCACAAATGTCCTAGGAGCATTGTAGGCATGGTAGGTCGGCCGAGTTGAAACTGAAATTGAGTGATGAGTGAGATGCTGAATCAAGCTATAAAGCAGCATGCTGGAAACCAAGTTTCCAAGTCAGTTACACCATATATTTAGAATGTTTAAGTGAATTCCAGGTGGATATCTACCTTGAAAGCTGGCTTTTGGTTTCGATAATATGAAGTTTCTTCAGTTCTTAATCTTCTGACTTACTGGTATTTGGTAAAGGTTAGTAAAACCTACTTTCCAGAAAATATCGTACCAAGTCATAAATGCTCATTATGACAGTACTTACTCTTAACTTTTGCCAAACTAAATATAGGCTCACTTATAAACAAAAGTTGCAGATTAGATTAGATGATCTCCTGCTGACATGATCCACATTCCATAGCAGGAGAAAAACACCCAAAATAAACAAACAAAACAGAAAAAGGAAAAGAAGCAAAAACTAAAACAAACCAGAAAAAAGTCTGTTTTCTTACTGACAACAACAAGAAAGTGCATTCTCATAACGCATTGTACTACAGATATCAGACCTTTTTAATGAATTTTAATTTGAAGTGTTTGTTTTGAGAAGTTGTACTTCTGAAATCTTAATTTGAAACTAACAGTGATTCTCTTCTAGAAAGAATAAAACCTGGTGTTCAAAATCTGCTGTAGTAAGTTATAGTTTAAATAATGGCCACATGATTGTTTTGATCTGGAGATGTGAATTTTGATTGTCATATTAATAATGCTTGCTAAGAATGGGAAGTGTTTTTCTCCAACAAATGGTGTGACATGATTCAGGAGGTGAAATCCTTTCTGAAGGGAATTTGGAAGTTCAGGTTTATTTTTCCTGACCAGAAGTTCATATAAATGCTTTTGCAGCTCTCAAGTATTTCAGTACAGTCAACCACAGAGCTGCATAAACAAGTTGTAGAGATAAAAAAATATGTTGTGGCTTTTACTTTTACGATTTTTCTTTAGTGTACTTTTTCGTGGACTTACTCCTAGCTAATGTTTGCAATCTCCATATAAAACAAGTCATAAGATATTTGAAGAATAATATTTACTACAAGTAAAAGGGGAAAGTGTAAAACTTTCAGAAGGAATGAGTACATCTAACCCAACCTGTAGTAAAATTACTGTGTGTCTTTCTACCAGTTTTATACATTGAACAAACGCATAGTTATAGATAACAGTTATTGCCATAATTAAAGGTCTGCCTGTACATATATGTGGTTACTGAAGAGCAATTAATGTAGCAGCATAGTTAGAAATGTAGTTTTTAATTATTTTTTTTTACTGCAGCGGGAACTCCAGAAGACAAAATGCGGTTATTTCTCATCTATTACATAAGCTCAGCTCAGGCACCTTCAGAGGTATGTATGTTCTTTACAGCTTCCAACACCAGATTCTACCACACAGAGTTTTTCTATGGTATTTGAGGAGTATTTCTGCTTCTTTTTAAAGAGAAGTATGAAACCCTCAGAAAATGTTAAAACTTAAAATAAATTTTTTAGTATTACCAGGAATTCTACTCACAAAGTTTTAGCCACCATTTCAAAGGATATGAATGGCTAGTAAGTAGGAATATTGCTCTGAAATATTTAGATCAGAGTTAGTGCAAGAGTCAGCATGTTTTCTATTATTCTTTTCCACTGCTAAGTAGGTAAAGCAATATGACTTTTCATTCTATCTTTGTATATTAAAGAATAATTAAGTCAGTTGACTAGCGGATGAATAAAGGAGAAATGCATCTTGTACCAATATCTGAATAATTCAGGAAACAATTTCTTAATATTTCTTTTGAACTTAGGATGATTGATTTCAAGGAAAATTCTTCTTACACTGTAGAAGTATTATGTGATGGAAAAAATGTTTGTTAGGCAAATAGAAAGTATTCTTATAAATGTATATTAGCTCCTCTTTCTGTCAGGTTTTTTTTAAAGATGATCATATTTTTTGCACTGTTTGCTTAATATGTAGATAGAGAGATCTTGTCTTTAGCCATGGAGTAAAGAGTAGCTTCAATCTCTTGTAATTCTCCACTTCATAATTGCAGATTGATTTGGAGCAGTATAAAAAAGCATTGACGGATGCAGGTTGTAATCTCGCTCCTTTGAGCTACATAAAACAATGGAAGTAAGTGCTTTCTTTTCTCTCCTATATGAGTATTACTGGGCAATTTTACAGAACTCGGCATTGTATTCAAGAATTATGTGTTGCTTCTCATACATCATAAATTATCCTTAAACGTTCATTCTGGTATAATTTTATTACTGTATGTCATGGTAATACATACAAATCTTATTTTAAAACTAAACTCCAGCAATGTCAGAACACCATTGAAAATGACACGTAGTAGTGCACTTAATGATCCAGTACAGAAACAACCTACTGAATTAATTGAAAAGTAGTGCTAGTTCAGACTCCAGTGTTTTTTTTGTTCATAGCGAAGGATGATGCTGCCTATCCGTTTTTCTAGTTTTACATGGTATCAAAATGAAGTCTTTGGCTCATAAGTATCAAATCTATTTCCTATTGTATTTGTTGACAAGGGGGAAGCATATAATAAATAGTTACTTCCCAAAGGAGTTTGAGATGCAGAAGTCTTTTCACTTTCAGATGGCTAGGGGAGAACATTCTACAGCCTTCTGTGCCGTAAGATAAATATTTGATTTCTGTTGCTGCTTTCACAGGGCTTTCACTAAGATGGCTTCAGCTCCAACCAGCTATGGAAACACGACGCCTAAACCATTGGGGTATGCTTTTGATTAATTTTCTTTAAGCCTTTGAGTTCTTTTAAGTTATTTTAGTAGTGCTGAAAGTATGATTAGTGCTATACATGGCTCAGAAAAAAAATCTCCCTATCTGTAAGAATTTTAACTTCAGACAATTACAAGCACTCATCTCCCCTTAAGAGTGCATAGGACAAACACAGAGGAAAGTAAAAGGATCTGTGATGAAAGCCACAAAGTATCTTAATATTGTTCTGTCTGCACCTGCACATGAAATTCACTCTCACAGGAAAAGAATTCAGCACCAGGAGCTGGATATATGGCAGCCATAATTTTAACCCTTATTTAGTCAATGACTGAAGATCAGAACAGCCCTCTGTATTCCAAATCAGTTCTCTCCTGGGTTTGGATTGTCAGGGATGGAAGAACACACTGCTCTTTCATTAAAATGTCCTGGACATGGTGTCTATCTGCTTGTTGAAAGGTGCAGTTATTTATTTCAAGTCATGAGAAAAAATTTTCTGTGCTAAGAGTACATATATCCCATACAGGCTATAGGACTTGGGTCTTTCCATGCTTGAGAGGATTTGAATCCTCATTACCAACTTTACTTTCAGGAATACATTGTCACTGTCATAAGGAATCCATGGCGCAGTATGCTTAGAGAGAATTACAGTGCTGTTTCACTTGGGAAAATTGCTGGTTGGTTTGCTGGAGACACTCAGCATCTCTCTTAACTCTGGTGATTAGGACATCCACTTGAAAGGAACACTCAAATGTGTGCAATTACTGAAGTCGTAAAATAAACTGTTCAGTGGATTAAAGGGTAGAACTCAAGACTCCTAGTGATAGGTGAGGATCTGACTGCTAGATTATAGGTGGATTCCCATACGCTTGCTCGCCATGTGATGTGAAGAATATATTTTATGACAAATTCAATTACTTGGTACTTAAGTCCCATCAACTTTTAATGGGAATTGGATGTCAGTATAAAGCTTAAGAATACAACATAAAAAAGGTCTTATACATCAACTCTATTTTGTTTTTTCAGTCTGTTTTCACGTGTTATGAATACAGGATCACAGTTTGTAATGGAAGGAGTGAAGAATTTGGTACTGAAGCAACAGGTTAGTTTTTAAAAAAGCAATAAAGTCTCTTACATGAGTATTGTGAACGCTTGGAAAACCGGATTTCATTACCTCTATCATATTAATGAAATTCATTGTACAGTAAAAAAGAAAACATAAATCTCTGCTGATAGATAGATCTCTCACTTTGTAACTTCCAGTTTTCAGATAAGTAACAAATATGTTCACATTTTCATTGAATACCTCTCTTTCTAAGGAATTAGATTCCAGTATGTACTATTAAGAAGGATTTCAGCATTATAGAAAGAGTGGCTGTGGAACACACAAAATAGACTAGACCTTCATAAACAAAAAATATAACTATCTGTGTCTTTACTTAGAACAGTATGTATTAAGTGAATCTATTTCAGAGTGATTGAAAAGCTGAAAGTGTTAATTCTCTGTTCAGTTACAGTTCAAGCATTTCTAGTTCTCCCACATAAGTAATGTACAGAACTATAATCTTGTCATGTGCATGAAAATCAAAGAATATTTATAATGACATGGCCACCTTCAGATATTCACTTAACCATAACTTGCATGCAAATTTCATTGTACAACCCCCAAAATAAAACAAACAAGAACAATGAAAAAGAAACTGGTTGTATAACCTGTAGCTGAAATTTTGAATTGTGGTTCCCAGAAGCCTGCTTTTCTGTAGAGGACACATTATTTTCTCTAATGTGTTCTTTCATTAGATGCCAATAAGTCAATACTTACGGTTTAAAAATCTTGATTCTGTAATATTTTGGCATCAAGATTTCTAAGAAAAAGATGATTCATTAAATTTTTAGTTGAAGAATCAGAATTTAGTTTAGAAATACAGCATATGAGAACTAAATAAAAGGAAATCTTAACTAAATGTTTATCTTTCTGACCTACTTAATCCTATAATTGCCATTGTTTGTTTATTAATCCTGTTAAATACATCATTTGTGCATTAAAGGCATCAGTTATCTCATAAAGGTTTAAAAAAGGGGTCTCACTTTTGTAGGGTATTCAATGAAGTTAATTCTGCAGGAATTTCACTGTGACTAGGTATGATAAATTGCATTACATTGTTAGAAGTCAGTGGTGTATCACGAAACATGGCTGAGGAAACTTAAATATGCAGCCAGCTTGTAAGTTATATTGTATAAAGAACTCTTCAGATAAACTGTTACTTGTAATAATAGAAAATAATTATATTCTAAAAGAGGCTTCCTAATCTTTTACTTAACATTTTGTCAATTTTTAAATGTGTGGCCATAAGAGTTAGCATTATTCTTGACAAAATGGCTTGCATTTTTTTGGGTTCCGAGTGAGCAAGAAGCCAATTTGCCAATGTTTTCAGGATATGCCTTTGCTAGTTTTTAATTCCTTCTCCACGTATTTTAGCGTAGCCAACTAAAATTATGTTCTTCCTCATATTTTTAAGCCTAATGTAGGTCTGTGGTATTTCTATTAAAGTTAACTTTTTATTTCTCCTTCAGTCATTGGGGGATTTACATTGTTTTTTTACTAAGCGTTTTTCAGGGTAGTGTGTTGATCATCCTTCGGAATATCCTCTTTTGATATACTCTGTCAGTAAGACACGTTTCCAATTCTGTTGCCATGTAAACTCACCCTCAGTTTATTACAACTGCAGTGGTTTGACTGTTTAATACTTCAGATCTTTTGTCCAGGCTAACATTTCCTGTCTTAAATAAGGAACAGTAATCTTGAACCTTACCTCAGTTTAATCCTTTGCAGTTCATCCAAATATTTGTTGCCAGGGTTGCTTTTTTTACCCATTTTTTAATAACATTAGGTTTTGTTTAGCATCACACCTTTAATTATCATCTTCAGCTTTAAAATTCTTTCCTTAAGTGCAAAGTATTTGTTAATAAGAATTCATATGTGATCACATCTGCATATGTTGCTTATAACTAAATACAACTCAGTTCTTCACACTTTTTTTGCACTTAATGTTCATCCTCTAGCTAGATGCACCTCAGATGTTTGCATTTTCTGTGCAGAAAAGTAATTTAGGTGATGACAAATACGCTGAACCTTTACAAAATATAAGAGGAAAAATGTTTAAAACAGTATTTCAAGTGCTCTGTAAACTCTTCCATAATTAATAGTGTGCCTGAGAATAGTTCTTAGCAAGCATTTCAGCATTGCATTAACTTCACCTTGTATTTCACAGAACTTGCCAGTCACACGCATTTTGGACAATCTTATGGAGATGAAGTCAAACCCTGTGAGTACAACTGCGTTCACATGAAGAGAGGTGGAACAAATGAAATCTTGAGGCTGTGATATGTAATATGCTATGGCTAATTTTTTTTCGTGATAATGCAGTTAAATCATGTTGTGTATCAGGAACTGAACCATTTTCATAACTATTTAATAAGACTTTTTTAATCAAAATAGTTTCTAAAAAATGACAATTTATTGTGTCTCGTTGGAACTAAAATTTTTGAGGTTTTTCCTAGTCTGAGCTTCTATTACTCTTATGCTGTACTGAGCTTCTGTTGCTCCTAAGTTTCTACATTAAGCTGTGGGCTGAAATTTTCTTTGCATCAAGGCATTTTTTTTAAAAAAACACAATTTCATAAGTAAAGTAGTTACAGAGTGGCATATTGGAGCAAATTCAATGACCCACATCTTTAAACTCTGCTATGTAGAGGAAAACATTTTACTACGGAGTCTGTCGTTCTGTTTGCAAGCAGAGGTGTTTTTTGTTCAGGAAAGTCCTCTTTTTGCCTTGTTTCTGTGAAAATTTACTGACTATTCAAAATTCTTGTTACAAATTCCTGAAATGCTTAAGTGTTAGCTAGATAGTCAAGGCATTTCCTAGAATTTACAACTAAAATAGCCCTGAGTCTGTTTATGCCTAGTATATAGTCAGTGAAGTCATTTTCCTTGCTATGTGTTTAGTTCCTGCAGAACTGTTACATATGACCAACATATGCACATACTTGTCCTGAAAGCATCACCTTTTAAAAGTCATTTAGAAAGTTTTCATGTGTTTACCACATCTTATTGGTCTTCCTGTTTTAATGATATCAGCATCAGACAGAGAGATACAATTATAATATCTTACACTGGTTAGTAGATCTGAAACATTCTTCTTCATAGTCAGCTTTCACTTTCGGGTATTAACTGTATGTAAAGGGAAAAAAGTAAAAGTAAAATATGAAAATTATCAACATATATATATCCTTTACTTTCTTAAACATGTCCTTCGTCAATGGTATATATCATGATTTTTAGCAGATAATTTGCTTTCTCTGAGGAAACAAGGGAATTGACACTGTTTTCAATGTTAGTGGATTGTTGTTCCTACTTGCAAGACTTGGAAAGTATGTACAGGGCTAATTTTAGCTAGTCAGCCGGTAGATGTCACCCAGAACACTTACCACAGAAAGCTGAAATTAAAAATACAGATAAGTTACAAGTAGGTGAAAAATGAAACTTTTTTTTTTTTTTTTTTTTTAAATACTACCTTTCTCGGGCCATGAGTTTAGGAGTTGATTTGGAAAAGTTTACAAGTCATACGGTTGGGTTCTTTTTCAGCTTGATATTGCCACATTTTACTTAGTAGAAAACAACCACTATCGCTTTGATAATTTGGTAAAAACATTGATCTTCTCACTTAGAAAAACAGCCAGTCTGTCAGTCAGCAGCTTCATGTTCCACTGGCACATCAGAGACTGATATTCATGGTCCAAAACAGAGTCCTACTTTTTGAGCCAAAGGAGACCAGGCAAGTTCTACAGAATGATTCTCCTAACCTGCAGGAAAATTGACAGCAAGTTTTAGAGTAAGTTTCAGCTAACAGGAGCAAGGCAGAGAGTAACTGTGGAATATATTTAGATTTGCTGTACCATCAACAGGAGTGAAATTGTATCTGGAAAAGGTCAATGCGTAGAAATACACCATTGTGGCTTCTTCTGTGCTCATCGTCTGATTTTGGAGTCCTTTTCTATTCCCCAGAATAGAAAACTATTGCACTGCAGGTAAAATACAAAGGGAAGGGGAAAAAAAAATCTCACAATTTTATTTTCTACAACACAGAAACGGTCTCAATTAGAGTTCATTAAATCTTATTAACCACAGTGATTAGTGTATGAATAAAAGGTGTAATGCAAGATCAGAGCAGATTATTGAGAAGTCAAACAATTATTACAGTAAACATAAATAAATAATTTCTAGATATGAGCTACAACAATAAATATATGAAATGTAGAGCTTGTACCACAAACATCTACAAATATTGTCAGTTGAAATCTTAAACCTATTTAGAATGATATCCTGTGCAAAACTCTGTAGGGTTATTTGTAAACCACTTTCTGTGTTACTTGTCCCTGCTGTTTCTTTTGTTTCACAAGGACAAGCTTAACAGCAAGAACAAATAAGTCTATATCTGTGCTTTCCAAGTTTTTCAGAAACAGGAAAAGCTGGAACAGTTCTTATGGGCAGCAGTACCATCTTGGAATTTTTTGAATTTGTCTAAATTGTTTAACTGTAGTTCTCATTTTTCTTGAAATACTTATTCAGAAGCGTTCCTTGATGACCTTAAAAGTAATCTGTTATCTGGGGGTTTTCTAAAATAATAATCTTTATTGGCCAAAGCAAGTTTTTAAGCAATTGTTTTTATGTTTTCACAAAGGAATATTTTGTTCGTAAATCTGAGAACATACTTGCTTTGTTTTGGTGTCATTAAATAGAGAGTGATTAAAACCTTAAATCTTCCTTAAAAAAAATTTTATTGTCAAGTATACAGAAGTTTTAACCCATAAGTATGAAATTGACTACCATTTACTATAGAATTATGGAGGTTCTTTTAAGTATCTTCTACCAAACCATTTGATTATTGAGTTAGGGCAATCTCTGATAAGTAAAGAGGTTTAGCTTCTGTCAATACAGTATGTACATTTGTATTGACTTAAGAGGTAGATCTTATTTGTGTTATATATTAATGAAACTGTATTCTGGTTAATGCCATCCCTTTCAGTGTATATGGTATTTTTCAGATTTAGTATATATTGTACGATTACCTTTCATGCATTATAAAGAAAAATTCTAAAAATAGAGGGTTTCCTTAATCCAAATTAGTCATGTCAGATTCTGCAGAAAAACAAATATATACTGAACGTTAATGACATTTCCATGGGACTTCTTCCATTTTAATTTGAAATCTTGAAAATTAAGTTTATACACTCAGAAGTATGCATTTTCTTCTTGGATTGCTTAAGAAGTCACAAATTCAGCTGTGTGTAAGGAAACAGCTATAGAGTCATTTTTATTGGCAGGCTAGCTGATTCTTAAAGCAAATAAAATCACGTAGGGTTTCTTTTCCCTGCACCCTCAGAACTAATTTCAGCAAGAATAGCGTATTTAAACAACATCAAAAAAATAAAGTACCTTAACACATTTCTATTTCTTTATCACTCTTCTTGTGTCTATTTATACAAGCCCACAGTGTAAAGATGCAATAGCAATACGTTCAGGAGTAAATGTTTGTAATATGTTTATTAACTCTGATTTTTAGCTCTGGTATTACTCTGTAATTCTTTCTAATAAGCAGAGAAAATGCAGTTCTTTATCCCAGATAAAGGTTTCTCAAATACCTCTCAGTTTTAGTCTCTCAATCTCTGCTCATTCCCAGCTCTCTCATTACTTCAAAGTCACTGTATCACCTTTATGTAAGCTGCCAAAATCATGAATGCTGGCAGACTACAAATGTAGTTGAAATTCCCAGTGGAGCATATAAAAGCATTTTACAGGGGTTCCGTGTGAAATTAGTTCTAAATAATTTTTTTAAATTCAAACCTCAGAATAGGAGAATTACTTTATGTAATTACATGAAAGTCCTTAATATCAAATAGATTTATTTTCTCTGTGTGTAACCACTGCATGTACATTAAATATTTTTTAATATTAGGGATAACTGTTCTTTGTGAGCTCTAATAAATTCCCCAGATAATCTGTCTGCTACTCAAGAAGTATTATTTCTGCTGTACAGAATCATGAAAACAGAGGTCTTTGCATGTAAGCATCCAGGTGGAATCAACTGTAGTTCTGCATTCAGTTTATCCAGAGAGTACCTGGATGAAAATGTAGTATAGAAACAGCAGAAAGCCAAGTAGATGTCAAAAGGAGTTATTAAGAAGTTTTGTTTTTCGTCGAGAATAATTGGCAAAAATCCTGCTTGTAGCCAATAAAAATACTGGAAGTGCCTCGGTATTCTGTGTGAAGAAAAAGATTTTTTGTATAGTTTAGACAGACTTTTCAAATTCTTGTGGAACTCATTTCTTTTTCAAGAGCTTAATTTTGGTTTAATAGTAGTCATAAATCATGAAATGAGAAGGATAAGTTACATAACAGTAGCAGATTTTGTTCTGTCTTTTATTTAGCATTCATTGCCACAGAAGTGTTTTGTTTTATAATGTTAAAACAATAGCAGATCTCTGTAAGCTGGAAAATTTCAGCATTTGTAACTAACCGTGTGGTGTTCCTCTAAAGCTGGTAACACCTTAATTTTTCTTTCTGCATACTGCCTTTCTGTTGGGATTTATTATGCAACCAGTGTATTTTTTGGAAGGAGTGTGATAGTCAATTTTGGATGAACCAGAAATAAAAAGCTCAATAGTACCCTTACAGGTTCTCACTGCTTTTTATTCTGTACTGGTTCAGTTCTGTACTAACTTCACAAATATTAGTGGATACCACAATTACTTTTGAATTATATGATGGGAAATCATGTTGTTTTGAGCTACGTTTGATGTAATAGATACAAGCAGAAATTCATAAGCCAAAATGCCAATCTTTTGAAGTAAAAGTGTGCTTTTTAATAGGAGACAGATGACTACCGGTATTTTGACCCCAAGATGCTACGAGGCAGTGACAGGTGAGTTTGCTACAGGTTTTGCTTCTTTCCTTGTACTCTGTGAAAAGGCTAAATTAAGAAATCTGGTTTTATTTTACTTGCTGACTACAAGTCATTAATTTTAATCATTAATTCCAAGTCAAGACAGTTGGTGTTGAATGAATTCACAACGGGAACTTGAATCAACCAAATAAATCTTTGTAACACTGAAAAAAAGATATCTTTTGTTCCAGTGACTGAACATGCTGTGAACATGTACATAAGTTCAGTCATGGGAATTTGTACTAGTATTTAGCAATAACAGTTAGAGTTCTTCATAGCTGAACTGCTTGGTTTCTTTGAAACTTTGTGGTTTTCTCCTATTTGGAAAAAAAAACATTAAAAGTTGACTGCATTTGCTTTTGTGTAGGTAGGTGCACATTTTATGTTCATGTGCAGATGAAGGGAGACTTGGATATAGTTTATTTTCCCAGTAAAAGAGAGGAAGAGGAATTACACTGAAAGTTTATAAATTTTTATCTTTTGCTTTGTATCTTTGACCAATAACTGGCTGATAGTCTCACCTAATCTAATATCCTAGAAGCAGAGAAGATACTTTAATATACCTTCTAAAAATAATTTTCATCAAACCTGTGGGAAAACAATCAACTTACTTAGTTGCAGAAGTTTATTACAGGATGAATGTGGATAAAGTAGGTCCAGGCTTGATTTTGGTTACTTGCATGAAAAATCTGTCTCTGCTTCATCTGTTCTTGAAATATGGAAAGTAATAGGAAATAACTCTCAGATAATATGTACATTTTATTGAAAAGTATTGCAGATTATATAACTTCAAAGATAAGCAGATTTTGAAAGCATCAAAGAAGAAAATTGCTAGTATTTTATATTCGATTTTAATTTTAACTTTCATTGTTTTGTGATGCATTTATAGCATTTTTGGTGGATTTTTTGCAAAAGTGCAAAGATTTGTTTCACTAAAGCAGAAGGGTTTTTCTCATGTAAATATGCTTTTTTTGCCCACTCTATGTAGTTCCTATGTTGCTTTAAACAATGTAAAAATATGTATTTACAGCAGTTCATAAACGTACCATTCTGTATAACTATAATAGTCTTCACAAGGAAAAGCGTTTCATTTCTGGTTTGGGCTTTGTTTGGGTTTTGCACATAGACTTAAGTTGCATTCTTTAAACCATATTTGAGCATGATAGCAGAACTCTGAATACAGCCATATAGGGGTTTGTCTAATTCTCCCTTCAAATATTTATGTAGATGATAAAAAACATAGGTTAGCTGGCTTGACAAAATATTACTGGTTTAAAAGAGTGACATAAAATAGTATAATTAATGGAATTATATTGAAAAGTGACTAATTTTATTTTCTAATCTGCTCCCATTTTAAGAAATACTGGCTTTGCTATCTATTATGTTTTAAATAGAGTAGGAACTGCATTATTGTAATTCGGCCTTAGCAAAAGAGTATCTTTATATGCTGTGTAAAGCCTACGTCGAATATAAACAGGCCTTGTTCTCTGAAAGGATGGCACAAAATGTATGTGGATTTGCCATGGCATATTCAAAGGAGAGAATTGGATAACTCTTTTACTTACAGGCATTCTGCAATATTCCTGTCAGACAAAGTAACATATTAGAGGTAGCTATTAACATTTAAAACCTGTTTTTCTGATACATTGGAGTCTGTGTTGACTCAATTGTTGGTCACTCAGAGAAAACTTTTTAAAATAAGGAAGAGGTACGTTGAAGGGGAAAATGTAATGCTTTCAATCTGTGTTAGAACGTAAGATGTATTTGGCTGTCTGCAGGTAGAAAGGTAGTGGGAGTGTGTGAACAAAGGGCAGGAGAACAGACTGACCCTTCACAGCTTTTTCTTCTTCCTGAAGGTGATGCAGAAACAGAGGTTTCTCCCCTGTCCCTGCTACCTGCCTGTGAATTCAAATGGAGAGGAAGAGTCTGTACCACCCAAACTTACCTTTTCTTCCCTAAATCATTTTAGTTCTACATACCTGCTGCCTATAGTAGTTTTTGAGATTTTGAAGCTGTATTGCTGCCACTGTAAACTGACTGGCTTGCCTAGTTAAGGTTCCAGTAGGCAGGATTTCTAAGGGCCATGAACTGTGCTGATGCTGATGGCATTTTTAACTCATAGTATTTGTTCCTAGGTAACAGCATTACAGTTAGAGTTTTTAAACTCTGGAAGAGTTGTTGTCATAAAGCTTATGATTCAAACAGCAACCTGAAAAATTATGAAGTAAAAATCCTATTTACTCATGTATTCAGTCCTGTACAGTGAATGATTTTCCATAACAAATAATTTAAATAAAATACTTGGAGGATGAATGCATAAAGGCAATTACTGTTCTATTTTATATTTTTGTCTAATATTACATGGTATTTCATAAACATGATGTACGCATGACTTATTTTGCTTATTTTTATTAATATCTAATCAAATTTGAGTTGTACATTTTTGTGTTTCTTTCTATAGCTCAGTTCCAAGAAATAAAAATCCATTCCAGGAGGTAAGTCACATAGAAATTATTTTTCAATGTTCATGTGTTAAAAATTTAGAAATTCTGAAGTACCATTCATTTTTGATAATCATGATTAAGAAAATGAGAGGTCTTGTTTGCAAAAAAGTTCTCAAAACTAATTATATCCAGTATTAATTATAATTAGCTGTTATTCCGAAGAAGGCTTTTCATCTTCAAAGGACTATGTAAGCATTAACTAATACTGAAGAAAAAAAATCTAGAAAATTCTTCTGAAGGTAATTACAAGGATTTACTAATATCATAATTGGGTAGTGAGCAATTTTAACCCCCCATTTTTATATCAGATCTTGAGAATGCTCTCTAGATTTAATCCTTTGTCCAGCCTTAAACAGCAGTGTTGACTACTGATGTAAATGACTATTTTAAATAGTCTCTGTAATTAAAAGAAAAAAGCAAAATAACTAATCTTGTCATTTCATACAAATGCCTATAACTTTCAGTATTTTTCAACATAAATATTTGCAAATAGCAGAAGTGTTACTTACCTGATCTTACTACCAAGTTGCTTAAGCAAAATCTTTGCCTTGGCAATATACAAATGTCTCAGATTTCTCTTGAAATGTCCTAGCTATCTTCCAGAACAAAAGAAGTAGCTTGTGGTGTCATATATATATATGGCTAACAGATGGTCATAGCAAAAGCATCAGTAGTAACATAAAGTGTATATAAAATTCATATAGTGTAGTCAAACAATTTTGGATAGTAAATGTTAACAACAGTATTACATATTGTCTCCTTTTTCTAGTCATTAATTGTTCTGTTTTAAACATAACCAGAAGATGTTGCTGGCCTTTACCTGTAATATTATAGATTATTACTAGTAGTAAGTGGGAAGAGAAAGTAAAAAAAAAGTAACATGTTGAAACTGCATATATATCAAATATTTCTTAATAGAAGATAGTAGCATGTTAAAAGCTCTCAGCTTGCTATTCTGCATCCTACCAAAACTCTGAATATCTTCTTCTAGGTAGGAATCGAGTGGTACTGAATTCAGTTCTTATCAGACTGCAGTGTGACTGCGATGATTTTTGGTTTAAGTTTAATGATTTGGTATTTTACTACTGAAAATTTAAGAATCTGAATGCATACTCTGATAATGTGTGTGTTGCCTTTTAGGCCATAGTGTTTGTAGTTGGAGGAGGCAACTATATTGAATATCAAAATCTTATTGACTACATAAAGGTATGTGTGCTGCTGTCAATTGTAGTCTATACCTTACTGATAGAAGCCAGTCATAGCGGGGTTTTTGTAATATTTAGCATTTAGAAGATCAAGTCTATGTAACTAGCCTTAACGTCCTTATTCTGTACAGAGTCTGGGAAAGAAGTATGTAAGAAGTCAGTTGAATTTGTGGATTACTAATTCAGACCAAGAAAGAGTTACTGTTTCTGGTATTTTGCTCATGTTGCACTTTGGAATTAAGTAAATAAAATGCATTCTCCTTTGTCTTCATGCACAGCAGCGTGGTTGAAAACTGTCATCAGATGTAGCTGAGTGAATTAGCTTGTCTTCTGTACTGATACACCGAATGCTGTCAGTTTGGCTGTTCATATTGTTTTAGAGTCCTATTACTAGTTTTCATTTGCTATTCTTAAATAAAGTAGCTGTAGCGTATCATAACCTTGAAAGTAAAGAACTGCTCAGAGATCTCTAGTTTTCATAAATCTTGCAAAAGAGATACCACAGTGCTTTTTCATATGCAACTTAGCAACATGGAGTCAGTTCAAATAAGACCTGCATATAACAGTATCTTGTTTTATGACAGTCTTACTTGGGCGTAAAGTATGTTGTTTGAGAAGCCAAGATGATGCAAATACTATGCTGTCTGTCAAAGCAAATATCAGATTGGCATCAGTATCTAAGCATTTATTTCTTACCCACATTTAGAAGTTTTCACTACTGAGTTAATGGAAGCTCATTCTTGTTACTCTGCATCATTTAATTCTGTGTAGAAATCGTAAGAGGTCTCATATGCACATAGAAGAAAATACATAACCAACTATGTAATGCTGGTGTAACAGATCTAGTTCCTCTGGTTCCAGCTGGCCAGCCTAGCAGAACCAAAAATCAGTGGATTGGGAAAAGTAACTAAATCATTACAGTTCTTGTGGGGCCGGAGTGGTGTGATACTCAAGCACTTTCCAGGAATAAAAAAAAAATGCAAAAGGAATCTTGGTAAAATTTTGAAGGTAAAAAATTATTTAAGAGCAGAAGCATACCAACCTTTTCCATGGTACAATTGTCAGGTCCTGTGGTAGGCTAGATTAAGGCTTTCCACACAAAAGAATAAATATGAAGCATTAGTCACTGAAAAACACTTCTTCCACAAAACAAGCACATGAGAGTTTTATGCCCCGGTAAATCTAGGGCAAAGCAAAGTCAGAACATGTGTGCTGAGTTTCCCCCTCTAACAGGCAGCCATTTTGGAACAGAGCTGATCTGGATAGGGCATAGGATAAGAAGAGGAATGTAAATTAGAGAAGTCATTTAGATTCTGCTTGGCTCTTACCACCATCCTTGGTAACTAATTCAATGAGGCATTTGCTTGTAGCAGAGTGCACTGTCAAACATTTAGCTTGCTCCTTCGTTTACCCAAAGCCACTTCAGGTACCATATCAATTTTAAAGATGCCCAGCAATGTATTTGTGGTGTGTATTTGTTTACTTCCTACTAAAAGAATCCCTGAATTCCCTAGAGGCTAATGCACTTCTCTGATGGTAGCTGCACACTGACACAACTGACATTTGCTGTGTCTGTGTATAATACAGGGCATTTGTAAGATGGCAAGTTAAGCACTTGGCACTTCATACAAAGTGACAGGAAGCTGAAGTTTCTGAGAAATAAGAGGGCAAACAGGAGGTCATCTGTTAAACAGACAGAGAGGACAGAAGGAACTGAAAACTATGGAAATGGTAATGGAGAGTCTTTGATTCGGACGTTGAACATTTTTCTTCTCCTGGAACCTGTGAACAGGGTTTTTCATTATCACTTGTCACAGCTGAAAGACACTGTATGTTTTTCCAGTCAGATGGTGTACTTGAGCAGTGGGAGATGACCTCCCAAGGGGAAAGACTCCCTCACCTTTATTCCACTTAGCCTTTTGCTCTTCAGAAGACACTGAAGGTTAATGAAATCCTTAATTCTACCTCCCACCACCTGGAGACTTGTGTCTCTCCCAGGTGACTCTTACAGGCTTATCCAGTAAAATTTGCTTTTCCATATGATGCACTTCCAGCATCTATTGTTTCAACAGATATAGCTTATTAATTTTTCTCATATTCAATCAGTCTTCAGAATAAAAAAAAAAAGCGGCAGCTCTGTTCTTGCAAGCAGATACCACAGGGATTTTATTCACTGCTTTATTTTTCTAAGCACTGTCCATTTTGCCAGTTTGCATCTGAAAGCACAGAGAAAGTATTTTAAAACTTTCTAAAACAGGAAGCAATGTTCATTCAGCTTTGACGTTCTGAGGGGTTTTTTGTAGAAGAACTAAGAGGAAACCTCAAATCCAATTATTTGCGGTTCAGTGCTAGAATGGACTATCTCACAACATCAAAAAGCAAATATTTATAGTATCATTAAGGCAGATTGTGCCTTAAAATAAATATATTGGCCAAGTTCAGTTCAACATGTTGAAAACAGGTCATCAAAATTATAATCCATAGGGAGCCTCCAGAAGGAGGCTCGTGTACTGTTTTGTATGAAAGAATTTAGCATATTCTTTAATTTCTCTTTGTAGATGGTTAGAAAAGTACTACTTGTTAGTCTTTTCCAATCACAAGAAATTTAAATCAATCATCATTTTTCAGTCGTTAAGAAATACTGAACTTTGAAGAGTACTGGGGTTATTTTTTTTTTCTAGATACTAAGCAGTTTCAACTTGGCTCCAACAGTTATTTGTAGATATAGCTCTTCGTTTGAATAAACTAAGAAATAAACTTGAATAGCATATACATTTTTAAAATTACACTTACAGAAGAACATCTGTGACAAACTGGAATTCACGGTACTCAGATCTGCCTGAAAGGGAACAGTCCAATTTCACGGTTATTGGTATCGTTTAAAATTTTGTTATGAGTCAAAAACAAATGCTACTCAGTCACAGTATTGAAAGGGAAATCAAAATACCAGTTTAGAACAAAATCAGACCTGTTCAGATAAAAATATTTAAAAGAATAGCCTGAAACATCTGAAGATGAAAGCTCAAGGTCCTGTTCAACAGGAAGAGTAGCTTATTACTACAAAACACTCAATAAAGATGAGAACTTGAAGCAGAATTCCCATTTCCCCAGTTAGCATCCTCACCAGTTAAGGATTGTTCAAATCTGCTTCTGTTACTTTCTGTTGAAATGGCACAATTGGCAGTATATGTGGAGCAATCATTTTGTCAAGGCTTATGTTCCTATTTCGCTCTTTAATAGGTAAATTTTACCTAACTAATACAGGAAAAGGCAAAATAATTTAACAGTGAAATAGATTTCTCAAGCCTATAAGCTTGAACTTTAAGGACCCAGGGTGTTATTAGCCTACCTCTGGAAGTAAATTCTGAAACTATGTATTACTTAAACTTATTTTCACTTCTCAGGTGCTAACATAGCACTTCAGAAGTCTTGTTGTATCAAGCAAATACTGTTAAACTGCAAACTGAGTTTGTTATGAATCTGAGTGAAATCAACAAAATATTTTGTTTCAGAATCTCTCTTAAAAAAAAAAAGGCACTGTTTTTGATATCATCATATGGAAATAAATTACAGGTTGCAGTTTTCAGGCTTTAACCCAAAAGAACAGTAAATATGTTGGTACTATTTTTAGTGCATTGCCCAGTTGTTTTAGGGAGTAGGCTTTGCTCAAGTAAAGGGTGTTAGCTTCCCTGAGTCATTCATAGATACATCAGAGAGCTTTTCTAGTGAGTTTAAATGTATTAAATGTCTCGGTTTTCCACTTTGTTTCTGCCTCTGGTCCCTTATTTTCCACTTCAGTCTATTTACAGGGTTTTTTCCCTGTGGACCGACTATTCTTTTTCCAGCCAAAAGCGTAACGCTTCAATATTTCACTGGGGTCTTTTGGTATACAATTAGTTTAATTACTTCTGATCTCTGTTAAACAATTGATTTCTTAAGGACTTTTCTTTTTTAGGGTAAACAAGGAAAACATGTCCTGTATGGCTGCAGTGAACTTTTTAATGCTACACAGTTTATAAAACAGGTAGATAACTTGAAAACCTCTGCAATGTTTATTACTTATTTAATTGTGTGTTGACTTATGTAACTCTATATCTGTCCATGGATTTTACAAAAAAAACAAACTAATTTGTGAAGGAATAATACATGTTCTTGTTAACCATTTCTGTTTGCTTGAAGTGGGGCATTGAAGCCATTATTTTTAATTAGCTTATGAAGGCCTTTATTGTCAGTGTGAATTCACAGGTAATGCAGGTGAACAAGTTCATAATTGCCTTCAAATAAATCCTACTGAGAAATACTGAGTTAGTTCTTGATAATTTATCATAAACAGCATGTCTTTCCAGGCTATTCTTGCAAATTTTTCAAGTTAGAAGATCTGTAAAACTTTGTCCTGGTTTGTAAATTTATATAAATACTGGCCTAGTGTCAGCTTGCTGTTCATACCTATTCTAAAATCTGTATTTTGGTGCTGTAAAAAATATCATCATCACCATTACTTCTTTATGCCTCTTTCCAATACAAATACAAAACAAAAATTATTCATGGCGGTCAGCAAATAGCAGCCCTTCAGTAGCTATCACCACCTATGATTTTATGTCCTACTAAGATTAGAAAAGGTTGTTATTCGAAACTACATTTTAAAGGAATAAATTATTTTTTGTTGCACTTGAAGCAAACAAATGGTACTTAACACCTTTTAACTCCTCATTCAGCTTAAATAAGATTTTTGTTGTCTTACTGTGTACACTCTACCTCTGAGATATATTCAAATCTAAAGATTTGAATCTCAGATCCTCTCCTCTGAGGGTATGCATTAAATATTCTATGACCAGCACACTTTTGGTTGTCAGAGACAAACAAAGCTTATAGAACAGAAATATTTACTATATGAACTGGATATTAGTTTGACTGAAAGAAAAAGATTAGAAGCCTAATGATTTTCTGTCTCTTCATGTTTAGCTGTCCCAGCTTGGCCAGAAATAAGACCGAAACACCTGGATGGCAATGTGACAACAGAGAATTGTTAAAGCATTCAGATATCTTCATATCTTTAATTTTGTCATTATATTAAAACTTAAACCAGTTTCATTAATATAACTTTTAAAAAAATCTGTAATTAATATGGTGTATATCAAGATTTCAGAAATAAACCTTAAAACCTACGATATTTTTTGTGAGGATCAGTTTCACATTATTACATTTTAAATGCTGTATTAGCTATGGTATATGACAGAGATGGCTGAAAAGCTTAGCATTTTCAAGTTCTTCTGTGTAAGTTTCTGATACAGTAAATGGGGCCATAGCTTCAAGAAAAGATCAAGCCTGTCATTAGAAGATATGTTCTTCTTAAAAGCCAGAATATCTTTATTTAACAAAATTGTGAAGGACTGAACTACCTTTTAGAGCCACAGACAAAGAGCCTCAGTGCACAAGAACTACTTCTTCTAGTTCTTACCCTTTTATTTTACCAAAGTCATTATACTTAGATTTGTGCAGTCTTTGCTTGTTGATCGAAAGATGTACTTGAAGATACCTTCAGTACAAGTTTCTGATGCAGTAATTTAGCTTTTCTCTTAAGAGAAATTGCTTGCCTACACAGTCACAGTTTCAAACTGTAACACTGAAATCTTTACTAATTTTCTTCTGCCATTTTTATTGTAACTGTTTTGACTGTTATGTTTTGGAAGAACTCAAGTCATACTCTCAAAACAGCTCTTCACTGTTTTATAAGCACATATTTAAAACACAATTTTTAAAAGTTCCATTAGGGAGGGGCAGTATAATAGTTTAAAGAACATTCAATTAAGTGTTGCCAGTAGTGCTAGCTCTAGAGAGTGCATACAGGAACTGAGAGAAGGCAACAAATTTTTTTTTTAATAGATGTAGGTCTCTGCCTCTAGAAGTGTCCTCTCTGGAAATAGCACTGCTACAGGTGAAGCAATAATATGCCTTCAAAACAAGGCCTAACACACCCAAAAAGGAAAAAGAAAATACTTCTTGTGGGTTTATTAACACACTGTGAAATCATAGGAATTACTGGCATACTGTAAACTTTTCAGCAGTGTTTTTGCACTCTTCTTCAATGTTGAATGTTAGTTTTGCACTAAACACAATACTTTTCCCCCAGCTAGGCTGTTTTTCAGAACATCTATACAAGAAATGCAGTCGACCTATTCCTTACACAAGAAAAATATGCATAAGTAGACCATGTTATCAAAAAGTAATAATGTTATTTAATTATCTCAGCTGAGTATTGTAAGCTATTCCACACTACTACTATAAACTTCTAACTTTGCCGAGTCAATAAATATATTTATTACAGTGTTTGTTGTAGTTGTTGCGTGTGGGCACTCTCCCAGATTTCAGTAAGCAAGGACTCACTGTCAAATGCAGTTTGTTATTCTAATTCCATATATATATACTGTATTTGTTAGTAAAAGCAAGGTCGAAGTGTGTTTGGTAAAGAAAATTACATTTAAGGTGTTTATTGCTTCCTGTGGGAGTTCATTTCAGGCTCTTGAAATAATCCCTCCTCAAGTGTGCTTCCTGTAAAGAGAGTTTTAACCTTGCAGCTGATAACCAGCTTACAAAAAATCTGCCTATTGCTTTTTGTCCAGATCTTGGCACTGCTCACTTAAACTGGGAGCACTCCTAAATCACAGGTTACAGGATTTGTTCTTTCAGTAAACTCTCTAAAGATACCAGAAATTACTGTGGTGGCTACATTCAAAAATCTCAATTTGCAGTCTCTGCACAGCCTCTGGAGGAAGGTTTCATTTGTGCCCAGCTTTATATCTGGGTCTTCTGATCTACACTGGTCAATTTGGGTTTGGGTTTTTTAGAAAAAAATTAATAAATAAAATTGACATACTTCAAGCATTCTTCTGCTCCAAACTAGTTTTCTGGTTTTGTTGTAGCAGTTCTAAAGCTCTTTGCTGCCAGTAAGGTATGGATTTACCGCTCTGTCTCTGTAGCAGTGTACACACATCGTGCTTCGTCCCTGCTGACACAGTGGGGATTACGGTGTGCTGGTGTTTGTTACGTGGCCCTTTCCCCCCAAGTACCTCTTGTGGATGTAGGTATGTGGAAGGTTATACAAGAAGTCTCTATGGTTAATCTAGAGGCAAACAATGTTAAAAGTAAGCTGTTTCTTTAGTAAGTTTCCTCAGTTTATGGGCAGTCACTGTGCCCTCAGCATGGTTATGTCTGGCTCAGCGGGTCTTTTAAGTAAAATAGTACCAGCAGCATTCACGTTACTAATAAATATTTTAGGCAGCTTCATGGAGGACCAGGGAGGTTTGGAACTTTTCTGGCCCCTTCTCTGTTAATAACCCTCTGAGAGGGCCAGCTGGCAGGGCAGTGCCAACATCAGTGCTGGCTTCTGGCACAGCAGCGCCAGCTTCCATGTCTCAGGACTGGCAGTCCTTCATGGGTATCTACCTTCCCATTTAGGTAAATAAAAACAGCACAAGGCTGAGTGTCGAGTGCTGTACCTGTTCTCAGGAAGAAAATGAGTGGTCTAGTCTTCAGCTGTAGAAAATTGGCACATCCATCTTTCAGAAAGTACAGGAAAATCTTAAAAAGGGTTGCATGCACTTGTCACTTAAGAATTAATTCACATTTTGAAATTATAACCCTTTGTTTGCTTTCTTGCTTTAATTTGAAGGTTTTAGAATATTTAAATGGATATTTTGTGATTTAATGATGAATCTAGTGCCTCTGTTTTTCAGAATTACACACTTCCAAAAAGGAAAAAGTAACAACAAAGAAATGAAACTATCAGAATGGGTTAAAGAAACCTCTGGAAACCAACACCAGGTTTAAATGCCTGTACTTGTATAATGCTATCAGATACAAATCTCTCTTATGTTAGGAGTAAATTTTGCTAAGATTGATGGTGTTTACATCAATCTGAATGGAATGTAAAATAGCAGCTTTTTCCCAAAACATCAGTTCTGCAGAGAATAGGAATGCTGCTGCCAGTCACAGCTACAGAGGCAACACTGCTGTGCATACAGAGCTCCACAACTAGAGTTGAAGAAAGTGCAAAACTTTTCACTTAAATGATATACCCTAAAATGGATTTGCTTAGTGGTTAGTCCAGTGTGTTGGCTGGCGCAACTCTAGGAGATTTAAAAGGTAAAAGGTTTATAAATAGGTACATAGGAATTTACTTCAAAAGTGTCACAACTCCGTTCTTCAGATCTGAAATAAAAGATGTTGGGCTGGAACAACCTCCTGTCCCTTGTTTACTGACAGTGGAGAGGCCACTGCTCTCTTTGTTTGGATGGTTTGTTGTGACTCATTGCTGACAGATGGCTCTGGATCAGAGAAAGTCGAGCCTGGCCAGTGTTCTAGTGGTACAGAAAAGTTAGCCACAGTGTCGCTGATTTCTGTGTAACTTCAGAGATCAGAGATGTTAATAATTTTCTCACTGTGAATCAGTACATGATTTAACCCACTTCTGTTTTATTTGGAACTGCTTTAGTAACCCTGTTCTGTGCAACAGTCTCAGTTGTTTTCAGCAACATTCAAATATATTCTGCCTCTTAAATGTGGTCACATGTTACTGCAACACACATGCTCTCCTTCAACAGCATACAAAAATTGCATAGTTAATGTATCAATGCATCATAATTTTCTTTCTACAATTATAAACCCTTAGGTAGCTCAGTTGCCACAGGAATTTTAAATTCTAAACTTCATAGCTTTCTCTTTACCTGCCAGCATCTTATATCTTCTGTAAACAAAACAGAACTGAACTTTACCTTTTTAAAAGGCTATATCAACTTATTCCAGCTTCTTCTCATGGTTGCCTAGGTTGACTTTGATTTTGTAATGGAGTAGTGATCTTTATCCTATGAAAGCAGACTCATGCCCGGAAGTCTCCGAACTATCAGTCCCAAGTCCTACTTGAGTCTCCCCATCTCATGTGTGTGCATTCCTGTTTCTGGCAATGTAAGATAGGTAGATTGTGTGCGTAATGCTTTTACAGAAAATTGCTCTTTAGCTCCTCAGAGTAGACATGCAATGTAACTATCATTTACTGCTCCAAATTCTTATGTGTATTATGCATGTATCATGAAAATAAATGGGTGAAAACCAGTTGGATGAAAATGAAGTCCCAGAGGGGTGTGTAGCTTCCCTTAACAATTGGTGTGGATTCTTTCAGTATTGGCTTGGAGGTTTTGGTTTGGTTTTACTAATACTAATGACTTGATATGAATGCAATTCTCCATAGTGTTTCCTGCACCTAAAACCATTCCCTCATCTTTTTCTCCCTCTCCCAAATAAATAAATAATATTTTCTCTCTACATACAGACCTTCAAAGATTTTTAAATCATACTGACTATACAGTTTTAACAGATATAAGGATAATTCTTACTTCATTTTTGAAACTAAAATTACACAGGTCAGCTCAATAATTTTTTTCTTCACTGAGCTGCTACATTTACTCCCTGCAATGAACTAGGACCATTTTTACATTCAGCAGCAATAGCAAAGCTTTCTGGGTTCTTACTGCATCTCTAAAGCAGGAGAGTAATTATAACACCTTGTATAAGTTGCCAAATGGCATCGGGAGCTCTGTTCTGAAATGGTTTATTACATTCACTGTGATACAGGCCTGTCAAAAGACTTTTTAAACCTTAAATCAGCACACACAGTTTTTATGTTTCAAGTACAAATAAGTATGTACAGTTTTTCTAGACCTCAAAAGTACATCATATTAAATAGTTTGAGTAAGGACAACATTTTCTTCCATCTATGAATCCCACATGATGGGTGTTTTCCTACTCGGTTTGTTCATTCTCTCATGCAGTGGGGTTCTCTTGTTTTGTGTCCTAACAGAGACTATCAGATCGGATCACAAAACCATATGAGGAAGAGATACCAGCCAAGGATGATGGATTAGGACACAGACAATCATACAATTGTTTTGCGTAGAGCTTGTGTAATTGCAAAGCTAATTGTATTGCCAGTTTTGTTAGCACTGAAATAAACCCTCTCTTTCTATATGTGAATGAAGTGAAACACAGCTGGTGCAATATCTTCTTCAGATTCCCTTACGAGTATGTTCCAGTCCTCTAGAAGGATCTCTTTGGTTCATTTTTCTGGGATTGTTGACAACTAAACTACTACGCTCCAGTCAGGATGTGAATTCACCCTTGAACTGGAACATCAGACCATTTCTCGTAGATGACTGATCAGCCATGGATCTCATTCAGATACAGTTTGAACCGGTAACTCACAGGGAAAGACACCTACTCCTAAATATCATAGTCTGTCCAGCTGCAGTACTGAGGATATTAATTTCCTCCCAGTGAAAAAAGCTTTGGCTACCCCACTTCCCTCACCTTAACCAAGCTCTTTAAAGCAAACAATGTGAAGATAAACACTACTCCACAGGGAAGGTAACTATATAAATCTACCTTGTGTGGTTTCTTCTGTCAGGCCGGAAGTTGCCTTTATCATATGAGAGATAAGTCATAGTTTAAAGGAGAAGAGAGAAGGAGGACGGGGAAATAAATCAATAAATAAAGCCTGGAAATCACTAGGAGTAAGAGTCAAGACAAACGCTTGCTTTGTAGACCCTCACATTATGCTGCAGGACTGTTCTGAAACTCTTAGCAGGAAATGGTTCAAGTCTTCACATCACCAGCTTTCTGATGTTTCTGCAGACTCTGTTTCTCCCCAGGGGAGGAATCTTTTAACCTCACCTTGCATGGGACAAGGAACAGCAGTGTTGTTCCAGTACAGCACTCAGGGGGCAGTGTGGGGGCCACACTCACTCCTCACTGGAAAATTTGAATGTGTGCAGACTCGGGGCCCAATATGAAAACAGGGGAATCTAAAAGAGGTCACCCTTAATTTTTAATTAGGTTTTTTTTTATAAGATCTGTCATTTATTAGTTAGAATTAATTTTCGGTCTTATCTCTCCCTCTCAGTCCGTTGCAATATGACCAAAAGCACAGTCCCTATACTTTAGGACAGGATCCAGCTTAGTCAAACAGTCACTGAAAACCTGATGAAAAGTGATGTTTTATAATCACGGCAGTCAAACCATGAACAAACGTGAAGATAAACACTCCTCACTGAATAATCTGAATGTGTGCTGGCTCAGGGCCCAACGTGGAAACAGGTGAACCTAAAGAGGTCACCCTTAACTTTTAATTAGTTCTTTTTTAATTATAAGATCTGTCATTTATTAGTTAGAATTCATTTTCTTATCTCTCCCTCTCAGTCCACTGCAATATCAATGATTAAAAGCACAGTCCCCATACTTTAGGATATGATCCAGTTTAGACAAACAGTAAAAACCTGATGAACACTGATGTCATTTTGTAATTGTAGTAGTCAGATCACGAGCAGCAAAACTCTGATGTTTTCCAAATTCTTTTTCCTCATTTAGGTGTCATTAGTAATTCATTCTGCTGTTTTGGCCTGGCCTCCTTATGTGCAGTCTCTATCTGGTCAGAATCGGGGCTTCAAGTGCCAAACTCACCTGTATCCCAGCCAGGATCCAGTGTCCCAGCACAGACAAGGATTTAGTCCCAAAATGCTTGTATTGATACCTGAAAGGAAACAGCTAGTTCCCTTCCCAAACCCACAGAAATATTTGTACAGCTAAAGTTTCTGAAGCAAAAACACATCACATTTAGAAGAATCCTTTGGCACAAGATGCCGTTGCTTTCTGTTAGCTATTTCTAATAAACACTCATTTTGGGAACGAAAACAGTACTAAGAAAATAAATGCAACTCTGGCTTAGACACAGAAAGGATGAGATCTGGACTGCATTCTTTGGAAATTTTCACAGTAAGAAGTCAAGGGCAAATGTCTCTATCATTTAGTTAATATGTCACATTTTGATGTTCATATATATATATTTATTTTTTCCACCATGACAATAGAAAAGTGTCCTCAAAGGGTATTCATTGAAAGACAATTTTACTCTAGTCTCCTCCTTCCTTTTACTTAAAATAATTGCATTGAAAGGATTCCATTTGTTCTACTGATTTTACCAGTTCCCTGAAGTTTTCCACTTCTGCAGCTGCATCCTGAAGAAGTGTGTAAGTAAGTGGCCACTGTGCCCAAGCTGAAATTCTCAAACAGGTTTCGTGTTTATGGGTTTGGGTTTCTTCCCTCCTCATAATGGATATAAAACTGGGGAGGGATGGCAGGACTGATTGCAATTTGCAGATGCTTCTTACTTACCAGGGTTAAGACTGGGTACACACTGGCATTCTTCACTAGAAGGATCAGCTACCAAGGAACTAGCGAATAAATTCACATATTTAGGCACAGTATCAAATATCAGGAAAAGATGAATGCTGCCTATACATAGAGTATTTGCAGATTCCTTGTCAGCTGAAGCTATAATTACAAAGAAAACACAGTTCAAGTGACTACAGGTGCCTCTGAGATCTTACATGTTGTTTGGTGCCACAGCTACAGTTCCACTGTATAAAACTTTGTGGGTATACAAAAAAGTGGAGATGAAAACATTAGGTTGGCCCTGCCGTTGTTGTATCGGAACGCCTAGATTGAAAAGGAAAATCGGATCTGCAATATATATTTCCATGCACAAATTTCATTATTTAACACAAAACATGGTTTTATGAATCTTAACATTTTCCCTAGCACCGTTATAATTAGATGAATGTGTTGCCTTCCTTATGCAAGTGCTTTTATTGCATTAAATGTCTGAAAGATCCATGCATGTAAATTTAAGAGGTCAGCAGTCAGTTGTTTTGAAGTCGCAAAAGAGTTTACACAATGATGTGAATTAAAATTATTACTATTCAGATTACATCAAGTTATTTTGTTTGCTATTTACTTTAAACCTGACTGGTAGGTGGGTATTATGAGCCATACTTAAAATGCAATGCAATTAACTTGAAATAGATTTTTTTTTATTATTATTCTAATAAAAGTGTTTTTCATAACTCAGTGTTCCTTTTTCCTTTTCCCACTGTGATCAAAATGTAACCGCCTGAAAGTTCATCTGGCAGCGGAAATGTTATTTCCAGTTTGCCTACAGATACAGTCATTTCTCAGGGGCTGGCTCCTAGCAGACGCTTTTGTAGATAGTCTTTAAACTTTGCCATTTCAGAGGCAAACACTCTTGATCAAAGAATGAATAAAAAGGAAGGCCTCAGGAGATTCCTTCTCGGCTGGCTACTTCCAAAGGGTCCCCTCGGGTTACAAGTTCTCTGAATCTCAAAGCTACCTTTAGTTTCTATTGTCTAAATTTCTAGACCTGTAGATGTAAAAGCAACTTCAAACATTCCTTGTAGAATAGGCATACTTCATCTTGTTTCACACACTACTTTTAATGAGAGAGGGAAGGCAAATTGTGAATTCAAGCCAATGCCAGTTGATCTGGTCATCTCCCCCATAGGGTAGTGTTGTTGCTCCATGGACCAAAAAAGAGGTTATGTTTGCAGGAAAAAATGCGTGCTGCTTGTTTTGAAGGCTGGTGAATGCAGGACAGATCCTAGAGAGCAGCAGACCCTTAGCACGATGGTACAAAGAGCAAAGGGAAAATGCACCACAGCCACCTGTGTGAACACTGCAAGTTTCCAGCCAGTGAGGCAGGAGCATTGGTACAACTCAAGAAATGGGAAGGACAGACCCATAGGCATGGTGGGAAAGAAACAGCCAGGAGGAGTAAAAGAGCCACCATTTGAGTTAGAATAGCTCTTAACTGGAGTCCCTAAAAGAAAAGATGTAAAAGAAAGTACAGGCACGCACACATACAGAATTACCCTTGTAGAAGGAAAGTTTTTCCTACTGCAAGAGAAAAGGGCCCTGTTCTACTGAAATGAAATACTGGCTACTTAACAGGACCTAGCAAAAAAAGAAAAAAGCATCTGAGAACAATGTATCTATTATGGCCTTGTTTTCCAGCAGATGTTTTGAGGTGACACAGAACAGTTTAGTAGCTGGGTGTTCTGTTTTAAAGACCATGCTGTGAGTCGTTCCGGAACAGAGCTATTTTGGCTATACAGGGATTTTAAATTACCATTTTTTAAAGTGTACTTAAACTGGTAAACTACGTGTAGCTAAAGACTTTTGTTTGAGGAATAACGGTGGGAGGCCAAGAAAGGTACCTCCAAAAGGAAAATGCACCAAAAAAGTACTAATCTTATCAGTTTTTCCTACATCGCTCTACAGCCTTGGTAAAATACTGTATTTCACTTGAATTCAAAACTAACATTGCTAGCACATAGACAAAGAGCTTTTGCTTTGCAAAAATATTTTTTCAACAATCAGGTGTCTGAGTGCACTTCCTAAAGAATGAGAACATGAAGTGAATAATGATGCTATAAACCATGTTTGACCTTCAACAGCTCTCATTTTGAAACGGGCCTTCACTAAAGCCATGACACTATTCATAATGTAAAAAATTAAGGAAAGTTGCTCAGCATGAACTTACCCTTCTAGAAATTTGAATAAATGAACTGCTATTTAAATAGTAAGAAATTCAAGACTTTCCCCAATCTCATTATTTCTTCCTATGTGACAGGGCCCCTCTGCACGTCCCTCCACAGTGCTCATGCTGTAGGCAGTCAGTGTCCAAATCGCACCCACAGCTTATGCAGATTTGTGGGCAGCAAAGCACATTCTTTTACTCCTCAGAGCCCACCATAAGTGTATTGCTGCCAAACCTCTGTGCTTGAACTGGTAACTTTCACATAAATATGACTGAACTATTGCCAGAGCATCTGAACTATTGCCCATCACTGCCTGAAAAGCCCTTGCCCCAAATACCCTGTCCTAATGCTGCTCCACCATCAGTGCTTTTACAGGATGAAATTAACATAACTTCAAATCTCTCTCCAGCACCAGCAGCAATAAAATATTCAAATACATATGCTATAATTTAAAATGCAGATATGTGTTTATGAAAAAAAATTGACTGTGACCAGCAATATTGCTGTACTATTTCTGTTTACAGCAAACACTTGGAAAAGAGCACTTTCATTCAGAGATTGAACACGCAGAGCTGTGTCATGTTCAAGCAGTGCCCTTGTGAAAAGACAACTACCCAGGAGCTGTAGAACTACCTCTGAAGACACTCAGTTTATCTGAAGCCCTGAGTTAATGCCAGGAGCTTTTGAATGCATCATGTTTCTAGAAAAAAACATCCAAATATTTGAAAAAAATCAGCTGAGCTAAATCTATTTAAAATCCCCCGAGTTACAACCACAACGAAAGTCATGGGAGAAAGACAGTTTTCTATAGTTCCTGTCTGAGGGGTGCAGCAGTCCCGACACACACGGGACATTGTCCAGCTGGATGTGCCTGCGCCGTGTCCATGCTCCTGAGGAAGCTCCACTTCCAGCAGCCTCTTTGGTGCGTGCACTGCAGCAAGCCGATGTGCAGGAAAGCCACTGTGTTCTGCCATTCCATCAGCCAGCAACTACACAAGTGCATTAATTGCTACACTTATTAAATCATTTGATGGTCCGTTTAATTAGTTCCATCAATAATGAAGAAATTACAGACAACACCACTACCAAACAAAGCCCCAAACTATTGGTATCTTTGCAAAGAGTTCACTAAGAAAATTTTAACAAGCTTAAATGCTTACTACTAATAAAGAGCACTTAAAACTGTTTTCAGACAGGTCTGTTGCATGTTTGGGTTCACTGTCACCAGGTATCGTGTACATAAAGACTTGTAAGGTGAGGTCAAAGTTACACATTTTCAAATTACTTTGATTTTACTAAAACATGGTATCACCCATTGCTGACTTGCTTATTTTGTCCAGACTCTACCTAAAGTCCTCTTTTCTGCTCTAATTTCTTTTATCTGCTCACTTGCCAGACATTTTTCACACAGAGATTTTCATTCTCACTTACTTGTGAAAATGAATGCCACTTGGTATTCACTAAAGTGCTACAAGACATAGTTAAAAGCCAAAGGATTAAAATCCATTTAAACCAACTTGATAGAAAAGCAAGAACCTGAAGGGGCAGGAAACAGTTCTCTACTGATCTCATGGTAAATGTTTCTCCCTGGAAACTACTACAGACTTCAGGGTAGAAAATCCTCTCCAACCCTTACACCCTTTAAAATCACCATCCATGGACAGGAATATTTAAATTTCTACTTGTATCTTAAACAATTCAGTCACATGAAATAAGAATCATTAGACATGACTATCTTAAAACTCTAACCTTCTGCCTTCAAATGCCTCTCTCAGGCAAGCAGGGGTAACGATGCATTTTGCTGCACCTCTTCCTTGCAAAGCCAGTGATAGAGATACCCACCTGTCATCAGGCAAAGAGATTAGTCCATGCCAGACCAACCAAATCTGTTTCAATGAAATTTGCTCTAAAGTTAAAGCATGAATGGTTTGAGACCACTGAAGTTTGAAGACTGTTAGGTGCCAGCAGGGTAAGAATTTTTTTACTCTATGAAGCCTGAAAATCAGTAATGTAATGAGGCTGCAAAGAGGGAAAGGAGAATGGAACACTTTGAAGGTTTTTCCTTCTCAAAACGTTTAAATATCTAAAAAGCCAAGTGATTCCCTTTGAAGTTACACTTTAAAACCTTAAATAGAAGAAACTAGGCAAAGGTAAAATTCTAGTGGTAAAAACTGTTTCATTTCTTGCTGACCCTCAAGCAATGCTGACCTTAATTAAAAGGTACTATTCACAAATTCTAAATCAGAAGGTAAAAGGTTCACAGTCTAGACTAAGAACTAATAATTAAAACCAACACACAGAAACAAAATTATTTGACATTTCTACAGAATTTTCAGAATTTCTAAATAGTGCCACAAAACTGAGAGTCAGATGGCTGTACTACCCATGCCTTTGTTGGGAGCCTTTTAGAGCTTTTTACGTATGTGGAAACTGTTCTAACAACACAGTAATTTTAACCACAACTGCTTAGCCATTATCAGTGAGAGGAGAGTCTACTCAACACTAAGATTAGTTGCCAAAGCTAACAGATTAGGCCAGTGTACTCATCTGGAAGTTCTATCTTGAGCTATTTTGGAGATACAATGAGCCCAAACAGTTCAGAAAGTGCTCAAGCAGTGAGTTCATCTTATTTTCTGAGGCAGGAAAATTTCCCTAATGTCTTTTCTAATTTGTCTCAGTCTTCATAAAATAAAATAAGATGAAATAAAATTAAATAACATAATTGAAACCTCAGTGAAAGATTACAAATGTACCAGATTAATTATTTTGGTTATGGAAAGATCACTGAATATGAAAAGTAAAAAGCCATTTTTAAACCTGGAAGTAAGGTCAGTCTCTCAAAAGTAAATGTGGAAGAAAAACAAAAGCAAATTTATTTATAAGTATAAAACACTTTCTGCAGATATTTTTCATACCTACCTCCTACTCCAAACCACAGGAGAGAGAAAATTCATTTCCTAGCAGATAAGCCAGTAGAAGTATTACAGGAATCAGGTACTCTCTCCCTCTTTAGCCAAGACCTTGAGTTTACAGAAAATTCAGGCTGGAAAAAAGGGAGAAATGAAAGGCCCTCAAATTCCAGGTGAGCAAATTGATTGCTTCCTCTTCCAGAGGGCTATGGCCTTTGACATTTTTGGCCATCCCTGTGACAAGGAAGATTAAGCCCAAAGTATAGCATAAATAATCCAGAGGTGACGAAAATGTAAAGGTAAAATTCAGTGGGCAGAATAAATCTGGGAAGAAATTGATATGAAAAACAAACTATCTGGGCACTAGGGAACAAATTTAATTGTTTAATTAATGGCCATCACCCCTCTCCATAACCCCTGACAAGGAGGTGTTAAAATTAACTCAGGCTTAAAATGAAGCAAAGGTTGTTAGAGGACTAAGTTTGGGGGAAAAAAACTTGTTAGTAGATGTTGTACAAACCAGATGGCATTTCTAAATTTCATTTGAAAATATTGAGGAGATATTTATCACAATAAAGGAAGGAATTGTGCTCAGAGCTTACTGGAGGTTGAGTTATTCTTGAGACTGTCAGTTGAGAAGTATTATTCACAACTTGCTTGAATAAGATCAAGTTTATTAGTAATTTAATAACAATAATAATCTTGGACAAATGTAATTTTAAAAAAATCGAAGTCACTGAGAAATGAGACAAATACCAAATAAACAGTTCAGGGAAATAAGGACTGAGGGCTACCTACATTTTTCCTGAAACATGATGGGTTTAAAACGTCCAATTTTTTTCTGGCTGCTTATGATTTTGGAGTTATCCATATCCTAAAACTGCTCTGTTTTCTATTACAGCTTAGTGAGCATAGTGATGACAGTAAATTTTTAGTAACACTCACACTGAACATTGCAGCCACACTCAGTGAAGCTATTTGCCATTATGAGATATTTTAAGGCAGAATATGAAAATAATTTTATTTACACAAATTTATATTCTTTAATCCTATATTTCTTTTATGAGCTAGTTATGAGGTTGATTAACATATTGGGAAGGATACAAAAAGAGAAGGGAATTTACATGACAACATTTCCAGTGTTATCAAAGGGTTGTATTGGATTGTGTATATACATATATATATATATATGTAAGTACACAGGAAAATCTAATGTTTCCACACTGCTTCTGATTCCAAATAAACCCTATTGTTGATATTCTTCAATACACCCTGCAAAACTCTGTCCTTTTCTCTCTAGTTTGTTTGTAGCTTTTCTTCTGTCTGATTTAATAACAAAACCATGAAAGTTGTGCGTTTCAAGGCACTACAAAGGATTTACGCTTTGCCACATTCTACACTGATTCTTTAGTCTCCCTCTTTAAGAGCTGACAGCTACCAGATGGCAACCAGGACTTAGACCCTGCAAATCAAGCTTTCTGGGGAAAAAAGCCAGAGCTGAGCTGATCTGTGCAGGGCAAGGATATCTGCCTTCAGTGTCTAGGGTTATGGGTAGACTAATGATCCTGCCCTCCAGGCCATCGATCACTTGGAGCCCATTGCTCTATAGGGTGCCAACAGCTCTGGGTGGTGTTCCGATGTCATTCACACCACGGGAAGAGCTGCAACAGCTGCAGGATGCAGCAAGTGCAAAGGAGAGTCTAGAACACTGAGGTTTTATCCCTTATGCCTCACTGCTGTGGTCAAAGAAGAGGCAGGAAAGCCAGGGCTAAACAAGACTTGGTTGTTAAAACAAGGAGTTGTGGGACTGCAGGGTGCTTCCATCAGCACTGAAAGGCTTTCCAGGAAGAGTATAGGCTAATCCAAATCACTTACCTCAGAAACTGGCACACTCTTCAGAGCACGTACCCCAACCCAGCAGACTTCAGGGCTACCTCCCCAGTAACTAGAGTAGATATGGTGACAGAGTACTCTAGAGACATCTCCAGAAGACAATTCCCAGAGCCAAAGACCTGAAAGGACTTTGGCTTGGATTCAGCCCTCTGAAAACAGTAATTTTCATTTTTTCCTCTCCCTCAGTCCCGCTGGTCTTAGATTCATATTATGTTCTTATCTTTTTTTACTCAAAGAGAATAATCAACTATATTAAATATTTTACTTAGATATTTTGATGAAGGATGTAATTGCAGTAAAATTCAACATATAACTAACAATGGCATAGTACATGTCAGACTGATCTCATGAAAAAAATCAAAAAAACATGCCTTTGATTGACTTGCACAAATAAATTAATCCTGTTAAAATATGGTCTTTGTAATGTTTCAATATAATCACTTTCAAATAAGAAGGTCTTTGGAAGTGTGAGGCTCAATAACATTTTGGCTGACAGCATGAAATCTGGTGACAAAGTAGAAGATGATACGAACTGAAAAGCAGTTCACAGGTAAAGCTGATTTGCTACAGCTGGATCATGTATTTGCCACATGATGCAGATCTCATTTTTCTACTTAGTAAAGACTTATTCTTGCATGTCTAATTATGTCTTCCTTATCCCCAATCAATCCAGGCAAACTCTAGTAGGTCCCAGCAGAGCTCTCATTCAGGTGGATATCACCAGAGGTACATTTCAGTTGGTGGGGCAGTCATCCCCAGAGAAGTGAGAAACGTGGTTTTCATGGATTTATAGCAGGGCATTTAAAAGGATCTGAAGAGTGAGGGACCTGTTCTCCCACTAGAAACCATATCATGCACTGGTCGTGTTTTCTTGTCCCAAGATGGCACATCTAAGCCATATAGAAAATGCCTTTATCTTACAGTACATTCCCTTTATCAATACTCACTACTTTCCACAGTGTACAGGCGATTAAAAAAGAACCCCACCAACATGTTTACTATGGCTTATTCTTCCCTAGCACTACCATTGCACTTTTAAATATGCTGGTGAAATTCTTCATTTAGTTTACCAGCCTGGGAAACGTAATAAAAAGTAGTTGAAGATTATGTACTAGGTAAATGTTCCAAAACTGGTACGGTTCTAATAAAATTCTTTTAATCCTTTAATCTTCAAAATAACCCAAGAATGTTTCTTGGATCCTTCTTCAGCTTCTCATAAAAACCCAACAAAAAAACCCGTCCCAGTTACAGCCTGTCCTTATTTACTTTTGCCTCACACAGAACACCATAGTCAATAATTCCAGCTACCACTTAGCTGATGTGCTAAATTATCACTAGAAACAAAGCTTTATATAAGATGACATTTCCCAGAAAACCGCACTAGCATTTTGATAACTGAAACCAGCAAAATAAGTGACTGAAACAGGGTTAAGCTTTGATCTCATAATTTTTCCTACTGCTTTCTTCTTCCAGTCCTCCTTATCCTGCAGTGTTACTTCTTCGTATCCCTTTTTCTAAAATACGTAAATGTATTTTTATTAAGCATATGATTTCTAGCTTCCATGGACTGAAGCATTTTGAAGGAATCAGATCAGCTAGGGAAATTTTTAAGCACCAGAGAACCCAAAACTGCAGATAAACAGTTCTGACACAGTCATGAATGTCAGTTTTCCAAGTTGTAATATCTTTTTTTGACCAAGCTTATGGATGTTGCAAAACTACCATTTGGGAAGGGAGGGAAGTATTTTTTCTACAATTTCTACCAAATTTAGCTGCCAATTTCTCTAGGAATGTTACATAATTAAAACAGAAATGGCATGAAGGAATAACACAGTTTTTCACTCCATGGCTCAACAGAGGAAAAAGAAACAAATCCCCAGTATCACTTACATTTATTTATTCTAGGTATACTGTTTCACTGAAATACAGCAAAACATACAACAAGTTCTCATACTTGACTACATGTTTTACACCTTCTGCCTGCATAAAAGTGCATTTGAAATGACTAAATGTCAACAGATGTAGTGCAATATGATACAACACAAGTAAAACAGACATTGACTTACTGTGGAGTGTTTATATTCAAATCTTCAGAATGTTCTTAGATACAGCAATTGTTTCAACAGAGATTTAGCAGGGAAAAAAAAGGACGAGACACAAAGCTTTAGTTTAAGTGTAGACACTTTCACTTACCTGAAAAGAAAACAGAACTAATAAGCCAAACTGCAGAAGGGGTTATGTAACAAACTAGCAGACAAACAAGATCCTCAGCTGAAATAAATTGTTTCCTTTATGTCAGCCTATACCAGCTGTGTGCCCTGAAATCAAGGGGTCTGCAGCCTGCTGGCCTGGGGCTGCTGGGCAAGGAGCAGCTCCCGTGTCTGCACAGCGCTGTGCTTGAGCAGAAGAAAGAAAAAGTGGGAGCAAAGCCACAGTTCTTTGGAAGCAGAGGGGAGGTGGTCACCATGGTACAGCTTTTGCTGGCTGTATCTGCAAGCTAAGGCTGTTATGCTCCACAGTGCTTGTCTTAGCCCTTCTCTTGGGTGCATAGTGTGGGGGGCACAGCTCAGCATCAAGGCAGGTGGGTTTCCACAGTCCTGGTTCACTGACTATCCAGATGAAGCAATAAAGGAGGATTTTATCTTCCTCCATGCTAATGGGCTTCTCATTCCTTCTCCGGGAAAGCAGAAAATGGCATGGGCTAGTGCACACACCATTTGTTAGTGACACAGACAGGACATGTCAGAGCTCAAACCTGTGGATATTAGCCCCTTTACAGTTCCAATACTGTCGTTTCCCCCCACAATTTCAAAGTATTTCTGCTAGCACTCAGAAAGGCAGCAAAGTGTCATGGCTCTGCATGCCATCCCGTTTCAAACACCACCGAACTTCCATTTGCTAATGGATTCTGAAACTAAGTTTTCTATATCCCTATTCCTAATGTTATATTCTTACACTGCCACAATAACATTTTACATTTCTGTAATTTACATTTCATCAGATGATCTAAATGTAGCATGAAGGTCCATTTGCATTTTATTTCTATTTTTCTCATACCCAGACTTACTATGACTGATTGATTTAGAGTAGGAAGCAAAATACATCTTTTATTTGGCTTAAGTGAATAAAACTGTTAACATTAAGTTAACAGTACCCAGTCTGCAACTATGAGAAGGAATCAGAGAACTGGCACAGCACCTACCAGCAGGTAGCACTGCTCTGAACAAGCTGGAACAGGCTGACATTCAAGTTGTGACATGCAGCTGGTAACACACCCCTCGAAAAGCCAGAACAGAGGCTGATCTTTGGCGGGAGAAAACAATCCTTTGAACCAGGCAGATCTGGACCCACAGTTCAGTGGTGCACTGTGGAGCTTGAGAAAGCTTAAAGCTTTCCTTGCAGAAAAGTTCTGAGCTTAACCATCTCAGTCTTGGAGGGAAGAACCACCAAAGCCCTCAGAGCCAGTCATGTGGCATCAGACTTGCATCATTGTATACATATGGACTGACTAGTAAATTGATTACTGTTTGGGGTGTAGTAGTTACCAGGAAAAAAAATGCCTAATACCTGTGCATAAATGAATGCTCAAAGATTTGAGGTTTTGCGTGGTTCATAGGCCTCTCAGAGTAATCCGGTCATGCTAGTCCCAAACTCACAAATAATAACAGCAGTGATGTGCACACGTACAGCTGTCTTACAGCAACCTCACCGAAGACAGACCTGTTATCCTTAGTTTAGATATGAGAAAACCAAGGTATAGGGAGCTTAGCTGGCTTTTTTTCCAAAACTAGCAAAGCTTATAACAGAGCCTCAATTTCCCAAGTGCAGGCTGTGTGGTTCAGCAGAGAGGACTGATGCAAGCTTTGCAGGAGATCAAGGCCAACAAGACTAGAAGCTTCTATACTGCTGATGAGGATCTGTGCTGTCAGTACAGACCTCAGCTTCATCAGGCCCTGTGAGAAATCAGTTTGTCCCAAGGCTCAGAAAAACCACAGAAACTAGTCATTTTCAATCTTCTTGCAAACAAATTGTTTCATCTCTTACTTTGTAGCTCTCACCAATGCATGTGAAATAAACTGTTGACTTACCATGCTCTAAAATCTTGTGAAAGATTTCAAATTCCTGTGGTAGAATACATCTACATTATAAGTCAAGAGTTTCTTAGTAACATTTCATAAACTTCCAAGTACCACTTTTTTCCAGGCCACAGAGTAACATGATGGCAGAATGTTCTGTAAACTTATATATGTGCGTGTGTGTATTTACATATGTCTTTTCTGCCAAGCTGTGTAGCTGTTGGACAAAATTCTGGCAGTTTGGCAGATGCAAGACTCTAGGATTAGTTACAAGGGGACATTTGCATATAAATCTGTCTCTATTTATGAAGACTAAAATGAGAAATGTCATTGGTTTTTACTTTTGAAAACAAAGTATGAAAATCTTCATATAAGCTGAGAAAATTAAACCTTTTTCTCTTAAGTCTCTGTTAGGTTTGAGTTAGGCTTCTAGGCATATAGGCTGTATCCATATTTTTAATGACCTGTCTTCACATAGTTGTTGGATTGTTTCTATGGACGCTGTGTCCACTGTGAAGTTTGACTTGGAACTATACCCATTCTGATCCCATTACCCCTTTGCCCCTGACAGGTTTTCATTGCTTACTGATCCAGCTGGATTACTTCAGCCTGCAAGTCAGTTTGCATGTAGTGTGTAGTTTGTATAAGATACACTTATAGTCACCTATTTTCATACTTAGTCATCTCTTTCCAGGCAGAAAACCGGAGCAAGAGAGGCATATGCAACTCAGGAAGATGGGTTTTAGCAACGTAAGGTTAAGTGTAATGTTGAAATTTGGGGTATAATTATTCATTATGATGACTATAACTGAGCTGTATTAAAGTCAGTCTGCCTTCTGTGAACAGAAACTCCACAACCCTGCTGAATCACCCCTATGTCAGTGCAGGTCTTCCCAATGAGATACTCTCACAAATCAGGACCGTGATTTGTTATAAAAAAGGCAAAATATTTTAAACATCATCTTCTATCATTGCAGGAAATTGTCTCAGAACTCAACATTCTTGATTGTTAGCATTCCTTTGGTGAAGTTTTCTTAATTTTAAAAGCTGAAGTCAAAGTTTCTTCCAATACTCAATATCAGAATCAATCTCAGATGAGCTTAGCATCTTCCACTGTTTTACATTAACAGATCAGTGTTAGAAATACATTTTTAGAAGCAGTATTTTATAACTGATTATTGGCCTCTTTCTATTCATTTTTGTGAGTGTCTGTCAACAGATTAGTTTTGCAGGGATTACTGGCACTGTAATGGCCTCATTAAAATGGCAACATGATAGGTCTCTTGCTTCAACAGTACTTGTAAGACACTTAATTTTCCACTGTTGGCCCATTATCCTCCCTTAAAAAAACACATGACCCTTCTATTAATATATACTTAAAAGTCTATGGAAATGTAGCTTCCTCCATGTCTGCTCCCTCCATGAATAGCATCTGCACTAAGAGAAGTAGCAGGCTCTCCTACTGCTGAAGCTGTATGTATCCTAGTACCAATAATGACAAAACAGTAAAATGAACCCCATTTTTACTAGAATGTCAGTTAGTATTTTTCTGGGTATAATAAAACACATCAACTACAGTGGTAAAAACTTATCAGCAGCTTCTTGTTTGAATTTGCTCTTAGTATGGTTTTACTTTTTAATTTTCTGATTAAATATTGCTGGAATTCAATGGAAGCACTGTTGAAATGATTTTAACACCCACACTGATAGCCAGGCAGTTTTGTAGCCCAAGAATCAAGTTTTCAATCAGGATCTCAGCTTCTCTGCACACGACAAACTTTACAGACTAGTCACCCTGTGCATGGGGAACTCACATGTGACAACTCATTTGACAAATTGCTCTTATTAGCCCTGGATCAAATCCCATAATGTTTGTTAACGCCCATGGCACTTGATGGGAGCAACAGGTGGTCAGAGGGTTGGAAACTCATCCCTGTGTAGGTTGACACCTATTAAACACAAGACCCACTGTTTTTTAATCCCCAGGATCAGTTTCTGACTGCTCTAAGCGTATCGTCAGGAGGATACAGCTGTTGCAGTTCTGAAAGAACAGACAAGATCAACCTGATGACAGTATGGGGAGACAAGGGAATTTGTCTCTCCACGGAGAAGAGGTTGCTGTGCAAAAAATGTGAAACAGGTCGACATGGAGAAGACAGCTGATGCAGCCACTAGGAGGAAATTTAATTTCCTTGGATCCAAGTGTGGGATGTGCCTGTGAACAACCAGTCTCCTCCACAACAGCAGATAAAGGGCAGAGGGTGGATGAAGGAGTTTGGTGATATCAAAGTGATGCTGAAGTTTTATGAATTGAAGCTTTAGAATTAATACAGTTGAGGTCCAAAAGAGGAAGAGTAACTGGACCTTGTAACCACAAGACTGTGAGACTGGGAAGAGTTGGAAGTTATAGCTGTTCTTAATTAATAACAAGATCAATACAGGTAGTATTTTCATTCTAAATAACTGAGCAAGCAAGAACTGAAAGACTATGGGGTTTTTTACTGCTCATAATAAAATGGGATGCATTTCCCTCTGGCTCTTTTTATTTGGGCCTGAATCTTTTGATTTGTGCAGTGGTTTCTAAGTCTGCCCAGCTGGTCAGGTTGGAGGGCAGGCATTGCTTATTAAAGCCCCACTCAGACTGGGAGAATTCATTTTCCTTGTTCTCACACGCTTTCACGAGGCTTGCAGCCAAGTGGACTATACATAAATATTCATAAATTTAATATTATAAAAATAAACTCTCACATGACACTTGAGTGACATGCAAGCCATGATCCCAGTTCAAGAGAACAAATTTTTCAAAAAAACAGATTCAGTTAATTTAATAAGTGACCAATATTTTAAATATGCCAAATCGCTCTATTTTTTAAATTTGAAATTTAAAAATTGTCAATTAAAAACTATTTTAAAAATTAATTTTATTAATTACTTTTATCTAGTCAATTTTATTATTCAGAAACAGAAAGAAATTGTTGACACAAAAAATCTGCTCAGCTGAGACTTCAAATGTCTTGAAGACATCAAAAAACCTCTACTAAATTTTCAAGACCTATGTTTCACTTATGTACCCAAATCAGAAGAGAGTTTTGTGTTGGTTTATGGCAGAATATTCTCAGTTGCTAATTTTTGACTGCAGATTTCTAATTTTCCATGTGAACACGCAATTGACGCAAACAATCCAACACGAAAACACGGAAAAGAACAGTTCATGTAAGACTGCTGTAGAACTATTTATTAGGAGAGATACGGCAAAGGATTCTCAGAGAGAAAAATCCAACAAGAACCATTGCAGTTCTAGTGAGTTGAGATGAGAAGTCCACCTCCTCCATGCCCCTGGCTAATGCCTGCTGTTTTCAGCAAGAACGGGGTCACACCCGCACCTCCACAGGTGTGAAGGGCAGCAGAGTCCATCCTGCGGGCCCTGGGCCACAGGAGGTTGGCATCAGCTGCTCCTTCCCACCTCCGGCTGCGTGGTCCTGCTCTTCCGTCGCAGTTTCCCCTCTCCAGCTAAGTCACAACAACTGCCTGCAAGGGCACAGGGTAAACCGGATTGCAGAAAATAACCCTTGAGGAGACCTATTTTTAACCTGGATCCCTTCAGATCATGTCAGGGTGGCCTCGCAGGCCTTTATGCACCTGGGGGTGTGTAGTGCAGGATAATGGCTTTCCAAGAGCGTGGCTAGGGGGGAGAATAAAAAAGGACCCTTTAATCTGTCTTGTCCTCTAAAGGCAGTGACTTGTGAAACTACATCCATGTTTAACAACTGCCTGTACAGTCTACACAGCAGAAAGAATACAGGTGTTTCTGTCATAGCCATGAGAGAACAATTAAGTTTCAAAGTGCTTAAAAGCCTTTTCTTTCTTTTTCTGTCCCTGTTGCTAAATATACACTCAGAGGTCTCTTGCAGCATTAAATAACTATTTCCCCATTTTCTTTATCCTCTCAGTGTAATTAACTGTCTCTTCTAAAGGACTCCATGTAAGCTGAGTCACAGCATGTCAGAGATACTCACAGGAGAAATCTCTGCTAATAAATTGCAGAGATTGCTAATAAATTATTCACAACAGAAGCACTTTATTTCAGTGATTGTAACACATCACCTTCTAGACCATTTTTCTAATGATAGCGTCATAGAGAGGAAATACTAGTACCTTTCAGATATAAGTAAAAATATATGCACTCCAATAAAAATAAGACACCCTCAATTAGGAATAAAGGGGGGCACAGCTCTGAAAAGATGGGAAAATAGTACTTGAAACTCTTCAGTGCTTTCCCATGCACAGAACTGGAGAGGTACCCATGCACAATAAGCACCAAATAAACACTAGAAGGAGGAAGACAAAACCTTTTCCTAAGAAGCCCTCTCTCCTTTATTTGTTGATTGATAACTTCTATGCTTCTTTCTCTTGTCTGGGCTTCTGGGAATGAGCTGCTATGAGGAATTTTTTTAATTAAGAGGAAATTTCCTAGCTCAGGGAGGAGTAGCAAGATAAAAACCCACATCCTTGGACTGTTTTTTCTCTAAGCACTTCCATGGTTTTTGCAATAGTCATTTTGCCCCTGGATGCCTGCTTGAAGGACTGGCTGCATAAACAAGCTTTTTTTTGGTTGATTCAAGTAGTGCTTCTGTACCTAAATAAGACATCAATACTAGCCATTTCAGTGTTTAATTTTAGGTTATTTTTAATAATTTTGCAACTCTTGCTCTCTGAGACAGATCAGGGATTGGTATTGCAGCCAAAGAGGTTTTGGGGGTTTTAGTTAATCCTGTTTCTTTGCCATGTAGCTAAAAGGCTTTTGCCTTGTTATAAATATTATACTCCAGTTAAGTCAATAAATATTCACCATGTCTGCCTGCTCCTTCTGGTAACTCCTGGTTGGACAAAAGCCTCAAAGCATTTGAGGAGAGTAGAATAAGATCAGTGCTTCAAATGGTAAGCAGGAAAAAGGAACAACAAATACAGCCTGTCCAAACAGTTCTCTTTTTCCTGCCTTTTCTCTCCCATGTATCCCACTTGTTGGGTTTTTTTCAAAACCCCATTCTCTGCCTCTTTTACTGTGCTTTCCTCACTTGGTCTCACCCTCATTTTCAAAACTTTACTGCTTCTTTTTCTGAACTCCAGGTGACATCTTGTTGCCACAGCAGTATCAGACATAAAAAAATTACATCTGCAATCTACTGTTGTTCCAGCAGAATTTTGCAGCAATACATCACATCTACAGTTTTTGAATTTGTCCCTAAAATTTTCGGGACTGATATGTATAACACCTGTAGATTCATCTCTAATTTTCCTGACTGCTCCTCTACCCACTAACACCACATCTACCCTACCATATGAAAACTGTCATCTGACTGGCACTATACTACCATCCTGATTTCAGCTTTCAATGCAAAATCATCTTGCACATTTAATAGTCTTTTCCATAAATCTCATTCACAGTGGTGTGTGGAATTCAGTTGTATACACAAAGAGAAATCCATATTTTGCTTCCTACCAGTCATGGAGGCAGGATATTCACGAGTGTCCAGAGACCCTGGGTCGCCCTAGCGTGGTAGAAAACAGCAAATGGGATCCTAGGCACAAGACCGGTGAAGGTACTTACTTATGGAAGAGAGGACTGTCATTTCCTAAATCACAGAATCGTAGAATAGAATCAAAGAATCATTCAGGTTGGAAAAGACCTCCAAGATTATTGAGTCAAACCTTTGACCTAGCACCACCTTGTCAACTAAACCATAGCACTAAGTGCCACATCCAGTCATTTCATCATTTCCAGGGATGGTGACTTCACCACTTCCCTGGGCAGTCCATTCCAATGCCCAACCACTCTTTCGCAGAAGTTCTTCCTGATGTTCCACCTGAAAATCCCCTGGTGTAGCTTGAGGCCATTTCTTCTTGCCCTGTCTCTAGCTGCCTGGGAGAAGAGGCTGACACTCCCCCTACTACAACCTCCTTTCAGGTAGCTGCAGAGAGCAATAAGGTCTCCGCTGAGCCTCCTTTCCTCCAGGCTAAACAACTGCAGCTCTCTCAGCCACTCCTCATACAACTTACTCTTTAGACCCTTCACCAACTTTGTTTCCCTTCTCTGGACATGCTCCAGCACCTCAATATCTTTCCTGCAGTGAGTGGCCCAGAGCTGGACACAGCACTCGTGGTGCAGACTCACCAGTGCCAAGTACAGAGAGACAATCACTGCCCTAGTCCTGCTGGCCACAGTGTTTCTGATAGAGGCCAGGATGCCACTGGCTTTCTTGGCCACCTGGGCACACTGCTGGCTCATGGTTCAGCCACCGTCGACCAGCACGCCCAGGTCCTTTTCCACTGCACCTTTCCAGCTGCTCTGTCCCAAGGCTGTAGAACTGCATGGGGTTGCTGTGACTCAAGCACAGCACCCAGCACTTTGTCTTACTGAACCTTGTACCATATCTTCTCTCTGTTAGATACCAGCCATGCTAGCAAGAGGTTCCCAAGTCAAAAGCAAGCTGGATTCCCTTAGTTACCTCTGGTTTCACTGAGGCACACCTGAATGAAATTACTACTTTGCTTTCTGTAGTACCTGAAGAGAGAGACAAAGGCAATTAACATGTAAATTATCAGATAAGCCTGCAGTCCAAAATAAGGGGGTAATGAATATTTCCCAGGGAATAAAACCCAACGTGCCCATTACAGTTTCTACCTGTCAATAGCATGCATGTTCATCCCATTTAACATGGCTTGATGTCAAATCTTATATTTGAAGTACTTGACAAAACTTATACTATGAAATACACTCTATATATTCTATTTTCTTCAAAAAAAAGAAAAATAGTGTTCTATCACTGTGGTTCCTAATACTACGTATGTCCCCATGAAATTATAGAGTTTTGATTTTGAAATTTTTCTGACAGTGGAATTGCAAAGTTAAAAATCAAAAACTTGAATGTCATTAAACTTGCAGAGATTTTCCAATAAATGAATAGTTTTTCATTTTAAAAGCTGCACAGAGTAAGTATCTAATAATTATTCACAGTGAAAAGAAAGTATTATCTCATAAAGGACAGAACAGGGAAACTTGGGAAGGGAGGGACAGCTGTGGCACAATGTATTTTTTGTAGCTGGGTTTGTGAGGGGAGGTTGTTTGTTTGGGCTTTTTGCATTTGGGCTTTTTTCTCCTGGAAGCAAAGAAAAAACCCAAAACAGTTAGATGTGGCTTTGCATATGCCAAATGCGACAATGAGAGCAAATCCCTTTCTGGGGAAAGAATTGCTTCATGGAGTGTTTGACTTTGAAAGAGCAAGGACTCATTGTCTCCAAGTTTTGCTGGATACTGATAAATGCTGGCATTAGTGTGACATTTCCCTTTGAAAGCTGGGTACAGAATTAATCCTAACAAACAGTGTGAAACTGCAACCCTTGCTAAGGCAGAACAGTGCTCACTGTCACAGCCTTCAGAATGACTCATGTGAACACAACTATGGGCTACAGCCCCTGGGTCTTGTACCCACCACACTTTCATCTTCCACCTAGCAGGTGGAAGGGGAGCTTTCTTATATTTGGGTTATCTTTCAAGCATTATTAAAATCTTCTGATGAGGTACAGCATTCACAGTGGTAACATATTTCATCAGTTCAGCTTAGCAAATGTTTATAGCATTTACTAAATGATTAAATATTTCTTCAGACATGTATTGCAAAGTAACACCATACATTTAGATATGGATTTCTTGCATTCTAACAACAGCTTCAGTTGCAAAAACTCCTTTAAAAAATTAATGTTTCTCTCCAATGTGGCATAATAGGTTATTTTTTATATCTTCCAGATTGGACATAGCTGGAAAATATTATTTTCTCTCCTGCTCTCTATGGTAAATTACAATCTACAAATAAAACTGTCTGAACACCTCTGCAATGATTCTCTTTCAGGCATATGAAAGAAATGTTCTATTTGTTGGTGGTCTTCTTCAAATTGTTTTTCTAGATTTTTCATACACATGCATTTCAGAGGTGCATTTATATTGGCCTTAAGTCCTGCACATGTATCAACCAACTTGTTTTTGGTCTATATTGGCCTTATCCCAGGTCTTGTGGGCCTTAGTGAGACATAAAAATGTTTATAAAGCTGAAGAATGGACCTCCTACTAATGTCCTTTTAAGAGATTGTCTGTATTTGGATCAGAAACATTAAAGAAGTATATTTAAGAATTCCTTTAGCATCATTTCCTGGAAGACACTCTTAATTCTTATGCAACCAATTAATGTTAATTAAATAGTTGCAGTACAAAAAAACCAACCAACCAACCAACAAAAGTTGAGAATGTAACCTTCCCCTGTAAAAGTTAAAAATATGTGTGTGAATAAAAATAGTCTTTCCCAGCAAGAAACACTTGCAATAAATCAACTTCTGAGGGTTATAACAACTCTTTGTGTGACATAAACTGAAAATCTGAACATGAAGTACCATTCTTGGGAAGGAATTTGACAGAGCTGTAGTGTGGTTACCACATTACAGAGAGATCAAATGCTACTAATAAAAACGGGTATCTTGGAGAGCCAAATCCATGGGGGAAAAAAAAAGTGCGAGTGCCACATCTGCCACTGGCCCCGAAAAATAAAAAGTACTTGGTTTTGTGGACACTTGAGTACCACAAGTGTTAACTATGGATTAACCTATTTGTCCTGACCTTTAATTTCCCTGCTAACTAAGGATCCAAACGTTCTGAAAGGTTGCTCGGCCCACTTTCCAGTGGAAAAGCAAAGCGTGGTTTCCCCAGGGTAGATGCAGTGATCCCCTCCCGGCAGCCTGAGCTGCTGGTTAGGCTGGGGCTGTAGGTGTCCAGGGATGGACGACCCTCTGCAGGATGTGCAGCTACCCCAGCAAATGCCCACCCCTTGCATGGGGCCTCAGATGGCTTGGAAAGGAAAAGTGAAGGAGCACCCACCAGGGAACCTCAAGCCTCCATCAGTGACTGGCCCTTTCCATTTATTGATTTATCCCTATGCCTTTCATATTTCATTGATATTTCTTGTCTATCATGTCTTTTTTCCCCCTTTACCTTCATGGCTGCGAAGCCCGTTAGACATAAATAAAGCTTTTGATAATTTTTATGTTTCTGTTAATTAGTTCTCCACAGTTTTGAAAAACAAAATTTTCCTTAATGATTTAATTTTTCCATCCTGACAGATACTGACTGCTTCACACACACTGAATTCAAAAATCCAGCCTGTTCTATTTTGTACATCAGAATAACCTACTCTATCAAGTGATACATGTAAATATTTCTTACAGAACTTATTTCACAGACCCAAGCAAATGGATAAAAATGCAAAAGCAACTGGGGAACTTTATTTTTTTACAAATGGTGCATTATTCAGAAATCAGAACTGCAGAGAGATATTTTGCAACATAAGATTAAATCTAGGGGAAAAAATCTGATTTTTTTTATCTTTAACAGTGATATCAGAAAATGTTGAAATCAGATGTTTCATTTCAGAAAAGCAGGGGGGGGTTTAATGCTTTAAAAATTAAGCTGCTCACATTTTCAAGTCAAAATTCCATTTACTTTTCAACTGAAACCCTGATGTTAAAAAAAAGGCAAACCAAAATAATTAATTTGTGATCAAATTGAAATAAAATTCTTTAATTTTTGATTCAGATATAAATAAAAAGCCTATTATTTACTCTTCTAACAATAATCAAATTGTGTCACAATTGTTACTACAAAAAGAAACTCCTTACATCACAGTAGCAAAAGTCATAATATATACGAATAAATGTGCAATCAGTGAATGCTGATGATACTTGAGGCAACAAAATTAGAATTTTAAATCCCATGCCACGCTTCCATTTTAAGTATTAATCAATCCCCCTGCCAAGTTGGAAGATACAAGAAGATACTTCCTTTCTTTTGATATCATGATCTGAGTAAGATTTTAAGAGCCAACACAGACAGCAGTGTCAAAAGAAATGAAATAAATATTAGTAAAACCAGAAGGAATTAAAACAAAAATCTGAGAACAAAGCGTACGAGTTTAAGGCCTTTAAATCCTTTACGGGGTGTGAGTCTCAGAGACATCAAAGTAAGCACTGTCATCCTAAACAGTTCCAGCAATTCTATCATAACCCATGTTACTCTTAATATTTTTCCAAGCAGTTCTGAACTTAGAAGTTCATAGAGTTCCTAGTCCTACAAAAATATGCCCTCTATATGTGGATAACATATCTTAAATTTCTATTGCAAAGTGTTATAGTAATATCTGTTTTTAAAAATTCCCTTCATGGGAAAAAAAATGAATGGCCACTAATTTCTGCACTACTTCTTAGGTCAAAGTATTTTATATCTCTTTCAAGCTGGCAATAGCTGACAGGAAAAAAAAGGTTTTGCACCAAAGTGAAAATCTGTATTCATCATTCAGCATGACTTTTTAAAATAAAAGAGGCATTGTTTTTTTCCTGTCTTTTAGTCTCTGCAGTTTTGGAGGGGAAAATATTTCCTCCCTTTGATTTCATGATATGAATAAGCTTTTAAGACCCATTTACCAAGATACAATACAGTGTTAAAAGTGAGAAATAAAAATCAATATAACCCTAATGAACTAATCCAGAAACTTCTGGTAGTTTGAAACTACCATTCACTTGAACAAGTTTTAAAGAAATTAATTATTCGCTCCAACACTGTGCTGAATTCTCTTTGCATAGTAAATCATCTGTCTGAATTGACTGGCAGAGCTAGAGGCTAACATACTGTTTGCTTTCTCCTCTCTAACTTGTGTTCTTTCAAAAGAAATCAGGCTTTTCTCTCTCCATAACAACACATACACTGAGGTGGCTCGGAGAACAGCCTCACAAAAAGCCAAACCTACATGCTCACAGAGCATAAAATGTAAAAACCCTTCAGTAGGGTTAGAGGTCCCTTAGAGGACCTTAAAGCCATGTACTCTGAGTATTAAACCTTCCTCTGAAAAGCAGTGCTTCACCCCCAGAGGTAATGATGTACTTCACCGACAGACACGGTCTGTGGCTGTACACAGCTATCCAGACTAAGACCATTACACTTCGAGGAAACCATCGCTTTGCACATCCCTGCGTAGGTGACATCTTTGCCCTCTTATCCCTCCTGTTATCTGCCCAAGCAGAGATGCGTGATGAATTCAGCTAAGGATGGGTTTCTGAATTATTCTAGCTTTAAACTATCCTTTTTGTTACAAAGGATATGGTGAATCCTTGCTTTTGCCTGATGCAAGAAGAATCACCAAGTACCCCTTCACACCTACACAAAACCAGCCACCAGATAAACTCAGGCATCCCCAGTCATCATCCTGTGATGCCACAAACCACCCACATCTCCTTTCCTGTGCAGGAAGAACAAAGGCTGACACACACCTCACCTTCAAAGAATGAAAAATGTAAGCAATTTACTTTCAGCTCTGCATTTTGCCTACCCTTTCCATAACCTAGATTAAGTTACTGGGGAAGTTGTGCTTCTAACAGTGCATAACTTGGAGTTAAGGTAAATTAGTGTTGTGGTAAATAATTCCCATTGTAAGAAAATGTGTTCACATAACTTTTAAAGGGGGGGAAACAACAATGAAAAATTAATACACACAAAAATACTCGCAGCTCCATCTGTTGCTGGAGATGGGTAGTAATTCAACAACAATAAAAGCAAAAGCCAGTCTGCCACAAATGGATATGAGTTTTAGCTGAGATGACAAAGACGCTGAATTCTGGAGTATAAATCAACATCCAAGTGTAAAAACTAGTGATTTAACAACATAAAGTGTTAGTTGGTTTTTTTTTTTTCATTAACAAAATGGAAACATATGTAGGTATAAAATATTTTAAAGCTCACATAAGTGTTTATGATAAACACTGAAGTGACATCTGAACTGAAATTTCATCCTTTTAAGTGATAGATGATAGTGCCCTTGATTTTAAAAAAGAGACATTTAGTCTCTGGAGACTATTCCAAGCTTCCCTGAATCAACCATTATTCTTGTACAAGACTATATTGCACTGAACATTGACAGAAACACAATTATTTCTGAAATCTCTGTGTGTTATCAGAATCTCAGTATCCTAATAAGATATAATGGCACATAAATAGATAGGTATCATAAACCTGTTTACTTAGCTGTTATTAAAATTCTGCTAAATGTATTCTAAACAAAAGATTATAATAAGATGTCTGTTCTTCATAGAAATTGAAAAGTGGCTCTTTTCAAGCATCTATATAGGTTGATTAAATTACTCAGAAAACCATGGGGTTTACTTTCAATTAATGAACTATAACTAATTTTGACTTTCATTAGTTTATGACATTCAAAATCCCAATGAAATATAAGAGTTACAAATAGGTTTGCATGATTCTGATTTGGGGCATCAGTGACATATTTCTGCTTGTCAAAATGGCCAGGTATTGGATAGCTTTGGCAGCATGTACTTCTCTGATCGAGCAATAAAAGCATGTTACAGAGGGTCTTTGCATGCCATGCACCTTTACAAATATTTCTCCGTTATCTCTTTTTCCTGTATGTATCACAGCAACCAACAGAAAAGGTACCAATTCAACTTCTAACCCACAGATATTGCTTGTCCCATTCTACTCTAGTTATAAGGGGTTAAAGTGGATAAAATTAATTCACTGTATGTTCATTTTATAAAATTAATCAGAAAATGTCTGTTTACAAAGACTTGCAAATATTATGTGCAAATGTAAGTGTGCATGAAGGAAAGACGAGGAATTAATGTTTGTAAGAATTGCTCCAGAGTGTGTGTGTGTGGTGCCCTGGATTACCCTCAAAATGTGCAGATGACCATTATTGAAGGAAGTGGAAGGAACAGCATGTTCACCCACTGCAGAGCCAGGAATAACAGAAGCCACACGTTCAACAACAGCCATATGACTACAGGCAGGCTCTGACCGGGCACTTCCCATTCAGGATTAAAATAATGTTTATATGAAGGAGAAAAATTCACCTCCCTTACACAAAGCTACATATTTCTCTAAGAAATGTGTACCCCTGAAACAGGAAGCAGTACCTCCGGACTCTTGAATGAACAGATGGATGAACCCTCAGACTACAGGTGCTGGCTACAGAAACAGGATTGGAAATTCTGTTTCCAGAAAGCTTGCCTTGGATTTCATCCCAAAGATCAGCATCTCCAGTTCTCAGTGTACAAAACAGATGTTCTGACTGGCAGTTTACTCCTGCACACAATGTCATTGCTGCCCCAAGTGAAACAGCAAAGTGAATGGGCAGCAGATGGGGGTGGGGTCCCATCCTTGTCTTTATTAATTATTTAGGAGTCCTCAATGTTTTTGCACAAAATAAGTTTTCAAAATGTTAATAAAAATACATCTCTGGGCTAACGCAAGTCTTCATGATATCCCAAGCTAAGTGTCCAAGGATGAATCCAGAGACATTAACTACTTCTGAAATAATCATTATAGTTTTAAATGTGTTTTTGAAATTCATATGTAAAGCAAATTTAACCTGCTTGCCCTTAACTATGTTATTTTATCCCCAGGCTTCATTTTTATTCTCATGACAGTGAAACATATAAGATAATTATTTGAATTAATACAGTAATAGAATCCACAGTAACAAACATACTTAAAATTTTGTTTTGAAAATCTCTTCAAACATCATCGTAAGACCCAGCCTCCAGCTTACACTGGAGAGCACACAAGAGGACAGGGCAGAGGTGAGATCAGTACTGATCATAGGTGAGGGATGGGTGGTCTTTTGCCCCTTCATGGGGAAAGCCCTGATAGGAAAGGAGACAGTCTCACAGTCTCTCCTCACAGAGCTCTGCAGTTACTGTATAAAATAAACTGATAATCTAAAAAGTATAAATTGCAGGTAGATGAGGGTCTGCTGCCCATCAGGAACTGTTTGCTGGCAGTCATGCTTGAACTCTTAAAAGCGGAGACCGGCACGCAGCCACCTCTCTTTCTCAGTGCTTGGTCTACCAGGCTAGTGCATTGGAGGGTGGCTCCATGCTACTTCTGGCCGTGGTGAAGAGCCCACTCCACAAAAGCCTTCCTGGAGAGAACTCCAGGCTGTGCAATGCCAGGTGAGGTGTCTGCTGCCTCTGTAGCCCCTGCCAAGGTGCCCCCATGGGCCTGGGCCAGCTGCTGTGGTCTGGTGCATGTCCATGTATGTCAGCACTCTCTGCTTCCAAAGGAAGGTGGCAACATAGATGCTAGGCTGGAGTAACCCCTGTGCTGAGCCCTGGCTGGCAGGCAGGCAGGTGATGGGGACTAAAGGACTGCCAAGGAGCATTCAACAGTGGGACAGGAACAGTGGCAGAGCTCCAGTGTTCCAGCGTGGGCTCTAGTGCTGCTTAATACTGTATGTATGCATGCAGTAAACAAGCATTTCCCTTGGCACACACTGTGGCAAGGCTGTGACCACCCAGCACAGAAAGTATCAAAAAATCTAGAGTCTTTGCTTTAGGTGCTGCTTCCACCAACCATTTGCTTCCTTCTTCTGGCTTGATTGTTCTTATTTATTCTATGTGTTTTTCCTAAATGGATGTGTTTCTGTTTGGTTTGCTATCAAGTCAGTAATTTGGGAACAAAACAAAAATGAACCCTTATTAAGGAGCCTAACTAAGGTGATGGTGTGGATTAATAAAATGAGCCCAGTGGTGCCAGGAAAAGGGCTGTGCCCACGGGCAATGTAACATCTGCCACATATCCCTGTAAGGTCCCTTCAGATTGCCTCTCTACTAAGGTGTCAAACAGCCTTGCTACAGATAGCTGCCCAGCACCAGGCATCCATGTATGTTCCACCAGCCTGGCATCGGTTTGCCTGTCTCATACCAGCATTCCTGGCAACTCCTTGATGCCCAAAACACTCAAGCACTGCTCAGTATGTCTTAAATGTAAAATTGAAGGTGACATGTACAAGTCAATGCAGAACAGTTTGGTGGATGAATTAAGTAGCCTGTGGGAAGAAAGTGTAAATGAAAGCACTGGAAGTCTGAAAGAAATGCAGGGACAAGCCAGAAACACAGAATTCCAGAAGATGAAGGGAATCAGAGGAAAGAAAAATGTCAAGAGGAGGTAGAGGAGTACTGTAAGGAGGATGGGTGAGTGTATTTTCTCAGCGAGTGAACTGCAAGTCACAGGGCTCTCTCCAAGTGGAATATAGGACTGAAAGTTTAATTAGTGCTTTCTTCTCTCCTTTTTGATCTTCGCACAAAGCCTTTCTTCACACAAAGGACAGAGAAGTTACTGTGAGGCTGTGTGGCAGGGCAGCCAATGTCCCCCTATTCAGGCATTTCCCGTATTTCCCAGGATAAACGGAGTGCCTCTCCCTGTTCTTCGTGCCTTTCCCGAGGCCTTCGGAGGAAGGCGTTCCCGGGGCATTTCACTGCGGCAAACACCTCAGCCCGCGTGACGGCAGCTCCTCTGCGGAGCAGTTTGCTTTTGCCACCAGAGAAGTTGAGGCATTAGCCCAGGACCAGCCAACACCGTCTCCCCCGACCAGGCTGGGCTTGAGCTTCGGTTTTCTGCCGCCTGGGTACGCCCTGCGGAGCGAGGGGAGCGCGGGCACGGGCATGGGGAGGGGACCAGGGACGGCACATATTTGCCACCGCTGGCTTGCAGGGAGGGGGAAGGCCCCGAGGCTGGCAACGTCCCCTGCGCGCCTTTTGGCTTCCCAGAGGTTTTCCTTTAAAAAATAAAAACTGAGCAAGTGTCTCTTCTCTTTTAACTACCTCTGCTCTAAGAAAATTGGAACGGGGGTTGACACAGAAATTGTGCAGAGTGGCCTCTGCACCTGCGGGAGACACTGCAGGGGAGGGAGCTCGGGGACACAGCTCCTGGCGGCCACTGCCAGCTCTTTAAGTGATCGCCGAAGGAGAAAGGTGACCGACCCACTCGAGGGCACCTCTAGCTGAGGAAGGAGCCTGCTGACCAGCAGACACTCCTTGACAAGAGCTCACGATTCGGAGAAGCTGAGAGAAATGCCAGCAATAAGTTCCTGACATCTGCATCATCCGCCTTGAATAATTTTGCATTTGAGATGCTCACGTAGGAGAAGACCATGTCATGAGGGAAGCGTCGCCACCTTTATCCTGTGTGGGAAGCATGAAAATGCGTTTCTGAGACGATCAAAGCTCTAAGGGAAAAGGGTATCCTGTTCTCACCGCTTCTGTGCTTTGCTTGAATTAAACTCCGGAAAAGCAATAAATAACAAATAAATTACGAATAACTTATCCTGTCATGCTTCCTATTTTGTTCTTACAGGCGATATATCTCTGAAGGGACCACAGAATTCTCAAACATATTTATTTTCAATCATGCGAAGAGATTTTCCACAAAGCGCATTTTTAAAAACAGAAGAAAACAAAACAAAACAAAAAAACCCAAAGCGAATTGCCCTGACCAGCTGCCTCCCTCCCGGAGTTTATTTCAACACCCACCCTCACTTAATTTTCTGCCCCGGCAAATCATAATCCCTATGAGGTCTGAAAGCTTATTTATATTTAAAACTTCATTTCTGGGAACAGCCGTCCCAGCAGAAGTTAAACAGCGGATGCTGGCGCCGGCACAGAATGCAATTTTAAGGCATTCTTTGAAATACACGCACCTCTGCCGCTCTGCCCACCATTCCCAAGTGACCTGCCCAGGGCACATCAGTGCCAGCCGGTAGTGCATTGAGCTGCGGCAGTGGAGCAGGCTCTGAAGTGGAGAGTTTGGTTTTCGTTTGGTTGGTTGGTTTTCGGGGGTTTGTGGTGGTTTGGGTTTTGCTTTATTTTTCTTTAATTTAAACGAAATTTTACTTAAATGAAAGGTGGGCACCGGCAATATTTGCGCCAACATTTTAGACAGAACACAAGAGATACCCGTAACGCTGGTTCGGGTATTTGCATCTCTTAGAATGCTTCAATTATGTTCAAATCCGGCCGTTTTCCCCTTCGCAGTGCCGGGAGGGACGGGGCGGGGGGAGCGGGGCTGGGCTGGGAAGGAGCGAGGTTCGGGGGGAGCGGGGCTGGGCTGGGAAGGAGCGAGGTTCGGAGGGAGCGGGGCTGGGAAGGAGCGGCCGTCCCACCCTCGGGAGCGCCGCGAGGAACCTCGCGATGCTCGGGACATCTTTGCCCCTTCGCTCAACTTCGAGGAAGGGACAGGTGTTGTGGCGAAGTAGCTGACAGCTGCCTCTCATTTCCCAAGCTATCTGGAGTAAACACACCTGGCATTGAGGTGTTGGCGAACGGTGGGGGGGTGGGGGTGCTGTATCTAGCGATGCGAGAGCAGAGCCGGGAAGGCAAACTGCAAAGGCGCATCGCCGGGCTCGGGAAGGTTCTCACGCCTCCAGTGCCGTCGGGAGCGGGCGAGTTCCCGGGGAGGGAGGGATGCGAATCGCTGCACCCGGCTCTTTAGGGAAGAGCTGCGGCGCCGCTCCCGACGGGAGGAGCCGGCGGGGGCGGGACAGGAGCACCTGCCGGGCCGGCGGCGGGGCAGCCCAGCCTTACCCAGCCCAGCCCGGCCCGGGCCGCTCCCTCCTTCCCCCCGCCCCAGCGCTCATGCGCCCGCCGAGGTTTAAAGCGGGCGCGGCGGGGCTGCTCGGCGGAGCTGCGGGTGGTGTGTGCTCTGGTGATCCGGCTGGCGAGCTGCTCATCTCTGTTTTTCCATTCTCCTGTTCTCTGCTCTCCTCTCCCCAGCTGCGGGCTGCCCCGCTGTGCGGGCTGCCCCGCCGCCATGTGGCTCCCCCTGCTCCTCGGTGGGTACCGCGGGGAGCGGCTGGGCCGGCGGGGCGGGCACGGAGCAGCGCCCCGACACATTCCCTGTCTCTTCGCAGGCGCCTTCCTGCTCTCCATCCCCGTGCGCGGGAGCAATAGCTCAGGTGAGTTGGCCGCTCTCCTCCCTCCACATCCCCTGGGCGCCGTTCCCCCTGGCACCGACTCTGCCCGGCCCTCCCGGGGGCCGCTTGGCCGCGGGTGCCGGCTCTGCCCAGCTCTGCCCAGCTGTGCCCTGCCCTGGCCGGCGCTCCCGGCCCTGGCCGCCCCTCGCCGCGGTGCGCCGGGAGCGCCCGCTGGGCAGGTGTGCCAGAGCCGGGCGGGGGGAAGCTGCAGAGCGGCACAGAGCACGTCTGGGAACGCTTCCAAACGAGGGTGACAATTCCTTCCTGGCACAGGCTGAAGCAGCGCCGTGGTGACAGGTGTCCCCATCGAGGGGAGTGCTGATAGCAAGAGTGAGTGGGAGTGTGTTTTGTGTGTTATAAAGGCACTCGTGCAGTGCTTGGCAGTTTGAGGATTTCTGGCATATTTTAGACCATGGAATTAATTAAAAACATTTTAAACCTGCCCTGCCGCTATTTCGACCTGAAAAGCAAACGAATATACTTAGGATGCCTAGCAGGGTACGGCAGGGGCTGCCTGTTGTACCATGCCCTGTCGGACTGCCTCCCTGCTGCTGGAGAGCAGGCTCTCCTGGAGCCACAATCACTCCATGGGAACCAGGAGCCATAGGAAGCAGTTGAAGAAATGATGTGGCAGAAGGATGCAAACAGTTTGTCTGCCCCTGCCGGTGGAGCCTTTCACCAAGGGAGGACAGGAGCCTCCAGAAGAATGTGCTTCCAGACGCAGGCCTGGCCTGCAGAAGGTGAGTGACCTCAAGCTTTTCTGAATGGTTGTTCATGATTTCACAGCTCTTAGGAAGCAGGATTTGCTGCTCATTTGGTGTTCAGTTAAAAAGCTGCAAAATTCGTTAGTGCTAAACTGATAGAGGCTATATGTGACAGAAGGGCTGTGGCTAAAAAGGGAAAAAAATGCCCAGCAATAGAAAACCTACTCCAACCCCAATTGCTTTCCCTTTTTTTATTTTACAGGTGCATTATAGATGAAGTGTTGACAGTCTGGCAGGAGACAAATGAAAAGTTTTCTGTGATGCTTCCTCCAGGGTTGGAGAAGCCACTGTAACTTGAAGGTATCTGGAATCAGCTAAAATAGCATTAAGGGTATATTGTCAAAATGGAACATTGGTACCAGGATGAGACTATAAAATGTGAACAGTTTCTTTACAATATTGGTCTCCTACCATTATTCTGAGCCTAAATTCAGCAGCATTTTTATTGAACTAAAAGCTTGCAGGAACTTTGTAGAAGTGCTTAAGTTCTGTAAGTAATGAAAGAACATCAATTTCCTCGAAAATCTACTGTATTTAGACTCATAATGTTTGGGAAGACCTTAGGGGATCTTAAAACTTCCTTCGTGATTCCCCTGGAATGTATACAAATACTGCCAAATTCAACAGTTCTGGTTACCATACCTGAGACTGTGCAGGTGGGTGAATGTTGGCATGTGATAGGAAGTGGCCTTCAGCTGATCAGAAAAGGGCAAGTCTCAGATCGAAATGAATTATATAGCCCAGACCAGATTTCCTTAAATCCCATTGTCCTTGTCCAGATCAGAATGTGTATTTAAGATTACGTGAATTAGTGTGCAATTTGTGAACGTGATTTCCAAAATATAAACAAGTATACATTTGCTCGTATGTTTGGTTTTTTTAAAGTATGAATAAGGTATGTGGGAGTATTCCTTGCATAAGATAGAAAAAGCAAGCATATTTGAAGCCTCAAGATAAAAAAGGACCTAAAATCTTCATTTATTGGAAAGAATGCCAAATACTAAAAGGAGTAAGAAGCATGATAGGGATGTATTTGTCTATTTTACAGCTCATAAATCTATCTTACTTGTAGGAGCCCCTATTATTTATTTCATAATAATATACGTAATTTATTTTTTTTTCTTTTGCATAAACAAACTGTTTTCCTAAAGCAATGCCTGGAAACTTCAAGATTAGAAAAGCTCAGATTCTGGCTATGGCTTTTATTTTTCTAGAATAATTTAAAGCAGTGACTTCTGACAAAAATTAAATGAGAACTTTTATAGAGTGACATAAGAAGCAGATATTCACGGCAAAATCAGAGTACACAGGAAGACACACCAAAAAGATGGAAACTGATGGAATGATTGAAAACTGATTGTTTTAGGAGAGAAGTGAGTCTTTGCCTTTTTTTTTTTTTTTCCTTTTTTAGGTCAACGATGATGGAAGACATTCATCTCTACCTTTAAATATGGCTAAAAGCAGGAAGAATTACAGTTTCTTTTCTCTTACTTTGTTTTTATAGGGTACCCTGATGCACTGTGTTTCTGTGAAGTTTGAGGGGTGTGTGTCTTAACAGGATTGTATGATGATCATTTTGTTATGCTTCTGAAGGCCTAACTTTCTGTCATGGAGCATAGGTCTCTAGTCTTCAAGAGAGCCCAGAATGGGTAGGAGTCTAGAACTGAGTCCTTTAAAGGACATCAGTTACAGAAATTGCAAGCTTGTATTTCCTTATTCCAAAAATACTTGGATTTAGAGAATTGCATCATGTCAATATTCAGAGAAATGCCTTCACTACTACTAGGCTTGCATTCTTAAATTGCAGCAATTAAAACATGGGGTTTATCTCAGTTACTTTGTGTGTATATATATATATATATATATAGGTCTTTGGTCTATAGGTTTCTGCCGTGTTGAAATATCTTGGATAGACTAGCAAACAGCTTCTTCAATTTTAGTAGTAATATCACATATGAAAATTGTGAGAATAATTAGCATGTAAGCTGCCAAAGAACTTTTTTATATTTTCTAGTATTCAGATCTCATTAATACATTTTCCTGATTGCGATAGAATGCTTGTAGTTTTATGAGTTGGATGGTTGATGGAGCGTTAAAAAACAGGAAAGAACAAAATCCACTGCAGAGCTGATATCATAAGTCTTAATTGTGGTAGCTAAAGAAAAAAATCTTTCATTTTGATACTGCACCTAACGTTTCTAATATTAGTCTCAGTTATAGAGCTGTGGCTTATAGAAAACTATCTACCTACGTAAAAACCCAAAATGGCATTGCCTTTTAATTAACAGCATCATCTGCTTCAAAGTGTGTGTTTTTACCTCTGTGCTGATCCAACTGACATATAAGCTGCTAAAGCCCCTAGCTACAGTATGTCAGCCCTTCAGCTCGCACAGCAGCAACATGTACCCTGCCCTTGGCAGCCTGCCTCTCGTGCATAGACAGGGATCATGACACTCTTTAGGCTGCCAGTACCCTAAAATCCCACGGCTGGTCTACAATGGTTTTCTGTATTTTCATTGCCAGGTAAAACACAAAGATTATTTTTTCCCCTCGTCGTCTGTGTGATGCAAAATATTAGTCTTCCACATGATGGTAATTAGTAAGGACTTGGTGATGAGTGAAATACAGATCTCCAAGTGATGAAAGGTTTGTTAACTAGACATGTGTAATTACTGTCTCTGTATGCACAGCCAGCCAAGGAATTCAGTCAAGTACAGTACACTAGAAATGACAGGAATTAAAACTTCCTGTGGTGTCTTGCACTTTTACAGGCTGGAAAAATGTTGTGGGGTGCATGGCACAAGCAGAGCTGTGAAAGGATGTGCTTGTTACAGTGACTCCTCCAAGGATTTCTTGTTTTGCAGCTGCTGTTTGATTCTGATGGTCTTGCTAGTTGTCATTTGGAGGATATTATTTGATCAGTGCCCAGTAATTACCAAAAATGCTTGTAGAACTTTCGTGAAAGGATTGATGGACTCAAAAGAGCAAAGCAAATCAACTTCTTATAACACCAATAATATAGCACTTTTAACAATAAAAATGTGGAGCTTCTAGCTATGAACAGTGGTGATTCTCCTCTGTTTTTCCATCTTTTTAATGCAAAAGTGTAAGCCTGTGCACAGAAAGGATGTGACTAGGTGAGACTAAGTCCTAAAAGAAACTTCTTTATTTCCTGGAATATTTGAGAATCAGATTAAATCACTTTACAGTGTTTTGTTAGGTAGACATCTTTTATTATCTTGAAAAGGAAAAATAAAGAAGTGCTTACTGCTTTCTTTTTTTCTTATTCTGGGCTACATAGGCAGATTTAGCACATATAACTCCCATCTTTGTGCTAACAAATAGCAGCAAAGAGTTTTCAGGAAGATGCAATTAGGTACGTTAAAATGGTTTCAGTATAGCACCAATGAATATTATATATATTTAATAGTAAAACTGTGTGCATGGTTGATGAACATAGGTGTTTGTTTATGCAGCCAGAATGAACAGGTAGACTTCCCTGTACATGTCTGGCTGCAACTGTTCTGCTTTTCAGTTCCAAAGTCAGTGAGATTAGCAGGAGGAATGATCTTTTCCTTCCTTTGATGAAGAACTGTGTACGCTCCAAATACTTTCAAATGCAAGCAGCATATGTTGGGGTCAGTAAACATCCTAGGGTAAGAGTGAAAATAGTGAGCAGGGAAGCAGGTGAGAGTCAGATCACTGCTCCCTGAAACATACTCTCCTGGGGATATAATGCTATGGAGTATGCACTGATTCATTGGCCAGCCTCTGTCAGCTTTCACTAATATTGGTGTAATATTGGGAAAAAGTAATACTCCACATGTATATGGAAAAGGTTCTTGCACCTTCTAGTGCTCAGCAAGGGCAAAATGTATCCTTAGGAAGTTCAGATTAAACAGCTAGTCATGGGTTGGACTTATCATATCGATCTAAGTCAAAGCCCTAATTGACTGTGCTACCAGACGAGCTGAATGTGCTGTCTTGTGTAGGAGAAGGTTGATAGTAACTATTCAAGATAAAAGACCTTTGCGTTTTCAAAAGGGAAGACATGTTTGCCAATCAGAATTGTATACCGATGCAAATATGTGTCTGCATATCTATACTGCACACAGGCAAGAGCAGTGAAAGTTTAATGATGATAACATGAGGAGCAATTTCTAAAAAAGGCAGAGTTCTATGTAAAAAATGCATGTGCCTCAGCTGAATAAATAACTTTCGTCTCACTGTGTGGTTCTGACAGTCTTTTGCACAATGATAATGATATAAACTTCATTGTAATGAGTTGATGTCAATGTTCTAGACGTTACTGTACTACTGGAGCAAGGAGATTCCTTCTCTTTCTTTTTTTTTTTTCCTTTGTTTCACACTGGCCTCGGTAGGATTTATTGCAAAGGCTAAGGGAAATGCTGCTGTCAGCTGGCTTCATGAATGCTACTGAAGAGAAGATTCAGAATTTCCCAAGGGATTCATAGGTGTCTTATGCCTGGAGATTACTGTGAGGATGTCAGAGTCATTTAAATTCGTCCATGGGAGTGCCACCTATGTCAGTGGTCCACTAGCCCTCAAAGGTCTTCTTCTGGCCTTTCTGTCTCTGCAGTAAACTTACAAATGTGAATTGGTATTCCTCATGTAATGTTCCTTGGATATTATTTTAATGCTGTTTGCTAATTTTTTTTATACTTTCCACCTTTTTCTGCCACTTCTTTCCCATAAATAATTTTAAACTGTGTTCTTTCTTGTCATAACTGTACATTTGTAAACTCCAAAGACATCTTTACAGGCACTGTACCTAATTTCAAATTCAGATATTGCTTTAAGCTTGGAAAATGGAGAGAGATTTAAAAAAGAAGTCCCAACAACAGACCCGTAGATTTACAGGTCAAAAGTTGTTCTTTTCTCTTTAGCTTCCACTGCTATCACGTGCTTTACAAGAGGACTTGACCTTAGAAAGGGGACAGAAGATGTCCTTTGCCCAGCAAACTGTCCTCTCTGGCAATTTTATGTCTTTGGGGATGGAGTTTATGCTTCTCTCTCCAGTATCTGTGGAGCTGCCATACACAGGTAAGTCAAATCATTGCTAATCAATGTGTTAAGGGAGTTTGTACAGTCTATAGTCTTGCTGTGCTTTTAAATCTTAATCTTTTGATGCCATCATAATAAAAATCTCTATGGATTTTGTGAATCCTATTAACTTAATAGGACTGTCATCAGGATTAGAGAGAACAAGGGGGGAAAAAAGAATGGGCAGTTTACAAGTTAGCTGAGTTGTGTTTAAGTATTCTTGAAAACTGCTTTGTTAACTTTTGCTGAAATGGCACAGCAGCAGATGGACTTTCCCTGTAGAGTTATTTATGTGTCACTAGTAGATATGGAAGAATACAGTGTAAATAGTAACTAATTGGAGAATAAGAGAAGATTTCTGACTTTCTTAAAAGCTTAAGTCAAACAACTGGTTGAAAGAAATGGAGGTTCCATTTCTGTTTTGTTTTGTTTTATTTTTAATCAAGAAATGAAAGGAAACTATTTCAGAATATATTGATGTGATGCTGAAGCCATCAAACTATTTTTTATTTTAAAAACCCCACAACTATAAACTTAACTTTTTACAGGGAAATAAATTACTGGAAGATAAAGGAAGAAAATAAGGGGGTTTGAGTTGTTACTTATTGCTTGATACTTTAAATGCCATAAAAAAGATGCTAAGGTCTTAAAATAATATTTAGGGTGCTGTAATTACTATCCAAAATCTCATTAAAAGTGTCAGTTAAAATTCTCTAACTTCTAGTAAGATTTCCAAAATTCAGGCTACTTATGTAGTATTTAAATTCCAAAGAAAACTGATATTAACTTTTATATATGTGTGTACATATATATTTGATTTAAGAAGCAGTTTTGAGTAGAAACTCTGTCTGGAATTTCTCAAGTGCTGTGAAGGAGTCTAAGAGCTATGGTACTATAGAAGGAGCTAGAAAGAGCCTGGGGTGTATTGTGGGGCTCTGTGTTTTTGTTTTTAAAGCTTTAGAGTTTGTCTCAAACATAATTACATGTCTGCATGTGTATTTTATTGCTAGACAGGCTTCCTTTTGATGCTTCTGTAAAAAGAATGAAAGCCTTCATTCAGTGTGCTTTAAGCATCTCCATGAGGGTTTAAAAAAAATTAAAATTTGGTTCTTGACTTTTTCTAGTTTAAGTACATAAAAAAAGTTTGTGAAAGAATGTCTGGATCAAATGCTGGTTGTGCTTTTTTGTTTGTTTTGGGTTGGGTTTTTGTTTGTTTTTTTTTTTTTTTAACTGAGGAAAACAGATTTATTTCTATTGTCAGTTTTTCTAAGACAATGTTTGTATTTAGTGATGTAGCCATTTATTTTAACATTCCATTTCTTTACTGGTTGCCAAAGATATCTTTACTTAAAGAGAAAAAAGGTCTTTTTGTCAAGACCTTTTTCTGAAGAGATTAAAGGCTTGAACACTTTGAAAAGGCACAGGAGTTTCTAAGCAATTCAAGTAGGCAGCATTCTTGACCCTCCCCTGCCAGTGGTGTCTGTGACTCACTGTTAGGGAAGTCTCACCACGGAAGCTGCTGGTGCTTGGTTCCATCACAGCTGGGGAGTATTTTTACAAAAGGAAAAGGTACAACAAACAAATGGTGCAATTTTTTTTAATGATTTGCGTAGTCTTACTCTAGATAATAAAGCATAGGTATTTATATATCACTTAGCTCTTTACTGAAGTCTGTACCTTATAAATTATGTGTACTATTGTTCTACAGCCCAGAAACATGAGACTACAGAAAAATCCGAATTTCCCATAATAAGAATCAATATAAATTATACTACTTGCAAAATATGTAGCCCTGTTTGTAAAACCTGATTCTAGCAGTCTGCCTCCACAGATACCTTGAGAACGAGTGCTCTAATATACTCACTTTTCTAATCTTGGTCTGCCAGAATGGATGTAAATTAACATTGTTCAAGTTGTCTTAATATGATAGGCTGTAGTAAAGTGTTTTGAAAAAGCAGAGAAACGGTGAAAAATCATGTTTAGGAGAACTGCTGTTTTTGAAGACAGACCCTAACTTAAAGGCATTTAATCCTGTTGGCCTTTCATACTCGAAGCAGAATTTGCTACCTGAGAATGTATAGTTGCCTTTGCTGCAACTGACAGCAGCCATAAATATTGGCCCTGCTGAAAAAGGGCTGATGAATGGAGGAGATGCAATAGCTGTTTAGTTCTCATCTAATTCCAGCGCAGGCTGCCTTATCTCACTGTCTTGCAATGTCTAAACTCCATATTGGTGTGAAAATAACCCCAAGAAGACATTCCTAATAGGTAATCACCTTAGTTTGCTGTTATCGTGATGTAAGAAGATATGCACTCTGGGAATTTTGTAAACTTCTCCCAAATAAATGAAATAATGACACGTAGTTTAAAACTGGGCATACCCTCCATTTCACTGCACGGAGAGTGCGACAGAGCTCTATGCCTTCTAGCACTGTTGAGTTCTAGCCCTGTGCCACCCACAGGGGCTGTTGCTGTTATCTAATGAAAAACAGCCAGACAACTACCCACCATTTCAAGAAACATCAGTCTTGAAGCAGTGCTTATTGATTTTTTTTTTCTATTTTTTAAACTGAAAATGCTTGTATGAGAATGAGTCTGTTCCCTCTTCCACATACACTTCAGTTTGCATGCTGGGTCCACATTGAGACTGGATTCCTTAATTTTATATAAATCAAATAATGCTTATTCCTATCAGTAGTTACATTACTGTGAGGTAGTTATTAACACAAGAAAATACTATGCAATGCATGAAAAGACTTTAGTAGAATTAAACTACAAACAATTCTGTGTACAACAGATGAATAAGCTTTCTGCCTGTTTCAGTTTGTTATAATTGACTTTTTCTCTCATCTTATGTATCGTTACTCTCAGGAAACAGAATATTTATTTAATATTGTTCTTTTTCTGAGCAGAAAAATAAAACACTTATTTGTCAAGGGAAGAATGGAGAACCTCCTACTAGACTGATGCTATGTAGGCATGAAGAACCGAGTTAAATCTACCACCGAGTGCTTAATTGGATTAATAATCAGAAGGTCAAATGAAGGACTAGATTCTCAGCTTGTGTAGTTCTGTCCTAGTGCCAATTCCACTAAATGGAGACCTAGCCCAGTGTGGTAGTATTTAGATGTTAAATAGGCATGTAAGTTTTGTTTTTTCCGTAACCTTCCTAACTAGTCCAGTGTGAAACCATTTCTAATTAAGTGTATCATTGTATTACTAAGCTGGTCACAAAGTGGCCATAAAGATGAATGACACCAGAGATGCCCTAGTGTTCGCTAAAAGAATATTGACACAAATGTTGTCTGGCCAGAATGGTTTCTGAGCTGCTGTAGATCCCTTGGGAAACTTTGGTATAGTGCCTGTTTCTGCTACTCAACTTTTTTCCTGCCAAAAGCAGAGAGGACAAAATGAACACAATGCAGGGGGCCAGAGGATGCTGGCATGAAACCCTGAGCAGTTCCATATTGGTGGTGGATGGCAATCAGGCAGCAGCAGGTTTGGAGGGAAGGATGCTTCTTGGAGTGATGAAGAAAGGTGGATGATATGGAAGGAGTATGCAGATGATGGTAGTAGGAAGGAAAAATGGGAATTCAGGTACATCAGCTGTCTTGTCTAGAGGCCCTGAGGATAAACTGACTGTGGATATATCTATAAGGCTCATCTCTCATGGCTGCAAGAGTCTCTTTGTGGTCTAGGCATCAGGTTTTTTTGTGCAAACTACTTGAAAAATGCATTCAAAATTCAGCAAAGCCCTGTATCTCTTTGTCTGAGAGTACAAATAAACAGTTCTTGCACTTTACTTTGAGGAGGTGCACGAGGCTCATAAAAAGCTTCCATTTCATCTGTTGATTTACCTCAATTCAGTTCAGATTTTTAAGTATGTTTTTGGCTGAAATTCCTGTATTTCATTAGGGCTTTCCATATGTTCTGCTGCCCTTGGCCAGTATACTTTCTTTCATGAGCTATTGTGCAACAAGGTACTGGATTGCTGCCTTATGTATCTGCTTTTCCATTTAATTTTTGTCCATTATTGAGCAAAAAAAATATCATTTAAAGTGTAAAGTGTGATTTATTATTAACAAAGAACCTGGGCAAGAGAACAGACTGCAGCTTTTATACAAAGTTGCTGTCAAGCAGCACTGGCAGTAGCATGAAACAGTAAGTAAGGAAGTGAAAGCTGTTCCCGGAAAATCTGCAGAGTTCCAGTTTAATCAAAACAGCTGTGGCATGCAAGTCAATCACACAGGAGTAAAGCACAGCAACCAAAATCAAAGCAGATTATAATGACATAAGTCATTCAGAGGAAATGCATGGGCACTTCCTCACTCTTTAAAAACCACTGAAGGTCTACATAGGAACAATCTCACTTTTAAAGTCAATCATAAATGATTGCAGAAAGGAATTTGCCAGTCTGATTCAGAATATAAAGGTAGACTGGCAATATATGGTTTGTTCCCCATCAGCATATCTAAGCATGTACTTGAGTAGACTTGCTTGAAGACACATCCCAGGTAAAATTGATTAAATTTTAAAAGGTGGATTACACTGTTAACTCAGCTACAGAACAAAATGGCAAGAAAGGAGGAATAACTTTCATAAAGCTACAATTAATTTTATATTTACATCTACTATCAGCCCCTGTTTGCATTAAAAATAGCAGAGGTATTGTATGGAAATATTGTATCTCCAGAAGATAGTATAGAACTTGTGTTTAAATACAGAATCAAATGTTTCCAACAAATAGATAAAGAGCAAATAAATATACTTCAGTTTCAGTGCAAAGCTTCCACATTGGATGGAGACTAGGTAGCTTTTCTCCCCAGAATTATTAATTACATTTAATCAATTATTAATTGTTGCAATGAAAATGTAAAGATCAATAGACAAAATGGAACAATATCGACAACACTGGTCACCCCATGCCTAAAATAAGGTGAAATCATTGTTTCCAGGAATAATTCTTAGGTTGGGCTTTCAGTTTGAACGTTTTATTGAGTTCAATTCAGACAGTACTCAAAGTTGTAAGCCCACGACCAAGGCAGTGGGCAGAGGTACTGAACTCTTCTTAGAAGCTAACTTGGGCATAGATCAAGTTTGCTGATGTAAGCCCAGAGTAGCATCACTAAAATTGCAAGTATAAACTTAAACTAGAAACTGTTCCAGTTAAGCACATATGTTTTTATGTCTGACACCTTTCCTTATCTTTTAAGGCTGAGATACTAGTGAAGGCTTCAATGCCTAAGAAAACCAGGTACTGGAGAAGAAAATTATGTTCTAATTAGACTGAAATACTCTAAATACATTGATATTTTTCTCAAAGATAATTTTGACTTACTGATATTTCCAGTCATTTAAAACTAACCAGTTAAAGGCTCTGGTCTGATTTTTTTTCTCACTTTCTTTTTAAAGAACTATAAAGTGCTGATTGTATTTGCCAACTTTATAATCTGCTTTTAAACTCATTCAGAGTAACTCTACTAAAGCTCCTTTGTCTACATACTCTGCACAGTATTCCTAGATGAGAAACCATCTGTGTAGTTTGAAACTGTTATCATGATCTTACAAGCTACAAGAATTAAGTATATATAACCATAGTCTAATTTAGAAATGCAAGTCAAATCCATGAAGGAGAAATATCTTTTAACAGCAATCCACACAGACCTTTATGTGGAAGTTGCCTTTGCCACAGATACCCAGAGCTCATATTACCAGAAACATACACAAAGTTTTCTAGACTCTGGTCTTGATTATTCTACTTTCACAATGTTTTAAACTGGATTAGGTTGGGACCTCTTTTCAAGCAGGAAGATAAACAGAATCAAAAAGTAAACACAAGAGAACACATTGCTGTGTTAAATAGTCTTGAAATGACTGCTTGTCTCCTACAGCACTGTACCTGTACCTGCCCAAGTACTGCAAAGCATCAAGCTTTTACTCCCTCTTAGAGAAGCTGAACCTTGGATTTTGGCCTCTAAAAATAATACCTGTTCTTTCAGTAGCACATAAAAAGCGATCTGAACAGTTTTGGTTGTCACTTAGGAATTGATAGGGCCTCAAACATCCCTCTGTTTAAACACTGCCAGAATTGTAGGAATTCCTAAGCCTTTTTTTTTCCTCCTAAGTCCGTGTGATGTTGTGTGAAATAGCTTTTTTTTCAAAGTATTTTCAAGACTTTAAACAAGCAAACTACAGCTTGTTTTAGCCTAAACACAACTACCTGCATATATGGCATCTCTTTCGGGAGGCTAGTGTACAATATTCTAATGACAGTATAACTGTATTCCATTTTCTTGTGATTAAAATGTCTGATTCATACCAACTCTTTTTGTATCTCAGGGGGGTGATCACCAATGCAGGAGGAGCTGTAAGGGTACAGACTCTCCCAGGACAGGAAAACTACCCTGCTGTAAATGCCAATGGGATCCAGTCTCAGGCGCTCTCTAGATGGGCTTCATCTTTCTCAGTGACTCGTAGGTGGATCACACTTATCATTTTGCAAACTGTATTTGAAATATTGATAGAACTGTAGGAAACGTCTTCAGTGCTCCATGCATAAAAAAATGTGATTGTTATCTGATGTGTAGTAACCAGCGTTTTCACTTCTAATTCATTATTTTACCTTCATTTTTTGACAATTTCTAAAGAAAAACTATTCCAGCTAGACTAGCTAATCTGTAGCAGAACCTGATCCATAAAAATAGATCCATTATTTAGAATATAATGACTTGATAGCAAGCAGTTGATAGCTCCATGGCACTTTAAGCTGGTCAAAGTCAGTGCTTCGATCCTGACATTGCAGTCCGGTCCTCCTGCCACTTCCAGCCATGTAGTTTTATCCCTTCTCTCCCCCTGTCTGCAATGGTGCAGGCAGTAGCACTTGTCAGGCCTTTCAAACGCCTTGTGCAGTGTTCCCTGCAAGGAGAGAACAGAGCACCGACCCTCCCAAAAAGTATCAATGATGCCAATTTATATGTGTGGTCATGAAGCTACAGTGTGACACAGTGGCTTTTTTTTTGGAAGTTTTTCTCACATAGTTGAGACAGTGTCCCCAGTTGTAAACTAATTGTTACACCTTGCCAATCAGGTGAGGTTAAAATTGGTAGTATATGTTGTTGTGTTTTCAAAAATATTAAAAGTATATGTGTTTTCTGATATATTCCTTCAAAGTTTGTGAAACTGATCTCTCTAATGTGTTCTTATGGTTTACACAGCTAAGATTCAGCCTACTATCTCTAAGGTACTAGTAAACCTCCTATAGTGCCCACTGCAAGTTAATAGCCAAGAATTTGGAATCACAGGTGCTTTTGGTGAGGGTGAAAGTGGCTACTATGGTTCCAAAACCTCTCATCAAATAAGTATGCTGTAATTACTCATCAGCTGCTGTTGTTTCAAATGCAGAAATGAGTTACCTGTAAACCAAAGACTGCAGTACTGGATTACACCAAAGGTTTGTCTAGGCTTATATCCTACTCGTAGCATAGCTAATGGCAGATGATGGAGAAAGGTTACTGGAAAGACAGTATTCTTCAAGCACTTTTAATTTCATTTAAATATACTAACATACATTCTGTAAAATGTATTCTTATTGTAGCAGCTACCAAGGGCACTGCGCTTGAAGCAGTCGGACGATCAGTGTCAACAGCACGTCCCTCTACAGGTATGAGATCTCCACAACAAGGGAAGAACCTTGTGGTATGATGTGTTGCAGTGTGTGGATCCCTGGCCAAACCCTGGCCAAATTTACATGTTCCATAAGATTCATTTATTTTTAAAGAAGGAAACATACAATATCTGTTTTTGGAGTGTATCTTTAATCAGAAAAAAGAAGAATCATATGTAATCTTAGAGATTGATCCTGATTTCACTAGTGTTTAATTTAAAAAATTAAAAACTTGAATGAATTTGAAAAAGTAATACAAGTAAAGCAAGGTAAGAGTTCATGAGCTCGTGGGATATTCATTCTTAGTAAGTAACGGAGAAGAAAGAGATAATACATTCCTTCTTACAGAACTGCTCAACAGCTGAGTGCTGTCAGGACCTGTGTAGCAAAAATTTAGTTGTCATATGAATTTCACCACAGCAAACACTGCATTAAAAGGCTAGATCAGTTTTTATGAAGGTTAAAACTATATAATTACTAGACTTGGATGTTGTTCGTGAATAGACCATTTACTTTATGGTTTAAGTCATGGTTTGCTCTCAAACCATTAAAACTGTGCATTGTACAGCAGAATTGCTAACTGAGAAATAGTAGCACTCAGGAAGGTAATATACAGAAATCCACCCTGCTTTGCATGATTCAGTAATCAGTCAGGCAGGTGTAGAAAAGGTTAAACTGTTTCATTTGATAAGGAAAATATTCTCTAAGGAGCAAAGCAGTTGTAGTGCGGGTTTAATAATTAAACTGATTGAGCGTTCCTACTGCAGACAGATTGCACAGTAATTTTTGGAGTCTGAGCTTTTTCCCCTTTACCTCGGTCCATTCATCTTGTTGTTAAATGATCCATGCTGTTTTCTTCACTGAAGGTAAAAGACCTAAGAAGACTCTTGATAAAAAAGCAGGAAACAAAGGTAAGAATGCACAGATTTACCTTTTTCAAAGCAAAATCATAACATTTGTTTGATATTAATAATTCTTAATTATTTTGGATGTTCACAGACTGTAAAGCTGATATTGCATTTCTCATTGATGGAAGTTACAACATTGGCCAGCGAAGGTTTAATTTGCAGAAAAACTTTGTTGGAAAAGTAGCTGTAATGTTGGGAATTGGAACAGAAGGGCCCCATGTTGGAGTCATACAGGCCAGGTAAGAACAGATCTACACAAAATATAACCAAGTGATTGATTAGAGAGATCAGTTCATGTATCACTTCCTATTTTGCAGGACAATATCACTCAATAATGGTTGATGAATGACAAGAGAAAGCAAACTCTTTTGAGCTGTAGCACTGTTTGTTCTATGCTACACTGAGATGTCCATGTGAGAGGACATGACAAATTTGATATTTGATACTTGGGTAGAGAGAGCAGCTGGAGTTCTCCCAGCCCCTCTGCTGCTGACAGCTTTGTAGCTCGTCATAGTAGAACAGCAGGAAACACCTTGCAAAAGAGAGATGTCTCTTTTTAAAAACTGTAGAGAGAGAAGTGTCACAATGGCAATATAATGGCAAAAAACTGCTCCTGCCAACCTGTAGGTTACCACAGCTAATATTTTCAAATTTTAACTGGTCACTGTTATTGAAAGACAGTTCATAGAATCTATACCATGTATGTTCACAGAGTGTAGTCTAAAACCCACTGCAACATCCAGCATGTTGGTAGAAGGGGTTTTTTTGACCCACAGCCACAGCTTAGTTTGCTATTTTCAGCAATTGCAGTTTTCCAAGGTTTAACCACTTTGGCTTTGGCATCTGGAAAAGGTAGCACAAAGAACTCGCGTATTAGCAAAATTAACTCGCTTATTTCAAGAAGATGAAGCATCTGCTAGATTAGCACAGGATTTCTCTATCACTGCTTTCTGTCGTCATTAAAGTCTGTTCCTATCCCTGCCTTTAGGCAACTGTAGAGTAGATAGATATGAGTCTGATTTAATGACCTAGACTTGCTGTTACAGTCACTAGAAAGAAAGGCCACATTCGTGGCAGAAACCATCTGAACCGCTTTGCATGCCTCTTTTAGGATGGGATGAATTCCATCCTGAAAAACCCAGTTTCTGGCCACTATAGACATCAAAAGCTAGGAGAAATGAACTCCACACTTGCTGTCCTGTGTTTATATACTGTAAGGTGAGGACCAATTCATGGAGACTCTAAACAGTTTAGCACCTTGAAGATTCAACTCTCCATTAGAAATTAATCTTACAAACAATAATCTTTATAGGTCAAAATGTACGATTTTAGCAGTTATTTTACTTGGCAAAAGGGTTCATTCTAGCAATTCTGGTGCAGAATTGAGCCATTTATTCATAGCAGCAGCTCTTTGGCATGCAGGTGTTTATTGTTCTACCCTTCACTTGGCAAAAATTACTTAATTTCTTTTTGTTTTCTACTGTAAACCAAAAGTAAAATCTGGAAACTGCATAGTTAAAATCTTCCATTTCTTGCATGGAGTCAGTAGCTAGTATACCTTAAAACTTCTCAAATTAAATAACTCAAAATTGCATTTTGCAGGAATTTGTTATAAAGAAGCTATTTCTCATACAAGTAGTAGAAAACCTGCTGATTTTTAATTACACAAATACTTTTAGTTTAACATCTGGCATGTCCATTTTTTTTCTTTATGTGTTTTAAACTTAATGTTTTCAGCTGTTTGATAAGCATAAGGATCAGACTATTCTTAATTTTCCCATTCAGGTAGATAATTCCTCTTGCTAATGATTTTGAGACTTACTAAGCTAGGAGCGTATGTCTATTTGAGTAATTAAAATACAGATAAGAATATGTACAAGACCAAAAGGATTCCTAGTGTGTTTTAGCTTGCTAATGTCATAGCGATATGAAAAGTGAACTGCAAACCTTATTTTATTTTTCCACAGTGAACATCCAAAAATTGAATTCTATCTGAAGAACTTCACTGCTGCAAAAGAAGTTTTATTTGCCATAAAGGAATTAGGGTTCAGAGGAGGCAATTCCAATACAGGTGAATTCATACTTCCACTGAAATAGGAGTTATTTCTTTACCTTAGTTTTTATATATGTATGTGTGTGTGTGTGTGTATTGAAGTTATTATAGTTCAGATAGGTAAGAAAATGTTTTAGATGGCATGCTTGTCTTAAACAGGTTCAATGTTTTTGTACTGGAATGTGGCCACATCTTCCATTTCATTTCCAGGAGTTAGGGCTGCTTATTATGAATTTTATTAGAGTAGAAGTGTAAATATCACATTCTGTGTTTAAACAGTAATTGACTTTACACTGGTAGCAGAGTGATATTTTAAGACAAATTCATAAAAGGTTTAGTGTTTCCTTCTCACTGGGTGGCTAATTAAAGAGTTAGAATAAAGACAGAGCAAATGGCTGTGAGGAGACGTTTGCCTGTCGTGGTTTAACCACAGTCAGCAACTGAGCACCACAGAGCCACTGGCTCACTCCCCTTGCTGGAATGGGGCACAGAATTGGAAGGATAAAAGCGAGAAAATGCATGGATTGGGATAAAGACAATGTAATAGCAAAAGCCACTCACACAGGCAAAGCAAAACAAGGAATCCATTCGCTGTGTCCCACAGGCAGGCGGGTGTTCAGCCATCCCCAGGAACGCAGGGCTCCAGCACACATAACAGTTCTTGCCATCACTCTGAGCATCCCCCTGTCACCTGGATTCTTATTCCCCCAGTTTTTTTATGCTGAGCATGACACCATATGGTATGGGATACCCCTGTGGTCAGTTGGGGTCAGCTGTCCTGACTGTGTCCCCCTTGTGCACCTTCTCTCTAGCAGAGTGGTACAAGGAGCAGAAAAGGCCTTGGCACTGTGCAAGAGCTGCTCAGCAAGAAAAACATCCCTGTATTATCAACACTGTTTTCCACAGAAATCCAAAACACAATCCCCTACTAGTTACTCTGAAGAAAATTAATTATCCCAGCCAAAACCAGCCAAATGAGAAAACTGAGCTCCAAGTATGTTGTATTTCACAAGCTAAATTTAGGTAGCACCTGAACTTCCTTCCTTCCAATCCATTTAGCAAGTGCTAATATACCTACTTCCTAGTATAAAACTAGGCCCCATGGGCAAAAATACTCAGTGAATTCTTCCTTAGCTGTATTTGTGATTTTTCTTGTTTGTTTTAGTGGGGGGTTTTTTTTGTTTGTTTTGGGGAGGTTGGTTTTTGGCTTAGAAGTTGCTCAAGCTTCATTTTTATCAAATTTCCTACAACACCATTTCAGTGCTACATAGGGTTAGACCTGTAACCATATCATAAGGCCTGCAGAATTTCAGACAGGAAACTGCTACCAAAATATACCATCATTGTATGCGTTATTTCTTCATACTCTTTTTCTGTTCAAAACAAGGGAAAGCTTTGAAGCACACAGCTCAGAAATTCTTCACTTTGGAAAATGGAGCACGGAAAGGAATTCCCAAGATCATTGTAGTGTTTCTAGATGGCTGGCCCTCAGATGATCTAGAAGAAGCCGGCATAGTGGCCAGAGAATTTGGAGTCAACGTATTCATTGTATCTGTAGCAAAACCCACAACAGAGGAGCTGGGAATGGTACAAGACATTGGTTTTGTTGACAAAGTAAGAAAAATATCATTATTTGGTTTTCAGTGATAAATATAATTCTGGAGAATTTACACTAAAATTCTAATGAAGTAAGCTATGTACATATAATAACTTATATAGATATAAAAAGTCTCTCAAACCGGCCAATAAAATTATCCATGCTCATAAGTGATTTAATAGGAAGGTTAAAGAAACACTGGAGGGTTTTTCCCTGCTAAAGGGGCCACACAAAAGTAGCACTGTCCTCCCAGGTCAGAGTCTTGTCCAAGTTGTAGTTCCTGGACTTCGTCATTGCATGAAGACTCTCAGGGCAGGAAACTCCCCCATTTCAGGTATGGTTAAATATGCCAAAGCAATGAAATGCTGATGCAGTATATTCCCTCTCTTGAAATGACACACAGGGAGCCCTATCTTTCTGTACCTGCTCTGTAGATAATTATTTACTTATTTTCACTACAAAGAGGACAGAAAGTGAGGAAAAACATATCCTGGCAAGTTTGTGTACAAGACTTTCATCTTTGATGCAAAGTTGATGCAAAGTTTTGGACCTTGTTCTGTTTGAGTTAGAGCAAGAATTCAAACACGAATCACCTAGTCTCACATAAGCTTTCTGATCACTGGGTCTCTCCTTACTCTGCAGTGAGAAAACCATTCATTTTCCACAGGGAGGTCTTAGATGTCTGATTTCAGCAGAAATGGCAGGAACAGGATGAAGCACTACAGCTCTGCTGTTTCTAGGCACAGAATAGCCAGCTGCTCATCCCAGAGGTATTGTGGGCAGGTTCCAACCCTTAGGTACTTATAGAAACATCACAGAATGTTCTGGGTTGGAAAAGACCTTAAAGATCATCCAGTTCCCTCCCCCTTGCCACGGGCAGGGGTGCCACCCGCTAGACCAGGTACCTGAGGCTTGGCCTTGAACACTTCCACAACTAGTCTGGGCAAACTGTTAGCTAAATTATTTGAAGTGTCCGGAGCTTGGGGGGCAGGATTAACTTTATTACTGGCCAATGTAAGATTTATTACAGCTTTCACTGATTTCAACTGCAGATATTTGTCTTCAATTTCATTAAAGACAAACAAGCAAAAAAGCCACAATAAGCCACCATAAGGCTCCACAAACCTGTCTTTGAAAGAAAAATCATGATTATTATCCATTCAGCTGCTCTGTCAGCCTTCACCCACTGACTTTGTTTCCTAACAGGCTGTCTGTCGAACAAACGGCTTCTTCTCTTACCAAATGCCCACCTGGTTTGGCACTACCAAATACGTAAAGCCTCTTGTCCAAAAACTGTGTTCCCATGAGCAGATGTTTTGTAGCAAGACGTGCTACAATTCCATCAACATCGCTTTCCTGATCGATGGTTCCAGCAGCGTTGGGGAGAGCAATTTCCGCCTCATGCTCGACTTCGTTAGCAACATCGCAAAGGCTTTCGAGATCTCTGACATCGGATCCAAGGTTGCAGCGGTGCAGTTCACATACGACCAGCGCCCAGAATTTGGCTTCACAGACTACATCACGAAAGAAAAGGTCCTCTCAGCTATCCGGAACATTCGCTACATGAGCGGGGGCACTGCTACTGGGGATGCCATTTCTTTCACAACCAGAAATGTGTTCGGGCCAGTGAAAGATGGACCTAACAAAAATTTCCTCATTGTTTTGACTGATGGTCAGTCTTACGATGATGTTAGAGGACCTGCTGCAGCTGCACAAAAAGCAGGTAAATGATGTATTTTTAAAAGCAGGGCAAGTTTATCCATCCTGTTTCTGCTGTACTTTAAATGTTAAGATTTAAACGTTTGCAAAGTATCATACCTGTTTTGCATTCAGTAAAATGTAAGCCCTGAGGAACTGTTTTCCATTAGGATGAAAACAACCCAATAACCAGTAGGATGGAGCCACGTATGTGTAGATTCACTTATGGCAGCTTAGTGAACAACATACACCCAGTCTTTATTTCCATAAACAGTAGAGTAAGAATAAAGAGCCAAGTAGTGAAACTCCATCATCATCTAGAAAAGGAATAAGAGTTTTGGTCAAAAAGCTCATTGGGCTGATGAAGCTTGAAAGCACTAAGCATACACAAAGGAACCAAACTCATTTTCAAAATAATTTTACACAGAATTATTTGCGTTTCAAGACTGACATAGTGACTGCTATGTTCACATATGTCACCACAAAAACAACTAAGACATTAGCTCTTATGATACCTCATATTTCCTTCGGGATTTTTCCTGAGACAAATCTTCTAAACCCTGATATTTAGTGGCAGAATCTAATTATCCTTGACAGACTACAGATATTGAAACACATTTTTCCCATCCAGATTAATTATGACCTTAGAAATGGCTACTTTTCTTGTATCTACAGGCAGAATGGTCTTAACTACTTTTTTTTCTTTTTGTAGGAATAACCGTCTTCTCTGTTGGTGTTGCCTGGGCACCTCTGGATGATCTGAAAGACATGGCTTCTGAACCAAGAGAGTCTCATACTTTCTTCACCAGGGAGTTTACAGGATTGGAGCAGATGGTTCCCGATATTATTAGAAGCATCTGTAAAGATTTTTTGGACTCTAAACAATAAAGCAAAAATCTGCTGTTCACTATTACTACTTTGAAACCAAAAATCATGAAATTGAAATGGCCCCTCCAAAGTACAGGTGTTTTATTCTTATAAACCATCATCATACAAAGGAAGAAGAAAGGCTACTTTTTGTTTCTGTAATCAGTCAAGGATTCTTGTGAACTTGTTGAAAGTTGTACTTGATAGTGAAGTGCAGAATTTGGCCAACAGCTAATATTTTCAATACGTATGTAGTATCCCAAAGTTTAAAGCTATGAATATCATGCACGTAAGGATAGCAGATATCCAGAGGAAATAATACAGCTCTGACTTTTTTCTGCCACTTGCTAGATATCTTCTTACAAGCTAAAAATAATATAATTTTAAAGACAAGGTACTATCTTCTATAAGCCTTCTGTAGCTTACTGTTCTGTATCTTTTCAAGGAGTTCTGCTGGTAACATGGAGTACTTTCAGTGCTCTGGTTGCAAAAACATCCATTATTGCCAGGCAGTTTAAGAAAAGATATGACAGATTGTAGCTAAAACAGTTTATTTTTACTACTTGGAGTTTTGCTATTGTGAATGATGCTGCCATCTGGTTGGCAAAATTTACATCAAAAGACTTTTAACACAGATTTCTGTGAATCTATTTGGTTGGTTCTTTTGGCACAGATTTTGAAAGGTATTTAAGGCACAGTAGTTCCTTGAGGATATGGATCCTAACGTATTAGACGCTGCTACTGCTCCCTGCACCACTGAAGTCAACAGTGATATTCCAAATATAACTGACAACCGGATATTTCCTGTCTACTGCCTCGCACTGTCTTGATTTAAAAAGTTGTTATTGGCTAGACAGTTAGAGACAGGAATCTTGGGCCAAGAGATTAAATTAGACCACACAATGGGGACTGAAAGCATTCAAATTCAAATCCAAAGGTATCTCAAACCTTGAAACCTAACTGATTTATATCAGATTACATGGTTAGAAGAGAGTAGGCAGACACAGGAAGTGGGATTTAGTAGTTCACAGAACAACAAATTCATAATGGTAGCAAAAACATCTTTATAGATGTGTGAGGCTTTCTGAAGATGAAAGAATAGTTTTCTTGAAAAAAAGCTTTAAGTCTATTACATACCTAATATATTTGTACACGCAGAGTTAAAATGATGCCATATTCACAGTTATTCCAGAGTCCTCGTTTGGATATCATACTTCAAGTATTCCTTAAAAATTAAAGGGGTTTGGCAAATAAAAGCATAATAGAAAACAAAACAGCACTTTCCCCACCATTCTGGGGTTTCCCTTTTTTCTTCCCCCCCCCCCCCCCCCCCCTACTGATTGTAAAATTTCTAGTAGTTAAGAGTGGCACAGAAGGGATTGTATTTATCAGGCTTTTGCTATGCATTTTTTAATAAATTATAACTGGCTATATATTACTCTAAACATGACTGGCAAAGATGACTTGTATTTTTCTAGTAATTGTTATCCTTAATTTTGTTATGTGTTTATACCTAAGAGTATTCAGCTTTGGCTGTATAAATTCATATGCTGTATCAACTTTGTGCAAAAGTTGCATTCAATTAGTTTATAAACTTTTTATAGAAATACATACTGCAAGAAAACTGCGACTGGTTTTGTATCTCATAATAGAAAATTCTTTTCAAGACAAACCTCATGTAGTATAGCTTGAGTAAGTCATATGTGATGCTTCATAACTGTCTGTATTATCTTAAATCCCAAATCATCCTCAAATAGCAGGGGTACTATTTATACAAATGTTTTGAATGAGTCAGTATCAAAGTTTTAGTCTTTGTTCATCCTAGGTACAATACTAGTTAAATCTTCTGAATATAAACTGTATGCTAGCTATTAGAAGCATATCTTCCCTCCTACTTTGATTTTACTATTGCAGAGGAGTGGGCAGCTTTAACTCACGTCATTCATAAAAAACAAAACAAAACAAAAAAAACCCCCAGGTTTGGATCTCTGGGGCACTGAAACCTGCAGAGCAAACTGTCCACATATTTCCATTTCACAGGAATGGTGATGCCATGTTACTTGCACCCTTCATTGAATCCTGTTACGCTCAGGTAGGAAGTGAGCACAGAAAATGCTTTTTAAATGTGTAATGTTTATGTGTCAACAAGCATTTGTAAGCATAGTTTTTATCTGTGGAAAACTTTGGTGGGATACTGATAAAAGGATTGGGACCTGGTGAGATACTGAGACAGGGTGGAAAGGATGTGCACTGTGCTGTAGGTGGAAGAAGAAGAACAGCAAGGTAGAGGGTAGCAAACAGGCTTTGAAATGCTCGTCTGGGTAAGCAGGTAAGTAAAGCCACAGGTAAGGATTCAGTTTTATACTGCTGGACCAAGCAGTACAAAGAATGAAGAGAGCTGCAGCCACCATCAGTCGTGAAAACTCCATTTGGGAAAACTGCTGCAGATCTATGGCTGTCAGGGGATCAGTTTTGTTCTCTGGTGAGACTGATGAAAACCATGGTAAAGGGGCTGGACCACATGATCTTTGAACGTTCTCCTCCAACCCAAACCATTCAGTGACTCTCTATGCCCCGTTTCTCTGAACAGCACTCACAAGGCTCAGGAGGCCTCAGATTTACAGCCCCACTGATGATGACATACCACTGTACATAAAAATAAAATAAGACTCCTTCACTTAGTAGAAAATTCTGAACTTAGAGGTTTAGGTACTTACTACAACTCCCATTGAGCTGTTTTGAATTTCACTTTAAATAGTAATTACCATAGCTCAAAACTCACCCTTCCCAATGGAGCTCCCAGAGTAACTTAAATTTACAAAGTTCTATTAATTTGCTGTACTAAAAAAAATTGAAATTACTTTTTGTACTGTGATAACTTCCAGGAAGGACTACAGCCATTAGTTAGGACATATGCCTGAGCAGTGGAAGTGTTCGCTGCCAGAAGACCAAGGAAGATATCAAACCTGTTTCTTACATTTCCTGGGTAAATTCTCCACTCACAGGCAAGGAGCACACGACTTCCTTTGTCATTGGCAGTATGTCTTTCTCAGTCCTGGAAGGAAACTCAGGCCAGTGCCTCTGATTCTACATACAAATTGTTTTGCACCTCAAATTTTGCACCTCGCACAGATCTTAGGCATTTGGGTCCTCTCTTTATCATCAGTCTCTTGACAGCATGACTCTTTCCAGCTATAGACTTGTCTGACAAGCACAGTATACAGGAAAAGCAGGTATACGGTCCAGGACTGGAGAGGAGCAAACCACAGAGAAGTCCTTCATACAGCCAGGTATACAGACACCCTGCAACCCTGTAGCATAAGTCTTTTATGTTACATGCTCAAGCAGAGTGCAAAAACAGGTCTCAGAAATTTACTGACTTTTATTACTGTTTGTGAAACTATTAATATTGAATCAGCAAGGGACAAGAAAAATCCACAAGAAAGACCATCCTAATATTCTTAAGAGAAAATAGTCACTGTAAAAGTATTTACTTTGCCTTTTAAAGCAATGCCAATAAAGAGCTATGAAGAAACGAGCCAAAAAAACATTTGCATCAAAGGCCAGCAACTATAATTCTCTACAACTTATAAAGCAATTTTGAAGTAGCAAGAAAGAACAGGGGTGTTATTTCTGGCATGTAATAGTATAGTTTCATCAGAACAGTAGATTCCCCCATCAGTGTTTTTAATTATTTCCATTTGCATTTCATATTAGTGTTGTCACATAAGCATTCACTTCTATGAGATATGGCCCCATAAAATACAGATATTTTATTTTCACTTTGCCTGTTCTGAAGAAGAAAAGTGGGGCAAGGCTTAAAAGCAAGACAAGAAGCTATTTCTAATAGGGCAACTCTCAATATCACTACCTAGCTCCACCAATTTTGTCACTAGGCCGAAGTGTAAGTCAGCTCCAGAAGGCATCAAAGCCACAAAAAAATCGCAGAAAATTTCGCTGTTGCAGGCAAGTGCCACAGAAGGCCTGAACACACTGTCAGAGATGATGCACTTCAATTTTAAACAAACCGTGTGGAAACTGGGGGCTTACATGCCCAGCCTAATTAAATCAGTGAAGAAAAATCTCAACTGACTGGCCTCGCTTTGGTCCTGGGACAGTAAAACTAAATGGTGTTCTTGAGAAGCAGAAGCTGAACGTGGCTGAATAGCTTGTGATAACTGTCACCCAAATATAGACACAAAATATATGGAAACTTCCAGTGAGCAGTTTATAATTGAAATATGAGCAACTTTCCAGTTATATATGTCTATCAACTGCAGCACACATTCTTTTGTCCTCATTGGCTTCAACAAGAATTTTGCCTCTAGCTTCAGCTGAAGGAAGAATAGGTCCTGAAAATTTGCTGTCTATGATTAAACCCAAGGTCTTAATCTCCGCTTTGAAGCAAATGCCCACTTTAACCTCATTAGGATCAAAATTTCCTTTCCTTTCAAACAATCAAGTCTGGTTAGTCAAGTGTCCTTGATCATAAGCTGCTTTCATTAACTGAAGGGTATTTATTGTCTTATTACTCTAAAAATTGTTTACATTCATCTGCATCCACACACATATGATTACTGTGCCCTTACTATTTTTCTCTACAGAGCCAGAGCTGTTGCCTGTAAAGACAAGCAGGAGCAGCTGAACTCCAGCTGTCCCAGGGTAACGAAGGGAAAGAGCAGTGCTTTGGCCAGTTTGTTCACTGCAGCCAAAGGGAGCAGGTAGCTTTGCTTCCCGGCTGCCAGGAAGCCAAAACTCACACTGCGGGCACTCCCCTGGGAGCCAGGGGCAGTCAGTTTGAATATACCCTCAGCCTCAGGGTGTGACTGAACTTACAGCTGAACCACATGCTGGACCAGCTCCCAAGACACCAGCATGTGAATCCTGCCTTGCTGTTTTTGCTAGCAAATGCTAACTAAACTTGTCCAGGCTTTGCTGAGGTCAGATACTGACTTTACTACTTGACAGCAATCAGAGTTTGGCAGAATGTAAGCAAAGGGATAAGAACTATTTTTCTGCCCTGGTGGATGTGATCAGATTACAAGTATGATAAACAACTATCTGCCAAAGGATACAAGTTAGAGATGACAACAACAACAACAACAACAAATAAAAAGACTGAAAAAAAAGATTGGCAAGATTTAGGAAAATAATTTAAATTAGATGGGAAAATCACAAAAATTACTTAGTGCTACTTTTAAATTTTTGCTAAGTTCCAAATCAAACAAACTACATAATTAAAATAATATGTTTTTCAAATCAAAACCAAATTACAAGTATGTAGTTTCGGAAATTCTCTGACACCCTTGAGCATTTTAACAATGTACTGCTTGTTCAGAAAAGAAGATGGCGAAAAAACAATTTTCTCCCGTGCAAACATTCTAAACGAGGTGAGGTACACAAATGTGTCCTATTGAACTCTGATGACTAGGAGCCACTTTAAAAACAAAACAATTGTCAGGCACGGGCATGCTGGTAGCAAATATATCAATATGGAATTTACTCCCCAGTGGTCAGATTTGCTCAGATCTAAACAGAGACTAGACCAACACACAATTAGAAGAAAGTGATCATGATTAGTTGCTTCTGTAAGCCCAAATACCTGCCAAAAAAAATGTTTCTGATGGAATATAATGCATATGCACCATGGAAACTGTCAGGTGTTAGATCACTCAAACTGGGGAAAATATTTCCAGCCTCTAAGAAATTCTGAACAGCAATTGTTAGCTGAATCTCTTAACAGAACACTGTGCTTAGTAAGAGTAGCAGAGTCAGACACCTTGGTTATTAAGGCAGTAGAAACTAATGTACAGCTCCAGTTTTTGCAAACATCTACCCTAGCAATGAGGTTCTATGAGTATTTTAAAACTTGCTGGTTTTAAGATGCAGCAGTATTTGTAAGTAACACCAAAAAACTCCAGCAGAGGGAATCCAGGGAAAACCTCTGGCTACCAACCAGTCCACCAAAAGTATCATGCACGTAAGACAGTGCTATGATTCAGACTCCAATGTACTGCTCTGTATGCAGAGTACCTGCAGGCTCTTCTAAGAGCTTCTGCTTTGGACCTCCTGTCACCAACATTTGCAGCTGCCCACTGCTCTTCTCCCAGAGGCCTGATAGTTCCCAACAGCTGAGCTGCAGCAGCCTGGACTGCACACTAAGCACACTCATCCACGCCTCCCTGCCTGATGCACACAGGATGTTTCACTGATAGAGCTAGCAGGTTTGAATGATTTTCCTCCCAGCCATTGCTGAGATTTCAGAGAAGAAAAATATTTCATCTGCATGAAACAGGAGCTCTTTTTTCCCACTGAATTATAAGTTTCACATGACCTTATATGCAAGATGCCCCTAATCAAACGAAAAGCTTTTTCTTTAGAAAGGAAAAAAAGCCCATGTTAATTAAAACACAATTCAAAAACAAGAAACTCTCCCGTTTCAGGGTACTAAAGAGCAACTGGAAAGACAACTGAGCAACAGAAAAAAACCTGCTTTAAAAAGTCAACCAGGCTAGTCCCCAAAATGTCAGCAATAGATACAACCGCCCTGGCCAGCCCTCCTTTCGCAAGGGAAATCCTCTCCCCTTGGCCAGTTGCTGTTCATGAGCAAAAACCCAGCAGCTATCAGGCTTGGTCTGAGAAGTGTCTGGATGCAACTGGTCTCTCCAGGCCCACCAGGATCAGAAGAGCAGTGACAGATTCCCAACAGCCACATGGCAAGTCAAGCTGCAGGTAGAGGCCAAGCCTCAGGAAACACCTCAGGGTTATGTGACCAACAGGGGACAACATGAGCAGCTCTCCCCCTCCATCAAAATATCTGAAGGCAGGGAGGGCAAAACTCCTCCTGCCCTGCCTACTCACAGCGTGTTTGCAGGACTCCTGCAACCCTGCTCTGTCCCCAGGCCAGGAGTGGCCATTGTCACCTTCTCCAGGTGGCACCGCCTGGTGAGTCCCCCCAGCTCTCTCCACCACCATGGCTGGGCCACAAGACCTTGTGCACAGAACTTATAAAGTCACCCTCTCAACTCGAGTTCAAATGGTCATGTGTTTCTGTCGATCACACACAGATTCACAACTTAACATTTATACAAGCTACGCTTTCCTCCACTCAGAGCCTCTGAAGCCTTCAAGAAAAGCTGAAAGACAAAAGCAGATGGGGGAAGGAAGTTAGCAAGGCAGCTGGCACTAACAAATGCTTAAGACTGAATAAAGAATATTTATAATATGATTACAAATGTTCAACTGCAGAAAGCTTCTCTTGAAGTTACATTGAAATTAGCTTTAAAAGAATGGCCTATCCCATTAATTTTTGTCAGAAAGGAAGCTGAGGATAAAGCTGCAAATGACTGTCTTATGGTGGTGTTCTCCTTTCAAGTTAAAGGGTCTCCAATACATCCACATCAATGACATCCCAAAAGCAAATACTCCTTGAACACTAAGTGAAATATTTATTCTAAGGGATCCAGTACTCTCTAAGGATCAGATCATTTCATCTAAAGGTTATAAAACTCGCACTGTATCTTTTGTGGTAGCAATAAATGATTCTACAAGCCACGTAACAATGAAGCTAGCATTATATTTATTTTTATTTGAAAGACCATCTCTTTTCAAAGAATTAACACCATTGGTAAAGAATAAGTCCATATCAATAGTTTGAAACTTTGCTAAAACAGATAGAGCTCCCAGTAATACTCAGGATAAAAGAGGCAGCCTTTAGCCCACACAGCTGGTACAAGATCACTTATAAATTCCTACATGAGCCTTAGTTTTCCAAATATATATATATAAATTCAAAACACTGATCCTTTAGTTTAGAAATTTTTAAATTCTGTAATAAATCCATTAATTTCAATCAATTTTAAATGAGAGTACCAAAAGTTTCACAGCACTGATAAAACTATCAGAACACTACAGATATTCTCCATGTAACTGAAGACAACTGTGTATGAAGAGGAAGATATTAAAGAAGATATCTTCACAGATGAAGACATTAAATGGGTTAGCTGCTCTTTGCTATTTGTTAGTGGACAAGAGCTAACAAAAAGCAATAGCTTATGTTCCTAAGAGAATGGAAAGTGGAGCCATGTTTGTAGGAATCAGTTATTCTCTCTCCCTCAGCTAAGACAATACGCTACAGATTAAGTATCACTTCAAGCATTATATTACACTACTACAATCAAGGCAAAAATTCTTCTACTGTCAGGTTAAATTCCTAGCACTGCTCCCAGACACTGTTGGTGTACTAGGGTGGCCGAGGGTTGGCCAATGGCTGGCTTCTCAGTTACTTTGCTCCAGGAAAACCAGACCAAATCAGCTGGAACATGGCATGACCTTCCAGGAGGAAATATTATCAATACCAAATTCAAGACGTATGCTCCTAATAATGTTCTAGATTATATGAAAACCCCCAGACCTCACTGACATCTCTCCCATCTCATAAGCATCTAGAGAAATTAAAGCATAGCTACTGATAAAAGTACATGTCAGCAACTCTCAGTGTACTGTTTTCATTGCAGTCACAGGCTCAGTGATTCCTGAAAACAGCAGCCTTATGACCTACGTTACCTCACATTGTCTCCTTTTGACTACTATATATTTCACCATAGTTAAATTAACTTCCTCACTACTATGTATTTCACCATAGTTAAATTAACTTCCTCAAACTCTGTAAATATTTTTAAAAACCCCCAAAATAAGTATTTTGTTGCCATACATGCACTTTCAGAGCATCTAGATGAATTCTCTTATGTGGGAGGCCATTAAGATACCATAAGTTAAGAGGAAGGTCTAAAAAGAAAGCATTTTGGTTTACATTATCAACGCAGAGTTTGATTCTATGTTAAATTAGAAAACAAACTAATATATATTTAGACATTCTAAAGTTTTTGCAGGTTCAACTATTTATTTTTTAAATCTGTTAATACATTTAATCTGTATAGGACTCAAGGATGTGCATTCTCCAAATTTCAAGAGCAAATATGAAATATGGAACTTAAAGCTTCTTCCTGCTCACCTCAGAAGCAGCGTTTCAAAACAATTCTGGAGCCTTCTGCTTTTGTTTTCTTTTAAAAAAGTTCTTGAAACCAAAACATAAATACATGTATATATATATATATACACACATACATGCACTGTGGGGGCACCAAGCTGAGTGGTGCAGCTGACACACCTGAAGGATGGAATGGAGGGACCTGGACAGGCTTGAGAAGCTTGCCTCCCCTGGGCACAGGGGAGTTTCATGAGGCTTATAAGACCAAGTGCAAAGTGCTGGTCAAAAGCAGCCCTGCAGAAAAGGAATTGTGGGTGCTGGTGGATGAGAGGCTGGACATGAGCTGGCAATGTGGACTTGCAACCCAGAAAGCCAAATGTGTCCTGGGCTTCAGGACAAAGCAGCGTGGCCAGCAGGTCGATGGAGAGGATTCTGCCCCTCTACTCCACTCTAGCAAGACCCCACTTGGAGCACTGCATCCAGCTCTGGGGTCCCCAGCATGGGAAGGACAGTGACCTACTGGAGCAAGTCTAGAGGAAGGTCACAAGATGATCAGACGGAGGGAGGACCTGTGTCTCCTGTGAGGAAAGGCTGAGAGGGTTGGGTTTGTTCAGCCTGGGAAAGAGAAGGCTTCAGGGTGCCCTAACTGTGGCCTTCTGGTAGCTGAAGGAAGCCTACAAGAAAGATGGAGACTTATTACATGGGCACATAGAGACAGGAGAAGGGGGAATGCTCAAGGCCAGGCTGGATGTGGCAGCAGGGTGACAGACCATCTTTAATGTCCCTTCCAACCCGAGTCTATGAAAGGAAACAGAACCAAAATGAAGTCAGTCATATTTTCATACCATGTGCTCTATATGGGAGTCAAAAAAGCTACACTTGTCTTCCCAGAAGGATTTATGGAGACCACACTGTGTGTTCAGACTCCCTGCAAAAATACCAGTTGCTCGACTGTTGTTTGAGACAACTTTTTCATGTTAATGTGGTAGAAGACATAGAAATCAGCAGTGTGACCAAGAGGCTTTCCACAGATTTGAGATGGGAAGTGCTAGAGCAGACTGCTAGCAGTTTTAAAACAAATCACAGCACATAATAACAAGGGCAGAGTTAATGACTGGACAGAGTGTGCCACAATGGACAGTTCCCAGTAATACAGCCTCAAGCCCACAGTTTTTCCACTTGGAAAACTTCTCCTAGCAAATAAATTCTTCCTTAGTATTCCTAAATCAGGGAAGGTTCTTAACCAGGGCTTGTTACATCCTTCTTCATATATATTTGCTATTCATGTAAATAAGATGCTGGACTACAGTCACCAGTCACCTGCTTAAAACAGTTCCTGCAATAAAAAGCAAGATGGAGAGTAAGTCCGTTAACATCAATCATACCCTAAATACTAAATGTATTATTAAACATATTTAGATATCTTTCACTTTCCTTTCAGGTTCTGAGCACAATTCCCTTGGGTCTTATTTCCAAAAGAGAAGTTTACAAGGGCACTTTTACTAAATAAAAACATTTCTTTCAGCACTATAATTTTCCCCCATCACCAGTACTACAGCTCTTCTGTCCTAAAAAACCCAAAACCACAAAAGAGTTTTAGCATGTTATACCCCGCAACAAATAAACTAAGACTGTATCAGATATCATCAATATTCAATAAGTGAAGCCTCACTACAGCATTTGTTCCACTATGCATTAGTTCACTAAGATGAGCGTTAAGAATTCAATTAAGAAAAATAAGCAAATATTTTTGGTTTTATCATTTCAATTTTAATACAATTAAAAAAAAAGTAAATGTTATGCATGGTAATGTTTATTAAACAATCACATTTCATTTAAGCATTAAAATGCAGCAGTCTGGAAAAGCTGCCAGAAACAATGTTTGGCTTCAGAAAAGGCTATTATGAAATGACTTCCAATAAAATTCAAATATTCTCTTGTCTGTTGATTAGTTGAATGCTTTAGACTGGAAGGAACAAAAAGTGCAAATCAGCTGAATGTTACTTTCAAAAGTAAAGTCTTAGTGTCCTACAAGCAGTTACTAAAAGGCCTCACCTCAATCTCCATGATAAAGGACAAAATTCTCCAATTCGTATATAATTTACTGTAACATTTCAAGCAACGCAACATTATTACTAAAACAAAATTAACTTTAAAGTATGACTGCAGTATTCTGTCTACCACAAGCACCTCTTTTTCCTTTTTTTTTAAAATTCTTATTTGCTCGACATGAGATGGCATGAAATACATTCTTACTGCAAAACTGGAAACTTACATGGAACAATGCAGTTAAACCACTTATAGGAACATGTTCTAACTTCAGGTAACTACTTTACATGAAAATCTAATATTCACATTGTAGCATTCTGCTTTTGCTGATTCATTTTGAGCAAAGTGACACATCACACGTAGGTAAATGTTGACCCGCAGTTTAGCCTTTTGTGCATCATCTTTATTGGAGGACTTGTAAAGAAATGGACAAAGGTAAATAGGTAACATTTGATATATGGGCAAATTTTAAGCATTTAGAAATTGATTTTTTTTATTTCAACCCAATGATTCAGTGGCAGTTTGAAGTAAAAAGAGTACACACCCTTTTGGCTCCTAAATCACTTTAAAATTACTTGATATAGAGAGATAATGAAAAACACTGATTATCTTATAAAGGCTGAAAGAATACACTAGCAATTTTCAATTTGTTCCTGTAAAAATCTTTTAAAACACTGTGGAAACATGTTCTTATATGTGGGTACTGCTGCTTGAAACCGCACAGTTGGTTGACATCCAGACAACTATTACAATTTTGCAAAAGCAAAGCAGCTTATAAGCATAATAAACAAATGGTCATTTTGCTAAAATTGAGACCTACTTTAGTAATTTGTAGAATGACACTTTCAAACTGTGCAACACAAAATAATGTAGCCAACAGTAACATACAGGTACACCATTTAATATTTATTATATGCATTTTATATACATTATTTTTCAACAGCTGTACTTTTGCTATGTGGTACAATCTTAAAAATTTGCTGATTCATAGTTTGTAAAACAGAAACCTTACAAAACTCATCAAAACTCGCAAACTGATCAGAAAAGTTTTGTGGAAGACTAGAAAAAATACTTTTTTGTATTAATCATGCATTACACAAACAAAATTTTTAGTTACACCATAAACTGAAGCACATCTGAAAAATAAAATAAAAGCAGGGAATAACTAGTCAAAACACAGCAGATTTATGAATCTTGAATCAACTATTTTTGTATTCTATTTGAAATGCAAATAAAAATAATTTTCACTCCAAAGGTTCTGAAACAAGATCGGTTTTTTGGAGTCAACTCCACTCCAGGTACTTAACCAGACAAAAAAGAATTTCTTAGTTTGCAACTTTAGGATTATCAAATGTCCCATTTTCTCATCTATTTTAGACTGTTCAAAGAGTGCCATAACAGATATACAGGGCCCTTTAACACACTACATAAAAGGATATAAAGACCAACAAAAAGTGAAATAAATAACAATAGGCCATTAGCAAGATGGGTAATCCTTGATAAATAAATTCGTAAATACAGTAAGATGTACAAAATATCACATAGTGATAGGATGCCAAGATTAATTTTTTTTTAAAGAGTTCATTTGGGGGTGTTAACCCCCCTGTGTTTCATTTGAACACATTTTACAGTCCTTTATTTATGAAGACAGTTATGCGATGATGATGAATTAGCATCCTTAAGCAAGGACTTAGCTGAGCTGTATTAGGCAAAAGAAGGGAAGAGTGTGGTTACACAGCAGCGGGTCAGTGAGATCTCTGTGTTTTAGGGTTCTATAATGCAGAAAAACATTATCAATACAATCTTGAGCACTGTTGTGACAGGCTAAATATATAAAAAGACTTATAAAAACTAGAATTTTATCCAAACATTTTGTGCAACTAATGCTAAAATATTTTAAGTTAAATTTCCTTTTCTTTAAAGCAAAATAAAAGTTTAAAAGGGGAATCTGTGGCATTCAACTGATAAACAGAAGATTACTAAGAGATGAAAAGAAAGCTACTCTTGGAGCTCACTTCCCCCCACAAGAGCACCACATTCCTAACCCTAAGGCAGCACACAGAGTCCAAAATAAAAGTCTTTTGTAAGATCAGACTCCACGTTTGCTTAAAGACACCTAAAGAACAGACATACGCTCAGTTCATATCCAGTCAAGGCTACAAATACTGGTTTTCTTTTTTGTATTTGTCCCCACCCCCCCAAATACAGTAATTACAGTTAAATGAATGAGCCTGACATTGTTCAAGATGTGGTGACTTCTCACCAACTTACACCTGCCCCACTTAAGAGCCTTCACCTAGGCAGATCAGATGTAGTGTCTTATTGGTAACCTTATAATTGATGGCAGTGACGCATTCCCTCTTTTTTGTCCAAACAGACCTGCTGTTATGATGCAGGTTTGTTCTGCTATGTCACACGAATACTTTGGCAAGGGCATCAGCTCCTGCACTGGCAATATATGCTTTTGATGGATGAAATGCTACATCATAAATTGATTCATCCAGCTTTTTCCTATGAGCTGTTATTTCTTGTACACATGTCTTGCTGTCCAAATTCCATAGCCTAATGGAACAATCATGGCCTGTTCAGGAAAAAAAGAAAAGACAACAGACAAAGTTATATTTTTCAGACACTTCAGTGCATCATAAATGCAAAATTTGTAGAGTATACAGAATAAGAAAAAACCCTTACTTCCAGACATTAAATAGATTCCATTAGGATCTACAGCTAGACTTGTGACAGCATCCAAGTGAGCAACCATAGAATGGATCATTTTACCTAAAAACAGAATAAACAGTGAATTTCCTGTGAAGAATTGTTTATTGAAAAAAAACCCCAAAACCAAAAACATTCCCATTAAATGCAACACAGGGTAACATGCTTATTTAGATTCCAGTAATATCTGAATGATCCTATTCCATTAAAAATTACAAGGTTTCAACTGCAGACTCTTGTATGAACATAACGGTAAATGACACACAACTCTCAAAAAGGCACCCTCATTGTACACAACCTTTATAACTATCTGGCATCTTTACTGGTAGCAATGGCAGTGAAGACCAAGCCTAAAATGAGTGGGTGAGAACCTTAATTTTCAGTCTATTAACTCCCCTAGTAACTGCCCCAGTAAGACAGAGCATTGATGAAGCTTTGTAAAATGAGACTTACTGAGACACACCAAAGATCCACCTATCTCTGTCATTGCTAGGAGATGCCACTGGTGGTAAACCAGGGAGGAAAATAAAAAACAAGGCAACTGTAAGCGATACTTGCCCAAAATACTCTTCAGCTTCTAACAGTTAACTGTTCAGCTACGTCACAAACCAAAGTGTTACCTCCATTCAACTACTTGTAATGCATTTCTTTTCAGTGGCCTCCATTCCTGGACTCTTAGTAACATCTTTCAGCACCTCATGATGCTTTTTGGAAGGAGTTACGAAATATTTAACTGCACAGAAGAACAATCACCTCTTTCTGTTTTGAACCTATCACCTCTTGGGGGTCAGCAACTGAACCTCAGTTCATGTATTGAAAAAGAGAGCAAATAAATCCCTCTAAGAGCATGATCAACATGAAGAAACCATATTATCTTTCTTCAATGGTCTGACTCCCTGAAGAATCTCACTCTAGTTTTTAAGATTCTTCCTGAAGAAGCTAAAAGCTACTGAAAACCTTTGATCATCTTTTTAACCGTTCTCTGAAACACTTTAATTTGGCTATATCCCTTTTGAGATAAGGGAGGTTTCATTCAAAGTCTTCACAGAAAGGTATTAAAAATGTTACTTTTTGCTGTTTATTCCTTTCCTTCCTCCTGACATTCATTTTGCTGTTCTGACTAGCAACTAACTGATAGGTTCAACCTCTTCTTATAACTCCAAGGTCTTTCTTTGAGTAAGAACAGTCAGCCCAGTGATTACTATTTTATATTACAATGCTTATTTTTTTTTTACACATATCATTTCCCATTTATCCACATGGATTGTTTGCCTGCTTTTAAGTGTACTAAGATCTTCAGTTCTACCTCAGACTCCACGTTTAATAACCTGGATTAATGAAGGTCAGTTAACTGCCAATATACTGTTCCCTATCCAGATGACTTATGTTGAACTATTGCTAATCCTTCCAGACCTGTTAATATTTTATTCCACAAATAAAATAATGACCATTTACTTCTACCTTCTGTTTCCTGTCTTTGACCCAATTATTTGTTCATGCAAAATTTTTATCCTTATTCTACATTTTTGTCTCTTTAAAGTAATAAATCTTAATTTCAGCGAAATTATTACAACGCATTTAACAATCACAATTCAAATACATATATTCATGGCAGGTGCAAGGGGGGAAAAAACTCCAGCTTTTTGCCTTGGAAAACAAAACCCCCAGGAACACCATCCCCCACTCTGCCTAAACTAAACATACATCAAACAGGGGCTTTGCACACATTCTTACTTAAACTGAGTTTATCTTGATTTTTTTTTCTTCCAACTTTGACAGGATAACACGCAGGAAGTGATTGATAATTTCATGAATGGGAAGTTTAGGTTTGTTCTTACAATTCTTATGTTTTTGTCATGACAGACAAGTACAGTTTTCCCCCATGGCCTTCTTTCCCCTCTTTCCTCCAGATCCTTTTCTGTTTTACAAATTTAATCAACAACTTAAGTACAACACAGTATTACATTACTACAATGAATTTAGGGTTATTTCTTGCTCTAATAGGTACTAAGCAATGTTCTTTACTACTGAAAGTTTAAAAGCGTTATTGATAAATGCTTAGAATTAAAAGCATGAAAATGATAAAATCAGGAAGAAAACAGCAAACATATTCTATAAATTAGAAAACCTCTAAATTGAAGACAACTTTCTTGATCCTCACTACTATCTCTGACTGTTTTGAGAGCATTTTCTGACTGCTGAAATCACAATTGCAACAGGTATCACTGTTTCATAGAAAAGGTACTGAAGAGGTTTATTCTTAAAAATACCACAAGTTCTGTTTTGTGTAAAACTACATTACTAGTAAGTTTCCTACAAATGGATTCTCCCTATGTCCACCCAGATTTCTTTAAAATTGATACATACAAATTAGGTTCTCTTTATCCTTACCCGTTTTGTTGTCAAAAAATTTGATGTGTCTATCTTCATGTGCTGTAATAGTTACAGGAAGTGTGGGATGACTTACTACCTTGTTAATATGATTATTTGATTGTACACCTGAAAAACAGAAGATATTCATCTGTCTTAAAGGTAGACTTCAAGCAACATAGAGTAAGGTTAAAGCTGTATAAGTGGTTTACACACATGAAAGATTCTTGAGAGAGATAGGAAATCAAGCAATTCTTGTAGGGCAGCATTAGCCAAGGAGAAACAAAGTGTAGCGTTTACAATATATATTTAGCACACGTCCCATCAAAAAATATTTACCTTGGGTGGGGGGAAGATAGAATCTTAGAATGGTTGGGGTTGGAAGGGACACCTTCCACTAGACCAGAGAATCCAAATAAGTGAAGTCAACCTAACCTATTAGATTTCTGTCAGATATTTTTAATTTCAACTTAAGGAAACAATGAACAGTTTAAAATCTCTTCAAAAGTCTTTAGAATACTCTTTGATAAACACTTTCTTATCTTGATATCAGAGTGCTTTAAAGCTTCTTCCCTTAATTTCTGTGCTTAATTTTTCTTGTTTCTCTTTAAGAGTTTTGAAACTAGGAAAGGTATTGCTCCAAATGGTGATGTTCCTTCTCACTTCAGTGTCAGGCTTTGCACAAGATATCTCCAAGATAGCTTTCACACAGTTTTGTAACCTGTGTTGAAGACTATAACTATTAAGTACACGAGATTACTTGGAGGGGAAAAGCAAATTTTCCCCTTGCATTATTCCTTTAGATACCATTTCATAGAAAGTAATGACCAGAAACTGGAGATCTTCCTTCTGAGACATTTTCAGAAGTTCACAAAGTCTTCTCTATCTAGTTTCATCAGACACATACAATTAGATACGTACAAGAAGAGCTACATCTTTCTAGCACCTTATTTGCAGCAACAGGATTTCTATAAAGTTGCACAGAAAAGTGTGAAATTCTAACCTGTGCAGAATTCTACACTGAACTAATACTCTTTTTAATGCACCTATTTACTTATCTTAATATCCTCCACGTCAGGGCTGCTATATAATCAAAAATGTGGTTTAATATACAAACCAGAGAACTGAATATTAAGAAATCTTAGCTTCGAGAACAATAACTGTTGCTTTCACTAGCTCCAACTACTTTCAAATCCCACTAATCCAGTCATAAAATGGCTTAGGTCAAAGGGACCTTAAATATCATCTACTTCCCACCCCATCTGCCTTGGGCAGAAGCACCTTCCTCTAGACCAGGCTGTATGAAGGCATATCCAACCTGGCCTTGAACACTGCCCAGGGATGTGACATCCACAACTTTCCCAGGCAACCTGCTCCAATGCCTTGTCACCCTCACAGTAAAGAATTTCTTCATAACATCTAATCTAAACCTACTCCCAGTTTGAACCCCCTTGTTCTGTCACCACGTGCCCTGTTAACAAGTTCCTCTCCATGCTTTTTGTGGGCCCCTTTAAGTACTCAAAGGTCACAATAACATCTCCCAAGAACCTTCTCTTCTCCAAACCGAACAACCCCAACCCTCTCAGCCTGTCTTTACAGGAGAGGTGCTCCAGCCCTGGGATCACCTCAGTGGCCCTGCTCTGGACTCACTACAACAGGCTCATGTTTATCTTATGCAGGGACCCCCAGAGATGGATGAAGCACTCCAGGCAGGGTCTCATGGGAGTGGAATAGAGGAGCCGAATCACCTTTCCATCGTGTTTGTTCCAAGCATCTTTAAGCATCTTTCAAACTGAATGATGCAGAAGAAGTGCAAAACTTTTTCATCTACTACACCATATAATAGGCACAACATAATACCATAGGTACCTCATCCAAGATGGATATTTATTATAGAAGAGCTCCACTTACCAGATTCTACTTGTGATGAAAACATTACCACTGACTGGGATGTTTCTAAATCATAGATGACTGTGCTGCCAGTGTTAAAAGATGCCACCATATGAGCAGGGTCACAGCCTATAAAGTCAACTGATGTAGGTATTCCATGCTCTGGAAAGAGAGAAAAATAATTTTAGAAAGAATGAAACACTTTTAAAACTTTTGACAGTTTAAACATTTAGTTTATTTTATACTCATACTTTAAAGAAGAAATTAGCTCTTTTCTTTAAAGTAATGCTACAGCACCATGATTACTTTATTAAAAGTTCTTCCTTTAGCTCTGTTACCAAGTTTGGATAAATTGAGATAACGAGCCTGGATGCATCATCAGCTGCCTCATGATTTTCAAAACCACTGCAAAAAGTTACCTTTCTCTCCATTGTAAGTGCAAATACAGGGAATTTTTTCTGGTGGGTTCCATAACCTAATAGTGCCATCTGCTGAACAAGAGAGTAAGTGATTCTTTACACCACTGTAAGCAAGACCCCAGACTGCATCTGTGTGAGCAATTAATGTGCCAGCTAGAACGTTTGGCTCTGGAAAAAAAAAGTTCAGAAATGAAACCTTTTTAGTGAAGAAACATAAAATAAGTATTTCTTGTACCCCAGCATAAACTGAATTCCACACAAAACAGTTGTACATCCCATCTACCCAAACAGAAAACAAAACTCAAACCAAAAAACCCTACCAAACCAGCCAATGACAAAAAAAAAGAAACAACCAAAAACCAACAACTCAAACAATTATCTCTCTTTTTATGGAATTACACCCTCCTGTTGCCAACTCCTCTCTTATTTCTTCCTTCCAAATTCAACATCTTAAAGACTCTTGAGCTGTTAGCAGCTTAATACTGTTTTTACTCAGCGTACTCTGTTGACAAAAGGGTATGGTCAAAAACCATCAAGCACCCTAATAATTCAAACAAGATAATCTCTCTTGTGGAACTGGGAATCTTATTTTCATCTCCTTGATACTTTATAGTAGTCTTTTATAGAGGGTTTTTAATCTATTCTGTACCAGGCTTTGAGCAGAGGAGTGGGAGAAAAAGCCAAATGAAAAAGTCAAGTAAATCACTAAAACCTAGTTTTGCAGAAAACTAAAACCAACTTGTTCTTGCAATCCCAGACCCTGCAAATAAGCTTTAGAAAGGAAAAGCATCCTATTAGAGCTCTCCCTTTTAACAATAACTTTTCACTTGAGTAGAGACAGTTTTGCCTGAGTCTTGTAAAAATTATACCAAAAATCCCACCTGCATGAACAAACTGGACCATTTTTTGTGATTAGACTGCATTGAACATATTTTTACCAGAGGCACAATGGGAGAATATATTGGTTTTAAGGGACAGAGTATAGTGCTTTTCCTGAATCAGTGCAAGAAAGCACCCCTCCCTTCTCTCACTGCCACAGATAATGCAGCCTGAGTGCTGTATTAGCTCACTCATTACACTGACACAAGGGAGAGAGGAATAATTCTTGACTCTTTCCCATTCAAACTGCAGTGGAACTGCACCATTAGAATGACACAAAAGGCAAAATGCTGATCATCATCAATGGCAGGAGAGTGATGCTGAATTTTCCAAGCAGCTACGAGCTATTTAATTTTAGAAACATCTAAAATTAAAGACATCTAAAGTTAGGGAACCGAGATGCAAATCAGAAACACAGAGCACAGAGTTTGAGTACAGTTATTTTAGTTAAAAGTTGGAATTGTTTCAAAATTTTTTTGCTTCTCAAAAATAAAAGTTATTATCAACATTTTCTTTACTGTATAAATCTCAGGTATTGCTAAGTCTTCCTTTTACAGTTCTACATAAAGTACATCACCAGTGCAAGTGGGAATAAATATCTAATGTTTATCACACGTAAAAAGTTGAAAACACACAGTTTAGCCGATAAATGGCAGTTCTGTTTCACAAAAGCTCTAGAAAACAGATTTGCATCAAGCAGAAAATGAATTTTGAAGACAATGGTCATAAGTTGTTTATCTTTTAAACAGTATTTACCATAGGTATCATATGGATCCACATTAGGGCTAGGCATGTTCCACCACTGGATGGTTGCATCAATACCACCACTGAAACACTGTTCTCCATTGGAACTAATTGCCAATGACAATACAGGTCCACTGTTGGGAGAGAGAAAAAGAAGTTGATTGATATTGCCTACATGGATAGAAATGAAAATTTGGCTATCCATTTTCAAAAACATTTGGATTGGATTAAGCCGTTAAAAAACCCTTAAACAATTCTATTAAAACATTTTTAAAGTCTCAACAAGGGATATCAATCTCTATTAAAAGAACCATAAGAAATTATCTAGAACTATGCAAAGTCAAGCAATTAAAAGATTACTGCCTTATTTGTCAGAATTAAGTACACCTACAAATGTGGGGGTTTAGTGCATCTATGCCAATCTAATAGCCTAGTTGTGCTGTAGTTGACTTCCTGGCAAATACTTTCTCAGCCTACATTTAGAAATAGGTAGTAACCAGTAAGCTGGTTCAGAGGAATGATCCTAGTAATTGTACCTTTTGGCCAAGGTTAGATTTCTACTGGTTTAACTTCTTCAACCTGTTTGCTGTGATACCAGATAAGCACAGACTGTAGCCCAAAGGAAGAAACAGGTCTACTCCTTTGAACATATTACTAAGACAGGTTTAACTGTATCTAAAACCATATCCCCAAAATTAGATGCCTGGGTGACTTAACAGGTCATGTTCATGATATATAGCAGTGCAGAGAAGCAAACTAGAATTACATATTTAAGGATGTTGAAAAGGAAGACTGTTGGCTGAATCCACCTATGTATATGACAAAGTGAAGAATTAAGATGGGTTGAAAGGCAACGTTGCTCAATGCCTGTCTGAGAAGAAAAATCATAAAATTACTTTATTATGTTGCACTGGAAGCCATGGAGTGGGCATTAGTTCTGCACTGAAACTTCCCCAAACCTTACCTTTTGGTATTCATTAACAAATATCCAAGTAATAGCTCAAATTTAGACAGAGAAAGAGATCTTAAGGAGGATTCAACTGGTCAGTGACCCTCTGTCACTCAAAAGAATATATTTCAACATGAGGACAAATTAGTCATCTGACCCTGGGGAAGAGCATTTTATGCTTTAGCTAATAAATACAAAAGTAACATATTACGTTCTATCACACAGCATAAGGAAAGAAGGAGAGTGACAATAGAGCGTGTAGATTTCCTAACACAAACTACACATTTATTTTCTTTTTCTGTTGTTGTTGAGGCCAGCACAAGAAGTGTTATTCACCTGCGTGCTTATCACAGAACTCTTATGAAGCTTACCTGCTAACCAGGTTGGAGACTGGATCTTTATTTATATAAGCAAGGTACACTCAAACTACTCTGGCTATCGACTGCACATTTTTGCCTTGCCTTCTTATTGAAAGAAAGCAGAATTCAAAATTAGCAAGTGAAACTCAGGCAGTAATAAAGCAGTTAACACAAGCTGCAAAATCACTAAGATTCAGACCTGTATCTGAAGATTCTAACTACCTTATTTATCTTATTATCTTAGTCTACCTTATTTATCTTTTCCACATATTATATATAAAATCCACAGTCCAAGACATGTCTTGGGTGATTTCATTATCATAACTAACAATCTCTTCTTTCCACTGCAACTAATCACACCTGCCACTTTCTGTTCTTCCTGTGTTATCATGGACTGTGCAATTCATGACAGGGACTCAGTATTAACTGATTTACAAAGTATACTGCACCTTGTCTATATAACATAAAAAGAGAACAGATTGGTGGCTATTGCACTGAAGTTTCTTATGAATACATGAGATAACAACAATATATTCATCAACCATGAATGATGCCAAACACTTACATGTGGGCCCTAAACGTGTAGATGGGTTCTACATCTAAAGAGGCACTCCTGAAAGGGAAAGAAGAATTATTACACTACATGAAACCTCTACTGAAAAACTCTTAAAATAGAAGAGTTTAATTATTTCAAAGCATTTAAAATACAATTGATGTTTTATAAAAACCCATATACTTGCTTTTTGGCAGGAACTGTTTTCTGCAAATTCCAAAGTTTTAGAGTATGGTCCTCAGAGGCTGTAACCAGCACAGGCTCTACAGGATGAAAAGCTAATGCTCGCACTCCATCAAAATGACTGCGGAGAGTATACTTAGGGTTCCATGTCTTTCGGAAGGCATCTTTATTAGCTGGCAACTTAAAAGAAGGAAAGGAGTAATTTTATCTTGGATTTAAAAATATGTATTATATATCCCCCTATGTTTTAGGAAAGCACGTTATGCTTCATTCAGCTACGACATGTTCAATCTTAAGTTTGCATTTATCTATTCAATTGTTTACATGTGTATCTATAACCCCTTGTCTGCAAGTCTTTCTATTGTAATAGTTTCTATTGTCACACACTGGAACAGAATATAATGCTAAATACACAGACAGGAAGCCTTGATTTAAAAACACTGGTTTTAATGTGCAATGATATTTTGATTCTTTTTTCTTGAAGAAAGAGAAATTTTCAATGCTTATCACATTGTGTGCACTCCAGGAAGAGATTATAACTGTCAAAATCTCATTTATCACTCAAACAGAATAAAAATTAACTTCAAGTGCTTAGTGAGTGATCTTCCTCAGATGAGTAACTCAACTGAGATTGACAGGAAATTGATGGTAATTCTTGAATACTTCTGCAGGTGAAGGTATGCACACAGAAATAGGTAACTGAAACTTCAATACACATTTTGACACAATTTTAAATGTACCATTACATGCAAATATTTTTTTGAAGTGAATTTGGGAGACAATAACTTAGCTGCTCTGTGAAGTAATATATGCAAACTTTACATTTATATATGTTGTGAACATCCAATTCATATTCTTAACCTATAGACTGTTAGGCTAAAATACAATAATTACAGCTGCTTAATATTAATTATACGTAACTCAGAAGAGTTGGCAGAAAACCTCAAAGCCCTTCTAGTGATTGTAAGAGATTCACTTAGAGCTTTGAATACAACTTGTATTTATGCACAGAGCAGACCTTTAAAAGACTACATTCCATCCTAAGCCTCCATCATCAGGAGAAATACACTTCCTGGTACTTCTCCCATCCCCTAAAGGGGGTTTGGCAAACTGACCTTAATTAGATAACCCAAACACCCAACCCCACCTCAGAAAAACACAGTCAAGAACTCAGAAAAGGGATTTGATGATTACAAATGGTAAATGTGAGATATAAAACAGGCCAGAGGTATAATGGAAAAGAAGTAAAATGTGACACTGTATATCAGTATTCTAAAGTGTGACGTCTCAAGGTGTTAATGTGCTGCATATCCACAGATACACAGAAACAACTTGAGAAATTATGAACTGTCATGGAATTTTCAATCTGAACAAACACTGTGACGAACTAATAGCATCTTGAGTTTCAGTCTCCTTCAAATTCAAGACAGGACAAAGTCTTCTTAAATAAAAATATAAAAAATAATTCTTGCCATCTGTGTTATTTGATACTTTAAGTTTGTTCTGACACATGAAGTCAGAAGCCACCATGCATTTTTCATCTATGCTTTAAAAGACAGAAGATATCCTAAGAGTAATGGGAAAAGTGGACTGGACAGGAAGCAGGGAAACCAAGTCAATCACACCCCAATTTCTATTTGGTGAATAGTCCAGTAAGAAAACAAACACCTACTTCTATCTTCTGCCTCCTGCATATACCAGATATTAAGAGGATGAAACAGCCTCTTTCCACACACCTCCCAAACCAAGCTGATTTTAAAGAGCCTCTAATGGACAGTCTCTGAGAACATTTTGAAAATTCAACTACACTGAAGCAGTAAGATCAGCTTCATCTACGGGATCACTTAACACCTTCAAACCTTCAACTAATGCATGAGGTACTGCGTGCTGCTGCAAATTCCTTATTAGCTCAGGCAGTATTTCATACATGTACCTGTGTACTTATTCTCTGCTTTAAGCTTCCCCAGAGCAAAGGCAACTTCAAATTCTATTCTGACTCACTCTGCACCGTAAGAACTATTTTGTCATGTTTGTCACAAGTACCACAGACTCCCATGTAACAGTTTGATCAGTTGGTGTCAATTATATTATTCATTGGAATGCTTCCCCAGTTTAGTCTTGGCTCACCAGTATATACTCCTCCATCTCGGAACAAGCAAAGTGCTATACATTGTTTTATAAAGAAGCCGTACTTGACAGAAGACAGTAATATACTGCGAAGTTGCAATTTGAAGTCAAGCATGTTTTCCTCAAAACCAATACTGCTTCTGAAGTCTCACAGGCCATCCTCTACAGTCCAACTCTACTAGGATTCTTGAAGGAGACATCATAAATTTCTTCTCTTACATAAAAGATATTCTTACAATCTCTTTAGCATAGAAAGTAGTATGGCATATGTTTGCCATTATGGCATCAGAACATATTAATGATCACATTCTTTTGACCTAAGATACTTCAGCACTGGCCTCAACAATCACTAAAACCAACTGAAAATATGTAAGAGAAAGCACAAGAACAGTGATGTTTCTCACTGTTCTTCCAGACTGCTATCACACTTTAGCCCAGGAATTTCTTGCTCCTTCTAATTACTTGTTCCTTGTAATTCTCAACAGAGAGTTAACTGGAGAACAGAAATAATGACCTATAATAGAGATATAAAGTATTCTGCTAATATGGGAGTGTCCTAGTTCAACAGGAGGAGCCAGTTATCACTGTGTGTGGGGGGTGATCAAAGTTATGTATTCTACCCCCTCTATTCATTTCCTAAGAACAATGGACCATTTGCAGTAGC
>JAWWMP010000165.1:36283112-36329518 GCA_035047865.1 Dendrocincla tyrannina
TTCTAAATTTGAAGGAGAGGGATTATTACTTGGCTGATATAGATATCTTAGTTCTTCCTGGAACTAAGACAGGGAGTTATACAGATACTGAAATTTATTCTATCAACTGCAACTGACAACCATTTTCATGACATTAAAAATAGCCAATCAAGAATGAAGTCATGCAAAATACAGTATTACAGCACAGTGAAGGCTCATCACACTCATTAGTCCATGCATTCATTTTCAAGCACACAGGCTGACTTGGGATTTTGGTGTGCAGAAAAAAGTAGGGTGTTTAGCAATATTTCAGATTTTTAAGAGAAAAAAGTATCAAAAAATTCTGTGGTATGAACATGTGCCTCAGGAGACAAATGCTGTCATGCTACCTTTGTAAATTTAATGAAGGGTGTGACCCAGGAGACCTCGATATTCCAAAATTCTGAACTTGGGAATAGGACATACCTAAAATTCAGTGGAACTACAAAAACAATTTTTCGTCTAATCTCACAACTGTACATGCCTCACTACTGAAAGTACACCATTTATGTTTTAGATGCCTCATATTTACTGACAGTAAAATGGGAACAACACTTAAGAAAAATATACCGATCAACTGCCAAGTTCATAAGCATGATTTGAGATTCTATACTGCTTTAAAATGAATATTCCTCCTTTTTAAAATCAGCATTAAAACACAGTTTTCTTAATTCTTTGATGAACCTAGAGACCAGAGCATTTTAGAAGTTAGAACCAAGTAAATAGAGCACTGTGTAAAACAAGTTCCCAAACTACTCAACTTTGTAATTTCCAGGGGAATTTACTACTAGTTAGGAACATTCAGTTCTGGGTATTTCAAATTTAATCTGCCTTAAAGCATTCAGAACTGATGCTTTTGAAGTTTTTTTCTTTGAACTTCACTCATTTACAGATTGCACTGAAACTCTGGAAAAAAAAGTGATAAATTTTTGAAACAATTATACATGATCCTCAAGTCAGACATATTTTAGAAGTGATTACACACAAGATTTAGCTAAACAGAAGGCAAAATACTGACAAAGTTAAAGACCTGATATATGTGATTTTCTAGCAATGTTACGTCATGTAAAATGAAACAGAACCTGTAAACTATTCTCAACTGTGAACAGGATGATATATTACACAAGTTTACAAAGTACTCAAAATACTTTAAAAAGGTCTTTAATTTATTTTTCCACAGTCCAGAAATAGGATGGATAATTAATATTTATATTTGTTATTCAGGAAATCAAACTATGTAACATAACACCTTGCAACAATGGAGAAACCTCAGTATTAGCTCTTACTTCATTACAGCAATTAATAATCCTACCAGTTTTAAATACTGAAGGACAACTATGATTAAAAAATAGGTGTGTAGTCACACACAAGTATTTTCAGACTCTCTAAAAAGCTATAAGCAATTTATTTCTTCACTCTGCAGATTCTCAGTTGTTAATAAAATTCTTAGTAATGGTATCCAGTATAAATATCATATATCTAACTTCAAAAGTTAGAGAAACAGAGGTACCTTACCAACCATAATTTATGAAACTCCAACCCTCCACCCCCAACCCAACCAAACAACCAAAAATCACAAACAACAAGCCAATACCAAAAAACACTTTAAATACAGTACCACATGCAGAACTTACCTGAACACTTCCCTAACCAGCCATCCAATGTTACTAACCAATGAAAAATTCCTTTAACATTACTGGTAGCAGCTTAATGAACATGGTCAAAGGAATGTTAGAACACTGTGGATTATAATAAAAATACCCCATAAAAACTTACATCTGAAATATACTTTTATATATAGTCTATGCTGTTAACACTACCTAATCACAAAAGGATAGCACAGAAATAAGTTAATATTGTATTTTATGCTATGTCTTCTTAATACTCCATTTCAGTGTATAATTGCCATTTTTGTACAACCAAATTCATGTTAAGACATCAATATTTTATGTCATAGCACAATCTCCCAGTAACAAAATTGTAATTCAATTATTTACCAGAAAAAACCCCATGTCATCTCACTTAATTCTGGTTACCCAAATGACTTAGCTCATCCACAAGGTGCTCTCTCCTCCTGAGTAGTAGTTTTTGCTAATGAAATCTCTGTTTTCCACATCTGTAATGTTCAGGGTGGAGGAGAGGGGACCCAACTATTACTGATTAAACTATATAAAGAATTTTAAAATAAAATTGGACTTACATCATAACTATAGTCTGCATCATTTGTTACTGTCAAGTCTGCAAGGTCTCCAAGGCCCAGTACACTTAACAACACATCATCAGAACCCATAATAAATGACTTGCCTCCTCCAGGTGGAAACGTTATTGGCTCAGCTACAAAGAACAAAACAGTTTCTTTAAGTCTCAATGTAATAATTCAAACTGATGAAAAGCTGCATTATTCATCACTTAACAGCAAAGCAGAGTTTAAAACTGAATTTGTACGTACTACATATTGCCCCAACTAAAAAAAAAAGCATGAAGACACGCACACATGTGCAAACACACACACATATTATACACACGATTCTTACATCATGCTTTGTCATTTGATTTCAACTTACTTCACAGAGGTATTCAATAATACTGACAAGTGACTTGACTGACATTACTTTACATTGCAACATCAAATGTACGTCCCAGGTTTTCAAATTCTCAGCTAAGTATTTTATTCACTACCTTCTATCCACTTACAAATAAGTCTCTGTGCTTTATACTAGTCAAATATCTCAGCTTGCATGTTTAAGTATTTTTTATCTCTCCTGCAAAACATCTCTTTTGAGTTTTTTCAGATGTCTGAAAAAATGAGAACATCTATTATTCACTCATTTTGTCTCTTAGAATCCAAAATCATGCACAGAAACTAATTCAAAGTACACTCAACTGCTACTTATCTTCGCTACCTATGACTTCACCAAATTAAAATTTAACATTTGTTAACTATCATTTAGAATAAATGAAAGTTATATATAGCCATTTGTTATAAATTCACATCTGAATAATAAAGTTTCACATATTCACCCCTATTCTTTACACACTCCAACAATTCTGTAAACCTCCACCTACCCACAAATACCAATTTAGCAGTAAGGAATAGGAATGAAGGCTTAAACAACTGCAATGCTTCAGCACAATTTAGAAGATGTTTTACTTCTTAGTGTTCTCTTCTGTGCAGAAATTGTGACACTTGTTAGAGGATGTAAAATTAAGCTATGTGTGAGCTAAGTACAAGCATCTGCAAAATATTTTAGATTATATTTGACATCTTGAAAAATTAAACTTGGTTGACTTTTAAATTTTACAGACCTAGCAGGCAGACAGAGTTGTGGTCTCACTTTAACACCGCTCCTTGCTTCTAATCCTCTCAGAAACCCCTTGAAACTCAGAAAAAATAAAGCTTCCAGATGCGAAAAACATAAATTTCCCGTTTCTTTGTCTTATAAAAGTAGTTCCAAACAAGATGACTAACAATCAACATACCGCTATTTTGAAAACCCATCTTCATTATTTCACACTGCCGCTATCTTAATGATAACCTAGTTCTGTTCCACTCCCCCTGAAGAGAAGGACTAAGAGCAAGTGTAAAGTTAAGAGATGCCTAGCATCATTGCTATGGCTACACAAAGAGAAGCCAGTCTAGCTAGATCAAAAAAACACTTCAAGAATAAAACAAGGTCTAATGCTTAAGAACTACTGTATTATTAAGAAGTAACCTTATTAGTACAGTCAACACAACCATATGTGAGAATCTAAGAATATAATCCATGAAGGAATAGACTGCTATTCCTACAACTGAATAAAAACATCAAATAATATTCTAACTATGCATAATCATTTCTTTCTAAAATATCCACAATTCACACAGAGGTTTTGACTCAAAGAATGCTACACTACAATAACAGCCCAAATGAGCTTACCATGCTCCTATATGAATAAGCTTTTAATTGCCATTAATATTTCACTAAAATTCTCAATCTCACAGTCTATTACAAACCACTCATATTTCATAAAGAGCTATATTCCTACAAAACACCTATTTACTTTCCTGTTACTCCTATTTGATATTTAGGACAGGCCCACAAGGTTTACGTAAGCCCTGTAACTTGTCATTCTAGTAATTTGTGAAAGTTTATGTTTTCTGACCCTAACAGATTAACTTTTCTATGCTTTCTACAAAAAAATTAATCACTAGCACATTAAGAGCTTCTATTAAAAATTCATCAAGCTCTATTTGCATGATCTATCTCTTTATTTAAAGCTTCAAAATTAATACTATCCAAATTTTAGAAGAATATTTCTCGATACTAAAGTTGTCAACATGTATTATGTTGAACAATTTATTTGCACGTTTTATTATTTTAAAATAAGGCATATTTGAGAAGCTTAAAAAATGGTTGCAAGCTGGTTTTGTAAAAAGAAAAGGCAGAAGGGTAACACAATGAAAGATGCATGTTACAGCTACTAAAAATAAAGACCCACATCACCGTATATCAAAAGCAGTGCATCAAAAGATATACACAAATGACAGTTAAAGAAATTACTTTTAATGCTTTTCATTTTAACAAAAAAACCAAGTATTTTTCTAATACACAGTACAGTATTATCCTCATAGCATAATATATATATTTAACTGAATTTGCAACCAATAAATATAAAGTAAAAATTATACTACAAATTTCTCTGCAGGTGAAACTAGGTGAAATAAATACTGAAATATTGAAATATAAAATGGTATTATTAAATATTTGCTTGGCCAATTCTAGCCAGCACTTCCTACCTTCAAATTCTTGACATCATACACAATTAAGTCAAAATCAAGCAGTAATATTTGTACAAAGTGAAAGTGCTTTAATCTGTGTTGAGATATGTATGTTCATAAAGGCTGCTGTTGTCTACTCTAAGACAGGGACATCTTAATCTTATTTACCACAAACTTAGTATGTGATACACCAAAACCAGCTGTTAATACCCAAGCAATTAGCTGTTACTGTTTTTTTCTGACAATGTGTAGACTGACAGCTCCACAATATAGATATTAAAAAGTAAAACCAGTGTATTCTCTGTACAGTACACTGGATGGAGAATCACGCTGCAGGTGATCCTGTTTCTGAAAGTCATGCAATATGTTGAAATAGAAACTCCACTTTCTCAGGGCCAAAACCATCAAGTGCAATTACAGCATAATAATTTTGTCATCATATTTAACCAGGCACTTGAGAGTGGGGAGAAAAAAACAACAAAAATCAACAAACCCCACACCTTTAAACGTATAAAAGATATATTCCCAGCCAGTTAGAATCAGTTCCTCCCTGAACCCCCTTCAGGAAAGAGCCAGTAACACTTTCTCCTCTAGATGAAAACAAATTATCAACTACTACCTCAGAACTGTAATATTTTAAAGTGCAGCATAAACCTTTCATACAAACACATGAAAATTATGGCTGGGTAAATATTCATCAGCATAGGCTAGTGTGCCCCAGAAAGCAAGCCTAAAGTCATCTGCAAAAACCTAGCTTTTAGAACACAGCTGAAAAAATAATTGAGAAAAATCCACATGGTGCAAAATCTGCATTTTATGATAATGAACTATCTGGCCTTGTGACGTATCTAGAAGGAATTTAAATACAACGCTATTTATTTGCAGCTTTGCACCATATGGTACAAACAAAAACTCAAAAAGCCACATAGTATTCAGGATAGAGGCAGCAAAATTTAGACTCTAATACTCAGATTTAAAAGCTATGCAGAAACCACAATTAGCAGATAAAATAACAGATATAAATATTTATATTCTTAATGAATAAACTCCAAACTACACTGACAATCTGAATACATATGGACACATTAAACAGCATGAAAATATCCACCTGAAAGCACAGTTTATTTGAAAACAGTGTGAGCAATCTTTATTTGAAGGGCAGCACAGTATGTGTGCTACAGGAATCAGGCAATACAAGTCCATCCCTATCAAATTCAAATTTAGTATCTACTTCTTCAGAAAGATTGTTTTGTCCACTATTATTTTAGACGTAAAGCCTCTAACAGAGACAACAGCCCTGTATGGCCTGTCCTTAACCATGAAGGTCTGTGTTCTGTGACACAGCATCTATGGACAAATGAATAGTGAGGCATTAAAAGAGGAGATGATTTTTGCAAAATAACAGTTTGGGAGAGCAACAAAAAAAACTCCTCACAACATTTTTGTTTTTCTGCTTGCCTGCTGATTGGCATTTATGGGGCCAAAGGTGAAGGAAGAACAGGAGAACCAAGAGATTACTAGGATCAATAGTGATGCAAATTTCGCTTCTCGTATAGCTGATACTATGCCAGGGCTTATGGGTCAAAGACAATCTTAAAGGAGCCAAATCTGAAATAATCTGAGTATTTTCAATGAATATGTTCTGAGTAGAGGACAGAATTTAGGTAACAGTATCGTAATCTCAAAATTAACACAAGAAAAATCATTCCTTTAAAACAAACAAACAAAAAAAAGCTGAATACAAGATCTTTGACTTTTAAGATAAAAGTTTGCCACTAACTTCCATTGTCTAAGATAAACCTGAAACTGAAACAAGTATCATGTAAAGAAATAGTGTCTTTACAACTTCTGTATGTAGACTAAAAGCATTTTAAAAAAGAGAACATTAAACTTGAAGAAAAGAGACAAATTAGTCTCATAACTTAAATCATCACTTTCCACTTTAAAATCCAAACTGTGTATCCAATGTTAATACTCACCTTATTTTCCCTTCAATAAGAAACAACCTATTTGTGAAAGGTTTTACTAATGGGGAGCGGGTGGCGGTGTTTGCAAACAGGGATTTAACAGTGAAGAGTTTCAGAACACACTGCTGTACATAGTTATTTAAAAACACTTATGAAATAATGGTGAGTTATGATAAGCCACAGAAACTCAAACCATATTCTCATAAAACCATTTGGGAAGAACTGCAATTAAAATAATGTGGCAATCTGCAATTTCATGAAGCTTTATAGAGGGGACAAGAAATTACAGCGTGTGCTTTCTAAAAAAAAATCTCCTGAAATATAATAATTTTTTGTACCTTCCTCTGCTCTTGCACCTTCATGATCAGTCATTCTAGAAGAGGGTGACCTAGATTGATTAATGATTCCTGAAGGGATGTGGGGTATCTCATCATCGCCCAGATCAGCTATCATGTCGTGAAGTTTTGTCCTGTTGACTCCTGTAAATTAATGTCAGCAGCAAAGATTCATTTGATTGCTACCGCTTGACTTGACTGAAGTCTAAAAATCCATTAAACAAGAATAATTACTGATGGGACCTCCTTAAAACAGTGCTTTGCTTCTGTTTATTAAAATTTTGGAAATCAAAAGGAGGAGTTCATACATCAAATCTGAAAACTACATGCAAACAATTTTAATTCGCTAAATCAAAGAATAACTCCTTTGTGTTCTGTAGATCTATTCTACAATTTCCTGTAGGAGAGAGAAAAAATATCATCTTACAGCCCTACTGAAGTCAAGCCAAATATTAAAAGAACATCAACTATTAAGCAAAAAACATGTGAATTAAGCATTTTCTAATAATATTACACAACTTTAACTATACTAAACAATTTAACACTAAAAAACAGAGTGCAAATTAAAAATAAGCTTAAAAATGAGGGCAAAAGTACAGACAACTCATAATGGGGGTGCAACAAACAATTAACTTTCCTTGCTTTTGAATGGCATTTAAATTGTATAAAGTGTTTATTAAGCATGAGAGCAAGAATGCTTCCACCACCCTATGAAATTGTAGATGTATATTACCCTTATTTTAAAAGCATGCTTCTAGAAACAAAGCATGTTGAACTACATGTGCATTTAATTAATTATGTAGACACTAGTAAACAAGAATAGTATAATTTAAAGTATTTCTAAATTACTATTTATTCCTGCTTCCATCTTTACAGCTTCCATGACAAAGTCAAGCTTCAATCATAAAACTGTGTTTCAGAGACAGAATCTCTTTAAAGAAAACACTTTACAGGTTTTAATCAATAAAACAGCCTTTCCTGGGACTGCAAGCAGAGATGATGTAGATCATTTAGTAAAGCAAGCATTAGGGAAAACATTCTTATACTCTGAAGTGAAATGTACCCCTTTTATTAAAAAGGAAATTAAAGCTAAAACAAAGCCTTTATTCTTAAACTAGTAAAAGCTAATGACTAATTACAGATGACTTATCAAAAGCAGAGCTGTTCATTCAAACAGTTAAACACTGAAACACATTCTTTCAAAAAATATCTGATAATTTCAGATCTTACTAGGTAAAGTTGATGTCTTCAAAAATAAATATCCATAAATAATTGAATTCTCTGACGACAGTGGAGAATTCCCTGCATAGAGGGATGACAGTGGAAAATACTGCTTGAAGTAGAATCATAGAAAGTATACCACACATACCCCTGAAGGATGCTATATAAAAATTCTCATTACTATTTGCAAAACATTTTCATTTTGCCAAGTAATATAGAACTTTATATATAAATTTTTGTGCATTTGATATTTTTGACTTCCTTTACAGAACACTTAGTATTCCAGTGAAATCTAGAAAGGCTACTCAGAAGCTGTTTGAGAATAAAAATCGCTTCCAAAACTTTCCCTTCTGCAACAGATCACTTGAGTGGTTAAGTTTCATTTCACTCTCGTGTAGAGGTATGTCTAGAAACCTGTGACCTCAGCTAATGAAGTGTAAAATAATAAAAATGAGGAAATTTTTTTTTAAACAATATATTTTTCTAATAGCCACTGGACTGACAGGATTTCATTTCAACAGTACAATACTTAATGGAAGTCAGCAGGTAAGCTCTCATATATGTAAAAATCACTCTTAACACGGATAGGTCTCTACCATACAGACCACAAAGCTTGTCTTTGTCTTTATTCCAGCTGGCCATCAGCCAGGCACCTGCCATGACCAGCAGAAGATACATTCGTGCATAGAGCGATCGATAAATGACATGATAAAAGTCATGACAGGTACCCTAAACTGTCTACTTTAATAAACCCTCTGCTATTCAGAAGAAAACCCATTTGTTTTCTCCATGTTGATATGCATGAACTGTTCAACACATTGATGGAAAATGCCAAAAATGGCTTATAAATTTACTCATATCCAAACTGAAAGCATCTTCTGGAGGTGCTTTCACATCAAACATATGAGCATGAGAAGTTTGTCTCAAAGCACACTCAGAAGTAACTAGAAGTAGCCCCCCTGCTCTGCTACCTTTAACCAGTCATTCATTTGGCTGTCACTGATAAGGGGATGGACAGCCTCGCCTTTTAGTGTTTTTCGGTATGTTTGGGCACTCTTTGTCAGGTATAATCTCAGAACATGCCTCAAGTCATCAAACAATGCAGAGAGAAGCTTTCAAAAGAGCAGATCCTGTTCTCACAACTTCTGTGGATTTCAGGCCAAAAAATGTCAATATTCAAGATTGTGCCACCACTACAAAAGACTGCACAGATTTCTACTTTCAAATAAGTGCAAGTGTACCTTCATATACAACTGTTGAAGTGTTTTAAATGTTACAAAGAGGTTTTTAAACAAAAGAACATGCTGTCTCTGCATAAACAGCTAGGTTCAAGGTACAAACTGGATGACTGTGCTTTACCCTCAAAACAAGAAAAAAAAAATTGGTAAACAAACCCGTTAGGATTGAAAGCAAAACATCTACAATACCATCTTAGTGTACTCTCCTTCAGAGATCAAAACTGGAAAGGTAACTGAACATTCAGCGATGAAAAGTTGTAGTGTGAGAAGCCATAAAGCAGATTTCTATTAGCTCCAAGATGTTAGCCCTAGTCTGAATATAACATGCAGATCCTTAAAAGTGATGGTAATGAGGATGGTAACATTCAGATCTATTTTCATGCCTATCAACTATCACACTACTTCCAGAAATCAAGGCTAGCAAAGTGAATGGGATGGATACTGTTTCATAAATACAGAAGAATTACACCAAGGGAAAAGCAAAGGGGAAAAGTGAAGGAAAGTAAAAAACTGTGAAAAGATTCAAGGAAACTAAGGAAAACCAGTAAAAGTATCTTCACTTCAACAGCAATGTACACGTACATTTTTAGGATGTGAAAACTATTTTTCAAATTGCTGAGAACACATTACTCTGATCTGATAGTAGAGAATGAGATAAACAACACCAGCACATATGTCCTGCAAATGTGAGAGGCTATATCTGAAAAACAGTCATCCCCTGTTTTACCTGCCAAAACTGATCTTATCAAACTTGGAACTCCAATAAACAGGTTTTGCATTATTTAACAGATGACATTATAAATGAAATTAAAGTGTGGGTTAGTGGATTTTTGTTGTTTTGGTGGGTTTCATAAAGATTCTTTCATAAAAAGGTAGTATTTTTACCTAACATGATGATGGTCATGACAGACACCCTCCTCTTCCCAAGCAAAAAGAGTATTACTTTATAAAAAATATTACAATACGTGCTGACAGAAGATGACCTGAATTAAGGTGTTCCACCCAAAAGAAAACATATGAATACAGACTAGAAAAGTATCAAAATAGAATTAGATCTGCTTCTGTTGACTTATTTATGTCTACATTTGGAACAAAAGTTTCCACATCTGAGGCCAGGGTTATGATTACGCCACTATGTTACAGGCTAAATGCAGATTATGGTAGTTACCAGATGCATATTCAACAAAAGAAACCACGAGAATGTCTGTCCTATATAATGGTGTCTTCCAAGCACTGAAAGAGATGACAGTTAAGGCACATTTGTTTGGCACTGATGATAAGACATATATACTACCATACAGGTAAGCTCTGATAGTGCTCGAAATCAGTTCTGATAGTAGTCTGACAAAACGCTGAAGAGCAAAGTAAGAGATGAGTATTCAGAACGTAGTGTTCCCAAATGATCAGACATGAGAAGCAGAAATAAAGAAGGCCTTCAACACTATTTTCAGCCTCAGAATGTTAAAAAGCTGAGAGAAAAAGTCTGCAAATTGAAATAAACCTGCCCAACCTTGAATGTCTGTGGACTCCTCTCATTTAAACAGCTCAGTGATTTAGAAGCCAATTTTTATTGAGAATCTACTATCATGAATGTGACAAGCAATCTCCAAAACCACCTTGTGAGACTACATATGAGCTCAGGGTTTCCCAAAGGAGAATTTAAACTTAAAACTCAAAACCTAAACAATGATTTATGTGACCTCACAGCACTGTGACACAGTTGCCTCCTAAATATTCCCCTATGTGAACACAAGACTTCAAAATTACTTTAGATGAGGAAAATTTTCTGTTATTTTGCAGCCACTGTGCTTCCAAAAGTCTAAAATATGAAGTTTAGTGAGAAAATTTAAAATAAAAGAAGTCCATTTTGGGATTAAAAGTAAGCTTTTAACCCTACCAAATACATCATGTGAATTTGGTGTCAACTGCTGATTAACATGTTAAATGGTGATACCCATTAGCATGCAGATTACTACTGTAAGCTCTAATCAAACCATAGATGAGGTAAAAATCTTTGCTTCATCAAAGATTTTATGTTCAGGTGTGGATGTGTGCAAGTCATGCAAAACTGCTGAAAAAAACCCCAACATGCACTGAGATGTAATTCTTAGGTGTTCCAAAGCAAATTCAAATCTTAATAATTACAGCATTCTTCATGAAGTGTTATATTTTAATTATCACTTAATTTAGTTAGCACATATTCACACAGTATTTCCAATTGAGGAAAATAATTTTTTTACGAGGTATCACCAGAAACCGTTAAAATATACTTTTCAAAACAAAAACACTGCAATCACAGGAGCTTCTCTAAAGCAACATGGGATGCCACCCAGAGGGACCTGGACAAGCTCAAGAACTGGCCACATGGGAATCTCACGAGCTTTAACAAGACCAAGTGAAAGGTGCTGAAGCTGGCCAGCAGAGTGAGTGAGGAGATTCTGCCCCTCTGCTCCTATCTGGTGAGACTCCATCTGGAGTGCTGCATCCAGCTCTGGGGCTCCCAGCACATGAACCTGTTGGAGCGAGTCCAGAGCAGGGCCACCAAGATGATTAGATGGATGGAGCACCTCTCCTATGAGGAAAGGCTGAGAGAATTGGGTTTGTCTTGCCTGCTAAAGAGAAGGCTTTGGTGTGACCTAACTGCATCCCCTCAGTACCTGAAGGGAGCCTACAAGAAAGCTGGAGAGGGACTTTTTATAAGGGCAGGTAGTGACAGGACAAGGAGGACTGGATTTAAACTGAGAGTAGGTTCTTTACTGTGAGGGTGGTGAGACACTGACACAGGTTCCTCAGAGCCCCATCCAACCTGGCCTTGAACACTTCCAGGGATGGGGCATCCACAACTCTCTGGGCCATCTGTGCCAGTGCCTCACCCCCCTCACAGTAAAGAATTTCTTCCTAATATCTAATCTAAACTATATTAGGCTAGAATCAGATGATCTTTAAGGTCCCTTCCAACCCAAGCTATTCTATGATGACATAGATTTAATAACACTTTATCCACTAAGAACTTTGTATAGTTCAAAATTTCCAAAAGCATTTTCATCAGGTTGTTCAACACTGAAGTTTAGGTCAACTTACGTAGCTAAATAGATCAACTGGTCAGAAAACTCTTAAAGAGTAGAGGTGTTAACCAAAATGCGGTAAATGCACACAAAAATGAAGGGCACCATAAAATAAAGATTATATCCTAAACAAAGCTAACAAAAAGTTCATACTTCCTTTACTGACTTTTTTTATTCTCAATGACTAGGACGGTAAAAATAATTACAAGCCCATAAATAGTAATTATAGCTTGATAAAAACTCATGTTTTAAAAAAGGAACAAAAAAACCCCAATCCCACCAGCCCCATAAAAAACCCCCAACACCCACCCTTCCCAGAACAGTATCACAGTATTATATTTTAAGAAGCAATCTTTCCTTAGAGTAGGAATATTCTCAAAATGCAAGTTGTTCATTATTTTTACATTCACATTTCAAAGCACTTAGTTCTCTTCACCTACTTAATCTTGAATTTTTATATGTTTTCAACATTTCTCATTTAGGAAATGGCTGTCAAAGGTTTTAACATATTCACATTCAGCAGGTAGAAAGTTAAAGTTGGTTGCCCCCATTACAGAGAATGATGCTTAATGAAAAAACAAAAACAGAACCGGTGAGAAAAAAATGTCGTCTATATATATATATATATAGGCAAAAAAGTGTTGCATTACAAGATTCAGAATCTGCACTTACTCTTTACCCCTTTCTTCCCCTTTCGTTCCTTCTTGTACTGTTCCTTCAGTTTACTTATTAGTCCCTGGTCTACATCCCAAACCTCAGCAGTTGGGGACAGGTCATCTTTGTCTACATGCAGCATATTATTAAAAGAAAAAAAATCAGCAATTGGCAATGCAAGCTGTTGGTGATTTACTGTCATAGCTGTATAAGAGCATTAATAAAGGTTATTAATAAATCTTTACTTTAAAGGTGCAGTCTCAGTTTTAAGTTTATAAAAGAATAAGTCTCATTTCATACAGTTTTCCAAGGCACTGTATATTATCAGTTACATATTTGAAAATTGTATGTTAATTTGTTACTAAGGAGCAAACAAATTAAGCTTCATAAGTAACTGTTTATGTTAGATAATTCAAAATACACAAAAAAACATTGGTGTTCAGAAACAATTACTGCATCTTTAGAAAGACAGTGTTAAGAAATTATTCAGCCAGTGTTGAATAAGCAAAGTATTCATGCTGTATTTCTCATGAAAGTGCAAGCTGAGTAAGTCAGTGCCGGTTTATTCATGAAGACCACCATGCATCCTTTCGCATTCATTCTACATGCACAAGAAAGAAACCTTGGTCCTACATATAACCAGAGAAACAAATCTAAAAGTACACTTCTTTACATAAAGATGAAGAAAAGTAATTCACACAGGTGGACATCCTACTGCATTCCAGAAATTAAATCATTAGCAGAAATAGAACATTCCACAACAGTTTCAGAAGACATATCTTTTTCTTTTTGATAAACATTGCAGAGTTAATAATTCTTTATGAAAAGTGAATTCTCTACTTTTCTAAACTATTCATCTCAAACATTTCTGGAAACTTAGAATTAGTAAAAAGATAAACCTGTTTCTAAGACAAGGCAAACATAACATTCGCAGAAGCACTTTTGCTAGTAGACAGCTAGGCAGCAACTAAACTTGGTTTGTGTGCCAGTTTAGCTTGATGCTCACAAATTCTTTAGGTACAAAATAATAAAACTTAGTTCCTCAGTTCCTAATTTCCAATCATACCTACAATATGATTGTACCAATTTTTGAAGTTATAACCATTATAATCATAAAAGTGCACAAGAGGAGTCATACACAGCAGGGCAAGGAAACATGCATTTCGGATGCAAAACTATAGGAGTTATTCCAAGTACATGTTTCATGACAAAACATGACAATGAAGGAGCAGATATCCTAGGATACCATCATTCAAACAGGACAATGACAAAGATAGGTCAATCTTGATCAAGGAGGTGAAATACAGAAATGGCAAGGGCAGTGAAAGCATGAAACCAGCAGCATAATGGCAAAGTCCCCTGAGCTGACCACAAAGAATTGTGGAGAGGAAAAGAACAATGACATCCTATGTCAAACTGCAGCTACAACCACCAAACTGCAAACACAAAGACCTCAATCTTTATGATCACTGGGCCAGAACACTGACAGAGAGGAATAGTGATTAGTCAAGAAACACAAGAGGCACAGGAAAATAAGTCAGAGGATATGCTCAATCAAAAGAGGAAAAAAAATTAGGAAAAAAATCCTAAAATACATGAAAAAAACTAAAACTCCATTAACAGAAATTCAGTTAAAACCAAATTAAAATGAATTTAAATTCAAAGCATCATTAATAAAATGAAAATAATCAGCTAGGTTGAAGCATTGCAGAGAAGGATTAGGGAATTAAACTGAACCAGAAGATGACTACATCTGATAGCAATGCAATGCTGTTGCAAAAAAGTCACTTTGGTACATTTTAAAAGGTGCAGTGTATTAAAGCAGGAGTAGTCCATGTATTTCCGCGCGGGTGATGGCAAAATTAAAATAACATGTTCAGTCTGTGTTCTACACTGGAAGTTTAGAAAGTGTCTGCAGAGTGCAAAACAAATAGGGCATTAAATTTCAAGACAAAGAATTTGAAGGAACTGGGCTCAGTCAACAGAGAACAGGAAAAGTGCCAGCCTGCAAACAAATATTCAAAACAAACACTGTTGGCTGCTGAAATGTAGGCTGTAAACAGAAAACCAGATAAAACACTAACTGATTAACCGGGGAGGTTGTGAAATGAATTTCAAACAATGAGAACCCAGCAGTGTTTCTCTCTAGTATGCCTAGATAAACTAAGCTATTTCAGAACAGAGCCATGTAACTAGAAGACCTCTGTTAATTGCCCTCTAACAGTGAACTACCTCAAACTGCCTGCAGTGGTTATAAACTGCACTAAACTGACACCAGAAAAGCACAGAGAATCCAGGATGTCCACTAACCATTATAATTTACTGGAGAAAGGCTGTTTTTAGGGATTTTTTTAACTGCATTTTGTTTTGCTTTTTTTAAAATATTTATATGATGACCCAAGAGACTCTGAATTTCCATCACACTGCCTCCCAGAATGCTGGGCACAATCAGTCATGCTCTGACTCATGGTCCATCTGCAAACAGAACTTTTGTGCTTCATGAAGATGAGAAAATCCAGTGACGAACACATAGTTAGTCTTTGAAAACATAAGCAGAATAAAAAGACTACATAATATGTTAAATCTGTAATATGTAGCACAATACATATTTATTATTTTATAAATACAATATGTACTCCTGTTTACTTAAGCAAACTGAAGTTATATATGCATTTTTTCTTTATAATAAATCACCACATTTAGAAATCTTTTAATCCAAAACTGCACATTCTTTTTTTAGAGTATCACATACTTTGACTCTTCATTTAACACTGCTGGAACCTGCTCATCTTTCACTATTTTGAAGATAAGCTGTTCCTAAATAAAGCATGCCAAATAACAGGATACTTTAAATTGCAAGGTTTGAAATTAATTTAATACTCCAAGTATGTTAACTGAGGCACTTACTAAAGAATGTGTTCATAAAAAGCTGTACTAAGGAACAAAAGAAAAACAACTCAAACTTCACAGCACTCTTTGGCTGGTTTGCAGAAGTGTCCAATAGCAAAAATATAACTATCGAATTTTGCAATGAAACATTTTAGCATATTTTAGACCTACAGATAATACTTTGGCAGATAAATATTAAAAGTGTTAATAAAGCAAGAGTAGGCAATATGTTTAGAGCCTGAACATTAAAAGTTTGGTTTCCAGATACTAATTAAACACATTATAAATAAATAAGGGATGTAAACATTTACATTTTTTTCAGAGTGCTTAAATCTTTGCAAGAGTTAGAAGTGATACAAGGACACTAATGACAGGAAAACTAAAACAGGAAGAAAGAAAAACTATGAAAACAGAAGAGAGCAACTATTACATTATAAAGAAAAATTTGAATTTTACCTGAAATACTGACATTCATGGTTGATATAATTGGTTAGAATTCCCCCTCAAAGTAAATAACTAAATGTATAGACCCGGAGATTTCAAGTAACAGCAGTTTCAGAGAGTTCAAAATAATGTGACAGGCTAAAATAAATTGGTTTAGGCAATGTATTATTTTATTTTAGGCAGCATCTAACCAGGACAATATTTAAAATGTTATTTATGGGAGTTAATAAAGAAGCCTTGTCATATTTTCACACTGACTCTTAAAAAAGTAACACTTAACCCCAGGATCTGATAGACTGTATCCTTAAACATCCATTTATGGAAAGAGGAGCTGTACTAAAATCAGTGACAAGGTGAAAAAAACATTGCTACTACAGTTGGAAGTATGTCTTTGACTAATTTAGATGGTAAGTTACCACAAAATATACAATAAACTTATGGATATTGTCTTCATGTGGCAAAACTTAGAACACGTACTTTGAGAGATGAAAAGTAGGTGTATGTTTTATTTCTTCCTTCTCACTTCCTTGTCTCAGACATGATTGTTTTGCTAACAATGGAGTTACTACAATTATATCAGTTGTCACAAAAAAGCTGTCACAAGTGTATACAAACTCCTAAATGCTTCACTTTTGCTATGGGTTAACTTAAAAAGTGAAAAAAGACATTTGAACTACTCTACGAAAATTGTGGTGGGTCAATTTGATTTTTAAAATAGACGTTAAAATTGGGTAACTACCTGAAAAGATGACAGAGCTAGAACACACTGGAAAGTGATCTTTGGAAACAATCAAGGGACAAGCTAGTTCAATACAATAATTCTCTGCAGCCTGCTGTGGTAAAAATGGATGAATTATAGTGTAGGCTGCATAAAGTATAGTATCAAACTATCTTTCCTTTTATATACAAAAGCAGCAAGACTGATGCTAGAACCAGAACTTTCTGCATCACTGTATGTTTGAAGGAATGTTACAAAGTAAAAGACTCCGCTTCAGGTTCTATGAGACATCTTACACCAACAGCTCTGCTTGTGTGCCTAAATAAAAAGATGATCAAGAAACTGATCAAATAACCACAACTTCAAAGGGGAATAACACCAAGCAACTAGAATTCTACTAAAAATAGACAGTTATTACCCAAACAAAAAGCAACCATTTGCTCAGCTTCATTTTCCAACAAGAAATATGACTGAGTTTTAAAAATAAAGGTGACTAATCCTATGACACTAGTTTTCTGGAAGGAATGCTTTCTACTCCTTGATACTTTCAAAATTAACACTGGATTATTTTCCTGCAAGATGTGCCCTTATTTTAATTTCTGTAAATCTTTATATTCTCTTTGCTCCCTGAGGTGTTTATTGAAGTATGACTTTATTGTCTCAATTACATAAAATGGTCAAACAACATGATGTAGTAACACTTCTGGGGCTTGTAAGTAAAAACTTACAGTATGCAACTACAAAATTGCTTGTATCACAGCTCAAAAATTAAGATGGTCAATTTCCCATTTAAAGGCAGATATGAATTACCTGGATAACTTCTTTTTCCTACACAAATTATCTCCTTCTTTCAGTTTCTTCTTTTGAAACATACAGGTTGCAAGAATTTCTGACTTTTAACATATTTTGTTTCACACCAAATTAGTACTAAAAGGTTGGGCTATTACAAAAATATTTTTTTATTTTATTTTACTAGTACAAGCCATATAAGCAACAACATCTAAAAGTCTCAGTCAGAAAAACTGAACATACTAATGGTCCATTTTTCAAGTACCCCAAAGAAATACATTTAACTTAAGTACAAGAAGTTTAAAAGTCCTGAGAAGAAACAAATGAGAAAATAAAATATCTATGTTTGAAAGCAAATTTAATACAGGTATGAAAACATTCAGAATCCTAACCTTTCTTATCTAAGTAAGAAAACGTTCTCCTCTTAGTTTTGGAATCAAAAACAAAACGTGAAACAAATATAATTGTAATTATGGCAATTACGATAGCATATGTATATATATGAAAGTTTCAGCATACAATATACATTTTTCTTAGCATCAACATTTGAACGTCACAATCATCCACACATCCACACCACTTTAGCAGGTATTGCAATGCTTATGTACTATCATGAATAAGTATTCCCTCATTTCTAAGTGCATTTGTTAGCATCTTACCCCACTCTGTTCCATCTCCTGAACTTCGAGCTTCTCCAGCTCCTTCACCATCTTCAGCTGTCACTAAAAAGTCAAATTCTTTCAAAGCTTCTTCAGTATCAGGGTCATCTGTAAGGTCAGCAGCTAAACCTTCATTACCAATCTGCAAGCAGATAAATATTTTTCTGTGTTTGAATCATGAACAGATTTTCTAGTAATTTAGGTTAGAAGAAATATAACTTACTCTTGTTGAGTAATTGGTTGCAAGGGGAAATTCAACGTGACATGCAGAAAAACACACTTAGATCTCAATTGGCTTATTAAAAAAAAAAAGAGAGCAAGCAGCACAGCCTAGTGATCACTAGGACATAAAAAGAACACTGACACTAGCTTTAGCAACAAAAATAATCCCATACATCCCAGACTTCATTTTTATTATTTAACACATAACAACTAGAAAATTCTTGACTATCAATAGCTCTGCAGGGAAGCCTTACAAACAACTTACACACTGCTTTCTACTGGTCCAGAAGTCTTTTTTTGCTTTCCAGTTCTATTTCAGTGCTAAGCATAAATTTGGAAAACGAAGCATTTTAAGAAAAGTGTCTTTTTACTACTTCTATCGCACCTTCACCTTAAACAAAACAAAAAAACCTTCTGCCAAGGCATCAGTGAAAAGTTTTGTTCACCTGACGAATGAAATAAAATTTCCACATAGGGTGATTTTTCTATTATTTGCACAATATTCTTACTTCTGCAGAAAGGAACAATTTTTACGAAGATAACTATACATGATCCTTTTGCTTTCCCTAGAAAAACAAGCTTTGTAAAATAATCAAAAAGTGAGTGTAATATCTTCATATGTGCTTAGAGATACACTGACAAGATAATCCTTTTCTCAGACTATCTACTGCCTTAGAACAAGAGATTCAACTGATTGCTTGATTAATCTGATTACCAGAAGTACAAGTTAATACCAAAGGTATGATGGAAACTCCTTCCTGACAAGTCAAGTTGGGACATGAAGACTTGCATCAAGTGAAGTTAATGCTGCCAACTATTTAAGAAAATCCAATGCAGCCAGAGCATCATCACGCTCCAGAATATTGTTCTAAGCAAAAACAAAACTCTCAGCACAACACTCATAAATCCATGTTTTATACATAAAGAAACCCTAAGACAAGGAGACTTTCAATACAGCAGAAAGAACGAAGATGGGCCAGGTAACACACACAGTCTATCTGGAAAGCTGCTTACAGAATGGAAAACTCAAGAGAAAATGAAAACTCAACAAAACTTAACTGAACCTTAAGCACCTCTGCTAGGCTCTTCATATATTTAGCAAAAAACTAACTAAAAGGAAGATTTAAAGATGTATTTGATATGGAAGCAATTTTTTTTCACATTACATAATTTCATTTCCTCTAGGGAATTGTCCCTACCTTCTCCAAAATTCAAAAAGTATGCACCTTGTGTTGCACTAAATTTGCCTCATAAAGGGACTCAAAGCATGCAGAGAAGTTGAGATGGCCAATTCATCAATTAATTGACATTTGCAAACAGGGTGGTTGGTTGTTTTTAATTTTTCAATGTAATATATTAACTAAACCAGAAAATTTACTAATAACATATGTGCTTACAATCCATTCAGATCACGAAGGCGCAACAAACAAATATTTATATCATCCGGGAGGAAAGATTCTCTTTTTAAGCAGAATTTCAGATCTATTTTTAAAAATCCCAAAATAAAAGATCTTTTACTTTGTGTTTCTTATTTATCCGATGCTTTTCTTTTCCTTCTGCAATATCTTCTATCATGTCATTCTCCTCCTCTTCATCACTATCATCCGCGTTTTCTAAGAAGTTAAATGTTTCAAGAACATCACCAGAATTCCTACATAAGTAAAAACATTGAGAGAATCCATTTTACTTGCTGAAGAGATTCAGAAGATTAATCAGATTAAATGAAACTGCTACCTGACATCTTAAGAGCTTTAAAGCTAGCACAACCAGAAATGGTTGTATGAAGAAGTTTCTACAGCTGCCTAAGTCCTTATTAGAAAAGCACCACTCAGTAGAATCTTTCCTTAAAATAACAACTCCAAAGTGTTCACATGACATAATTCAACTTCAATATATAGTTTTCCTGTATATATTAGTATAAAATACATACATGTATGAAATAGATGTATATGTTCCTATGTATAATCAGTTTCAGTCCATAACCATTTGTAGTCAGCTACACTCACAGCTGTTCAGGGACTCTCTAGCTGAAAGTTCAATTTGTACTGACCAGTAAGTATCAGTGACTAAGCAAAACAAACAATGCATTTCTTGCCTCTTCACTTACCTTTTGATTTCCTGTCCCTTTTGTTTTGACGAAGGAGATTCACCGCCGTTCAGGATCTGCTCTAAGTTCTTTGTCTCTACGGAACCATTCGGTTCTGAATTGGAGAGCCCAAGCAAAGACCTTACCCTCTGGGAGCGTACATCCAATATTGTATCTGTATATCCTACTTCCTGAAGATACCTAGATGCATTAAGAAAGAAAGAGGAAAGCATATCTGAGGAAAAAGGAAACTTAGTATTCACTGTTAAAAATGAATGCCACTGTTATATCATTTTGGGAAAAATAAGAAAAATCCATCTCATGGAAAATCTTACTCTATACTGCTTAAAGCTCAAGACCATGAAAGTCCTGGAAAACAAACCACTATTTGCCCACCTCAAGTACTCTGTTTCGCAGAGTAAGCATATATATAGCTCCTCATACTTCAGGGAAAAGTTTGAATATATCAATATTCAACAATGTTACTTACTGTCGCAGTAACTGTCTGCCTTGCTTCCAGGTCAATTGGCTATTTTGAGGTACTGCAGGAACCTCTGTATCTTTGGTATCTTCTGGAAGATACAGTGTCATAGTTAACATCTAACTTACAATGCTTTTAAACACAAACAAAAATTCCCAGCAAGCAAGAAACAGGAATCATGATCTCTAGCTTCAACTAGGTATAAAAATACCCCAAACGTGGCACTAAGAAGGGGCAAAAAAAAGGGAGGGTGATACATAAATCTGTAAACCACGGTTTTAAGGCCCACTATACAAATATAGGCCAAAAGTGTGACTTCCCAAAGACTGACATTGCAAAAGAAGTCAAATTAAATTCTTATTAAACAGCCCAGCACTTTTATGAGAATGCTTTCCTCTATCTGCAATACTGTGAAGAGCAAAACTGTTCTTATCAATTTGGTATTTACAATGCAAAATCAGATGCACTCCAGAGTAGCAATTAGGATAGCCTATTTTTCCCTCTTTGGAGTTTTATCCTTGATTTTAGATTAAACAATATTTACCCAATGTCCAATCTTTCCTGGATATATTCCTTATAACACACCTAAGTGAAAGCTGGGGGGAAGATGGAAAGCTAAAATAAATTGAACAGACCAAATCTATTGCAAAAAATGTTACCTGATTCAAAAGTTGGCATTTTCAAGTCACCTTGGTTCAATTCTGTGCCATATTTTAATTTATGATATTTTGCCCTGAAAAACCATGCAGATGTTTAACAAATTAGCATACGAGAATTTGATCAACTCCAAACATTCTATTACTCTCAGTTAAAGCAACCATATGAACACAGTATAGCAATAATCCAAATAAAACTGTTGTGATATTTATTGCATCAAACAATTATTTCCAGTCTTCCAAGAACATAGTTTCAAGATAATATTTTTACAATTACTCACAATTAGCAAATAAGTTATAAATGACAGTTAGGTATGTTCTCCAAGAATATGAGGCTTTTCATGTATACCAGCTAATAAGAGGACCTGTAAAAAACCAGCAGGTTCAACTGTTTAGCAGATTTTATTTTTCCAGCGGTACCACTGTCATAGGTAGCCAATCGCACTACAATGAATGAACCTCTTATTTGGGATTTCTGCCTATCTGCCACTTTCAATTTCCACTTTCATGTCTCTCCTGCTCCGTCTTTGCTTAGGATACCTATCTTTCCCTTAGAAGAACCAAGTTAGAGTGCTAGTTTCTCTCTTCACATGTGTTTACTGATTTTCTCCTCCTCATTGACCAGAGGCTTAGCTTTCAATTCCTGCTTAGTCCACCTATGCAAATATACCTCACTTCTTCCCATCTTCTGATCTCTGATAACCTATCCCTAATCTCTTCTTCTCCATCCCTTTCTAAAAAACTGGTCTTGCTGATACTATTTCCATGGAGGTATGCACAAGCCTTCAAAATCTTATTCTCTACCTAAATTGCCTATTGAAATGTCTTCAACTCCCTTTACCTCCAAGAACATCATTTGAACTACCTATACTTATATACTGGAGTCCTCAAACATTATCACTGATCTTTCGCAGTTTAACTTTTGCTTCACAGATCCTTCGCAAAAACACTCAAAATCTCAGGATAAAGAGCTCTAGATGTTCTGCAGGAGCTAAGGCAAAAAAAAAAAATCTCTAAAAACAGTAACAGTCATATTTTAAAGAAGTCTGAAATGCAGTTGTCTTTGTAATTCTAAACAAAACACTTGACCAAAGTTTTAAGACGATAATTGAACCACACCTAGCTCCCATCAATTTTAAAGACCACTCTTGCATATGAAAATTCTCAATAAGAGATATATAATGGAACATGTGGTCGACAAGATCAAGGATTTCCAAAGACACTTCTCAAATGGCTGAGCCACTACTGCAAAAAGACTCAACTACTGCCTGATATATTTGATGGTATAGAAGATTTTCTTTTAAGTTACACAAGTTTCTGCTAAAATTGCAATTAGGAAGTCTCATTAACCAAGTGTCAGCAGATGGCACTACTGACCCTTTTAAGTAAGATAAAATCTCTTATTTCATGGCAATCACATTGTAACTGAAAAACTGTGAGGCTCCTGAAGATTTCTGTGTGACCTGAATCCGACTGACTGTCAATTAAATAGAATAATATTTTTTAATTATTTATGAAGAAGTTCTTAGCTCCTCCATGCACTAGTGAGACTGTTTGCTCCAGGTGCTCTCTTTAAACAGAGACAAACCTTTGAGTTACATTGTAATAGGGCCGTGTTCCACCAAGCTTTCCAGATATGGAAAGTACATACTATGATTTATATGCCCTATAAAGTACTGTACATTACGGGGTTTTTTAATCCTCAAAACAACCAAAGTGAAAATAATTCAAGTTAAATAAAGCTGACAAAATACTTTTGCTCAATTCATAAGTCAAGCCCAAAAGGCATTCTAATTGAAAAGCCAACCCAAATTTGTTCAAATTAGAGCTGTGGCAATACTATTTAGGAGCAGGTGTTCCATTTTTGGAGTTACAACTTCAAAACATTAATTAAAATTCTGCTTTAATTGTTGATTAGAGCAGATAATGATGTATCTGATTTAAAATTATACCAATGACTAGCCACTACAAATAAGCCAAAATATTGCTGCAGGCAGTGAGATTAGTTATCTTTCACATCACAACTTCAACTTTACAAGAAATTAATCTTATTAAATTCCAATAAACTATATATTCACACATCTATTCCTTTCCCTATTATCACACAAACAGGAGTAATCATTATATATCTTCAAAAACACTAACAAGCTGTAGTGTTGCTGACAAGTCGATGACATTACTCTTCCACATCACACAGTAAGTGAATTCTGCAAGAGGCAACTTCTGAATCCTTGGAGTATTGACTTAGATATGGCTGGGTTTCCATGAGGGAAAAAAGTAAGAGGAGAAGAAACAACACCCTAAGTTGATTTAACTGCGTTCTGCTGTGTAACTGTTGAATCCCATCACTCATTTGCAAGGGTATAAGTTAGCTCCAGTTCAAAGCCTCTGAAGCCAAAATACAGCCCCATTTCTATGATTTCAGCCAGTCTCATTAACCTAAGCACAGCACTATGGTAATGAAGCTCGGCGTAGAGTCACTCAGAGCGCACAACAGACATCTGGCTGGGTCTGCAAAGCACCATAAAGGAATACCCACTAGCTACAAACCAAAAAATCCTCATACATAAAACTACATAGGACCTGATTTTATTAACACAAAATTGACACTGAACTACCGAAGCATTAAGGACACTAAAATAATAACATTTTACTTCCCCAAAACATTATTATACATACATAGAGATAAATACTAGAAATATCAAACTATTTTTTTTGTAACAACTACTGCATCTTATTTAAACTTACACACTGATGTCCTATTTCATATTCTTTTTCTGAAAAATCACAACAGTTGTTGTCTGAATTAGTTTGTTCCTGACTCCTTATAATTGGTATTTCACTGCATGATGCTTTTTGATGGTGCGGAGTTAAACAAGAAAAGGAATCGGGTGCAACACTGAAGTTTGCTGTCAACAATTTTCAGGCCTGAAATTCTCAAGACTTTATTTGTTTTGAAGATGGTATATTTTCATTAGTTGTGATTCTTCACTCATATGAATAGTGGCAAAAAAATAACATGTATTATGCTGAACACTGAGTGCAACAAGCAAGAAACCAACATAGCATCATTCTCGGATGACTTAGTAACAAGTCAGTACCTGCTTGCCTTTCTTACTCAATCTATCATACTTTCACAGTTAGATTCCCTCAAATTACTGGATATTTGTAGCTTCCTCGTTGCCTCCCACACATTCACTAACCAACCCAAGTTTCAGTTCCTGTTTCTAGCAATCTCCATACGAATTCTGGCTAGAACTGAAGCAAGGATCTTCCTCTCAAAAACTATGTAGTGTTGGCTTGTACCCACTAGCCACAAGAGCTAAAGCAAATGGTGTGTTTCTGCTGTTCTGCTTCTGGTGTACACGTTTACAAGCTTCTTGCCCATCACATGAATTTTGGCATTTCATGGAAAGACAAACTATAAAGACAGCCACATTTCAGGAGAAAGCAAGAATGAGGTTTCACCAATGCCATTTGTCTTCAAATTGTGCTTCCTGTTATATGATGTCTTCACACTCTAGCTGTAATTAACTGCCTCTGGTTTATCTCAATTAGCAGGTAGTTCTCAAAGCGGTATGGTGTGCACTTGGAGAAAGTCTCTGTGCAGCACAGTTTAGTGCCAAAATGACCAATATATTTTCCTTAAACTTCAGAAAGTTACTTATCTCCAAGACACTTGGGTCTGTCATAAGCATATTATTTCTGTGATATGCTCAATGTTCTTTATAGGAAGAGTACACATACCACAAACACTCTGCATGCATCTCATCTGCCTTGAATCCAGACTGACTTGCATATTACCTATACAATATAACAGTGTAACTTTTAGTCTTACACTAGTTGGACACCTTGAGCTACTTTCCATTGCAAGGACAGGGCCAAATGAAGTAATAGATCCTTTCTGCCTATTACTTCACCAGAAAAGACATGATGTGCTGATAAGGCTTTCTGTGTGGATATACAGTTTTCTGAAGCACTTTTATACTGGACATTTCACACAGAACAATGTGGCCATCACTGCCAAAACACTACTACTTATTATGAAAACAACTGAAAGTTTTTTCTGTACTAGTTACTCATAGTACTAATTCATAATGTAAAATATATTTGGATATACTTACACTTGGATAACTAACTTAAAAATGTCCAAGTGAAGCCTCACTACACTTTGATACAAAATTTTAAGTTTACTCTGGCAGGAACCTTTCCCTGAAAGCAAAATAAACGACAAGTATCTATTTTCTTGCCTGATCCCCAAGTTGTTTCACTATTGGATTCAGCTACTTTTTAAGAGCAAGACGAAATTAAATATAAGAACTGAGTCCACTCCTGAAAGTATGGGCACATGACAAGATGATTTTCCTAGTGCTGTTGCAAAATTAACTACCAATTTTGGTCACATGAAATAAACAGGCAACAAAAAGCACATAGGTTTGAAGGACATTAGACTACACCGACTGAACAGAATTTTAATTTTTAAAGCATTAAATTAATGCTACAGAAAATGGACCTACTGAGACTAAATATGCTCATGTCTACCCCATGAAAAAACAATACTTCAAAACACAAAATAAATTTAAATCATTCCATTCTGTCACAGAACTATTATAGTTTTCATCATGCAACACATACAAAATACTTGAAAGGGATCAAACGAACAAAATCATCCTTTCAAGTTCAATACCACCGAAGCACAGGTAAACATGTAGTAATAAGGTATAAACCTGTTGGGCATGTTCATTCTTACTTAGTGTACCATAATTCTAACTCAGAAAAGGCAAACTGTTCAGTCTAAGACACAAGTCCCAACATTTTGAAAATTATACAACGCTTTATTACAGCTAACACTAAGGTTTGTCAGAAAACAGCATGAAGATGACCAACCATAAAAAGAGTTCACATAAAGTAACAAAGATTCATCTAATAAAGATAGCTCACTTAATGTGACTGAGTTCCTTTTAGTCTATAAAGTTTTCAGGTCAGAAAAAAGCTGAATGATTTGTATACCTACCTTTCTTGTTTTAATGCATATTCTAACATTTTTATTCTTCTCACTAAATCTTTCTTCAAATTTTCTTGACCCTTTCTTTCCCCTTGTAAAAACGCTATCCGAGCCTGAAAACACACAGAGAAGACAAAAAGAAAAAAGATTTTATTCCATTCTATTCCTAAAATAAAGCAAAGGAGAAAAGTAAAAAAAAAGAAAAGCACTGTTTGGCATTAATTATTTCGGTGAGTCAATAACAACAAAAATATTTCTGCCCTAGACACTAAGTATTATTTTCATCATTTTTAAGACGAACAGGTATTATTTTGTACAGTAACTCTACAGTAATCATATTAAACATTTTAATATATGCACATCTTTGTCCTTATGGCCAGCATAAATTCTAGTATACATTTTCTTCCAAACCCAAAGTTGTATTAAATTAGGTACACAGCAATTAGCAATTTAGCTTTAAATGCTAAGACATAAGAAATGAGTGCCTGAATTCAAATACCGAATTTACAAATCCATTATACAGGAAACAACTATTTTATAGATTCACATTTTGCTTACTACTGAAGACAGCTGAAGGTTAGAATATCAAGGGAGAATTGGGTCCAGTGTAATGCTGTTTTTTTAAAGCACCAATCCTGCTACTCACCTAATTTAAAAAGAAGCAAGAAATATCTACTTGCCTACTAACCTAGTAGATGATAGCAAATTCAGCAGGATACACAAGCCATCTCATCAAACTTTAAAATAGGCAAAAATAGTTGAAAAATAAAGGTAGTAAGTTTGTTGAGGGCAAAGCAGTCTCTTCACTACAAAGTGAAAGGACTTGTGTTTTGACTTTTGCAAGACAAAATCTAGGGAAGACAAGGGAAACTGCAGATGTGAATACAAAATTTAAACAGTTAACGATACTACTGGATTGGCCATCATTACACAAACTCACTTGTCCTCATTATGACTCCCAAGTGACTGAAGTAATTCAGTAGCTAACTCACTAAAAGATTCGACATAAAATTTCCTTGGAAGAGAGATTTAAAAAACTAAAATAAGGAAAGTAAAGTAGAGATCACATTGCTCTACTGAGCTCAAATGCAAGAATACAACTTCATTATTAAAGGAGGCAGGGGGGAAGTGCTATAATTGGCACATGTTCTATCCTTGAAGATTTTTTTAAAGGGAGTGGTTGTGCATTTTCATTACTCAGTGGTTACTGCCTGAAACAGTCTAACCAGGGTGATAGCATTCTTGCATCACTCCTTTCTTGAGACTAAGTGATATCATCATATAAGACTTCACATATCAGACCTGATTTTAGCCCCTCTGGCCTTGTGCTCACTGGTGAACCAAATTAGAATATGTTCTTTTACCTTGCACTAGCTAAGTAATGATTTAATCAATTAAAATCCAAGTGAGAACAAGGCAATTATGAGTATTTCAGTTACAAGTCTGTCATGAAAGCATGCTCAACTAACCACTGTCACTTGGTGAGTGAGAAACAGTAATGCACCAAGCAGTCTATGCTAAGAGAGGAGGTGTTAAGCGATGTAGGAGGAAACAACAGCAAGCCCACAACAAAAAAGCCCCAAACACACCAAAACAGACTTCATACTGATTGCACAGATATATTTCAAGATAAAAGGTAAGGACCAAGATCCAGAATCAGCAAACCCAACTATACTCAACTTCAATTACATTATTTAGATTCTAAAAAACACTACAAAACTGTCTCTAATCAACTAGGAAGTTAACAACCTTCTGCAGAAAGCTACAATTACATGTAATTTGCACTCCCCTAATGCCTAAGGCAGCAAATGACCAAGACAATTTCACAAATTCAGTGTGTTATCCCAGTTTTCACCAGTGAATGCAAAGTTGTTAGATAAATAACAAAGTACACATAAAATAGTTACAAAAGCAGGGATTTTTGGAAGGTAACATGTTACATGCACATATGTACAACACCTTACTTCAAATACTTGGGAGAGTTACTGGCTGCCCACAAACTCTTCCTACAAAAATAAGCCCAGAACTAAATACTTTGGTAATTATCTAATTAAGGTTATAAAAGCTCTTATGTCCTTTGACGTGAATGCAATTCTCAACTCCTTCCAAAATTTAGGTCTTCTGTGATTGTCTTCTTCCCTTTCATTAGTCTTTCACTGGCCAACACCCTCTTAATAACTATATGACAAATCTTGGTTGCCAGCTGCAACTGTTGGACCTTATTTCAGCCTCAGAGAGGAAAACAATATGATTCTGATCACATGGAGCGGGAGGGACCTGCTTCCTAAATGCTCACAGCCAAACTTTTTCCTTACAGAAATACTTCTGGAGTACTTGGCCAAGCAGAATCAAGTCTCCATATTTAAAAGGTGTTGCCTAGATCTCCTGCTTTTCAGCCAGACAGATTAATGAGCTAAGTGATCATGAGAATTAATATACTACAGAAATAATGGTATAAAACCAAAAATAAACAAAACCTAAAATCCACCCTACAAAAAAGGCTTCAAAAAAGCTTTTATATACAGTAGTATTTAGAACAATCTTTAAAGGGTCCAGTAGGTTGAACAGAAAGGTTACCATACAACACACTTTGCTGGTGGAGTTTTGACATTTTTGTCAATATTAGCAGACTTCTTTTAGCATTGCTTTCTATAATTGCTGGTATACACATTTAACTGATTTTAGGATTTATTACTATTTTCTCATTGTAACCATCACATCGCTAAAAATGTAACAGAAGTTATCTATGCAGAAGTTAAGAGTTCAATCTTTAGAAATACTGCAAATCAATTTAGACTTGAGGAATACTAGTCATCAAGACCTTCAATACAAAACCAAGAATTAGATCACCAAAACTCTGCTGTATAAATGAATTAATCAACTTGCTTCCTTCAGTCTGAACTAAGAAATGAGCAGTGTCAAAACAATACACTCGAGGTACTGCATGACCAAGAGCCCTAGGAATTAAGACACAATTTCCCAACACCTCTTTTTCTGAAATGCAGTAAATCTCAGGGTCAATAAAAACAGATAAAGTAAACAGATAAGTTTCCCTCAGGGGTGCTGTATTAACTTTGGTTCCCTACACAAAGACAAATGCTGAAGAAATTATCTCTACATAATACTACTTTCACAATCCTTAGATATTTATTTCCTTTGAAACAATTCTCAGGACAACTAGAGTCTAAATTATTTGTAAATATACTGATGATTCAAGATTGTCTAGCAAAAAAACTGAGAAAGAAAATGGCAAAGAAGCATTTAGTCTCACCTTTCCACTCCACATCCCACATTCCCATTAGAACAGAATTCTTTCCACTGTCTTACACCAAACTGTAAGTCCCCAGGCTCACACTTAAAGAGCAACCTTTCTCCTTGTATTTCTGTTCCTTCTACTGCAGTGACTTAGCTGCTTGTGTAGACAAACATCAAGTCTACCGCGGAAATAATTCTATTTATTTTTGACTCAGTTCTGAATTACATCAGCTTCCTGACCCTACTCCGTATTGCCTTGGGAGTACTCAGGCTGGCACAAGGGATGCAAACAGGATACTGAAGTAACAGCTCTTTTCAGTGACAACAGGGTCTTGGATCAGAAGAAACTGATCATGACATGTATGTCCAGGGCACAAGAGCTGCAAAAACAACAGCAGAGACACTACAAAAGTCAAATACAATACAAATCTTAACACCTTTGAATTAAAAATTCAGTCAAAAATGCATTTTTGAAAGTGCATTAGCATGAACATTTCTTAAGGGGAAGAAAACACCTTTTAAAAAAATATGTAATAGCTCTGTAAGCAAAAATATGGCCTTTCATGGCTTAAAAAAATCCAGCTGTATTTAGCTATGTACAGATCCTGTCAGAGTATTTTTCACCAGATAAGGGCTGTACTTCAGATTCTTCAAAACCTAACCAAGAGTCTCATTTTCAGGGCAGGTTCTTTCTCTTCTACCAGCCTGTAAATTTTCATATTTACAGTGTTTTCACAGATCCCTGAGATCCACTATGTTTCTACAAAAGCAACATTTAATAACTCTGGACTCCCTCTACACCTTGGCCATCAGCTGTAAGTAAGAGTACCACCACTTGAACTTGCTCGGCTTTAGTATGAAAGTGAATTCAGAGAGCTTTGAGAAGTAGTTAGAGTGACAGATATTTTATATTTGTGCAAGGATGCATAAAATAATGCCTGAAACTAAGTAAGATAGAATTCAAGGATAAAAAGAATTACCAAACAGCTACTTGAACACTATAGATCCCATTAAAAAGAACTGTCTGAGGTTAAAAAACTACAGAACGCACAGACAGAAAAGAACAAGTAAAAATTCTAACATCTAATATTTTAGACTTTGAAAACATAGCATTGTTTTAATGGCATGTAGCATTTCAGACAGTTGGAAGGGTTTTTATCTTTTAAATAACAAGTCTGACCATATGCAAACCAGGCAATAGTCTTTCATCCAAACTCTTAAGATCTCAAACAAGAAACTGAAGCTTCCCTTAAATGATAGGAATAATTAGAATCACTGATTACACAGATATTCCACATCCTTAGTATGCAATTACACTGCTTGATCAAAGTGCAACAGAAGATTTTAAGCAGTTTACTAAATGACTTACACAAAACTTTAAATTCTAAAAAATACTGCATTTCATACAGAGGCTCATAAATAAAGATTAAAAGAAAAAAAAAAAAAAAAAAACGTGTCCTGGGAAGAAAATGAGGATTTTTTCCCCTCTTTTACAAGAAACTTAAAAGGTCTTAGAACTTCAGAATTACTGCTCTACATTTCACTTTCACTACCCATAGCAGCATGTGTATTAAAACTACACTTCACTGCTTTAACTGCACAGAAAAGCCTGACAATCTTCATATTGAATTCACATTACAGCATTTTGGGCAGGTAAAATTTCATAGGTAACCTAAAGGTCATAGAATAACTATGATATCCTTATAGGATTTCATAGTCCTATTTTATTAATAAATCCTGACATGCACTACTTGAAACATTTGTCCAAAACCTCAAACCTTGCAAAACATATTAGAGGAAAAAAGAGGCACTAAGGAAACCTGCATGATAAAGAGGACTGATTAAAAGCCTTATCTTATGTTGTTGAAACACTAATCCTTTCTGATACATTTCAAACAATCAAATTCCAATAGGAACACACTCAATAAATAAGTATACTTCCTTTCCACTTCAGTTCTAAACATTGTTACCTCTCAGTCTCGACATATAGCTGAATTTTTCCAAAATAAACTTTTAAAGTACTGCCAGCTGCAATGCAGTGCTTGTGTTTTGTTTTCCTAAGTCCATTCAGACTTCTAGAAGGAAAGCAGGAAAGGCCTGCAGTAATTTTGAAAGAAGTGCAATACTGAGCCAATTTAACTACATATACTCAGCGCACACACTGATGCTTATCCTACCAGGGCATGTCACAAAACTCAAAACAGTAAGATACTTTTTTTTAACCTTTTGTTTTAATCACAAGTTTATTATCACACAAAAATATTAATCGTCTTAATTTTTGGATGTTTATTATGCTGAAGATGAACCAGAACTCTGATTTGGAAACTACAAAATACTGGGGACATGGAAGATTTGACTCAACATTTATTTAAGAGTGAACACACCTGTGCAACTACTAATGTTCCAGTTCCCATTCACAAAAGGGAAACTGAACATAAGAGGATTCTTCACCTTCAGTTTTCAATGAACAGTCTGAAACTCAGCCTCCTTCAGAACATCTACAAGCATGTAAAAGCATTAAGCATTTAGAAGAATTTTAGTGTATTCTTGCACTCCTGATTATGTTTATATATTTATTGCCATCACAATTAATCCTTAAACTGCCAATTGAGGACTGAAAGAAGATACTTTACTATAAATAAATATATATGTCTAAATAAAAATCAATATTTTGTAAATTAAAGCCTCGAGATTCTCTAACAAACTGTACAATAAGATAGGTGTCACTGGTCATATCAAGTTCATACATGTTTCAAAGATGTATTACTTTTAAACATGCTGTAGGATAGAAAATAATCGGAAGACAAAAAAAAATAGAAACACCACCTCTTATAGGTTAACAGAAAACCTTTACGTCATAAAGTAAGCTGAGGTTAAAGACGTGGGAAAAAAAAGATTTCAGCAACTAGTTAATATCACAGTACATTTGAAAAATATTTGCAAATAAAGAAGATAATTTTCTGCAGAACCTTATGATACCTCAGCTAAATATCAGAATAGTTAACTACTACACTTAGAGTAGCAAAGGTATTAAGATGTGTTCCCCTTTTAACAGACCTTTTCCATTTGAGCTGATGATCATTTCTTGTTCCCCAATTGACACTTTTTTCCAAAGACTCAAGTGATCATTTCCTGATAGCTTTTTAAAAGCAAATCCTAACCACTAGAAAAGTGACATGCTTGAACAACTGTCTGACAAGAGTGGCAGACAGGAGAAACCCAGCTCGCTCTAAGGAGGTCAATGACACAACTGACAGATACAAGAGGATTTACTCATGCTTAAGTCCCCCCTTCAGTCCTGCAGTAGGTACAGCAAAGACCAGGCTTGCAAAACTCTCTCCTTCCCTCAATCTTCTTTTCTCTTTCCCACTACCACCATATCATTCACATTCAAATGTTTGCTTCTTCACTACAGAGCGAAGTACTGTCAAACTTCATCAGCGTCTTTAAACAACTTAAGAGAAAATCCGGCCTTCAATTTTGTCCTCTTCTGTGCTGGGGTCAAACTTTTAAGTCACAACTTAAACTCAATAAGACTGCCTTCATTCTGCCACTTTTCCTTAGTATTTTTTATGGAATCATTTTTTCCTAGGATTTTTATAGGCACTTTCTTAACCAATATGGTATTTAGAAATGGTACAATAACAAAACTCATACAACTCATAACTGTGTGTTTTAGGACTAACACCCTCTAAACTTCATGGTTTGGAAACAAACCAACTGCCTGTCCACAGACTTACACCCAGTACAGAAGTCAGTGGCAGTGGGGAAAAAGTCAATTGAGACTACCTGTCCAAAAAAAGTGGAAGGTATTGAAAATGACTGAATCACACTGTTACAAAGAGCCTTCTCCTCAAAGACTAAAACATACATGTCTAAAAACTTGACATTAAAAACATTTTTATTTTTTTTTTGAATAACAAATTCAAGTCCTTTAGAGTTTATCATTCACTGACCATTCTTGTACTCAAGTGTTCTTTATGCAAAAACAGGCTTTAAAATTTTCTTTTGGTTAAAAACTTACAAACACTGAGCACAGTTTAATTTATAAATTTTCCTTTTCAATTTCAGTCCAAGAGACACTCCTTCAAAAAAGTAAGCTCCTGCCTAGGACTTTTTAAAAGAACTGTCATCTTCCTGAAAGAACATTCTGTTTCTGTAAGACCAAATTAATATATTAACTTCACTAAGAGTGAAGTTAATCTGGTCATTATCATCAACACACTTCAAAAGAACTACTAAAATGCTCCACACCACAGTGTCAGAATGTCAGGCTCTGTTCTTATATGCCAATTCTTCTCCCCACAATCAGACATCAGAGTCAAGAGCCAGCAAATTTTATCTGAAAGCTATCAGACATAGGAAGTTCTTTAACCAACTGACAGTTCACAAAAATGCCTGGAGCTACTACATCACCTAACAAGACACAAATGCTCATTTTTACCTCAAAAAATGCTCACTTATTTTTATCTCCAAGTTATTCTTTTTTCACCAATATCAATAGAATTCTACTGAGAAATTACAATCTTTCCACTCAAATATCATATTGAATGCCATCACTCGAGATAACTAAATACCCAAGCAAAACACAAACAGCCAAAATAGTTCTTACTAGTTATAAACACTTCCTATTCTATGAAGAGCATGGATACCATATTTCAACTGCTTTTCTTAAGCAGGTTGAATAATACCTGAATCACGTTTGAAAACAAGCTCCAAAGACTTCAAGGCAGTCACATTCCCCATAATAATCTAAGAAAACTCCGCAAACAAACATAAATTAGACTAGGTTCTCTTTACAATTCTGTTCGACAATGTAAGTATCCTTCTTCAAGAACATACCTACTTCCTGAAGATCAAGTCATATAAAGTATAACTAAGAATTCTACATCTATTATCTTAAATTACTTTCGAAGGAACTTAAATTTGTTGCACAGCAGGTTTTTCCAATAATAACAATATTAGTGTTCATAAGTATTTTACAGGAAAAAAGTAACTACAGGCTGTTAGGTGCACATCACATGATGTGTTTATCCAGCTGTGTACTGGGCATTTTGTCCAGAAGGATCCTGTGAGAGACAATATCGAAAACTTTACTGAAATCCAAAAAGATTACATCAACTGGTTTCCCTTGATCAACTAGATGGGTTACCTTGTCATAATAAGAAATCAGGTTTGATATTCAGGACTTTCTCCCCCATGGAAAAAAAACACCTTCAGGTGTCTTTCAATACCTCTCAAAATAATTTTCGCCATAATTTTACCGGTCACTGAAGTGACTGACAGATCCTGTAGTGACCAGGGTCATCCTTCTTGCCCTTCTTGAAAACTGGGACAACATTAGTCAGCTTCCAGTCAACTGGTACCTCTCTGGATTCCCAAGATATCAGCCAAAAATCAATATTCTTTTCACAGATAAAAAGAAGTTCTTATTAGACTACCATTCAGCAAGAAACTATTGCCATTTTGCATTTTTCAAATCAATTAAGTCATGGTATTTTCCAAATGTTTATGCTGGGAAAAGCCCACAACATAATTGCAATACCAATGACAAAACCTGACTCTTGCCAAAAACACTGGCTATCAACTGTGTCTCTCCCTCAATTAACAAGACTGTATAGAGCATTTCCTATGTAAATGTTCTATTTTGGCACACTCTATGCATTATTCCCGTATGAACTGCTTGAGAGATTCAAAGCTTGTAAGTAGTACTTTCTCTGTGGAAAAACTAATGAAAACAGACACAGACAAACTTGTGGACAAGTCAAATCACCAGGTTCGACAACCAACAGCAAAATATAACGTAACCACTGATTAGAGAGTGTTTAAACCACTTGAGAAAAACTCTTGACCATCACAGCTATAACACCACATTCTGAAAACATTTAGCATCATCATAGATGTCAGTTCATTAATTAAATGTTCTCTGTGAAGTAATGTTAAAATAATGCCTAAAGAAATTTCACTTGACTTTGAAATCTCTCAAGCAGTTTTCTGCCCAGACCCAAACTCTCATAAACATTTAACCATACCACTATAATCAGTGATTCAAAAGAAACTGGTGAATATGCTTTTGTCTTCTCTATATATTACTGAAACACAGATATTAAGGGTGCACAAGACAGGTCTGTAAGTTTTCACATAATGCTATGTAGTGGTCCCGACTTAACAGTACAAACTGATCACAAAACACAGGCTTAAGTGCAGTGCAACCAGAGCAATTGTAAGAGGAATTCTTAAAGAAAGATCAGGATTACTTTGCAATTGGGAGTCTTGGAATTTATACTGCAAGGGTTCTTGTACATTTTCTTCTAACTTTAATTTTTCAAGAACAGCTTCTGGCCCTGGACAGGCATATTCAACAATACACCAACAAACTATTGAACTACTTGTACTTTGATACTGGCTATCAGTAACCTGCTTAGGCCTCTGCTTTAATTAATAAACAAAAAGGTCATTGCCTTTCTTAGTAGACACTAGCTATGTTGAGTACATTCCACCTATTACAGGACAGATAGCACTGACTCCCTTTTTATTTAAGACAGCCATTCTTATAAGTCCCTTACTAAGAACGAGCAAATCCCTTAGTTGCCTCAGTTCAAAGGGTCCAGTTTTTCACTGAAGTCTGATGCCTTAAGAAAAAGCATGGAAAGAACATATAAACTTAGTAGCAGATTAGACTACAGAGTAAGAAATGGCTTATTGTAAATCCATTTCTTTTTCCTCTGTGTCTCCATGTAGAAAGGATTCAGAAATTTTCATTGTACAAAAATTATTTCAGTATGTCTTACACTTGTTGCCTAATTCTTTGGCTGTTGTACAAAAAAAAATAAATATCAAAACAAAACAAAACAAACACCCCAAAAAACCCCCGCACACAAAGAAAACAAACAAAAAACCAAACCAACAAAACAAACAAACAAAAACCACAACAGCAAAAAGCAATTACCCAACCTCACACATATCTATCACACTATTTACACACCCTCATTGGGATTTAACTTTTCTAAGGTGCAGCTCCAGTCTGCTGTGTCATACCCCTTAAACTAAACAATTTTCTACTGCAAATTAAAAAGCCTCTTAGGTCTAAAACTCAGTGAGGCACCTGAAAAGGTTATCTCTCAGACTGTTTTTTGATTTACCCATAAGACCACATTCTAAACGGATCGCTCTAAGACGATCCTTCCAAACCTCACACTGGTTTTATGTCAAATTCTCACCTTTCCTTTCAATACTACTACTACTAAAGAATGGAACGTTATACTGCAATGTTGACTTTGCCGGTTCTGCACAGATCAAAAGTCAGAAATCACTTCCCAATGTCTATATTTACAGCTCCCACTTTTAAAGCCAGGGATCATTCAGGGGTTTTATTAATTTCTTTCAGCAGGAAAGTCACAGCAGTCCTGGAGGAAAACAAGCATGATTATTTTAGCACAAGTCCATCCTCAGTTGCAGTTGTTCACTCTGTCATTATCATCTCTGTTTTCTACATTTCTCCTAAATGTATGAACGTTGCAAATAACATCTTTAAAACAAACCCAAAAAATAGTTACACACCTTGGACTATTTCTATCAAAAAAAATTCACATGCAGTCTTTTAAATTGCTTAGCACTTTTTGGAACACATTATGCTAGCAAAAAAATTTTCTTTTCAATAAAGTCATCACTACAATCAGTAAGGCTAATTATATATATACCAAAAGACAGTATTTGAATTTGATCAGATTAAAAATATCTTTACTGTTAGCATCACTATATTGGCACATTATTCCATTAACATGTAGCTACTTTTTTAAGTTACACAGCCAATGACAAAGGGCCACAGTTAGATACTTAATACTAAATACAACTAAAAATATTAAGCTCATTCTTTTTATTACTATTTATGTGTTCTTGTACTACACATACTAAGAGTGAAGTTGTATACTTTGTAGTGTGGCAGGTTCAACCACCATAGAGTGGAAAGGGAAGGGAGGAATTGCAGTGTGGCAAGCATCCTCAAGAATGTAAATACCCTTTCCAAAACCAGTAACGTCATCTTATTATTCTGGAATATAGAAGGGGAAAGTATAATCCACGGCAGACTGTGAACACAATGATCTGAACTGACCTAGACTCTTCTAGTGATGAACACTCATATCAGTGTTCATCAGCTGCAGGTCAGTAGCACAGAGTCCTAAGAAACAGACAGTAGAAAGCAAGAACTAATAAAGTGTTTGAATAAAGAAGCCATATATATTTCTCTACACACAGGCATAGAAAAGAATACAGTATTACAGCACAGAATGCTCTGCATCATTAAGGTAGTGGCAGCATTGACAGCAACAAAACTGAATATAATCAAGTTCAAGTAATTAAGTCAGGAAAGAGTAAGATAAAAGTGTATAATGTAAAGTGTTTTCAATGAGGCATCACGGAAGGTTGACAAGGGGCAGGTATTTTGCACTTCCCAGGTGTTAATGTAGCCTCCTGCCACAGAACAGCACCAGCCTCTCTAATTCACTTCACCAGACAGTAAACACAGCCAATAGTCCTGCCTTCTACCACTACAACTGTACAAACCTCGGTAAAGCTGTGAAACTAAACAGGCCTCATAAAACTTGTAAACATGTTCTTGAACTCTCTTCTGAGAGCCGTTTGTCAAAATAGGATCTTTTCTTTCCCCATGATCTCAAGGTGTATTGCAGGATTCTGTTCCTGCACCCTGGGGCCCAGGAGTTAAGCACCTCATCCTCAAAGAAAGGAAATCACCACAGCTTCAAGTTAAATACTAGAGTCCTGTTTCTTAGAGTAGTCATCAGTATAAAGCCAAGGGGCTTTCTTTGGCTTTTTTTCTTCTAGGAGTATTATAGGATCATTAACTTCCTATGTGGTAGCAGTTATGGAGTCATATTTTGGATGAAATAAAAACAAGGTGAGCAAACAGAAGAAATTTTACAGTAACCAACCTGTTAAAAAAAATTATCCTCAGAAAGACCTTCAGGCATCTGGACTTTCTGAAGTTCATTCTCTATTTCAGGATCATTTCAATCAGCATTCAGAGAAGTACGGTTGTTCAGAATGTTACACTCAATATATGCAGGATTTTTCAACATAAACATACATATAAACATGCACAATAGCTTCAAAAAAAGCCAGGAATGTACTTCATCTCTCAGTAACAGTGGAATTTATTCTGAACTCAGAAAAATGTATTCTTAGCTTTAATTGCTAACAGCAGGCTACCTCTAACCAGTCATTTTTTAAAAGATCCTATAGTGGCAGAAAAACCTACAGACTGCTTGAATTCAGCCTGTAGATTCAGGACTGGTCCTGAACATTGGAGTTGCGCTGATGAAGGTAGAAGATATCACTAAACTCAATATCCTGCTGAGCCATTGCTTAGGATAATTCCAGAGCAGTCTGAGTGCCAAAAAGTAACAATCAGATAGGCAAACAAGGCTCTTTCAAGTCCTGAAGATATGTTAAATCACTGGAGGATCCAACTTCCCCAGCCACACTTTTCTTGCTTAGGAAAAACAAATCACTTTTCCCAACTTCTTAAATGACAAAAAGGATCAAGAATACCCACCAGTACCTCAAGACCTACTTTTGCTATGAAATAAATAATTATATCAGCAGGTACTTCAACCCTCATAAAAAAATCCTTAAAGTGAGATTTCTCATGGAGCCATTAAATATGCATTGGCATGATTGCAATGAAACGCAGAAATACAATACACATTCGGTGTTTTTAAAAAAAACAGTAATTCTTCACCAAGAAGTGTTACGTAACGCATGTGCCACATACTTCTACACTGCCTAAAAGAAAATTTCACCAGAGTAACCATTACAAATTAACAGTTCTGTGCCCTGCTTCTGAGTAAGAGAGACTTTATTAAAAAAAAAAATTCTGAAAAGGCAATTATTACATACTAAAAAAACACTTATACCAAGAGTTGCTAGAAGGGAGTTAGTTAGGAACAATATTCTAGGAAAAATTACACAGCTACTACACTGACCAACATCTTTCCATACATAAACCTCATAGCTATCCAGGTATTTCCTGTTCTCTTTATATAACTCAATGTTCTGTATTATTTTATTGTTTTCTCTCTAAGAGGTGAATACTGCAAGAAAACTTTATACAAATGTTAAACATATAAATTAGCTGTTTAAAAAATAAAATTGGAAGAACAGGGCATAAACAGAGAAGTGAAAACACTGCATTTTTTAGCAAGGAACACTCTAATCCTTTTGTGCCAAAAACATTATTTCAATTTTAAAGTGAAATAAATGAAATATTAATAATATTCTTTCCACAAGAGAAAACTTCCTTATTTCTATTTATCTTGAACTATCTCAAGGAATCTCCTTACTCCAAATTTGCATGTGTATCTTTTAAGGTAAGCTCTGTTATACAGCAGTCGTCTTTTAATTTACAATCATGTCCTCTCTGTACAGGTTATCCACACACAAAAAGGAAGCAGCTCCACACATTTTTAATTTGGAAGTCTTGCCAAGAAGCCCATGAGGAAAGGCAAGATTTACTCACAGATACACAGAAGAACCAACGTTCAACCTTCAGCAAACAGGCACCTGAAGTTCTCCCAGAGGCAATCTCCCTCTTAACACAGTTTAGACTAAACAGCTTACGGAAAGCCACAGTAGGGAAATCCTTGATTATGTCTAACTGCCCTCTACCCAAAATTCACAGAACTCTCAGTTCAGTGCTTTAAACCTCAAGAGGGACTTAACTCTAGAAAATACTAGCTATTTTCACCATAGGTTAGAAAAATGAACAGAAGTTTCTGGGTTTTGACTTCTTATAAATATGTTTTATACTGAAAAAAGTTTCATTATAAAACAAAGGTATTGAATATTCAAATATTTTATTACATGAACCAGCATTACTTCTTAGTACAAAGTACTTCTGCACCCATGCTACAGCAAGCACCTTGAGAGCTTGCACAAACAGAATTCAGCCAGCTCAGATGCACGTTACCCACACACCTCGCGGCATTTACAAGTATCACAAGAATACTGGTCAACTTCTTACAACCTACTTCATCTTATTTTCAGTCAGTGTTGATCAAGTATTCTATGGGATTTTTAAGGACTGCTTCAGTAGTTGGTTAAGTTTAATTTTATAATATATACTGAGATTCACCCAATGAAATAGCAGTTTATCAATTAATCGTATTTCCAGCTTCAACCATCTAGAATGCAATCAATAAACAATGCATGCAGTTAAAATACACTGTGCATTTCACAACTGCAGCATCTGCATTTCCTGCCTTAATTTTGCATATTCTATCACAATTAATGTCCCTGATATCAATAAGGGTTGTTATTTAAGCAAGACAGTATCAAAACAACACTAAGTATATTCTCAAACAATCAAAATGAAGCATTTTTCTGCCCATGGCAGGGAGGTTGGAACTAGATTATCTTTAAGGTCCCTTCAATCCCAAACCATCCTATGATTCCATTTCAAAGCTACCTCAGTGGTCATGAGAATGTAAGAACAGCTTGTCTGGTCAGACCACCAGACCATCAACCTCAGCATGCCATTTCTAACCACGGGGCAGGCAGTTCCACAGGAGTAGCATAAAAACAAAAGAATAAACCTCGGAAAACATTCTAAAACTCCAAAAACTTATAAATCAAAAAGACAGTACCTTTGAAATTTTGTTCCAAGAACTTATGCAAACACTTTTTGACCCCCGAACGCTTTAGCATTTAAAACAGCTCCCTGCATAAAATTCCACTAATTCTTGAAAAGCTAGGGTTTTTTTAAATACTTGTTTTTTAATTCATGCTCCCCAGCTGCTGAGACATACTGATTGTTTCCAACAAACTAATGACCAGTCTACAACCCTCATAACCACTTCCACTTGCAATCTATCATCAAAAAAAATTATTTGCTTGCCAAAAGCAAGGCAAAGTCTACGCTATGAAAAAGCATTAATTGTTCCTCCAAGTTTGAAACATTCCCAACATTATCTCCAGCTCCCCTTCAAACCTGCAACAAAGAAAAACAAGTCACACACAGCCAAATATTTCAGCAAATGATTCTTGCTACTCTTCGTAAATGCTGAAATACAGCATAACCGTATATACACTCTAAACATGGCCTCATTTAGTTCATGCTATCAACACTTTTATGTATGTTATCTGAAGATACACCCTTTTTTTTTTCCAAAAGAATGTCCTGTACAAAATTCCTATAATGAGCCAGTTCTGCACCCCCCAGCAGAAAGGGAAAGGGGGAGGCATGCAACTAAAATCTGGAATCTATGGGGTTTGGTGATTTGTTTTTTTAAACACCTACATAAAGAACACAAAATGTTAGATAACAAAACTTTCCCATAATGTCACTAAATAGTTGGGAAAAAGAGCATTTGTAAAATTTGATACACTAGGAATCTCACTTGTGTGTCACCAAAGATGTAATTTTATAGGACAGAAAATGTATTAACGATATCACTTTTTATTCACATTTACATTACGTAAGAGGTTGCACTGTTTAAACGTTATCATTTAAACTGAAATTGCATATATTTTGTTCTGAATTTTTAAGTTTTTTAATTATTCTTCCTATTCATTAGAACACTTGGAAGTACCATCTACTGATAATTATCTCCCAACATAGCTGTGTGTCATTTTGAGGTATTAGAGAGCATCCATCTCACTTATATTTAGTTCAGAAAACCTGAAGAAACTGCACAATTTAGACCTTTATTCCAGCCAAGCATTATCAGACTGTAAGCCCCATTAGAAACTGGATCTCTCTTGATTTTCCCCACAACATTGCAAGCTTTCCTATGGTACTCCTTTTTAACACATTTTACTTCTTTAAACGCTTTTGTAGGGTATCTCCACCATGATTCTGGATCCATATTCTTTTTCTTTCAGGAGACTACAGAGCCACTTAGCACCTAGAGCAAATAATCACCTCTAACAAATACATAACATTCCTCAATATGGACTTGCTGTAACTCCTCTAAAGTGCATAAATATCTTAGAAAAGATAGACACTGTATCTCAGTGTAACTACCAACATCAAGGTCATCAGACTGACGGCTCAAAGTTACATTTACAATTACACAGCATTGCTACAGTGAAAATCTTTCCTCTAGTTCACCGGACAGAGAACAGAGCTTTGCAAGGACAGACTTCACACAGCCGTGAGTAAATGCTTAAAGTTACTGCAGCAGCCAGTATTTGAAGTGAAGGGAAAAAAACGTACTACGCTTCAAGTACTGGACTCCTGATATTTGATATTTCTATACTCGATACTGGTTTGCACACACAGGTTTGTCCCATGATTATGCTGCTTCACTTCTGCACGCAGGCAGAACAGCTATGCAACTGAAGAATTGGAAAGAAGTGTAAAATTATTAATATGTTAGACTCAAAGTCCTATGTAAATGTAGACTTAAGTCTACCAGTACAGAACTTCAGATCCAAAAGACTTGAGACACTCTGTCGGTCATTACAGCTGTCATACAAACCGCAACACAATGAGTTACTTTAGATGAGTGTGCTTTAGTTATAAAAATGTGTCCCACAGACAGGTAGAATGAAAGAAAAAAGTTCATTACGAGATCCAAGAAAGAATAAATTATTACTGTAGATGATCTCTCCCTGCACCATCACCCCTGTGGGCAAACAGCAGTCTTACTAGGGGTGGGCTATTCTTCCACTCACTTCAGCCATACAGGGAAAGAAAGCGAGTAGGTGGATAAATCACAGAGGAGTCCCATTAATTTCATATTGCAGGTAAAGAAATTATCTTATTCTTTGGAATAATAAAGTCATAAATTCAGAACAGGTAAATAAAATCACACATATTGTAAAGTCATTTGGTTTTCTGCATACTTTTTATAAAGCATTGTTTGCAAAGTTATAAAGAATTTGTAATTGCCGGAGCTGAGAAACAATGTTTTCAGAGTTTACTATCATGTTGAAAGAATTCAGAGATAAGGGTGAAATTACCTGCATCGAAAGAGTTTCAACTACATCATCCAACACTCACTTCCATATAAATTATCTACTGTCATGCTATGGAATTACTGTTTTCCTTTAAACCCGGAAGGCCTCAATCATCAAAAAACTCACACTTGCTCACAGCATCACCCAGATGAATAACAATCTCACCAGTTTCACTGAACTAAACTGTTTTTTAGGGTCCAAACTATTAAAGTTTTATTAGCCACAAAATATACTGTGGCTTTACAACTTCAGTTGTAGAACAACAAAAAACCCCACAGGCCTAGTAAGCACCCATCTTCCAAAAATATTCTCAACACATTCCTGCACTGGTCTTCACCACTGTACAGGTTGACATTTAAAATTCAAAGGTAATGCCTTCCTCCTCTCCCCTTCTATCCTGGGTTTTTGTTGAAGTTAAAAAAAAACCCCCACCTTCATGCATACTCACTGTGCAGCAACTATGCTGTCTCTGTCCCATGACTTTAGCACACATATGTGAATCAACACGTATATAATCAGGGTGAGAACTACTACTGTACCTACAGAAATAAGCAACTGAAAGTGTGGTAATGGATGACAAACAGCAACCACAAACAAAAAGCAGCAGACTTGGCAAGAGTGCATCAGGGAGTCTGGAGGCCACATGAGTTCATAGCAGCACTTTTTCAGTCAGACATAACTTTCAAAGTCTCTGAACTGCGCTTCACATTAGGGTACAGAATGCACTACTTTGTTTTAAAGTAACAAGCCCACAAATATTTCAAGATGGTTTTGTTTGCTAATAAATAGCACTAAGCAACTTATTTGTAAACATAGTGCTATATTACTAAGACACAAGAGAAAACAACAGAAATAGTCAACTGCCCCCTGCTAAAAACACCCACCAATGTCCACCACACTGATTTTAAAACCAGCTGTTTCACAAGGTTTAAAATGGCAACACTGGCAGTAAGTGAAGGAAACAGTGAAACCTGTTCATTTGTTAGCCTTTGTGTTTTTTTTTAAATTCTGTCTTAATTATAGCTGTAACAAAAATAGCACAAGTTACATGCTTATTACAGAGCCAAGAAGTTCTGAAAGAATTGCCCAGACTCAGGTATAGTTTTTGGTTCTGAAATCTGAAAGTAAACGCCTTGCAAACTTTGGCTGCTGTTGTAACAGGTAACTAAAAACTAATTACAGTGCATTTTGATGGAATACCACTTCAAGACAGTACACATTCACTCATTAAAAAAAAAAAATCACAAAAAATTCTTTGGACACGATAAAATTTGTTAACGTTTTTTAACACTGCTATTGTGTACACTTCTGTCCTATTAAAACAATAATGACTCCTATATAGACACCTCACATTCAGTGGATTTTGTAACCTGTTCATAAACTTGTAATAGTGTATGTATAATTTTAATTTAACTTGCCAAAGTAACTAGCAGAATTATCCTATTACTAAAAGCAAACATTAGTGGCAAGAGAGACATACTGCAAATCCAACACTTGCTCTCTACCTTGAGGAGTTACTCAATTTCTGTTCCCGACGTAAGTTCGGGTTTTTTTGGATAATGAAATGACCACGCGGCAGACTTATTGATTTCTCACTCTTCTTCTCCGATATGAAATCTCCAAAGAAACGAGTCCGAAGAAAAGCGACCTGTCTCAAATCAGCGTGCCTGGCCAAGTTCTTTTTGATTTACGTGAACTCCCTCTCCTCGTCCTCCCCCAGCTCGGCAGGCGGGCGTTCCTGCCTCTTCCCAACTCCCTCTTTGCCCTCCAAAGCAAGTGCCCGCTGGGCTTCAGGGAGGCGCCAGCGCTGCCCCGCTGTCCGTGCCGCGCTCGGGGCCGGAGCCCCGCCGTCATTGTGCTGCGGAGCCCAGCGCGGCGGTCGGGGCACAGCGCGGCTCGGCCCAGCCACGGGCGGAGGGCGCCGAGTGTCAGGGCCCCGCGCCGGGACAGCGACAGCTCCTGCCG
>JAWWMP010000165.1:36330722-36411059 GCA_035047865.1 Dendrocincla tyrannina
AACGCGGCCAGGCCGGGGCCGGGGTCCCAAAGCGGCGCCCCGCGGGTCGGGCACTGCAGGTGTGGGGACTCGGCGCCGTTTGGTGGCGTTCAGCGCCCTGCAGGGCGGTGGGTTTAGACGAGTTTTATTGAATTTATGGTATGTTTCGGGAAGCTGGCTAATCTCTGGTCATCCTCATGATACCCCCAGGTGTGATGTGTGTAATGTATTCCCCCTTGATGGGAAGGAAGAATGCACCATGTTTGCTATTCAAAAGTCTTTTCCATGTGAGGAGGGTTTTGCAAGAAATTACTGGTCTGTTTTGTCTGGCTGAGTTTTATCGGTGATAGCAATGCAGTATTGGTGCTGTAGTTTGGATGTGATGAAATTGCCTTGATTGCTAAATATTACTCTGAAAAGCAGTATTTATAAACTACTGCCACATCCTGTATGAAATGATCCCTAGGTCACCCCTTTTAAGTTAAGGTAGGCATTCGGTTTAACCTCTCTCCAAAGTATTTACATGCTGTACTCATTCAGTAAAACAATGGATAGTTTCCTAAACAAGGCCCGTTCTTGGCAGAGATGGGATTCTGTTAATTACTGAAAAAATATACTGCTTCTCTCAGTATGAGTGTTTCCTTTCTTTACTAATATCTCCTCAGGTGTGTATTGGTAGTTCATTTAGTTTTTCTAGTCTTTTCTTTCTTCGCCATTAAATCATTTCCCACCAAAGTGTCATTGAACAGTCTTCCTGATTCCATATAGATTAGGCAATCTAAATCCAACTCCTTTCCACGTCAGCTTATTTCTTTTCATTGTCTACTGACAGTACTCAATCATTATTAAAAATTGAGACTTAGCTCATAACCAGTGTAACCTTTTATTTAGCTCCAGTTGTGCGGGACATTCCTCATCCCTGAGTATGTGGGAGTTCCTGAAGTTTAATTCCGTTACTATATTCAGCCAGCATTTTGACAACTCAACAGCAAAGGAAACCCTTTTTTTACTCTTTCCTTCCTCCTTTGACTTCCCTAGATTAGTAAGGTTGCTCTTTTAAAATCCCCGATCCTGAAGTTGAACACAATGTTTTATTTTACAGGCCACATAGACATACTTGTTTCATCTTTGGATGAATTGCAATGTGTACAGTAATAAGAACTAGAATACAAAAATCACTGATAAATAACATTGTGTCTGACTTTTATTAAAGCCTTGTCCATAGTAAGAACAAAAGTAGGAAGACCGAGGGTTCCGATTATGTAAGTGGTCTTCATTTGCTATGTGTTTTTGTACAATCAGTTTATAGCCAGGAAGCTCAATAAATATATATATAAAAAATATTTGTTCCTGTGCTGCACCTGCTTGTGCCTCTTGCCTCTACAATTTAGCCATTTTTTAGTTTTCATTAATGTTTTAATTCCAGTTTAACCCACTTTGTTCTACATTTGGTGAAGGGTGTAGAGGGGAGGCCGTGTGAGGAGCGGCTGAGATCACTTGGTCTGTTCAGCCTGGAGAAGAGGAGACTGAGGGGAGACCTCATTGCAGTTACAACTTCCTTGTGAGGGGAAAAGGAGGGGCAGGCTCTGGTCTCTTGTCTGTGGTGACCAGTGACAGGACCTGAGGGAATGACCTGAAGTTGTGTCAGGGGAGGTTTATGTTAGATATTATGAAAAGGTTCTTGACCCAGAGGGTGGTTGGGCACTGGAACAGGCTCCCCATGGAAGTGGTCACAGCACCAAGCCTGCCAGCATTCAAGAAGTGTTTGGACAACATTCTCAGGCACATGGTGTAACTCTTGGGGACGGTCCTGCAGAGGGCCAGGAGCTGCACTCGATGATCCCTCTGGGTCGCTTCCAGTTCAAGATATTCTATGATTCTACATTTAATACACACATAAGGTGTCATTAGGTCTCTGCATCCCAAAAATCAACTTGTTTATATAGTTGGACAGTGCAGTAAATTATTTGCATATAGTTCTATGTAATGTTTATTTAAATTCTTGGTAAAGCAGTTCTGTAAATAGGTAGTCGCACATTTCTTCTTTTCGAAATTTGACCTATTATTTACATTCTAGCTTAGAAGCCTAGAATGTTGCAAACCGTTCTTAGAGTGCAATAACTAAAATGCTTCTAAGGCTTGTAGACATTGACTGGAGTGGTTTCAGCTTGAGAGATACACATCTCATTTGAATTACAGCTGTACTGCAAGTACAGCTGAAACTTAGGTTGTGTTTCTGTTTCTATAATTTGTGTGTCAGAGTGTGCATAAATATTGGTGAAACCTTTGACAAACTAAATTGAGTGCTTGTATTTATACTGGAGCAGTAATTATGTTTAAAATATGTTTTATATTACTGCATGTAGATTCAGCTGGGTTGGCCTCATTGGAGACCTGAGATCTTTTTATCCACGAAACAGGTATTGCAGGCTTTGCCTCTCTGAGTGATCTCAGCCAGTATCTGAAGAGACATCATTTAGGGGTGTGACTCAAAGAGGGACAACTTATTTTAAGGTGCCTCATGCGGTTATGCAGCCTGCAGAGCTGACATGTTCTGGAAGCAGCTCCTGAACCATATCATGTGGCAGCGTGAGTCACACAGGCCAATCACAATATGAGTTTTCTCTCAGATATTTATCTGCGAGATAAATAATGAGGGTGAGATCTAACACTGTACCAGTGCATATTTAAATCACAGTAGTTAAACTGTATGTCGTCTGTACGCATGCCCAATCAGCCTTAGAGAAGAAATACTTTGTAAGGGTTCTACTTGATCACTCCAGAAGGTAATTTCTTTTGAAGGAAAGTTTGCAATTTCAAGGCTTTTTACATCTTCCCCAAATGATACCTTCTGAATTTTTTGTTTCTAGGGAGTCTTCACTCAGAGAGTTCTGTAGGTGTTTTATAGATTGGGTATGTAGGATATGCAGGAAGCATATGCCATAGACTATTCTGAATAAAATTTCTAATGCATGGTTGACTGTGATGGGGAGAGTTGGGCTTGACAGTCCATCAGGATCCCAATAGGCTCTTCCAGTCTTCGGTTCCTAAGCGTATTTGTGATGCAGATATTTGTCCAGTGACCTGGAATGAGACAGCCTATTCAGTTCTGACAAACAGCCTTCAGTTAGTAATGTCTTTTCATTACTAAAATGAGCAAAATAATAGCAGAGATATGAAAGGCTTGCATCTTGTCACCAATTCCCTTGAACCATTTGATTCTGTATTCATAAAAGCATCATAATTCGTGTGTATGTGCATTGATACATGCAGGCATGTGCGTGAGAGTACACAGAAAGGCACGTAAGAGTTGTATCAGAAGAAATGGAGCTGTCTTTGTAAGTAGAGTACTGATTATTGAACATAAAAGGTAGCTTCTCAAATATATAGAAGGAATGGGGGTTTGTCCACCTATCAACATGCACAGATAGCCTTTTGTTTGTTTACTATACTTCAGAGGTGTCTTTACATCTTATGTAACTTACATACTGAGATTAGTTCAGTTGATACAGTGCTAATAACACCAAGGTTGTGGGTTTGATCCCTATATGGACCATCCGATTAGGATTTGGACTCAATGATCCTTGTAGGTCCCTTCCAACTCAGAATATTTGGTGATTCTGTGGATTCTGTATACGCAAACCTCACTTCAAAATGTTGTCTATATTTGAAAACCAAGATGAGAAGGAATAATCTGTGTTTGCTAGAAACAAAACTCAGTGATTTTCTTTTTTTTTTGACCTGAATTGTGCAAGCAAATGTTTTTATTACTACAAGTGATTTTTTTCAGAATTAGTTCTAAAGGAAATTAAAAGAACCCATAAGATATTTTTAACACTGGCACTATTCTCAAAGCCAGAGTCCACAACTATGCTTGCATGCTTTTTGTAATTTTTTTTTTTAAATTATTATTGGAACATGTTAATTTATTCTAGGGTTTCTGCACAAAACTGTGTTTGTGCTGCCATTTATATGAACAAAATTTCTGGTTAAAATTTTGAGAGCTATCTTTGAAGCCAGTGGGGAAATACAGAAATGACTAGTGATACTAGTGGAACTCCTTCCTACCTATGTTAATCACCTGTTCCAATCCTATGAAAAATAATTGTCTCATAAATTGCAGATAACACATTTGAGTGCTACTATGGTTCTACCTGTGTTGCAACTCTTTTTTTTTAATCTATTGTGGGTAAGAGCATTTGTGTGGATTAAAAAAAAAAAATCTGGTCCAAAATATATTCATATGTAAAACAATCCAGGCCATTCATAGGAATACGTGCAGGTACAATAGTCAGAACATCAGAAAAGGTTTAACCATGTACAGAGGTCAGGTTAATAAAAGAATAATTAGGATTAGGGTCCAATCCTGAAATAAGATCATATGTATCAATTTGTTGTATGTTTTCCTGTTATATGTTGCTTTAAAAATACCACAGCTCTGTCAGTACTGTGGGATAGTTTACTCTTCTCCTGTTCTCAAGTCCTGCTTGAATATCCATATATATAAGACATGTTAAGCCTTATTTTACTCTTCTAGGATGGATTTATGCAGTTTGCTGATTTCTGAGCACGGTACTTACGATCCTTGGTACAATTTATGACTAAATTATTAAAATAGCTTGGAAACAACTTGTAAAGAACAGAAAAGTTGTTCATGCTTCAGTAGTGCCAAACACAAAGGTGAAGTGTAAAACTAAGACGGAAGAAGAAAGGTTGTCTGTGCCACTGTCATTGTGTTGAGCATGGATAGGCATTTTGCCGTTGGTAGGAACAATGTTCTTCTGGTCTGCTGTGTCTGAGCTTGATTAAAACAACAGGCAGCATTTCTTAAATTGTTTGTCTTTCATGCCACAGCCCTTTCTTAAGTAGCTTTAAAGCTTCAGGTTCCTTCTGTCGTGAGGTTGGCCCTTGGTAGGGGACCTCATTCAGAACTGGAAGGAGTTGTTCAGTCTTATCTTTAGTCCTTGAAAGGTTTGTATCAAAAAATTACTACATCAGCTCACTATTTCATCTTTATCCTTCAAAATACCCAGACATCTTATTGCAACTCTGACTTCAAGAGCAATATAAAATAGAATGTGCAAAAAAAATAGCCACATATTAAGCCCAGTAAAGATTGCATAGATGGTACTCTCCCATTTAGTCATAAACGTCAGCCTACCTGCCATCCAGCAGTGAAGATCCCATTATACATTTCCATGTGGGCCCTTTTTTGTCTTAGTTACCTGGTTCATTCTTTCTCAGAGACCAACTTGTGCTGACTCAGAAGCCCCGTGTGCAGTGGACAAGCTGCGTGCACCATTGCAGCATCCATGACTCCTCTGTCAGACTGACTAAACAGAAGTGTATTCCTGAAGAGACGTCACATGCCTGGTGGAGGTGAGAATGCTCTGAGACTGTAACGATTCCAAACAGATTCTCTTGTCCTGAGGATTGATCCTGGACTAAGCATGTGTCACTTAACTGAGAAATGAATTCTCAGTATCAAGTCAAATTAGTAAAAATAGATTTGAAATTGCATATAGAAATCTAAACTTTGTATAAGGAGTAAACGATAGTACACTGAGGAAAATTATTTCTGCAGCCTACCCTTTTTTCCATACTTTTCAAAACATGAAAGATGTCTGTTGTTTAGTAAGCAGATTCTGATATCTGCTGTGCTCTTTTTAATACCCTTTCTCATTGTAAATTACATGTGGTATATTTATGTCCTGCAACTACATTTCAGCGGTGTTGTGTGGATCAATATTTATTTAGATTGAGATTAAGCTCTTTTGAGTAATTAACATGAACAGATTTCTCTTATCTATCAAAGACCCACACTCAGCTTTCATTAAGTGCAGAATTTACCTTTTGCATCAGTGTGGGAAATTAGACAGGAGAAAACAGATTTCAATGGCTGCTTGTCCAGCTTAAGATGTGTGCTGATACTGCAGTTTTTCATTCTGCCTTAAAGAAAAAGTCATGTGTTGTGGCCCATGCATTTCCCTTTGTTGTCTCTCCCTTCAATATGATACGATGATGGTATGGTTGTTAAATACAGGTCAGGGGAAAAAAGGTGCTCAGAGGCCACTTTTGCTCTTAGGAGCTTTATTAACCTTCTGGTTTGGTATTGGGCAAATTTCTGATAGCGTTCAAATGCAGGAACAAAGAGGTGAGTAGATTTATGGTTATGAAAAAGTAACTGTTTACTCCTCCAGTTCCCCAAATCCTACAAAGAAATTAATTTGCCTGAAAATGTGAAAGCTGTTCTTTATTAGATAATTTGTGATTAGTTGAGTAAAGAAAAAGTGTAATTTTACTCATGGGATGCATGCAAAAGATTAGAGATTTTTTTTTTAAGTATGCTCTATTTTGGCAATAAACTCAGTCATAAATATATGCAGATCTGGGTTGGCTAGCTTTTAGGAAGTCCTTACTGATATATATTTCTAATCTCTTTTTTTTTCCCCCTCACAGAAACTCTTCTTGATTCCTCCACTCAATATTCAAATCTACTACTGAGATCAACAAAAAGAAATGATAAAATTTTTTCTTATGGTTAATAAACAAGGTCAAACAAGACTATCTAGGTATTATGAGCACGTAGAAATTAATAAACGGACAATGCTGGAAGCTGAAGTAATCAAAAACTGTCTCTCCCGTTCAAAGGATCAGGTAAGTTCTGTAGTTTTTATTTTGCCCACATCTCACACCTTTGATGTTAGTAATTCTGAAAACCCATCAGTTTCCATTGCAGGTCATTATTTCATTTGTACCCAGGAAGAAAAAAAATGGAGTTTCTAGGTTACAGATTCAGTCAGGTGAACTGTTATTCTGCACTGAATAAATATGTTTTTCTAAGGCTTACGGAGATTCTGGAGTTTTGTATATCACTACCATGAAGATTCCTCTTGTTTGTTTGAAAAGCTCAGAAGCCCAGAGAAAAATCCTTTTGTCCTTTTTTTGCTTGTCCAGCCTGTAGATGTGGATAGAGAGTTATTACCCCTGCTTTGCCACAAGGTAGTAGGGAGAGTACTGACAGCTCCGCATTTAAACAAAAAACTTAGGATAGAGGACTCCAGATTACGAAAACGATCTAAAGCACAGGGGCATTTGGAAACACAGTTTTTTTAGGCCTCAGTATTAGACTTTTTTATTCAAAAAAAGTGTTCACACTTTCTGCAAGAAGGTCAGAAAATTCAGGAAATTTCTTCGACGAAAACTGAGATTTTCATGGCTCACTTAACTGAGCCATTGGTTCTTTAAGAAAAGCACCACACTTTTGCACATTGACTTGAATTAGAGGAGAAATATGTGACTTTGGCTGTGAATGGAGCTTTTTGATTTGTGTGCTAAAGTCAGTCTATTATTCTTGTGCAGTGGCCCTCACGTATTTCATTCTAGCAACCCTCATTAAAAATAGCAGTTCTTGTGAGGTAGCTGAGTGCGCAGACTTGCCAGTGGCTAAAGCAGTGCCTGTGCTGACAGTGCTGTTGCGAGGGCATTTCCGATGGCAGGCTCGGCGCAGGAGCTGCCGGCGCTGCCGCTGCCATTTCGGGCCCCGAGCAAGCGGCACCAAGGAGGAGGCGGTGGCATCTCCTGAAGCGGCGTGTAATGGCGCCCTCTCCTGGCTCCTGTCCTGCTGGGAAAGCCAGGCCAATTCCCCTGCGTCTGGAAGTCCAATAAACTTAATTTTTACTCCAAAATAGTGAGAATTTTTTAAATAGGAAAATGACCTGGGGGGATCTTTCCGGAAGGGCTTGCAAATGAACATTTAGGGGAAGTATTGGGTGCCTTATAACCCCAAACAAGTCACTTCAGTTCTGTGTGTTCCAGTTTTGCCATTTAAAAAGTGGTGGCACGTTTTCTGCCAGTAGATGAAAAGTATTGTGGGATAGTTATCCTACTAAATTTCTTTCAAGTCAAAATTGTTTGGTGGATCTTGGGAAATCCATTGTTCCTTGTGGCTCTTACAAACCTGAAAGCTTAGTCTCTCAGCACTGTGCTGTATACTGTTGTATGCTTAAATGACAGCTGCTGTGTTTGACTCGTTTTGCTTCTGCCTAGTGCTCTTTCATTGAGTATAAGGACTTTAAGCTGGTGTATCGACAGTATGCAGCCCTTTTCGTAGTTGTTGGCATCGACCAGACAGAGGTAAGAACTTACTTAGCCTCTTGTAATGAAAGCTCACAGGGAAGAGCTCAAGTCTTTTTCCAGTATGGCATTTTTCAATAGCAGTTAGAGAATGTCAAGGAGTCATTGTGAAAAAAAGAAAAAGAAACTCCAACAAAACAAAAATGCCCCCATATTTTTGTTTCTGTGAAATAAAAAGAGGTATAAAAGCAAATTAAGTATGTTTGTCTTCACTCTAGCGGTAGACATAACTTATCATGAGGTAATCTTCCTGAGCCTTGTACTGATTCTGTTTTCCAAATTTATGTTTGATTAAACACAAATTTATGTGGGGCGGGGTTTCTCAGCAAGTGTTAGCATTACAGCCAGTCAGCTCTCTCATCTGTGGTGACTTCCCACTCTTTTTAACCTCCTTGAACAAAAGAAAAATTCCCATACTGTCAGCTAGAAACATGCCAAATTTATTTCTTTTTTAAAAAGGGGGGAAAAAAAGAAAGGTATCTGAAAGTTGGCAAGTACTTATTGCATTTGTTCAGATTGTGCCTGTGAAGCTTTAGTGCTTACACTGATTTCCAGTTCTCAGGAATTTATTCAAAGCTTACTGTTGGAGACCTTAACAGGGTGGTATGGAAGGTAGCTATTGCCTCCCACAAGTCAGGGTTATAATGGCATGCAATTTGGGGCCAATTATTTTGTCTGTACTACAGAAATAGCCCTGCATAGCCTGGCTCTGTGCTACAGCTGGCTGGTGTGACTTCAGCATGGGTAAGCGTAACCTAGTTAGCTGTATCTGTCCGTGTGCCTGACCTGGGTGATGGTGGAACAAAGGATGCAGTGGGATGGCAGCATCCCGTGTGAGACAAACCCACTGGGTACTGCAGTGCTGCTTTGTGTGGCTGGCCTGAACCTTCTGCCCTGAGCACTGCCCAGCTCGTGGCACCTCTGCTGGGTAACCACACCACCTCTCGCTGTGATGGCCTGAGCTTCTGCACTTCAGGTCTTATTATATTATTGAGTTGCTTTTCATTCACCACAAACTGAATTCACACAAACAATACTATTGCATTTTCTAGATTTTAATTTAATATTCAGATGTTTTTCATTTCAGAATGAGATGGCAGTATATGAACTAATTCATAATTTTGTGGAAGTTTTGGACAAATACTTCAGCCGAGTGGTGAGTGAGACACTGAAACTATTGTGAAACATTTTTTCTCTTTCAAAGCTTTAGTGAATGTGTTATTGCAGGAAATAAATCAAAGGAGAAAATATTTAATATTAATTTAGAATTTTGAATAGTATAAGTATTATGGGAGGGAGAAGAAAGCAGAATGAATTGATTTCTCAGAGAAGTGTATGTGGACCATAAATCGTCAGACAAGGAATACCAGAAATATTTCTGTTAGCAAAGCATGCTTTTATATGCTATGGTGTTTCTTTGGGTCATGTACTCTTAAATTAGTCATAGGCCTTTTATATACTTTAAAGAAATAAAGTGGGTTTTCTTTGCAGTTCTTTTATGCAGTTTTTAGTATTACATTCCCCAAATGAACTTCATTTTTGATTAAGATGTTGTAAGCATTAAGCAGGGAACTGACATCACTCTTACTGAACAAGATCAGAGGGATGAAGCAGAAGAGACCTCAAAAACCAGTCTATGCTTGTACTTCCCATACTGTTGTTATGCAGCAGTGGATATCTGATAAAACAGCTATTACAGAGATAGTAATTTTGTTAGGGATTCAACATCAGACATGGCTCCAGTTAAAATGACACTGTTCCTTTTGGTGGGAGATTTTTTTGCTTGCGTGTTTTTACAGTGTTTGAAAATGCAGCATTATAATCCTGGTTAGAACATATGCTACTTAATATAGGGTTTGTAATAACCTTGTTACAAAAAAAATTTGACTGAAATCATACTTTGGCACAATTTCGGTTACTCTGTGCTGAAATGTCTTGGATATCCCTCTCAGGAAAGAGGACTGCATAGTGTCCTCCATAGGCCATGTGCTTCAGGGTATTACATTGGTAATTGTACATACAAAGGATCAGTGTGGAGGGTTTGTAACTGGTTTCCCAGTCCTAGTACCACAGCAGGCATGGCAGACCTCTGTGAATTCAAGGACATGCTTGAAAAAGTCATCTGGACCTTTCACTATTTAGATGCCTGGGAAATGTTTTAGGCTGTTATCTCAACTGACGCTGCACCAGCCTATTGAAACTGCTGGTACTAAGTATATCACTTTCTGACTGCACTGAGCTCAGAATTTCTCTCTTAAAATTGCTGATTGCAGTCCCAACCTAAGCAGTGATAACCAGGAGTGAAATTTGATCCTGGCAGCGCAGGAATGCACAAAAAATTTAGTCACATCTTACTTGCCTAATTGAGCTAATAGTTGCCAACCACTTCTCAAGTTTTATTTTCTTTGAGCAAAAATAGAAGTAGTTCTTGTACATATAAATGTAGTCTGTATAATTCCTTGACCACACATGTAACCCAACCACTGATAGTTGTTAGAAATTTGCTGAATTCATCATACCACAGGGTTTTTTTGTATTTTCCATAGCATTCCAGGTTTGAGACTAGAGGAACCTAAAAGGGGAGTGGTTAAAGAAATCTCATGGCATTCAGTGATCCTATTTTTAGTGGCATATAACACGATAAATGGCAGAGCGCTGAAGATGAGGGCTATAATCCTAGCTGGCATTTCTGGCAGTAACCATAGAGCAAGAAATTATAAATGTGTACTATTATGGATTAATGTTTAGGATTTTCAGAATTCTAGCAGAATCCCATATTATGACGATGACAACAGGGACAGAACACTGGGAAAGGAGAGAACATCTGTCCTGCTCTAAAAGGACATTTTGTCATCTATTATTTTTAGGCTTGTGAGCTTTAAACATTCTCACGTACTCTATTTTTATCTAATGGAGTTTGCAGAGCTTGAATTCAGATATGAGAGCAAACACTAATGGAATTAGGGGGAAAGCTTTCAAATTTGCTTCTGAGATGCAATTCTGAGTCCCCTTCACTTTTATATATCTGCCCAAGGAAAGCTCTGCTTACTGTTCAGAATTCCAGTGTCTTCAACTGCTTTTTAATGCTGAGGAAACAAACTGATCAGGCTCTTAAAATACAATTTTTGTGATGCATTACAAACTTCTAATTGAAGAATGGCACAGTCAGTCAGCAGAGGCCTGTAGACTAGAACTAGTCCAGGTTAGAGCATTTTTAGACCACAAAAGTAGCAGCGATTTTACCAGTAAAACTTTACCAGTTTTACTCTGCTTTAAAACCAGGGTTAGACCATGAATGAAACCCATGTTAGTAAACTAAATTCCCGTGGTAGCAGATAAAGATTCCCCTCTTTTAGCAGAGACTGGGGAACCTCCACCCAACCGTGAAAGATCTTAACTGCTAAGGCTGTGATTAATTGTTTCTAAGTTTAGACATTTAACTGAGGCACCTAAGTTAGAAGTTTGGTCATCCTAAGCTCCCATTACTGGCAGTGGAAACCGATGAGTATCTCGAGAAAGTGAGTCATACCTCAAGTGTGCCGAGTCAACTGTTGAAGATCCTCATCTCTTCTGCTGACTGCAGAGAGACCACAAGGGTTTCTAACTCAGCCATTTTGGTTAAAGGAATAATACTACTTGGGGTAGATCCAGGGCAAAAATAGAAGGGAAATGATGACTGTATGAAGGATTGTGTTGCTGAGGCTGGAGGATACTTAGCACTAAGGGTCCAAAGCTTGAACGTACCTTACCTTTCCTAATACATGCAGCCACTACTACCACAGCCACGTGCATGTACCATGTAGAGCTTTTGCTGTTAAAATGATCTGCAGCAGCATTTTTAACTGTGTAAACTTGGCATTAACATCCTGTTTTTGCAGAAGGAGGAAGAGAGAATATAGGGCTGGAACTGCCACGATTAGAGCTGCTGGCTTTCCAGCCGCTCACTCAGACGGGACTGCATGTATTCAAATTGTTACTTGTGGGTGACCTCAGTGGTTTTTTCTAAGTAAAACAATAGCTCTGATTACACAGGCAGGTAACACATGTAAGGCAAAGCAGTGTTGCAGGGAAGAGCATGTAGTTGTCCAGACCAGAACAGAAATCTAAATCGCACTAAAGTTTTCTGTAGTTATTTTGAGGACTTTCTTTATCAGTTAAAAGGGATGTGTAATGTTTAATGATTATGAAATGAAAGTTCACATCTGAGATGAGAGATCAAACTGTAACTAATGACTGTCTATCTTTCCCTTGCAGAGTGAATTAGATGTATCCTTTTCAATATTGGAAATCCATTTGGCTATCTCTTTGGTGTATGATACAGTTCATGCTGTCTTCATAGCACTGACTGTCAGTCAAGACAATGCAGAGGCTTAACTAAGTTTGCACTTAGAGTAAGTAGCACCATTTTGGCACCTTTCTGAAAGCATGACTGATGTTCACAAGGGCCACCTATTTAAATCCTCCATCATTAAGATAAGCCTAGTTCCATTTAAAGACAGGGAGAGCTTGCTTCGAGAAAACTAAATGAGTGAAAGGTTACATTCATGGGGAACTTCCAGGCTTAACTAATTATTACTTCAGGCCTTCACTTATTCTCTTTAAGTTTACAATAATATGTATATTGAAATTACTGCAGTAATAACTGAATATTACAGCTTTGTCTTGAGTCAAATAGCACCACTGTAAGATTATGTTTGCACTTTGGTATTGTTTCATGAAAGCAAAAGTTGAGTTTTACTTTCTGTATCTATGGAAAGAGAAAGACCTGGGAGGAGGAAATTGAGGAAACCAGACATTGCCACAGTTACTGTTTTCTTTTTTCACCCCTCCCCTTACAAAATACAGCTGTATTTTCATGTGTATGATTTATTAAAATATTACTTAAAACTAAACCCAAATACAAAAAAATACTAAAATACAGTCCTGAACAATTAAACACAAAGTAAATAAAACACAATACTGGATTAAAAGAAAATTAAACCAGGAGAATGTAGCACAAGCAGTCTTCATACTCAGTTCTTCCAATCCCACTGCCTTCTCACTCCAGCAGTTCCTGGAATGCTTATGTTTGTTGTTGGTTAAATGCAGATCTGCTGGTACAAAGAGTTTCAATTATATATCTGAAATACCATTGCCATCCTGGAATCAAGTACTGTCATGTAACTTGGATTATTCATTTTATTAAAGAATTATCACTTATGAAGAACATAGAAAAATTCTGTAATTTTTCTTGTAGTTATTCTTCCTACTTTACTAAAAAGGGAAACCCAAGCCAACAGGAAATAATTTCATTTTTGTGAATATTTTAATGCTTCCTACATAATGCTTCGTTCATAATGTGTAAGATAATATCCCCACCTGGGATTAAACCATTGCCTTTGCCAGTGGTCTCACACTAACTCTTATATTCAGTACAGTTAGCTTGGATGCAAAGTATCTAATGAAGAAAGTACTGTCTGAATGTTTCCAAGTAGTATTTACAGAATCTTTGTTTACAGAGTATGAGTCTGTAACAATTTCCTGACTCTGCTATTATTTTTGTGTACAGGTCCATAGGAAGTTTATGTTAAAAGTGATAGTAGCTATTCTATATAACCAGTAGTGTTTACTAACATGAAAAAAATAGGAAATTACTTGAAATCAAAACCCATGTAAAATAGACCATAATTACTCCATGCCCAGTTAAATCTAAAGGCTGAGACTATCACACAATTGAGATATCCTTGGAGCCCACACCAAGCCTGCAGCACATGCACTGCTTCTTTCAGCTTCCCAGACACAGTTCATTACCCCACTGTTCCTGGCAATGCAGCTCCAGCTGAGGCAGGACTCCAGCTTTCATTTAGGTCCGCACACTTGAGTTCACCCAGGGAACCCACACTGTAGCTTGTGTCATGGCCTCAGGCTGGAGTTGGCTCTCAGGAAGGGCACCCTGGGCACACAGCAGGGATTTGGGTCCAATGTGAATCCTGTCCAGCAGGATTCATACATCATATTGACATGTATGACGTAGGCGTGTGTGGTATAACATCTCTAAAATTGTTCAAATTGTTGTTTTAATATATGGGTAAGTAGTGTTGTTGGCCAGTTGAATGAATAAGTACTGAAATTGACCTAGGTGTGTTGTGTCCTAATGTGTTAGTAGCACTGGACAAGCCTCACTGTGTATAAAATAAGTAGGTGAGATTTTTTGTGGTTCTAAAACTCCAGTTGGATGGTGTATGAACTACTTTCTTGCTATGATAATAAGAGACTATAGAAACACAAATGTTACCACAGCAGCTTTATAGGGAGCGAAATGCTGCTAAGTATGGCAATTTCTTAAATTGCAAAAGGTGACTTTTCTATTGCTTGAACTGGTGAAGCAAAGTTTACTTGGAGTCACGTTATTAACTTCCAGAAGAAACAGATACTTATGTTCCCCTTGTGGGAAGGGAGGGGGGAACAGGCTACTCTGGGACCAAGCATTTGAAGAATGTTGTCTTGATCCCAAAAAGCCATTACATTCCACTGCAACTAGCTGCTGGTGCTCCTCCTCGGGTAGATAAGAAACTTTGATACAAGGAATGCCTTCATGTGAATCAATTTTATTCTTCAGTCCCCTGTGGAATAACACCATTAATACAGTGCATTTAGGGATTGAGAAAATTGAATGACTAACTTATTCTGAGAATTTATAAGGATACTATTCAGTTTGCACAGATACAGAGGAAGTTCATTTTAAAAGTTATAGTGATTATTCTATGTAACATAAGTAGATGAAATGGAAACCTATAAGGATTAGCTTAAAATTAGCTTAGTTGTTCTAGAATTTCACAGAACTTGAAGGCATCTTTGTCTCTTCTTTAATATCAGCTTAGTCATTTGAGGAAGAAATGGTTAGAAAGCATTTCATGGGTTTCAGTGCCTTAAATGTGCCTGCCATTAGATAGGCTGAAAGTTACTGAATGTTAGCAAAGTTAGGTCAGAATGTGTGACTAGAATAAATAAGCAACTCCAACTAATCTCTAGTTGAAGATGAGTGTCCAGGATGGAAATTAAGGTTTTGTAGTGCTGTATATTCAGTAGCAATCCATCTACCTCATACATACCTGTGCTGTAATCTGCAAAGCCTTTGTTTGTACTCCTGGGTGTGTTCCATGATCACAAGGTTTTGGCTGCATTTCAACATCTTTAAAGCCTGGACACACCCTTAATTACTTGCCTGGAAAACCTGAAATCTCTTAAAATGTCTCTGTATGAAGAAGTTATTTATCACATGCAAGTGCTAAATGTACTTTTTTCCTTTCTTCCTTTCCTTCCCCTACCTTGCTGTCTATATAGTGTTCTGGGGAAGGAGACAAAATGCTTGTCACATTGACTTCCTCTTAGTATGTTTGTGTCATAAAAACTCTTTGTGATAGTTGAAAGGACCATTAATGTCTTTAAGAAGGGAAGCTCCTAAAAGTTACCAAAAGCCAGCACAACATTTAAAATGCCAATAGTGTAGGTACCATTTACTCCTGCTGCTTAGTACACAGCCATGGCAGCACTGCCAGAAATCTGTAAGACAGAACCAGGCAAGACTCACCTTTCCCCAGGCTGACATGCAGAGATCAACACGTGTTTTCTTCTGCATACTTGTTTAAAAAGTCCTGTTAGCTTCTTCATGGATCTAGTGAAAGTCCCTTAATCCTCTTTTGTGGGCAGCCAGGATTCTTACTGGAAGCAGGACCTTAAATGACAGCTCTGGGTGGAGCACACGGCAGTGCGCACACCGCATACAGCTCTTTCCTGTTGCCAGCTGCTCAGACTGGTTTGCTTTGGGGCTCTTCAGCTGGGTGTGGATCTATGACTTCAGGGCTTTAAACCCTGAAATTTAGGGTCAGTTGCCAAACAGATGACAGGTGGGGAAGATGAGCCTTGCTGAATATCAGAGATACATCCTCTCTCCCTGAGCAGAGCATTCAGATGTGAATGGCTGAGCTGCGTGCCTACGGTGAGATGTAACCACAGCACAGGTGAAACTTACAGGAAGGGGAAAAGAGCCAACGTTGCTCCCTGTACAACTCAGCTGTTTGCCAAGGGCAGCGTGCTGAAGGGAGGTGGGAACAGAACTGAGGAAGGAAGCTGTGATGTTAGCTTGAGGATAGAGGGTGAAGAACACTTTGGGACCTTCCAAAATCCAGTTGGTAGATCTTTCCAGAATTGTATTAGTATCCCCATTCAAACGGAATGATGACTGTGAGCTTACCAGATGACAGGGGGACAGAAATCATACCACCTTTCTGCAATGGAATAGGCCCTTTTGGAAATAACCTGGAATGGCCCTGCAGGGCAATTCGCATCTCATTGAACTGCTTTGGGTTTGAGTGGAACAGCTGCAAGATTTTTTTGGTGGTTTTGACATAGTATCAGCTCTTCCAGAAATGCAGCAGGCGAAAAAGCAGTGTCAAGTGTGATTTAAATGTTCTCCTAAACAAGATGATGCAGAAAAATAAGATAGGAGTGGCAGGTTGCTGCATCATTACTGACCCCAGTTGATCCAGTTGTCTCGGTTTTAGATCCTTGGAACTGTCAAAGGAAGAAGAAGGTCTGGGCCTTCTTCTTCCTTTTCCCAGGAAGTTCCCAGAAGTTTTCCAGTTCCCAGTTCCAGATGGGAACTGGGGCACTGTGAATCAGTGGAAGAGTGTAAAAATTAAACGCCAGGAGGAGTTGGCTTTATCACTTGTTGAAACATGAATGGAATGTTGTCTAACTTCCTTTACAGATCCTTTAGCCTAGTGCAGAGCAGCGCCAGAGGTGAACACTAAGCAGCAAAACAGCTGTCCTACTAAATTCTCACATTACTGGAATAGAGAAATCCTAACTTCTCAGATTAAAATATTTCTGTAAAGGCTGATTTACTTGAAAAGTGTATCATAGCAAGAAGTTTGTCTTCAATCTTTAATCTGCCAAGCAAAGTAAAGCTACTGCTTTTGTCTCTGGCACCACAGAAACAGTGGCTGTTGAAGTTGTAAGGACAGCACTGCTCCACAGCATGGAAAGGCACGAGTTTGATTTTTAGAAGGAATTTTAGGCCTATAGTCAGGCACAGGAGGAAGTTTGGTATTTAAAATACAACATTGAATTAAATTAGATGGTTAAGGTTAGGTCAGCAAATTAAAAGCTATCTGCTGCACTGTGGGCATTCCCAAGATCCTGTAGACTGCTATGGTTTCTCACGTAACAGTAACTAGTAAAAAAACTGGGGGGGGGGCCTGAATTCTGCTCTTACACGTACCTAGCCATGCTGTGCTCTTGGTCAAGCAGAATACTTCTGCTGGAGCAGCAATACTATTGCTTTTCCTTCTGCACAAACACACAGTAGCACTGAGTTCAGAGTGCTCCGGGCAATTTGAAATGCCAGGGGTGACAGCCTGCTAGCTGGAGCATCAGTTTGACCATTCAGCCTGAACAGGTTCAAGCTTCTGCTTTTCAGCTCTAAGAAGGGTGGTCACACACAAGGCTGACATGAGATACTCTGTGCCCCTCCTCTTGCTTTGGTGTATGCAGCGGAAGCAATCACCAAGACAGGGAGAAAATGTTAAGCTTCTCTCATTGCCAGGTCAGACATTCATACTTAAGAAGTTTTACAGACAGCAGGAGAGCCTTAAGTACAGGGGGGCTCGTGCAGGTGCTACCAACTCAGCTAAGCTCGCCCACAGAGAAAGGTGTTTGGAATTCCCCAGGCTGCAGACAGACTCGGCCTCTGTCCTCCATAGGTTTCAGGCAAGTGGCATCTCTGCTGCTGTGACATTTAAAAAGAGATCAAGGCAGTCATCAGTACCTGAAGTAATGACTTAGGCTTCTGAATCCAGAGAAAGGATCACAGAAATCTCCCTAGCTGCATTCCCAAGTATTGGCTTCAGCCCTCGTTCTCTAGAACCTGAAAGTTGTTCGAGGGGTCTGGCTTTTACTACTCATGGGGAAATAAGGCACCTAACTTAGATTAAGGAGTTCCCTTCTCAAAGCCAGGTGCTAAAAAAGTACACATGGAGATGTTCAATGTTAACATAAATTCATTTTTTGACATCAGCCTAAGATTGTTCCCTTTCATGAGCTTGTGCCATTGCAGCTCCAGTGATTTGTCTCCCCAACCACTTGCACTTACCACCTAGGAGGAACAAATATATACAAGTATGTATTATGACAACAGCTGAGGAGCCACAGAGTTCAATACTCCCACTGTTCCTGCTTTTTGGCAGAGCACTACAGCTGACTGCTGAAGTCAGATCCAGTAGAACTTATGATTGAGTCATGTTCAAAAAATGACTTAGTTTTATCACACTGAACAGAGGAAAATGCCTTCAAAAACCTGGTTCGTGCAGCTACACTAATTAGCAGGGAAGTCCACAAACATAAATACAAGGACTAGAGCAAAACCAGGCTGTCTTCCTGGGTTCAATCCATAGTGTCAAAAATAGCATGATGGGCAGAGAAGGCACTCGAGACTCATACCAAAGTTGGGAAGAAGTGTTGAGAGATGTATTTAGAAGTTACTGTAGAGTATCTTGCTAGCTCCACTGCAGTAGTCCTCCAGACACAGGCAAGAATTAGAAGGCGCAAAATGAAGGCAAAGTGGATCTGTTGAGCACAGCGAAGGACACATTTAAAAAGCAGCAACAGGTGGAGAGTAAGGCAGACGAAGGGTTATTCACGCCTCTGTATATGTATGTGTGTGTCAGTGAGGCACAACAGATGCACCCAGCAGGCTGCTTTTCTGTGTCCGTTTCCATTTCAGGTTCTGGTGATAAATGGCAACATACAAGTGTTTTTTCACTCGTACCCCTTGGCAGTTGTTCAGTGGATGCACCCAACACTCGTGTCTGCAGGAGTGCACTCATGTATCATGAATGCCCACCACTTAAATATCTGAGTAGGGCCTGTCATCAGGGAGTTTTGAGACAGATGCTCTTAGACAATGTTAAGGAAAGACAGACATGTCCATATCTCACAACTGTGATACATGAACAAATACATACTGCTTATTTTCCTATAGGTGCATATTAGAGATTATAAATATATTTGAGAAAGTATTTAAAATATGAACCATTTATTTACTTTTGCTCTTCTTAGGAGATTTATTGCTAAATAAATGACTCAACTTTATGTATCAGCATATTCCTCTTAAGCTATTTATTTTATTAAGCAGATCAAATAGAGTCAAGTAACTTAGGGTAAGAAAATTTTGAGATTCCAATTTTTAAGAATTTGGCAACTATTTTTCTAGGAAGAATGCAGAATATTTGCATCTTCACATTCAAGGTTGTTATCCCTTAATAACATTTTATATCCACACAATACATGATACTCAGGCAGACAGTAATATTAATCATCTACATCTAAGTTTAGCTTGCTTTTACTACTGTCTTCCAGAATGGGATACTGCTGGGGCTTCAACTTCTCTACTACGAACTTCTGACTGCTCTGTGATCAGAAGAAAATGTCAGTTAAACTGGTTCCCTAGCTCTATTAAAATAAAGAGCCAAATAAGTAAGAATAAATTAAGAAATACCTATTTTTGTAAATTTTGGTTAAAGTTGCCTACAATTTCTTCTGCATTATCTTCACATTGTTCAAAATACACTTAACATGAAATGTTACCAGATCATGTTCAATTTGGACAGAGTGCACATCATTTTGGATGAAATGGTGCTAAATGGTTGCATCGTGGAAACGAACCGGAACAGAATTCTTGCCCCTCTGTTTGTGCTTGACAAAGTGGCAGAAAGTTAGGAAGACACAAGACTGACTAAAGTCGTTTAAAAAAGATGGAGGAAACATCAAGAATATACTGAGAGCCATTTTTTGATGTCACGAGACTGACTCATGCAATATTCAAATTAATTGGAAAGTATTTTCCGTTTCTCCTATTCTCTCTGTACCCAATGGGAAAGTTCCAGCTAAACATGTAGATGCATTCAGATGCAGCTTTACTGACCCAGCAGAAATCTTTCTAGAATGGTCAACGATTTTAAAATGGACTGAGGATGAAGCTATGGAAACTTACCAACTAGGTATCACTTTGAATTACATAACATCATGCTAGACCTAGAAGACAGAAAATACAGAAATATAGATTCAAAGTGAGTTTCAGCCGTTCCCTTAAGCACCAACTTGATTTATTTTCCGTTCTGTAATTTTTAGGATCACTTTTATACTATTCATCCTTCATCAAAAAGCTGGTTTCCCTCCCTTTGCCATGCAAGTCATGGATACAGAAGTACAGCTGTATTCAGTATTTCTGCATACTGTGTAAGATGTAACTAGAAGTATTTAGCACTTAAATATTATGACAGTAATAAAAGATTATTAAAATCAGAAGTTTGATATTTTATCATGTTGGCTTCATAAATTACATAAAATCTTTTTCATTTTGGCATACCAGTGTATTTTTTTCTCTTGTATATGCTATCCATGCATCAAGATTAAAACTTTTACGAAAGATCAGTAATAAGATATGCAAGTTTCTCAGTACCAGGTAGGTACCAAAGCAAATCTCCCTTCTCGAGCAGGAGGCCATAGCTACACTAGAGTTGCATTCACAGGCATACAGCAGGCTGACTCACACCTGCATACAACACTGTAAGTCATGGAAGAGCCAGCAATCCAAGCTCACTTCCACTTACCTTTTTAGAATTAAGTTATCTGGCTCCTTCTTCATAACCTTCACCTCAGCCCTAGGCATAACTTGAGAGGGAACAGGCATATTCTGTGTGAGCTGTATGTGTGAAGGCACGTACTGGTCGTGTAAAACTGCACTCAAAACCCACAGTCTAAGGAGCAAAGAGTGTTGTAAGAGTTGTCCACATGATTTTAACACAGTAACACATTCAGCCAAACAAGATGACACTGGGTCTGGAGCACATCATTCCACAAACCTGTCTACAAGTGTTTTACTGAAGCACGACAGGCACAGGAGTGGGTGACATGGTGGAAATTCCCCTCCAGTTCTGCACTGGGGATAATCTAAAACAATGCTGTAAAGTCCCATGAGTAGCGCTGTGAAAAGACGTCCGGCATCAACCTCATCTGTTTGTGCAAGGCAGAATCTTCTGGCAAGCCCTCCCTCCCGAGAAAAGGTTGTTACCAAAGAGAACTGGTACAGAACAGAACTTGCCACACAGATTCAAGCAAAATAGTATTTTTTTTCTGGTATCAAGTACTTTGATATCTTTAAAGGCTTATTGGTCATCTCACTTTACCTTACTATAATCCAGTTTTTGCCAATAAATACCACATACTGAAACCAAGACAGCTGCTCCACCTCAAGTAAAGCTGAATCAGCTGTACCATCTGATCCAGATTTTATTCCATTGTAATGAAGAACTTCAACATCAAGTCACATGGGCTCACTGAAGAGCACCAAAACCTGCCAGACTGGTTCTTAGAAAGTTGCACGGTCTTATGAAAAGATTTGAACGCAAATGAATTTGTAAGATCAGTAGTTCTTTTAAACCTTTAAAAAAATATGGCACATTGTTCAGAACACATACAAAGATTTAGTAAGTACTAATGAAGTATTCAGAGGAGACAGTTTTATATGTTGCAAACATTTTAATGATTGATTACTTTTGAGCTTACACATTGGGTGTTTTTTTTTTAAACTTCAAACTGCAACAAGTTAAATAAATGTTTATAATATACAAAGAAAATACAACCAAAAGTAAAACTTGCTTTAAGTGTGCCTTGCACTAGGGTAACCAGTGTTTTTTAATAGCTTTATTGTTGAGCTGCACAAACACACTTAAGGATTTGATCTTTATAGCAGGGCATTTGAGAAATCAAAATATATTCCCACTTGAAAGAAAAAGAAAAAAAATGGTTGTGCATGATTATATGCAAAAACCCACTAAAATACTCCAATAGTGCAGGCACCATTAAAAAAAGAAAAGGCTGGAGATGCCCATTAACTCTAAGTTTTAAAGGAAGCAAGTTTCTGACCAGTTAGCTTAAAGCCAGCAAAACAGGGATCAGTGATGGCAACTGTAGTGTACAAGGTATTAAATGACAAACTTTACACAATACACTGTTAGAAATTTGTATCAGTGAACACTGAAAATCTGATGATCTGTTCTTTGGAACAGTCAAACAGAAACACCTTAATTTCCAGTTGTGCAAGCCCTTGAAGCATCACACAGTGTTCTGTGCCAATTTCTTGCTGGCTGTGTAGTTACAGGGATTTTTTTTGTCATTAGCAGCTAACAAACATTCCACATGTTCCTAAAGCCTCACAGGTGAAAAAAGGCAAGTCTCATCAGAGCACAGCGTGGAGATCATATTTTTTTGCACACAAACACAAGAGGCTTCGCTAGTATCAAAATACACTTTCATGTTCCACATTGCGGCCGGCGGCTCAGTTGAGATGGAAGCCTTTCTCCATGGTAGCAGCCAGCAGACGCTCCCTCATAATCTCCTCGGAAGAATACTCAGGCAACTTTAGGTAATGCACACACGTATTCACAGATGGATAACTTGCATCTGTAGCATCAACCTGAGGAAAAAAAGTAACGCTTACTGCAGTTGTTCACAGCACTCGATATGGAAGTTAGAATATATTAAGTCCTCTATGGCACTTACTGCATATGTAACACCAATTGTCAAGAAATTTGCATCAGTAAATCTACTTATAAATAAATATGTCTGCTTTATCTGTACATTAATACTTTAAAGGTATGAACTATTTTTATATATGAAGTCAGAGAACAGACCTTAAACAGAGGTTAGTACTGAAAGCTAGCATAGTGCCATAAATTAAAAACTGAAAATAAAATAAAAATCATCCTTGTTAAGACAGAAACTATTCAATTCAAAAGCCAAAGCAGCTGGTTTCAATGGTGACCTGAGTAAGCTGTACCTTGCGTACAACAGTGAGCCGGGGATGCAGGTTGGCCAGTCCTCCTGGTGGGAGCGTTGAGCAGCCAGTGGTGAACTGGAGAAAAGCCTTCCTCTCATCCGAAGACATACCACACAAGACTCTCACAAATCGAAGGAATCCAGGGCTGAAAATAAATTAAAATAATTAGTTCTAATAACACTACAGTAGACTGTGTGGGTTTCTTTCATTCCTCTTAAGATATTAGAATTATGATCTTTAGTTGTGTTTAAGCAGACACTGTAAAATTCTAGGGCCTATTAAGAATAAAACATCTTAAAATCCATAAAAATACTTCTTTAATCTCCTTGCTGAAGAATGTAGGTACACACTTATCTTGGAGTGTTATCTGGGTATCTTGCATATGAATGGGTAGAGAAGTAGACAGACCTCGAGCATTCTATGAAAGGAATCAAACTGCCTATAATCTTTAAGACTTTCTGTACCACTACCGCAGTATGAAGTCATTTTCCATGTGATTTCATGTCTATTCTGGTTTAGACCCTCATGGAAAAAAACAGGAAAAATCTAACAGACTACAATAGAGTTCGAGGAGTCCTCCACTGCTTTCATCCCTTCATTCAACCCAGGGAATGAGGGGGAGCAGAGGGCATGAAGGAAGCACAGCCTGCTGAAACATTCCCTCCGGTATCAGGCGCTGTAATCTCAGCTACATTTTTGCGTGCAGGGCAAGGTCAGTGGAAGAACTTGCTCCACACAAAATCTTAGACTGACTAGGATCCTTCATCGAGCTTATATAACACAGTTCCAGAAGAAATTTGTATGTTATTGCTACCAAACAAGATAAGCAGCAAAAAACCCCCAAACCTAACAAACCTCAAAACACCCAGACCACTTCCTGATAACCAACCATCAGTATATTTGTCCCCTGCATAGTATGCTTTCTTTTTAAACTATACTTCAAGAGAAAGAAGGGCCAATTAACAACTGTACCCAACTGAAAAAAAAGTGATAGCCATCACACATGAATAAAAATTCTTAAAATGCTATTTTTAATAGTCTGCCATTACATTTTCTCTAGTTGTTCGCATTTTAATAATTTTTTTATTCTCTCTCAAAACAAAACTACGATGTACCTTCTAACCTATTTGTTGCAACACACATGATTATTTCATGCAGTTTTAGACAATCGCTGTTCAGTAACCACCAATCCCATCCAATCTAATGAACATTCTGCACATTTTGTCCATAACTTAAAGTTATATTTTAGCTAATATTTTAAAATCACTCAGAATGTAAGTACCTGTCTCTCGTATATCCCAGTTTGGGTTCAGTATAATTGATGATGTCCTCAGCTGCCCAAGAAGGCGATTGATTTCCACAAAGAATCATCTGAACCTCTTCATGACTGAAGGAACTCAGCTTCTCCATTGGAAAGACTCTATTGAAGCCATCTTTAATTTGTACAAGATACAATTATAAGCATGAGTTCAAACAATGTTTATAAAATAATGTCATCATTTCAATTGTGTTTTACTCAAACCATAATCAATCAACAGTTTCTTAATTAAGGTAAATGGAACCTCTTCAAAATGAAAAATGGCATAACTAATGCAAAGGTATTCTGAAATTAGTATCTTATCTGTTACATTCTTAATTAAAAAGTTTATTACCGAAAGCCATTCTAAGCCCTTACTTTAAGCCTGAACACCCTAAACACCAATTACTCCACCTAACTGCATATATATTCTATGTCTAATTACCTCTGAATGCCTCCATTTGTTTCTGAATACCAGTATGCATGCAGAAGTCAAACATGAGATCTACATACTCTTCTGCATTGTCCATTGTTACAGTCTGGAAAGATAATAGATAAACACTGTAAGAATTCACTGTGCATTAGAGTTACCACTGAGACTATAAAAATTTAACTGCTGGTTAAATTGTAAAAGTAGGTTGTTTCCTTACCTCATCTTCACCACCTGGTTTGAGATCCACAGCTGTAAACCCATATACTTTGGACGACGGGCAAAACTGAAAATTTAGACTTCAAAATACAAAAACAGTTAATAATTGCAAACAGTTCTGCTACTACTTTTGTAAATACAGCAGATTTACAACCTGTATCCCCCACGCCCAAAAGCATCTCATTAGAATTCAAACCATTGTTGGTGGAACATTTTGTACCAGTGTTCATGTATACAGAACAGTACAGAACTAAAAGCAATTATGGACTACATAGATAATACAAGTTCCAAATGCATGGTATGCACATGCATATGGTTACCCACTACTTATTTGGATTTGATAATTGAAAATTTCATAAAGTTAGATACCTTTAACCTGTCAGGTTCAAAACTACTCAAACCATTTAATTCAGTTCACAAGCTCAGAAAAATTATTTCCATTAATTTCCAACATTAACAGTTACCAAGTCACTTAACATATTAGGTATTTAGGGCCTTCTGGGGTGCTACCTGCCTTCTCTCCATAACAAGCCCAGCTAAAGCCCACAAGACCTTTACTATTAGAGATTATTGAAAGGAGGCTACAAAGATGGTGAAGGGCATAGAGGGGACGCCATACAAGGAGTGGCTGAGGTAATTCGGTTTGTTCAGCCTAGAGATGAGACTTCATCACAGGCTGCAACTTGCTTGAGGGGAAGAGCAGGGGCAGGCACTGATCTCTTGTCTGTGGTGACCAGTGACAGGACCCAAGGGAATGGCCTGAAGTGTCAGGGGAGGTTTAGGTTGGATATTAATAAAAGGTTCTTGACCCAGAGGGTGGTTGGGCACAGGAACAGGCTCCCCAGGGCAGTGCTCACAGCACCAAGCCTGCCAGCATTCAAGAAGTGTTTGGATGACACTCTCGGGCACATGGTGTGACTCTGGGGATGTCCTGTGCAGAATGATCCTTGTGGGTTCCTTCCAGCTCAGGACAGGCTATGATTCCAAAGCCATAAACAATTACTGAACTCAGACACAACACAATCCTTGTGGCACAATATGATTTTAACAAATAACCCACAACATTAATGGTAGAAAACTACTGTTGTTTCAAAGTCAGTATTTAAAACTACAGAGGATGACATCATGACAGAGGTTTACACAGGTATGAGCACTTTGTCTAAACATTTACTAAAAGTTAATATATGCTCTGTTTAACATGGATTCAAACACTGCACTATGAACACAAACTGAAACATCAATCTGTCCTCTTTAAAAGCTCTCAAAAAAACTTGATAAACTTCAACCGTTAGCATAGCAAGAAAATTACTGAATCACACTTTTTTAAAGGTCTTTACAGGTATTTGCATTTCCAGAGTCATGCAACACTGCCATGTAGCCACATTTTGGTTTAAAGGTTAGGTAAAGAGAAAATCCTCAAACCAAGGAAGAAGAATATGGCTGTAACTCTAGCGATTCCCCCTTGCAGTGATGCTATTTAAAAGGAAGAAATCTTCACTTTTCATTATATGTGTTTTTTTGTCTCTAACACAACACTGTTTGCCTATGTGTAAATAAATATGAATACTTACCCCAAATCCTCTATGCTAAGAGGAGGCCCCGAACCTGATGGATTCTTCAGCATTAATTCCTGCAGTTTTGTGTTCTTTTCGTCTTCTGACAGATTTTTGTTGCTTAAAATTTGACGCCTTTTAATTGCAAGGTCCTTAATTTCTTTTAGAAACCTAGCTCTATGTGGATTTACTAATTCAAAGTCTTCCCACGTTAAAATTCCATTAAACCAGGCCGGAGGTTTAGGTTTTGGTGGATCAAGAATAAATTCTGATTTGGAGTCTTCTTCCAGACTTCCTACTGACAAGGAATCGTGCCCTTCTTCTGTAGAAGCCTCCGACTGGCTTTCAGTACAGTGCAAGTCTCTGTCACCCCGTGATTCGTATATCAATTTACTCATGTTACTTTTAATGTCCCCCATACACATGAGTTTAAAAAAAGGCTTTGAAATGGGTAAATCTACAAGTCTGTTGTCCTGAATGCATTTAGCCAAGAAAATTCCAAGGAAATGAAAGAGTTTGGTTATTCTTTCAAGTTCATCACTATCTTGTGGGAATGGTGCTGTGAACAGTCCACATGATCTCTGTACATAGTAGCCAGGGGGTTTCAATCCACCACCAATATCAACCTGATTTAAGAGACACACAAAAAAAGGTAACATTGTTAGAGGTGAATTTAATAACATACCTGCACAGTCTAACTTCTTATACTCTACTTCTCTGTTAAAAGGAGGTAAAAAAACCAAGCTGTGGAGCAGAGTGGTCATTCTTGACCATGATGACTAGCTTCCCTAATGCTTGTGTGCTCTTTATTCCTGAATATCTAGCTCGGTCTCTGTTTTTTTTTTAATTACGCAAGTCCCCAGTTTAAAATTCAAGTTAAATTATACCTGACGAGACTCATCATCTGGAAAATCATCATCACAAAGCCAAGCTCCCAAGTCTGTCCTCTGAAATTCTGCTGCAACCAATGCATAAAATTCCAAGGTAGGACCCAGGCCTGTTCCTTCCTCCCCTAAAAACTCAACCTAGAAAAACATAAGGAATGTTAATAATAAAAGAAAATCCTAGTGAAGTAACAGTGTTGGTTATGGAACAGGATATTCAATATCCTGTCCAGTACATTAGAAATAGCTATCTAACCTTGCTCTGCTAGGCAGATATGCTTTACCTCTAGAACAGATTTTCTGTCTGCATGAATCTGCATGACATTTTCTGCCCATTCCATCAAGGATTCACCTCGCGGAACTTTCACTCTTTCATGTTTGAGGCGTCCAACTCTGAATTCTCCTGGATCATCACGTCGCACTGTGCTTGTGGTCCTTGTCCGTTCCACAGTGGCTTCACGTCTGTTCTGCAGCCATACAATTGCTCTGGGAAAAAAAACCACAATCAAATTGTTTAAAACTTTGATGCCTACCAGCATGAAAACTGGAAAGTAACCACTAATAAAATGTTACTTGTTAATTACTAATTACCTCCTAATTTTTTTTTTAAGTATAAACTGAAGTATTTATCCAAAATAGCTGAAATGCCCCAATATGGGCTGCTTCATATTTTAGGAAGTCAGAAAACTAAATAATTTTTAATATAAGCACCAGCTCCTGATGACAGCACCAATGAAAACAATACAGTTCTTGACCTTTTAATCACAGACACTCAAACCTACTTATAGACAAGTATTACACTTTTCATTATACACTATAAGGCAGATGCACATCACCCCATTGATACTGACCAAGTTCCACAGCAAGGTTTATTCACTTACACACTCATTAGAGCAACACAGAACTGAAGATCCAGTTCGATCATACACAAATAAACCCATACCATGGAAGGAAAAACAGCTGCCTCTAACAGCAGTACTTTGATACAGAGTCATATTTTCAAATTCTTTTATGTATTGTCATCTATGCAATAAAAAACTACAAAGCTACTGTCTGTTGTTGTTTTGCAAATATGGTCAAGTGTGATAACATAGACACACACAGAGTTCATATACAATGAGTTAAGAAATATTTCCATTATTTTAAGAGCTTAAGAAAGCTTTTTACTTACAAAGTACCTAACATGCAATGTTTCCTGAGGGATCTCTTTAAAATACAGTTTTTCTAAAATATTACCTTTTATCAAAACAAACAAACAAAAAAACCCAATGCATGGTCAATTTTTCTGGACCATTTTTCTGTAAAAGTTAAATTTTTTACATAATAAAAAGTTTTAAACTGATGTCTTGCAAGAGAATAACTTTTCTTCTCCTCCTTTTTCTATCTTTTTAAAAGCCTCATTTTATACTCTTCATGAGGCATTTCTACTGCCAATTAGACACAACAGTAATTTCTGCAACTCTCTCTCTCTACACTTGGGTTTGCAAAACAAACAAGAAAAACCAGCCAAAAAACCCCTCAGAAATGAATTCTTTTTTCTCATTAGATAAAAGTACACCAGCAAAAAGGTTTTACACTGTCTATATACTTTCAAGGTAATCACAATATTAAGGATTCTTAGGTGATGAACTCTACAGGGTACCCTTAAATGTTTTGAAGTTTGGTTTTGTTGCAGTTTCATTGTGCAGTAATAGTAACTTTCAAAATAACATATTTTTGTTACATTTTTCCTGTTTTTTCAAGACTTCAGTAAATTAAAAATAAATGAACGAAAACAAAAAAATTGCACAAACTATAAAGAGCTACATGATTTGGTGTACGTTTTCAAAAACCATTTAATTCGCATGACTTTCAGAATGTTTTCTATTTTGTTTCTCAGTCCTTTATGCAATGAACTGCAACCCAGTCAAATTACTGCCTGATAGGATTACCTAGCTAGAAGTACACAAGCACCTCTTCAGCTGAAGTTAAAAAACTAAATTTCTTGTCTTTTTAAACTTTGCCATCTTCTTCCTTGTACTATCCAAAATGCTTCACATTTGGAAAGCAAAATCTGTCCCACTAGGATAAGGTCCTTTGGTGAATCAGCAATTGAGAAACTATTATATGTAAAAAATAAAAAGGAAGCAGTCTTACTTTTTTTTTTTTATTATTTTTACCTTGATGCTCCAAATGCTGTGCACGTGAAGTACAACTGCCTTGTTTCAAATGGAATTAAGAAAGGACACTTGCTTGTTAGTTGTTCACACCAGTCTGGCAAAGCTCCACTTGCTAGTGCCAAGGGTTCCTGTGGTTTAATGCAAGGGGGGACAAAAAAACCAAACCAAACTGTTTTTAATATTAGACTCAGGTGGTCCCACAAGTTTGTACTTAACTATTACAAACATAATACACCCCTTACATTGGGTGTATAGACACCCAATACACCCAAGTACAGAGTTTTCATCTGTGCTTGAGTAAGTTCCTTCCTTCTTAGCAACTGACACATTTTTTTCCCCTTTTAAATGCTATCAGTATGGAAGCTGTATGAGGAATGGCTGAGGTCACTTGGTCTGTTCAGCCTGCAGAAGCAGAGACTGAGGGGAGACATCACTGCAGTCTACAACATGCCCACGAGGGGAAGCAAAGAGGCAGGTACCGATCAGTGACAGGACTCGACAGGAAATGACACGAAGATGAGTCAAGGGAGGTTAAGGTTGGAAATCAGGAGAAAATATGTCACCCAGAGCATGGGTGGGCACCAGAACAGGCTACCAGGGAAGTGGTCAAAACACCAAGCCTGAGAGCGTTCAAGAAGAGCTTGGACAACTCTCTCAGACACACAGTGTGACTCTTGGGGTGTCCTGCACAGGGCCAGGACTCAATGATCCTGACGTGTCCCTCCCAACTCAGCATATTCAATGTTCTATGATTCTATAATTTTAAGTTCATTAAGTTTCTAGGTCTCAAGAGTGGACACAGGGTGCTTTGCCACAGACACCAAAAGCTGTAGTAAATCTCTGGGATATGTACTACTCAAAACACTGGGGAGATCTAAGAATCCAATTACTGGGAGAGAATTACTCCTGAGTTTTGCCCAAATGTGATTAGATACTACCCCTTCAATAGCAGAAGACACAAAAGAAACTTGGTGGTAGTAAAGATGATCCTCACTGAAGTATTACTATAGTCCCTTCTAAAATATAGAATTTTCTAAAGTATAGAATACAGAAATTATTACTACAAGGATGTTCACGGTGCCTGACCAGTCTTTAAAAGAACATGAAACACTGAACCTTTTGTTTTAAACAAAAAATTAGGGCAACTTAGCTGTAATAAAAAAACCCCAGACCTCAAAAAGCACACAAGGACTAAGTAAGCCAAGAATCTTTAAATCTTTGTTAAAGAAAACATAGTTCTAATGAAGAACTACACCTTCAAATCTTCCTTTTAATGCATCTAACCAACCTGGTACCAGTAAGACATTTTCTGAATGCAATCTTTGAGAGTTTTATGTAGAATGTGTAAGCAATAAAACATTTGTGAACCCTAACATAATCAGTTGCCTTTTTCACATTATCATCAGGCAGACATACACCCACTACGTTGTAACATCAGTGGCTGCTGCAGAAAAAAATTATTATTCATAACCAAAATATATCAAGGAAAAAAGTTTTGTATGAAAAAGAACTGTATGTTTTAATTCAGACTAGTCTATTCTTACAGAATTTACTCATCTGAAAGATAAAGAAGAATATGTACGAAACAATTAAAAAACCAAAATGACAAGAAACTAGTAATTTCAAAGAGTCAAACTAAGGAAGAAAATAACAGAGTCTTAAAAATAATATTACATTAACGTAATACCTCAATCTGTTGCAGAATCTTTGTGGTAATTTTTTTGCTTGTGAATTCATCTGGTGGAAAGTTAAACTGAGGGTGCTCATCTCCTTCTAAAAATAATCGAGAGAAAATTTTTCCTTTATTTTGTTTTCATTAAAATATTTCAGAAGCTCTGCAAAATAACTAACTTACCTTCCTGAGAAGTTCGTGCTGTGTAAGGGTCACTGGCAACTATATACAAAATTCTTAGTAACTGCAGAACATCTTCTACTCCACAGGAGTTCTGTCCACTGCCAGCTTTGGCCTGAGGTTGTTCTTTTGCCAAACTAAGGATATCAGAATTTTGAAGAGTAGAAATGGCCCCTTGACTTAATCCAGATTTTGACCCGTGTTCACAAAAATCCTGAGAAAAAAAAGAATTGCTAAGAATGAAAACTACTTATATTGCTGTCTTTGGGACTGTGTACTCCATGTTGATGATTTGAAAAAATCAAAATGGTTACTGTGTTAAAACTTAACACTTAGCCAAATTGTGCATGGTGCAAATCATGATTCAAATGCATTTCAACACAACTACATTTAACAGAAGACATTAAAATAAAAAGGCCAAGAGCAGCAAAACCTAAACTTGATATTGGCTTTTGAACATTCAACTTCCTTATCTATGTCATAGCTCTACCTCCACAAGAATCTTGGAAGCTGCAAAACAAAGCACACAGCCATTCATAATAAAAAAAAGTTTGGATGCAGACATATACCTTGTATGCAGCTATGAGCTGGGAACAATTTCTGTTTTTCCTAATACTTTTATTAGTGCCGGTTAATTTCCAGTGGCGCAGGAAAGCTGAGTCTGCATTCTTCTGCAGGTAGGTTATCAAGTCATTCTTTGGTAATTCATCAGTGCCAAGGTACTGCTCCACATGCTCTACTGACCAGCAACCCTACAACAGGAACCACCAAATGTTGGTTTTTCCTGATTGTAAAGTCTTGAAGATTTCACATGCATTATATAATTTTTTTTAAAGGAGCATGCATTTACAAATATACTCACTCATATTCCTTAAGTAATTGAAAACAGTTAGTTTTTTTAAATGTAGCATTTCAAAAACTGCAATAAGATTCCTTTTGCTTTTGTTAAAACAGCCATAAAACATAGAAGTAGGTCTTACCATTTTTCCACTTTCTTTTTCTTTATCAGAATCCTTCATTTCTCTGTACATGATTCTAGATATCAAAACAATGAGTTAGTATTTCATACTCACAGCACATCCTCTTAATTCTGAAGTTATACATTGACTTGTTAGACATCGGTGACATTTAGACATTATTATGTAAATCAGCAATAGCAGTTGCTTTTTCCTGCACAGAACATCTGGGATACCCTGATGCAGCAGTTCTTAAGCTCTATTTTCATGATATTTATATTTTTCTGGCAAAGTATTTAATTTATGTTTCCTTAAGTGAGGTTTGAGTAATCAAACAACCTTCTTTGTGCAAACTTCCCAAATGAACTTGAGGTTTTTCACTACACATGCACCACCTCTTTGAACTTTTGAAGTCTTAGGGCAGCTTACTGTGCATTAACTTAGGATATACACATTTACAAGTATTTCTCATGTTTTCTAACTAGAAAACAGTCTGTTAAAACACACGGTTTTTGACAGAAGACAACTCAGAAAATAGGTGCAACACACAAGCACTGATGAAATATGAAATGCAAAGCTAAAAATACTGCAACCCCCTTGTTGCAGCTCTCACTTTCATACAGGTTAGTGTCCTCGGATGACAAGTTACACTGCATAGTGAATGGAAAATACACACAATCATAGGGTCCTACAATACCTGTCTATTACTATACAGCTATGAAGGTCAAATTAGAGAGAAGAGCTAAGGCTGGAAGGGACCTCTGGAGATCCAGTCAACTACTCCTCCTCAAATATCACATTTAAAAGGGATTTCCTGTATTCCATTTGAGCCATTTTCTTCTTGTCCTTTCACTTGTCACAACAAAGAAGAGTCCACACTCTGGCTTCCCTACTTGCTTCCATCAGGTATTCATACACATGGGTGAGATCCCACAAACCTTTTTTCCTTCAGGCTAGGCAGTCCCAGATCTCAGACTCTCTTTGCATGACAGGAGATCTAAGCTTTTTAACCATCCTAGCAGTCCTTTGCTAGACTCATTCCAGTGTCCACGTCTCTCTGGGACTGAGGAGCCCTGAACTACATATGGCTCCAGGTGTGTCTCACCAGTGCTGAGCAGAGGGGGAGGATCACCTCCCTCAACCTTCCTAATGCAGCCCCAGGATGCTGCTGACCTTCTCTGCTACCAGGGTCCATAAATGGTAGCTGGAATTTCAGGGCCTTTTTTGCCAACCTGCTTTCCAGGTAAATTGGCCCCAGCCTGAACCAGCACATGCAGAGTTATTTTTCCCCAGCTGCTGGACTTCACATTTCCCTTTGTTAAACCACCACCAAGCTCCTGTCTCCCCATTTCTCCAGCCTGATGAGGCCTCTCAGAAAGGCAGCACAATCATCTGCTGCAACACCGACTCCTACTCAGTTTTGTCTGCAAGACTGCTGAGGTCTGCTCTGTCCCATCATACAGTTCATTAATGTGGATGTTAAACAGCACTGGACCCAGTATAAATTCTTGGGGTACACCAGCAGGCCTTCACACCAAGGACCACAACCATCTGAGCCTGGCAGTTCAGGCATTTTTCAGACATGATAGAGTCCCTGCTTTATTTGTCAGTGAGATGCTGACAACCTTCCTAAAGTCAAGGAAAAGAACATCTGGTACTTTCTTCTCATCCACTAAGACAGTCATCTATAAGGCTGGTTAAGCATGATTTCCTCTTCATAAATCCATGCCACCTACTTTGAATCACCTTTTTGTCCTTCCCTGTTTGAAAACACTTTCCAGAACTATCTTCATCACCTTTCCAGTGATGAAAGAGTGACGAGTCTGTTCCTTAGATCTTTCTTGCCCTTTTGTGAGGCAGGAGTGACACTTTTCTTCAGTCCTCAGAAATATCTCCCAATCACTATGACCTTTCAAAGAAAATAGTGGCCAGCTCCTGTGAGTGCATTCCACTGGGTCCCACGGAATGTCCTGTTTCTTTAAGTGTTCCCTAAACTTGGGCCATTCACATCCCTCACTAGATTCAACTCCAGATTTGCTTTGGCTTTCCTAATGTCCTACCTTCATGCTGGGACAAAGCCTCTGTATTCCTCCTGCATCACCTGACCCTTCTTTCCCTTCTTGCATGCTTCCTTTTCATGCTATGTTGTTCATCCCTGCAGGTCTCCTACTCACTCTGCCTGACTTCCTACATTAATTGGGATGGATTGTCCTTCTGAAGAAAGTGATTCTTGAAAAATCAATCAACTCTCCTCGACCAATCTTTTTTCTAGGACTATAACCCCATGAAAAATGAACAGAAAAAATTCTTTTTTTCTCAGTCAACTGCTTGACTTCTGAAATATTATTAACAAATCACCGTTAAGCATTAGAGGTTATGGGTTCTTTTTGTTTTGCAGGCACAGCGGTAGTTTTAAAACCAGTAAGAACATCCTGACAAATACAAAAAAAATCCAATTCTACCATTGCTTCTTACAGAGGTGGAAGGAAAAAATTAACACTGTTTTACATTCATTTTCTAATCATTCACAGTGTTCTCTACACAGAAGAATAAACCAGCGAGCTTACGTGTATGTGGGCTCCCAAATACGTCTAAGTTTGTCAGATTTCACATTGCCATTACAGGAAAGCTGTAACAATTTCTGTACATAGTAAAAGATGGTAGATCGGAAGTTTGTTAGAGGCAGTTCTACTTCTCGAGTTGTTCCAAGTCCTGAAACCTTCAAGGTAAGTGCTAGACGTGGTGAAGGCATGCACTCAACTTCTTCCAAGAGTTCTGAATGAGGTGTACCTGCATGTGAAAAATCATTGGAGCAGCCATTAATACAAAATATATAATACATGACAAGTTGGCTGAAACATCAATAAAGTGGCTCAGTAAGGAATTCCTACACACATGTCAAAGAGATGATACTGAGTTTTAACTATATCTAAGGGCTATAACCAGAGCTTTTCTTCATGTGAGTAAAGCTAACAGGAATTTTTGAAATTTATCCTTACATCTTGTTAACATCTTCATATTATCACAGCACACGCATTATTCTTTTCACATGCAGTGTCTATCTAACAGTTCTTTAAAATCAACAGCGGTTCACTTCCATATGCACTAAAGCCTACTTATTCCTTTCTGTTATAAATGCTGAGTACATCCACACTGCTGAAGAGAATGAACTATGGAGCAAGATCAGGTGCTATGCTGCTGATTGCACAGACTGCTCCACTACTGTGATACCTTCCCCCTTGCCTCTGCCTTGGACTGTTTCAGCAAGCCCTCTCTAACCAAAGCTATTCTGAGTAGCTCCAAGAGTTTAATCCCTGCAGTTGGAACCAGACATATAATAAGATTTATCACATCTTTATACATCAAGAAATTTCATTACATTTGTTTTAAAAGATTATCTGAATTGAATTCATGAGTTTGCTTATTCTACAGAGAACTTAATTTACTTTTCCCTCAAGAATGCTTGGACCTGCAGAGGTAGATGAAACTCTCCTTTGAGCAAAAAAACCCACATAACCAGTCCAATATGCTTTTGAGGCTAACAGTGATAGGAATCCCAGTACCTTTAACACTGAGTCACCATCCTAAAGCCAGATTAAGCATCATAAATATCTTGTTAGCATACCTGGTGGAGGGATTTCTAGGTCAGTTGTCTGTTGAACATTAGTGCGACCAGGTCTTGGGTCAAAAGCAGGAACCAGAGCAGAAAACTGCCGTTTCAATACATAATCATCATCCCATGTTCTTCTACGGCCTCCTTTGGTTTCATACTCCTCTTCTTCCTACAAAAAAATGCAGTTGCTTTTTAGATTCTGATACAAAGAGTCATTTTATAAAAAAACAAACTTCAGGAATACAGCAGTCACATAAACTGCAACTCAGCCCTGGTGAGGCCGCACCTGGAATACTGTGTCCAGTTCTGGGCCCCTCAGTACAAGAGAGATATGGAGCTCTTCAAGTGCATCCGGCTGAGGGCTACAAAGATGATTAAGGGACTGGAGCATCTCTCTTATGAGAGCAGGCTGAGATATTTGGGCCTGTGCAGTCTTGAGAGAGGTGACAAAAGGCACCTCATCAATGCCTATGAGGATCTGAAGGGAGAGTGCCAAGAGGATGGACTGAGGCTCTTCTCAGGGGTGCTGAGAAATAGGGCAAGAGAACAGGCAGAAAGTGATGGACACAGTTCTGTCTGAATACGAGGAAGAATTTCTTCACTGTGTGGGTGACTGAGCACTGGAACAGGTTGCCCAGAGGAAGTGGAGTCTCCCTAACTGAAGGCATCCAAGAACTGTCTGGATGCAATCCTGTGCCAAGTGCTCTAGGATGACTCTGCTTGAGCAGGGAGGTTGGATCAGATGACCCACTGTAGCTCTTGTCAACATTCTGTCAATTCATTATGTCAATTTTCTTTGAAAACTGACATAACGGAAATCAAAGCTGGCACAGTCAGAGAGAAACCCCTAGGGCTAATCTTACGACACGTATATATACAGTTTCCGGAAAGAATTAAACTTTCCATGAAGCACCAGAACGTACAAAAATACAGAGTATTGTAGACTAACAAACTTGATGTAGTTATTCTGTGTATTTCGCAAACACTGTCACATCAGAAGTTCAAATAAATCAATGGCATCAATATTAACATATAATTTTTCTGAAAACAAGAAGCACTTTTTTCAAAGTGTATACATATATTGATATATAACGTATACAAATTTCATCCAGAGATTAAATCAAATACGAAAATACTAGAACTATTACGGGGCGGGGGGGGGGTGTGGAATCTAATTTTCGGTGAGCCTTAGTAAGTATAAATTGCTTATGAATTTTCTACAACAAGCTTTTTAATCTGTTGTACTCCTCGACAAGTACATAATATATCAAAGGGAAGGAATAGTTCTGGAACCCAAAAAGGGAAAATTTTCTTTTCCAGACCTACTTCTTGCTGTGTAATCCTAACAAAAGTCTATTTTAGCTATTTCTGCCGCTTCCCATGAATAGTAACTCCATTTAATATTTTCTTAAAAGTGCTCAACCATCTACAAAGTATCATCATTGTTTGCATTGCAGATCCATTTAAGTAGCACTAGCTTTTTCCTTCCTAACATTGCATATTTGTGCAGAAGGTGAAATAACAAAATATTTAGTAATGTACTTGAGTTTCTATTAAAAGCATAACCACCAATTTAAAAAGCTAAATATTGTGGTTCAAATGAATCAGAGTTTGCATATTAATTGCAACAGGAAACTTCTGTAATTTCACAAAACAATATTTGCTTTGATTACATAAAACACTAAGTTATTATTAGGGAAATCTTATATTTTTCCTCTTAGATCTTGCAATATCCATTCTGATCACTTCAGCAGATCACTTGCTAGAAGACCAAGCACTGTTCCTTCCACTAAAGAACAACCAGAGGAAAGGCTGAACTTCTGACAGTGTAGTCAAGACCCACTGCCCCTACTCTGTTGTTTTTCCAGGGGTTTTTTAGAAGAAATATTTCCTCTAACAAACATTTCCTTCCTGCAGGCCCACAGCTAAACATATCTCAGAACTGCAGCATACAAAATGCACCAGCCTACCCACAAAGCTACACAAAGCTACATCAGCCAGTGAACTAGTGATCCATCATTTCTACAGTCAACCTGTTCCCAGGATGATTTTAAGATGTTAATTCTGACCTATAAGGTTTCAGGGTGTGCTGGTGTTCAAAAACACTTTTCCTGGATTTTTGAATATATTCTAGAAACAAAATAAATCTAAATAAAATGGTTTTAATTAATTAAAATATTATAGCTAGGACTTCCTATGGCCCAAAAACATCTGTGGATTTTTAATATAGATATTAGTCAATATACCATCTATGCTAACTGTACCATACCATAACTTCTTCATATTCTTGATCTTCTTGGTTATCATCTTCATTTTCATCATCTTCTTCATCTGGTTCAGGTAGATCCTCATCATCATCTAATTCTGCCAACAGAGTACTAGCTCGGCAGCTATCAAGAAAATCTATAATACATATATAAATATATATATTTACATACAGAACAAAAGCCAAGAATAACTTTTAAAGCAAAATTTTTAAATTAAAGAACAGAAGCATTGAGAAGAATGAAAACACAAATCTCACTTAAACAAGAAAGAGAAAACTAAAACATTGTTTGTCCCATAAGATTAAAAGATGTGTTAAAAGCATACACCAGCTAGAAAGTCTGTGGGTCTAGTCATTATCGTAACTAACAAAAGCAGCACTTAATATTGGTACAAATAAGTGATCAGCAAGAGTGATCAGCTTGTTTGCTTATAATAAACATTTTATAATTACACTTATTTTAAATTACTAAAGATTGCAAAAAAAGGGTACACAATGGTTACTGTTTCTATGTCTAATTACTTTTAAAAACAGGTCATTGATGTATTTCCACTAAAAGTGTGTGGCTTAAACCTCAAATTACAATGTAAAGAAAATTTAAAATAAACATTTAACAGTGATATTTTTTAAGATTCAATTGCCAATTAATTACCGTAACAAGAAGTTGAAGGCAGAGACAAAGTTCAATTTCATCCACCTAGTACTAAGACTTAAGAAAAACCACCCCAAAACTAGAAAAGTTCACAGCAATACAAGTGGACTGGGATGAAGCTTTCAAGTTTTACATTTTTCCGTACATATAGAAACTACCTATACCACCCAAACACCCTCTGAATTGTTGCCCCACCCACAAAGAATTGTTGTCTATTTGCTCAGTTGTTTGTGATGCATTTTAGGACTTGTCATCCAATGAAAGTATCAAATTAAATAAAAGAATAATGGGGAGATGGTATATGCAGATACCTTAACCAACTGACTCCAAGCAGCTCAATTCCAATATCCATTGAAATTACCAGATACTTTTCAAGCAATTTCAACAGGCAACGAAAACAAAACACAATCTTAACCCAATGAAATTTTAAACAAATCAAGTATCTTTTCTTTCAAAAACATCTCAAAATCCAATCCATTTTACATTAGCAAATATTTTTCCATATCCAATCCAGGTTTTTCTTGACTTCATTTTATCAGCTTGGTTCCCAGGTATTACTGAGCTAGTTAGCTAAATCTTCTTCCCCAATAGTCATATCCTACAAGTAACTATTGTTCTGAAGTCTGTTTCTAGTGTACAGTGTCCACATGACTCTGGATGTCGTTCCTCAAATCATATAATTCCATTCTCCATGTCACTTTAATTTTTGCCTTCTTTCCAGTTTTTTGCAATTACTATTATGGCACTGAGATACTTGGAACCTATTTTAAGTGTACAACGTGCCTAATGCTGGATGTTTTTCAAGCAGAGCAAGGTACATCAGACTGTGCATGTAGCATGTCTATCCAACAAAAGAAGAAATACCATTTTAATTAGAAGCACATATGTAAACTACAGTAGGTACTAAATTTGATGAGGGAGAATATTTAAGTGCCTAAATAAAGTATATCATAAATAGCAATAATGTGGGATAGAAATTACTGACAATAAAGACTTGAAAATATAAGGAAATACTACTAACATTATTTTATTTACTGCCTTACAGAACTAGTAACATATGAACAGCTCAGCTTTCAAATACTTTTCAGTAAATAAACTACTACACAAGAAAATCATAACAGTGGGAGAAAAGGAAAAATCATTAATGGGAAGTCTAATGCTTATGTTCATTTAAAAATGAAACTTACCATATAAAGAATATTCTGCCTCCTGACCTGTATCGCTCTCACTAGATGTTGATGTTAGGCTAGTAGTTAGAGTATTACTAAGCGACTGACCAACAGATAAAACTGTAGTTGCTGTAGCTACATTGCTGCTGCTAGTAACACTGGATGTAGACATGGTCACTGTTGATGTGGTACCAGTTGTAGTCAGATTAGGAAAACTTTGGGCACCCATAAGAGGAGAAGCTATAAAGATATGGTAAGATAAAATAAATGATTTGATGACTTGAAGAGTACAAATTACATGCATGACTCCTGTGTTGAAAAATATATTTGGGATTGAAAAATTATCAGTGTGTTATTTTACAATAAAGAACAACAGACTATAAAAGGGAAGAGTTTCCCAATGCAAAAGTGCACCTTATAATGCAGATGCCCACTTCTTAGCTTATTTCCTTGTGTACATTTAAAATAAATAATCTTATCAAATAAAGCCCCAAATCCCACTGCAAATCTGAAATTACTTCATTTCATTTCCAACATATGAAAATAATTTCTGAAATCTATTACTCCAATGTTGCGGTCTGTCTTTAAGCCTAAAATGTAATTTAACCTCTAAACTACAATATAGTTATATTATACAGGGAAAACAATTTAACTATATATAAGTGAGTTGAGAACAGAACAAACATGAAACTTCTGATTATTGTGCATTTTTCTAAAGTCCTTAAAGCAGCTCTGACTTATTTTTCACATAACTATTTGAATATATGTTCATCATAGTCAACAAACCTGAACTGACAGTACTGTGAAACGTGGGACTTACTTATTTTGGATGATTTATATAAATAATTTTCAGAATAAGCAAGCAACAACTAAGAGGTTACCTTATTGTACATTCAAATAAAACATAGTAAATGCATTTGTTAACAACTGAAACAAGACTGAATTCACTCTAGACTCAACAGAAAGAATTTTGGGTAGTGTACCTAACTAAGTTGTACCTATGTGCAGCTACATATTTAGACCTCAGTCTTCAAAACATTTTCTCACATACTTATCTTCAAACAAGGAGATTGATCACACATTTGCACATGCAAATTTGAGGGGTCACCTATACTTAGAATTTAAGGCTTATGTTTTCCAGTCTATTTCTTTTAAACTCTATCAAATGCAAGATTTACAGTTTTAAAGTACACATTTTCATTACTGCTGTTTATGTAAACTAAAACACTGTTTTCTTAAAAAAAAACCCAACACAACCCTTTGACTTTCAGACTATTATTACCAAAGTTTGCACTACCCTTCAAGAAGGGTACAACAAACATTTTTCCCCTAAGCGCATTTGGTAGCTTTTTGTAAAAAAAGTTACCATTTCTGCTTTCCTTGTCACATACTGCCACTCCCCCATCCCAGTCCCCATCCTTTCGGAAGGTAAGGAACATTTTGCAAATAAAAGTATAATGCAGGAAGAGTGTGAAATAAAAATATAATAATGAAGGGGAGCATGAAATTTAAATCTAGCGTTGTTAATAAGTTTATGTTCACCTTCACGAAAGCACGGAAATGAAAAACCAAAGGGTTTTTCTTTTGTTGCTGAAGAAAGTAAGTTGTTCAGTATTCACATCTTCCACCCACTTCTAATTAATCACAGCCAACTCTTTCTGTTACACTAAATAGAAAAAGCCATGAAACACGAGCATTTTGTTTGCTCTGAATTCAAGAGCAAATTGAAACTGGCTACCCTAGACACCACTTCTGGCAAATACTGATATTTTTCAATGCAACCAGTACAGCAAGGACAGAAACACATCACTAACCATGATTTCAGTCTTGACTTATGGGCTGTTGGCAGTTTTTTTGAGGGGTGGCTTGTTGTGGGTGGTTTGTTTGGGGTTTGGGATTTTTGGGGGGATATTGGGAAGAGGTTTTTTTAACCTGAACAGGCCAAAAACAAAATATTTTTTTTAAATCCAAGCTTTTCACAATGCTCTAACAGATCTCTGGTGAGATTGCTCCAAGTTAATCTTTGATCTCTTTTTGGGGTGTGAGTTACCATTTACAGTTTCTATTCATAGAAAATGTATAAAACAAAAGAATTCCTATATGATGTAAAGTATGAATATTTTAATCCCAGAATTAAATTTTTAATTTGCCTTGTTCTTATTCCTAACTTTTACAGTGTATGGTATCAAAAATTCATGAAACCTGTTAAATATGCTGTTGAAGTATTTTACTATGTTTTTCAAAGGTTCTCTGTTCCCCCTACACAAAACTAGTTCTGAACCAGAAGCACTATCTGTCGAAAAAGTGACTAATTACTGGAAAGCTTTCCTTGAGTATCTTATTTACATTTTTAATGCAGGCTGCAAACTATTCCAACTCACCCCCCACCCCCATCCCAGATATCACAATATGAATGTAAGAATACATTAAGAAAATAAACTCCCCAACAAAAAAAAAATAGAACATTCAGTATCTAAAAAGAAATTAAAAACGCTAAAGGCAAACACCATATTTTTAAATAAGGAAGCATAGAATCATAGATTTTTTAAGATTGGAAAAGACCTCTAAGATCAAGTCCAGCTGTTAACCCCCACTAAACCATGTCCCCAGGGGCACAACTTTTGAACACTTCTAAGTATCGTGATTCCACCACTTCTTGGACAGCCGGTTCTAATACCTGACGAACCTTCCAATGAAGACATTTTTCCTAATATCTAATCTAAACCTCCCCTCTCCCTTCTTATCCGGGAAAAGAAACTGATCCCCACCTCACTACAACCTCCTTTCAGGTAGCTGTAGAGACCAACAAAGTCTCTCCTGAGCCTCCTTTTCTCCAGGTTAAACAACCCTCAGCTGCTCCTCATAAGACTCATGCTCCAGACCCTTCACCAGCTTCACGTTCTTTGCACCCTCCTCGAAAAGCATGAAAGCTTAATAAAAAAAGCTGAGTGGTTTTTTTAGCTTGGGTAATTTTACCTTTTCTGACTTGCCTACCTCACTAAATGCAGCTCTCCAGTTAAAATATTATTGCCAGCAAAGAACAAGATACCTAAAGAATAACAACCTTGATGGGAGCATGCTCAGAAAAAGACTGAACTTGCAACAAGCAGGTTTACAGCTTCCCTGCATATAAATTCAAAACATGTAAATGTTAAATCATCTACATAGTCATTTAAACCATTGTTAACAACAAACTTCCTTACGCCTAATATGCCTGAGCAGTTCACCAAATCTAAGCCTTAATGACCATACCATTCTTAGAAAACATACACAGTATCAGAGCACATTATGTTACACAACCCAACAGAATGAAGGAATCTCCTAATATTTCATTATACTGCAGTTCACTTTTTTCTTTCTACTGTGTTCTTAGTTCCCATGCTCAGAGACTTCACAATATGCACAAACTGCCTCCTGTAGAAAATGGAAAGATAACAAATAGGCATGTGCAAGCTGAATATGCAAAATCTACACAGATCAGACAGAGTAAGTACCTGACATCAGCTACTCTTGCTAGACTTCCAACCTCTTGGTCTAAACCACACTCTGTCTCTTCCTGAATACATAACAGATACCAATTTCAAACTACCTTCTATTTGATGGGTACCACAGTGTAATCTGACATCACAGGGTAACATAAAACTTTTCAGCTGACATGAACTCCGTGAGCTTTTCATGAATTCTACAGGTACACACAAGGTCAAGGCTGCTCTAAGTTCCTTTCTCTATTAGGCCAAGAGAATCTAAACTTGTTTAAGTGTAATAACGAAAACCAAAGAAACAATGAAATCTTCATCTAAAAATAAAAATAGCTTACTTACTTGCAGTACTCACAACATTCCTTCCCAAAGTATTAGTATTGTTATCACTGCTACTCCGGCTTAAATTCATGTTGTTTGTCGCATTGGTACGTGCTATGTTTGCCACTCTTCGTACAAAGGACTCCAGGCTAGAAGTTTCTCGAGATGATAAGTTCGGAACACTTGCACTGGAGCTCATCGGTGCCCCAGCAGCCAACAAGGAACTGACTGAGAGTCTGTTGCTTGCTGAAGAGCTTAGAGGTCGTTGGGAAGCTGCTTCTTTATTAGTCAGTTCAGAGACTGAACTTACATCAGGAGAGCTTACGCTCACAATTCCCATGGATATAGCACTCGACTCCCCAGGAGTACGTATTGAGTTATCGGGACCTAACTTCCTCTCTGCATTTTCGTTTCCCATGTCCGCTGTTAAGGTGCTGGTGCTTGCACTGGAAGATGACCCTATGTCAGCCTGAGGCACACTATCAGCGGAAGACAGAACAACAATTGGTTCATGGATGTCAGTGCCTGAAACTATATTTTGCTCCAATACACTTTCTGATCTCCGCTCCATTTTGGTCGAACCCAAGCTGATGTCGCTGCTACTTGCCACGCTACACACAGAACTGCTGCTTCCTTTTCTACTTGAGGAGCCTGCAGCAGCAGTCGTCTTGTCTGGACAGTTGTTTTTCACCAAGCTGCTCCATGACTGCGTTGTGCCTGAAACAGTGGATGAAACAGGTTTGGGTGATGCCGCTGAATCAGGGTCGTACCCTGGTGCAAGCTTGAGGTCAAACTTTCCTTCTGCGCCCATACGGTAAGAGTTAGAGCCACCAGCATCCCAGGTGACATCAATCCAGCCTGGAAAGGGACAGGAGTTTGTGAGATCCAGCAGAAAGCAGACAGGAGCGTGTCAGACAGTAGCTCCACAATGTGGGATCAGCTTCTCATAAGGGCTGCATTTCTGAATTAATGAAGTCACTAAATAACCCTTGATGCCAATTAAAAAGGAAGTATTTAAATCTAAACAATTTAGTATTTTGTAATGCTGCCAACACTGAGGTAGCAAGAATGATCAGCCTCTATTTTCAGGGTCCCAGAATCTAGCCAAAAATAAAGTTTCCTTCAGGAAGGAACCTGGCCTACCAGGATCTCTAATAACAGAAATATATATTAAAATGTATTGTAAGAATTCAATTAATATCTGTCAAGAAGTTATAATTATTGCAAGGACATTCTATAATATTTCTTTTAGTTGTATATTTGTGGATATTTACCCAACAGAAGGCATTTTATGAAACTGATTAGTCTGGGATTTCTTATTCTTGCCCTATTGAAGTGAGAGAATTAATTTACTGATACACAGCTTTTTAATTCAGTAAGTAACACAGACTCAAACATTTCTGTTTCACAGAAAAAGTCTTACAGCAGTCAGGTAAGGACTACTTCAACCAAAATTTCAGGGTTGTGAAGAGGATATGTTTCATAGAAAAAAACCCTTCATCCTGGGACCAAAACAACACTCAAAAGGAGACGCTACTCTTCAATTCCTTTATTAAATGATTATGTAGAGTAGCAAAAATTTTTAACAGTTAAATATAATAAGTGTGCAATGATAAGGGTAACATGCAAAATTTAGCAAACCAGGACAGAAATAGGGGCAAAATGTTTTATTTTTTCTTGTCTAAATATGCACCACAGAATGAGTCACCCTAAATGTCTCATTATATCTTAACTGCAACAAATCTTTGTGTAACTATTTTAATTAATAAACATTTTCTTTAAAAATAAAATCTCTAAAGTTTAGTCATCTTCTGCAATCTCAGAAATTTGAAACAAATGTCAGGTCCAGACATACACACATTTTTGTTTATTAAAATAGAAGAGAGCTAATTTCAAGTAAAATATTCTTTTTAGCATTGCCAGATGCATTTTCAGCTTTTAACTATCCAAAAGTCACCATTTCTAGACAAAAATAGAACATCACAGGCAATTTTCTGTTTAGAAATATCACTCTGGAGGAAAAGTATTTTAAAATGGACAAAGTTTTCAGATATAAGTAGATATCTCATCCCCAAACGAGCAGACTTAGATCATGTTCTTTTCATATGATTTTAATCCTTCCTCATGAGCTACAGCTCAGTAGCTTCATGTCACTAAACCTCTGAAGGGTAAAGTTGTGAAGCAAGTCTGAACTTTTTTATTTCTACAATTTATTTGCCTTTCTTATCAAATACCAAAAAAGTTTCCATACTGTAGTTCAACAGTATCATTCTTCCCCTTTAGGAACAGCTGAACAGGGTATCTTGCAAAAGCATAACTGAACTGTTCTTGTTTCATATAGTTGCTTTTCTTAAAATATTAATTACAAACAGTTTTAAATCTGAACAAGTTTTAAGTACATATTATGTACTTGAAGCTGTACTACTCCATCATTACAGCCCTCAAAGTTTGTCTAACCTTCTGAATAATGACTGAATAAGTAAATGAGACACTATTTTTGAAATTCTATTTGAAAGAAAGTTGTGACAGGAACAAGATTGTTTGGCATCACCATTTCATAAATGAACCTCAATTTTACCTATGCTTAAGTGGGAAAGTTTTACTGGAACACAGGAACAAAAGCACTGATTTGGAGGAATACTACTCACCAATAATACCTAAAGTCCTCATAGTGAGAATGTAGCTATTGATACTGTTGTATCAGATAAGAAGAATATATAGATGATGGAAGAATTCCCTACAAAGCTACACTGAACAGCTTAAAAAAAGATTCAAAGTTTCAAAACATTTTAAGACATTGTGGACATTTCTCCATGATTGAGAGCTGACAACTCAACAAACTAGAAGAGATTTTCAAGTCTGGCTAAGTATGAACTTAAGAGTGGCTGAAGACACTTCAAAAAAAAAAAAAAAAAGGCAAGTCTTATATATCTCAAAATAGGGGAAAGAATGGAAAAGGTGGAAGTCATGTTCAGCTAACAAGATCATAACCTTTCCTGGAGCCTCTTCAGTATCTTAGCTTCCTTAGTCCTGACTTTCCTGGCTGTTGGAGGTTTTTATTTTGCTCTGCAAGTTAACTACTTTTCATGCTTTAACTAAAAAAAACCAACAACTTGATCCCAATGAAGCTTGCAAGATAGGAAAGGTATAGGATACAACAAAAGTCAAGAAAAATGTTGCAAATGCTAAGCTAGAAGAAACAAAGAAGGTAATTACAGATTTTGCAGGCCCAAAGCTTAGTTAATCAGTTTGCATCAATCAGCTTTGTATACTTTGCAACAGATGTCTAAATAACAATTTTGTATTTTAATTAAGCAAATCTCTAAAAAGTTTCATTTACAACACGAATTTTCTTCATGCATTAAAATGGAAGTCACAAATGGACTGCATCAGCGGTAATATTTGAGTTTCTTCTCCCCAAAATAGTAAAAATTTGATCAAGTTCAAGATATTACAAAGGAAATACTTTAATGCCACCCACTCATCATGCTACAGACAGTTACAAATTTGGGTAATTCATGCTCACCATTATGCAATTCTCCTGTAACAGTGCCTTCGCCCTGTGGGCTTCCATCCTGATCTCTCCATTTCCAATCAATCCCTCTGATTACACGAGCTCCTGGAACCATGTATTTTAACACCTGAGAACGGACCAGACGTCGCTGCCTTCGCAGATTTGCTTCGGCTTCTTTAGCAGCTTTTCCTGTAAGAAACGTAAACTGAAATGAAAAGACTTGCAAGTATTGAATGGGGATTATTTTTGAGCTGATTTCTAAGCAAGTTCCACTGCAAAAATTAACCTGCTTTCTCACACTCATTTTTTAATTACATGCTCATTAGCATTTCAGAAGAACAAATAGGATATACACATTATTTTTCTTACCCAGCTGATCTTCACACACTCCGTTCACAGTGCCATAAAGTTCAAATCCAGACAGGGAGAGGTAGTGTGTTTGCCCGCTGGCATTCTTTCCCATTTGTTTTATTCTAACATGTCTCCAACCTTGTTTCTCATCTTTTGGAGGATCTAAAGGCCATGTTGCTGTAGACCTTTAAGTTTATTAGAAAGGGGGTGTTGGTGGGTAACAAAAAAAAAACCAAACCAAACCAAAACCCACAAAGCACAACCAAAAAACCATAGTACCCAAAGTAAGCAATAACATATTGCTGATCATGTATGGCTATTACAAGACACATAAAACCTATTAACACTAGGGACAAACTCTGGATGACTGTTGGTGTTACTATTTTGTCAAAAAATCAAATGCAAAATTTATAATGATGGAAATGCACAAATGCCATTAAGTGAACCATAGGCAGTACTTATGAATCACTTATTCTCAAGCCTATCCTTGATAATTTACACCACCTACCACTTCTTTATATAGATACATTATTACAACTGCAGTACACACTAAATTAGTCTACAGCCAATACACTTTTAACTGAGCTCAGTTTTATGAGAAGTGCTAAAATACACTGACATACCCTGGTTCGTTGAGACTACAGTCATCAACATGAGTATACAAAGTAGTCCAGTTCTGTCCATCCTTAGATACTTGGAAAACCCAATTTCTGAGAGCAGATCGTCCATAACCTCGAGCATGGCGTAATGTGTAAGCTGATGGTATAACCCAAAGGCCAAGATCAATGGCAAACCAAGCATTCTTATCATCATTAGTATGGCAGTTGAGAGCTGAACTGTCACGGCTCAAGATGTCTTCTAAACGACCATAAGGCAGATTTCTTCCTTCTGAGGATGTAACCACTACTAACCCATAGGCTGCTGGATTTACCCACTCATATGCAGTTCTATATTGAAAAAGAGAGGCATTTCATTCAATTATTACTTATATAAAATAAAAGGTATCAGCAACATTTGCCATTTATTGTAAATTGTTTATTACAACTGAACTTATCACAAACCAAAATGATTAATATACTTTCCACTCCTAAAAAATAACATATTTGATTATGAATTCTCGCCCCATCCTGCCCCAGGGACCATAGTGTATTGTGTCTTACTTAAATATTTAGCTTTGAAGAAACTCACTTTGCATTTGTCCCAATCCAGTAAATAATTCCATTTTCATCAAAATCATGTTGATGCCTAAATACAAATGTTTGGCCTTCACGTAGTTTTCGTACAAAAACAAATGAAGCCCTATCAAAGTCGTACCATTGCTTTGCTACCTACATATGAACAAAAAGAAATCAAATATTAAAGAGAGGGAATACAACCATTTCCCTTGTGAACCCCGTGTGTGGTACGTAGCTCACCATTTTCAGGAGATACTGTTCTAGAGATTCAACAGTTGCCAACGGCTCCATCTTTAGCATTCTCCCAGTCCGATCTATTAGCGATGTCTCCCCTGAGGCACGTTCCAAACGGAACCTCAAGCGCCTTGTTAATATCTGAAAGAGTAGCTAAATATTAATATGGGCTTTCCTGTTTAGGCTTTGGAATTTTAAGAAAAACAACAGTTTCAGTGGCATATCAAGTATCTTTGTGGCATAACCTAAACAAGCCATATTCTAATGAAATGCTTAAAAAAAAAGAATTCCTAGTATACATATTAATATGACAGTCAATTACACATTCACCTGACATTTTCTCACTTTTTCTGTCTTTTCATAGCTTTCGTTGTCTAGCAACTATAATAAACTGAAAATTATTTTAAAAAATATTCAATAGCAACTGTTTCTGCAACTTTCTGCAACTGTTTTCTAATAATTTAACACAAAAACATAAATATTTACACTTCTCTATCAAGTTGGGAAACCCTGAAGTGTGCTTTCAAATAATAAAGACTGTACACAAACTGGAAAAAACCAAGCAATATTTTTAGCTAAACTGCCAAGTTTCCTGTATAAGAAGCTGATGATCTTGCAGGCATCTTGTATTACCAAATGAACACACAGCCCTAGATGGGGCCTTTTAAATGGTTAAAGCCCATCCCTTGTCATTACAAATGATAATTGTCTTCAACTAAACGCTCAGTCACATACCTATAAGGAGGCATTTTCCTATATAAAGACAACAACACTTGAAGACAAAAGAAAAAACAAACATCCCTTCAGTGAAAACTTACCTTCACTTCACAGTGTTAAAGTGACAGTAGGGGAACACCCATACATTTACATTGTTAGAGGAAAGAGATGCCAAAAAGTTTGTTGTTCTTTATTCACTTCTACAAGAATATGATCCGCGCAGACTTAACATGTGCAACATATAACATTCAGTTGTGTATCACTGAGTGTGATATGCTGTTATCACTGTACACTTACCTGAAGATTATATGTAGATCCTGGTGTATCATACAAGTGGAGAGGTAGACGTTCAATAGATTCTAACACTGCTATCAATTTCCGAATTAATGCAACTGCCGGACGACTGTGAAAGTGAAGTTACTATGTTACCACAAAACAAAGGCAAAAATTCTAGTGTCTTAGAGAACAGTGACCAGTTGAGGCAAGTATGTCAGCATGCTATTTCTACTGGTATCATCTGCACTAACATGGTTACAGTACAGTAAAAAACATAATCTGCACAGCGGTGAACATGTCATCTTTGTATTTGTCAAAAGATGTTCATTCGGTATAGTTGACACTTGCATGTAAAAATTTTCAATATCTACTTCAATGCCAGATGCTGTCTTTTAAGACATTTCATTGAAATGCAAAGAACAGATTCGTAGTCTTTAAATTATTTTAAAAACACTGTACTGCTTCACAGATGCAAAGGGTTGTTTTTGGGGGGTTTTTTTGCTTGGTTTTATTTTTACCTTTCATCATCTTCATTTTCACTGAATGCTGTTTTGAAAACATTTATCCTCTCTACCAGTTGACTACAGTCTTGCTTCACATCCAAATCAACATTCTAATAGGAAAAAAAAAATTACATTTAATATAGAGCAATAAATGTATTTGTTACACAAGCAAAAACATCTCTTCAGTCTCACTGAATTCCCTCTTTCAAGTCTGTATGTGAAAAGCTAAACATCAGCCATTAGACCCAACCAGTGTTGATTTAAAGATTTTTAATGGCTCATTTAAATGAAAGTCATCCATTGTTATAGCTTATCTTCAATGGGTAGACCATTAAGTGGAGTGAATCTGCCTGATTTTTACCAAGACAGGAAAGAGACACATTTATAATAGATCTTTTAAATTATGGCACATGCCTATATATTATTTTTTTTAGAAAGTTTTTCTTCAGACAATTATGTTCTATAAACTTACATTATTTAAAACTGTCAATAGTGATTGAACTAAGCCACTACTGCACATTTCATATGGAGAAATAGTATTCTCATCCTTCAACAGTACAATTAAGTTTTCCAGAGCAGTCTTCATTAAATCTCTCCATGTATTTTCTCCCTCAATACACTGAAAGACAAAAAGATAATTATGGTGAAACAAGGTAATAGTTTTTTCACTTGCTTCAATTGAAAAGTAACATCCTAGGAAAGTACCTGACTAGGCAATACATGCATTAAAACTCTCCACATTTCACAGACATGTTATGACTCTCCTTTGCATCATGATAGACTAGCCTGAACATTATGTTATTCCCACTGACACCACACATTAGAAATGAAGGAGATACACTTACCTGCCTGTTTGCATGGAGTTCCCATGCAGACTCTAACTGTGTTGCTATGTTCCTCAGTGTTACAACTACTCCTCGAGGCATACTTTCAACTGCTTTAAAGTGATCATCATATAAATCTCTTGCCATAGTGCGCACCTACAAATAGATTTAGATAATCACAAGTTATACCTTTTTTTAAACAAGCTCATGAAAGACAAATAAGAAAGAAACAAAACACATCACACATTATGATATGGCAAAGGTTGTGAAAGGATGAAGATACAGGAGATATAAGTGGAAATACACAGAATCTTACTGAATCTCACAGAAATTAAGCTTACCATTATGTATTAAATTATAGCACAAAAGGTAGAAGGTAAAGATAGGACTCAATCTGTAAATCTTTCTTTTAGAACGGCATCATGATCAGATCTTTTTAATGCTCTATTCACGCTCCTTAAACCAATTCACACCAAAAGTGCCTACATGCGCTCTTATTATAGGAATTACTTTTTCTACAAAGTATGACTCACACAAGATACAAATCTGATAATTAAGTTCTTATTAAACAACATCTTGCTTAGAAGAAATTTCCCCCAAAATCTTTCCTTTTCATTATCATTACATGTCCTACAACAACACATTACACAAGCTTTGGAGCTATACAGAGCAATGTCAGGTATGAGAGAGCACTGCCTTCGTTTTAATATTCCACCTATTTTCATTCACACAGTATTTTAGTTTTCAACTTAGCGTCACATACGTTCTTACATGCTACAGTTACATGGTACAGAATATATTAGCTGCTCTGTTAGAAACTGCAAGACAGTTGAAGACTGAAGATTAGCTTGAGCCCTTGGCACGAGCTGGTCACAGAACATACTACTACTCTGTGGGGTTTTTGTAAAAAGCTTAATACTTGATTTCTTGGTTCCTTTGTTTTCCCTCTCAGTTTCAGGAGAAAAGAATTTTAAAGAGGTCTAAAATGAGGGCGTTTATTCATTTTGCTTCGTTATCACAACTCTTACAATGCAGACTGTTCACTTCCAGCACCCTAGTTGTCACAATAACCAGTCTGAAATTAGCATCTAAAGGAAGTAAACAGAAGTATTATATGCCTTGGACACAAATGTAGCACCTATCATAATATACTTTTCTTTTGCATAAAATAAAATAAATTTAAAAAAAAAAACTGGCAAAACTATACAAATTGAAGTCAGGAAGACTGGATTTTCCTACATTTTTAAAAGAAAATTCCTTTTCCTCTAGAGAAGCACAGAGTTTACTAATACTATTGAATAAAAACACCTGAAGAAATGTTCTGTTCTGAGTGACATTTTCCCCTTCAAGTTTAACATAAAATTGTGTCTAGTTGAAATCAGAGATTTTAATCCCAAGAAGAAACTACAACTCTGTAAGCATGTTATAAATAAAAAATTCTAGGTATAAAACTGACAGATGTTCACCAACCTTTTGTTTTGTCTTCTCCAGTTTAGATTTCAGTTTTCTTCCTCTTTTGCCTGTCCAGCCAGTCACAAATTCTGACCCTGCAATGTATTTTTTAGAAAAGTCTCATTTTCCCATAGTTATAAAAAGCAACAAATAAAACAACTACCTCACATACCCATGCTCCTACCTGCACAGAACACATACCTACATACTTACCCAAAGAGGTTTCAGCCGTAAACGAATGCTTTGTTCCTCTGTTCGATTCAAACACAAAGCCTGGCAGATCTTCCTTCAGTATGGTAGCTTGCTGACCATCCGAATTGTGAATAGCAATTTCTCCTTCCTTCAAACAGGTGAGTGACCAGTTTCCTACAGTAAGTTTAGTTGGCCCTGGTGTTGATAAAATTGGTTGGCTTGTGGTAGATGGTTTCACTTGGCTTCGAGCTCTCTGCAACTTCTCAAGGAACTCACTCCTACTTTCTATTTAAAAAGAAACAAATATTTTTTTCTTCTAACAACTGATTCCACCATTATGTATCTTAATTTCTTTTTTGGCAAGAGCAAAATGACTGAGTACATTCAATGCAAAATTAAGTTTGAAATTAAGGGTCAAAGTATTCTAAAATTCTTTACAGTGTACTTCTGTACTTCAACAGTGATTTATTCCACAATTGCATCAAAGCTGCAATGTAACAATGCAACTCTTTGTCAAAGATGCTATTCACAGATATATTAATTCATCATTACAACTGTAATCGGACGATCAAAGAAATCCATGATAAACTTCTGGTATTGGAAAAATTATTTATCTCATTATGGCCAGCATGAAGTACTCTCAAAAGTGAGTTTTCAGATATAGGAAATTAAGTGAATCCTCCAACAGGAAAACAGCAATCAGCTTTCATGGTTTAAAACAAGTGGAGAAAATATTTTGAAGACGTATCAAAAAAGAAAAAAAATCACAAAACTTTACCAAATCTGACAGTCAACAGGTACTAAAAGCAAATTTGAGCTGTTTGCTCAGATCAAGTGTCACAAAAGCACCTAAATTTTTTTTTATAAACAATACTAAAACTCTTATTTAATCTTCTTTGGAGAAACTTGTATTTAGTCTTCTTTGCAGAACCTCAGAGAAACCAAGAATGTCACCATTACGTTACTTTATACAGTGACATTACATTAATTCAGATTCTAATGTAGTTTTGTGTTTGGGTTTTTTTAGGGGTCTTTATTCTCTGAGGAAAACATGAAATAAGAAAATACACCTAATGGCACCACCTGATACTTAATTCAAAGCTAATATTTATATAAGATACTTAATAGACGACAAACAGGATCATATTCTACCTTTAGGGTAGGTAGGCAATCTAGCCTAAAATTATTCCAAAAAACTATCTCAGTTGTACTTAAATTATATTCTGATATTTTAGTAATTAGAAGGCTGAGTTCATAATTTAAAATATATAAACTGTGCTAAAAATAAAAATGTAACCACCTCATTAATGTAAAGATTATATCTCAACTTCAAAGATAAGAAGTATCCTCATCTTTCAGCACACTCATTTGATAAACACAACCTTTCGTAGTCTATACACTTGTAAAATTGCTGTTTTCCTTTTGCTGCAGTGACAAGCTCTAGGTTTTTTAAATCTGCTGGGTTTCTTTTGTTTTACAACACAAAAGTAAATAATCTCTGTAAAAATAAATATGCACTCAAGGCATAACATTCTTTATTGCTTAAATTTCACAACATATAGAGAAGGTTTATAAGAATAATTTTGAGATTTGATATGCAAAATGAACATTCTGTTAAACGTTTTCAAATTTTCATAATTATACTTTCATAAATTTATTACACAGTTTGCTGCACTGAAAGTTCTATGTTTATACATGGTTGGGAATAATTTAAGGTTCCCTTGGACACAATTTTGAGATTTACTTAAAGCTTCAGAATTACCATTAAATTTCAATTTTTGCATTGAACTTTTATTCTTTCTAAAGTTTCAAACAAAACAAGTATAGAGTTAATGTGGAGAGGGGTGAGTACAGACCTTTCCAGAAAGGTTCATAGTGTATATTATACTTCCCCGCCCGCCCCAACTTTCATCATGCAATACACACTAACAGATTTCACTGCTCAGCCCTCTACATTCTTGCCAGTTGTGAAGTTATTAAAAAGTATACCATGAGATTAATCAGTAATGATTTAGGACAGCAGAACATATAGTACAGTTCAGGACTTAAATATACTATCTGAGCCTATACTGTACTGTAGTCATTTTAGTTAACAAATATTAATTTCTTAAGTCAAAAAGGCTGCTGCACATGCTTTAGAGCTCATGGTTAAAGTTCAGGCAAACGACACTGCAACATCAGCACTCTTAGTACATGTCTGTTTGACAACATATTGCAAGAAGCCTCATTTAATCCTAGTTTAGGTCCTTTCCTTCAAAATATCCATGCTAGGTATCTTGTTAAAAAACTTGGGATTTATTCAATCTTTTTTAGAAGACTGATTGAAACAAATATCTTCTTAAATTCTTAATCTGACTTTTCTTTTAAGTTCTCTTCACTGCAAACTCATTTGAGCTGCCCACGTTCCACTCATCTTGTACAGAAATGGTGAAGTCTCATCCCCTTGCCCACATCCTTTTGTAAGAGATAGAAAATAGCTGGCATCCAGGGGTTATGAGAATCAAAAAATTATGCTCATGGATCTTCTTAAAATTGTATTGTATGATAAACTAGTATCTCAACACAGGAATTGTTTACCTTTTAAGGTCTTGTCCTTATTAAAAAGAATGCAAAGATCCATTTTCTGAACAAGGAAAAAAACCCAAAAAAACCAAACAAACAAAAAAACAAACAAAAAAGAAGTCTAAGGGGTTTCCAGTTGCATTATAATCAGAAACACACTCTATCACATTTTGTCTTCTTGCCCCAAAATCGATGCATAAAGTCATTAACACTTTATTTTCATCCTGAATCATAATATGTTCTGTTATTTCACTCCATGGCTTGTTGAAAACATAATAATATTGCAAAGCATTTTATGTCTGCAGGTTCATAAATGCATGAACTGCTGCAAAAAACATGAAACAACAAAAGGAGGGTTGTTTCAGCAACCAGAACGAGTTGTGTATTCTGTACAGAAAATTAGAACCAGCTGTGCATTACCAGTGCATAAGGTCTGTTCCCTTATCCTCTCTCCAACAAACAATTAAGACACTGTAATTTGTTTCCCAATCTTGATGAGAAACGTTCCATTACTTTGTCTTCAAACACATGCAATGTCATTCTGCTAGCTAGAAGCAAACAACAAATCACCATTTCAACCTGCTTTTCCTGGGATGGCCATTACAAAGTGCTTTTAATGACTGGGTGAAAAAAATTAAGTACGCATGGAGAAGAATCAAAACAAAAAGTTAATACACTTTTACTGGCAAGATGTTTACTTAACACAATTCACCAAGGAAATCAAGTTATGGTCACATGCTATCTCATAAAAAGCATCACAATTAACTGACCACCTTCCACCTGTTTACATCCTTTACTATTTAGTAAGCCAATTCCTGCAAAACAAAATAGCTCAAATCAAATTATATAAAAATATAACAGTCACAAAACTTAAACTGGACTTGAATTGTAAAAAAAACTACCTGAGCTATCGGATCCTCCTTCAGGGCTCCCACTGGAATACATTGTGGCCAGCTTTCCATCCAAGATAAATCTGAACCATCCATTACTACCATTAGATAGCTCCAGAGCTGCAGCATCACTCCAGATATACAGGCAATCCCTTCCCCTAATGATTGACCAGTCTCTCCAGTGGTATGGTTTACCCTGCTGCAGTTCTTTAGCATCCTCCTGTGGTTCATCCTCCTGCAATAAAATTGTATTAAGCAACAACAACAACAAAAACCCCCAACCTGTTAAAAAAAAAAAAAATGAAAAAGGCAAAAAACCCCAAAACCAACAAAAAAACCAACACAAAAAACACAATTACTCAAACCAAAAGTACAAGAACTATACTATTTCTGTCTGTAAAATGTATCCTTTAAAGTATTCTTTAACAAAATACGATACTTCTTAGAAGTTTCCTTTCACATACAGCTTTATCCACGCAAAAATAATAACAGCCCACTGACGGACTGTGACATCCACCTCTGCTCAAAACTTGAATTGTGAGAAAAATCACAAAATGGCTGAGGTTGGAAGGGACCTCTGGAGGCCATTCTAGTCCAAATCTGGGCTCAGGCAGGGCCACATAGCACCAGCTGCTCAGAACCACATCAGCAACCCCCAGAAAACCCAAAACTCACTGTAAAAAAGCTTAGCTATAGACTTAAGGTGTAACTATAAATTTAATTGAATGAGTAACAGCGGAGGTCTGTTATCCAGTTCATTTAAGTGGCAATGAGACTGTTGGAAATTGATAAATAACTTCAATATACACTGATGGCTGTCTTTAAGCAGGCAATTATTTTCTTTTTTATATATTTAATATATCCCATAACAACATTTAAAACATCTGCAATTATTTAACACATGAACTTTTTATATGAATACACTTCACAGAGGATTAATTTCATTTAGCAGTCACTTTCAAAACACTAGACAAAATCAAGTGCCAATCAACTTGACCACAAATAAATATGGATAGAAAAACTCAGCAGACAATAATATGACAGAAAATGAAGACAGAGGAGAAAACAACAAAATCAATTAAAACAAGTGGCATACAATAAGCATTAATTTAATATGCTTGCTCTGGACATTTTCATAATAGTGAAAATTCTATGAAAGTGACAGTTTCACAGTAACAAATAAAGCTATCAATTCCATACATTTACCTTCTCAGGTTTAGACTCTTCTTCGTTTTCATCATCAGATGATGGCCCCGCCAAAGTTGACACTTTACTAATTACACCAAGTCTAGCCAGTTGGTCTAGAAAAAGATCACCACCTTTATCCACTAAATCCCTTATGATTTGCAAGGCTAACAAATGGCCATCATCATCATCCTGTAATACATAGGAAAAAAGAAAATAACAAAGAAATCTCATTACTGAAGATATCTTTACATGCCAAACTTCACATAGGGTCACAACTGGATGGTATAAAAGTTTTAGGGTTACTTACGAACAAGTACACGGAATTAATGAGTATAACCCCCTTTTTTGCACTAGTTTCATTAAAGGATAACATTTGCTTTCTTCCTACCTCTTGATCAAGCACTGTAGCTGTTATCTCAACCAATATTGTGGGCAGATTGTGGCCAGCATCAGAGTCACAAACCTCTTTCAGCAGCGCCTCAGAACAAAAATGTATCATTTTTCTAATGAGGGCAAGACTTGCTTTCCTTTAAAGAGATTGCAGAAAAACAAAGGTTCTAACAATGATAAAACAAGCAGTAATCAAAGCAACAAAAAGATTCAAGATAAAACTACTTTTGTACTACATTTATACATGCTTTAGAAACTAAAAAAAGTTAACCTTTTCCAGTTCTTGTTACTGGAACCAAAATTAGTTATTGTTAGTAAGTCCGAGATTATCTGTAAGAATAATGCACCTCTGATTTCTTTTGAATCTACAGTGTTATCAGTCTAATATATCTTAATATCCTCAACCCTTTCTTATGTAAACATATTCTACATTCTGTCTTTATTTACTCTTAGTGTTGGCAATTCACTTCTGCACACTTTGTCCCCCTCACATGAATCCAGCCTTTTGTTTTAATCATATTTCCCATGTTTCGAGATCCCTATAGTTTTCAAGTCTAAAATTACTATTAGATCACGCAGCTCTTCACACTAAGAACCATAATTAATGTGAAAGGAAATCATTCCCCTAAGGTTAAAGATGAATTTTTTATTTTACTGACTTCTAAAAACATCATTTATCTGATTAATAAACTAAACTTCAAATAGAGAGCCAACTACTTCTTTGCACAATCTGCAACAACAGTTAATCATACATAGATTCTTCGTACAGTTTCTTATTTCATTAATTTAAAAGGAGCAAGTTTAAGCTTTCTATCATCAGCTCACGTTGAGTCTCACTCCACTAGCGGCCCTTTTTATGTTGCATTTTCACCCACCAAAGTGCCTATAAACACTGGGAACACAAGTAAGAGAATGGAACGAATGTCATATTTGTAGTATAAAAGGATGAGAAGTTATGATCAGATGCAATTTATCACAACCAGTATGCACCCACAGTATTTCTTTTTAAGTAGTAAATTAGATTACACTCTTGTAATTCTCTCAGCAAGAAGCATCTTCACCAGTTCATAAGCTGTTAGTAAGTCTTCCAAAACCCAAAATAGCTTTTCCCAGTCTTGATGATTTTCCAATGAATGTGTCTTGGTACCACTTCATTAGTTTTCCTGTACTAAATTACTACTTTCATTACAGTGGCTACAAACAGCTGTAACCAAATCCTGTATGCAGTGTATACAATGTCCTGTATGAACACAGTATTCTTTCATCAAGCTACTGTAGTCAAGAGTATGCTTTGCTCTCCCACTTCTGACTGACTAAGCACATTTTTTCCAAGACACCACTTTCCCAGGAAGGAAAAAATGCTACTTAAACTGCTAAGTAAAAATCAGTCTTGCAACACTTTTCAAACAACCACTTCTACTCAAACAGAAATATAATTGTCACTTGCAACACTTAAACTTTTAGATCCAACTTTGGCTTTTTTAAGAGCGTATTAAGAAATTGTCTATTGTGACAGCGTTACCTTATTGAAGGCAACATAGTTTGTTGAAACGTTTGTGCAAAGACAGGCAATAGTCTTTTCAAGTATATGGGTGCCATTTCTGGATCTCCTTTGGGTTCATTACATTCTTCCTCATCCTTGTTTGCATCTTTCTTTTTCTTCTCATCCCCTTTGTTAACAGGACACATCCAATCCCCTGGAAAATATTTTTTCCTCAAAAACATTCAATGGCAAAAATCAACAAAGCAAACCAAATAAACCTTTATACAAACATATGAGTTTTCTTTACAAACACCCAAGTACCTGAACAGGAATATGCAATCCTAAAAATATAAAATTTACACATGCACAACTTCTGGAATAGAACTACTTGATAGCATGTATCACCTGTGGCACTGAAGTCTAACAAATAGGTAAAGTACAGTTCCCATGTACAAAGAAAAGATGCCAGGGAAGTTACCAAGCCTGACATTTGAATTCACAGCAAAATCCCAATCTAGTCCCATTCCATAGCTGAAGAGCAGGACCACTGGCACTGCTCATGGACAGTCTCATTTCTTCAGGTAATTCCCTTCCCTTAACAACATCTAAAATAGTAAAGCTTTTATACTTACATTACAGGTTAAGGAAGGCTGGTCACAAAATAACTTTTTTTAAATAAACTTAAACTAAAATTCTAATAACTGCATTACTTAAGCTATATCACCATTTCTACTATAGCAAGGGTATGTAATTAAAATTGCACTCACCTGGAGACTGAAGAATAGCTACTACTTCACTGTGTCCCCTTTCGCGAGCTTTGTCCAAAGGAGTTTTCCCATCTTCATCTCTCAAGTCAGGGTTTGCACCATGTCGTAAGAGAGTCTGAGAACAAATATTTTTATCTATAAAAAAAGCTGACTTCTTTTTCCAAAGTAGTAAATGTGGTTTTCTTACATCTTTGCTTACAATCATGAGAAGAGTGTAGCAAAGGTGGAGCATTCTGTGCTTTTTATATTTGCAGAGCTAATAAACTACATTTATTCACTAGGGCCCTATCATGATGAAAAATTTGTGTTTTGATAAACATGGTAAAGAACATCTAAAGATTTCACAGTGGATGTGTCCAACGTATTGAAGACATTTTGTACAGAACAAGATGAAAAGTCAATATGTAAGGCTCGCTAAGTCAGTTGAAATCATACCTTTGCTACCTGAGGTCTTCCAAAACATGCTGCATAATGTAATGAGGATGACCTCTGACCTCTGTTAACATCAGCACCTCTTTCACAGAGAAATTCTACCTGTTAAACAAGAAAAAAGAAAGGGGTTTTTTTCTCTTCCTTTACATAAATAACATAACTTCTTAAGGGTCTATAAATCTAATTTACCATTTCCTGAGTTCCAAAAGCTGAGGCCCAGTTTAAAAGAGTTTGTCCTACATCATCCATAAAATTTACTTCAAAAGCTGAAAGATACAATTAAATAAAATAGTTAAAGTTCCCAGAATTATAAACTAAACTTCAACAGTGTTCTTTAAATAAAAAGTAGATCTTAAAAAAATTAAGCATCCTCAATAATTCTAGAGAAGCATTTATGCCCTTAATTGCAATTAAAAAAAAAGAAGTGGCATAGGTATTATACTAACAGGACCTGTTATACATTTAAAAAAAATAAGTGAACTTGTATGTAAAGATTTTCAGTGTACTAACTAAGCATTTGTTATTGCACCATAAATGATAAAAATCAAAAGACAGAGCAAGCATCTGTTATTTTTTGCTTACCTCCTGTGTCAATAGCATCTATTAGTGCATCGGTATCCTTACTGCGGATGCAATCTATCAGCTGCCGATGGGAACGTTCCCCAGAACTATCCAGCCTTCGCAGTCCTGGGATTCTGCCTGTAGATCCAGCACTGGATTTTGGCAGGGCTTTTCTCCCTTCGAACAGTAGCACCAAAAGAAGATCTACTAACCGCATGGTATCCAGTACACATCTCTCATCACCCTGCAACGCACTTTCTATAGAATCTGGAAGTTCAGATCTTAGAAGATCCTGGAAATAATTAAAAGTCTGAACAATAAAAAATATACAGGGCTTTAGAAAATACTATCAGAATTGGGTTTCATTTCCATATGAAATGTTTCCTTTTCCCCTCTTTCTAAATAAATACATGTGTATGTGTGTGTGCATGTATAGGTATAAAAATAAAATCTATAAATCTGTATATCTATATATAAAACAGCAACATAAATCTTACACATATTAAAGTATACAAAGGGAAAAGCCCTATGAGAACAAAAAGCTGTAGGATAAAAGGATTTCTTACATGTGTTACTACTGGAGAGCCTCTACACAGGGTTGACAACAGGCTCACAATAGTTGACACCTGATTACTTAATTTAGAGTCTGCAGCTGTAGGCGGTGCTCCAGCACTACTCCGTCCAGGTTTGCAAGCTGAAGATGGTCCTGATGCTGTCCCACCAGCAGCTGCCATGCGAGATAACAACTCCTCAGTTAATCCATGCTTAGCTAACGGGGCTGGGTCAACTCCACGCCGTGTGAATCTGTCAGCTAATGAAGCAAAGCATCTCAGAGCTCCATCTGAAACCTAAGAAAGAAATGCAAGAGAAATGATGAAATATCTGCTACTTAGGATGAGAAGATGCTAAGGGAATATCCACAAGAATACAGGACACAGAGGAACTTCATTTCCCCTGGTTCCCTTCACAGACAACAAAAGGAGGAAATTGGCTTTTCAAGCCAGAAACTCAGAGTTGGAACCCAACAACGATCTGAACTGCTCACTTAAGGACTGTATTGTTGCTGTGGTTTTTACCCTCCTTCTCTCTGTCGATGATATATAGAAGTCAAGGAAACTATTTCTGAAGTTCAGCATTACGAACATTTCCTTAACTATAGGAACAAAACCCCAAATCACTCTAGAAAACCACAATAATGAAATTTTCAAATTAATATGTATTGGAAGTACTTTCTAAAAAGTTTTTAGTTATAGATCTTATTGTTACAGCTGTTTATAAGCCCCACTAGCAATTGTCCATTCTGATCATGCAGTTTGAAACAAAACCAAGCCAAAGCTTGGTACTGAAATAGAGCGTATTTAACCTTCTGGTTGTTCTGAGACTGTTAAAGCAGCCTTCTAATAATAAGACCTAAATACATACCAAAAAACCCAAAACACCAAGAAACTGCACTATGAGAATTTATTTTCTCGCTTTCATACATTTACTGAATTTCAAATTTGTTCCTTAAGGAATAATGAAGACAAAATTTTCTTTGTGGTTTTATCTTCTATATTTACAGAACACCAAATATTCCAATACATTTTTACATTTATAATTAACATTCTGCTAATATTACAATGTTATATAATTTGGCTCTTTCTATTAAAAGAAATGCTATCAAATAAACTATTAAATAATGCACCAAGAACTCAAAAAGTATTAAATTGACAGTGAAGATTGATAAAGTTGTATTTAAAGGTCTACATATTTCTCTTAAGCACAAGAAGTTTTTCCATTGGACCAAGCCTAAAAATAGGACAAACTGGGAAAAGCAAATTTTAGATAACTCAAGATTGTTCATCTCACTTGAGGACATGCAAGTACTTTTGTGACAATAAAATGTAAAGTCCCAAATTTAGGTTTGCCTCTAAAGTGGAGAAAACCCCAAACAGTGACACTGTGGAAACAAGGCTTACTGATGATCCTCTTAACAATTCAGCAAAAAATACTGCTGGCCAGCTTCTCAGGAAAGGAACCAACACCCTTTTGTGTCATTGCTGAAAAGAAAGGAGGGCTGTGTCTTTAACATCTCTTATCTATACACTAAAAGGGTCTCCATTTTTCAGATAAGAAGGTTTGCATAGGAATGTCAAGATAAGCTGCTTCAGGTACATTTGCAAAGATCTGCAGTAGCAAAACAGATGCAAAGAAATACTAAAAAAGCCCCCACTATATCTGTTCTCTACCAAACCTAAGTTGTAAGTTCTTACTCCCTAAATGTCAACTCATAGCGCAGTCCATTTTCAAAATGGTTGTGAGCTATCACATACCAGGAGTTTAAAGACAACTGCTCATCAACACAGAGAACAAGAATTAGAGTATTAGCCAGACTTCATGAAGACACAGTTTTATATGTCCGTTAAGTTTGCAAACTTACAGCATGGCCTGCGCATGCCAAGCATTCTGATTGATCAGTACTCTTCTGAAAGGGACTTTTTTCTTTAATTTGTGATGGCCACTGCTCATGTCCTCTGGCATTTTGCTCCAGTTCTTTGACAGTACAGATAAATAATTCTGTCAACCTTTATGTAATTTGTATATACTTTATGGATCTTTACCATAACAGCTGTCAGACATACACAAGAAAGGTTCACCTATTTAACACACAGTATTAGTGGCATCAGTTTACAAAGCAAAAGAATACTGTGGAAAGTATTTATATTTCTTTTCCCAAACTGCAAGTTTAGCAAAAAGCTAAAAAAAAAAAAAAAACAACAAAACACAAAGTCACAGATACGTTGTTCTTGGGTTCATCTGGTCTGAATTCCTCCATCAAGTGATGTTACTAACTGGCAGTGCACACAAAAAGTGCCCAAACCACAGAGTGTAAACAGATGAGGTGGGGAGCAACAAAACTTTATAATGGACATTAGTGGACAAATCCATAATACACATCAACATCCACTGTAATCCTGAGGCTTGTTTCATGCATAAGACATTTCTCAAGGATACCAGTACGTATTATCATCTGGGTTACTCCAATCTTAAGCCCACTTACCTTTAAGCTTAACTGCTAAACAACTAAGCTAATTTTAACTCCGATTCACATCAACAGCCCCAGCAACTGCTTTTTTTCAAACACTTTATAAATTGGGAAACAGTTAAAATACTATAGACATAATAGTCTGAATTTCAAGATCAGCTTGCCTCTGATGATCAGTGCACTAATGAAATTAAAAAATGGCTAAAAAACATGGTAGCTACTGTGACAGTCCCCTGCCAACCGGGTCTTTCAAATCTAAAAACATTTTAAAAACATTATCTCACAGGCAAAAAGCTTTATAGTCTCCCAAATATGATGTGCTTAATAAACCAGACTGAGGGCTGGATGTGTACATGTAGAGAAAGCAGTGAGGACAGAGGTGGAGGTGAAATGGGGAGACTCAGAACAGTATGGGCAGGAAGCCTGGACAGGGTACAATAAGAATTTGGCTAAATGGCTACTCCAAAGCATTAGAATGACATACACAAAAGAATTCTACTAGTAGAAAGATAATTCCTGTGGGATTTATTTTCTACATTTTACAAGGACTATTTCATCTCAAGTTAGTAAAACTACAATAAAGAAGTGGCACAACATCTACACTAGTATCATTTAAGCTGGCTTCCAATGCAATATTTTAGCATTGACTATGGGTGTTTTTATTTTTTCTCTTAGTTTTGCAAAAGAGAAACAAACCAAATTGATTTTTGTCTCTTATGCCCAATTTAATAGTGATTGAGGTACAGTCATATAACAATAAATACTTTAGAAAGTATCTCAAAATGCACTGAAAAAAGTTAAGAGGATATTTTTCAATAAAGTTGAAGTAAGATTATATTCAAACAACAGTGCTTGGAGTCAAACATTAAGCAGCGGTTTTGTCCTCTTATCATTACAACTATAAAGGAAACTATCATAATATCCAAATATAACAACTTACATGTAGACATGCAGTTGAGGAGGCTATAAAAAGTTACCTAGTCATTCATTTACTAAACATAATTGAAAGTTAAATTCACAGCACATTGAGCCAACATTACCTGATGGTCTTCATGTTTTAATAAACTAGACAGTGATTCCACACAGATCTCTAATGAAGAATCCTGAGGCTCCATTTTGCCACAGAGTCTGGATACCACAGCCATAGCTGAATGTAAAGTATCCTTATGAACAAGGTGTCCACTGTCACGAATGAATGTCAGAACACAATTCAACCCTCCAGCTTCAAACACAGCTCCTGATTCACGCGTACAGATTAATTCTAACACCTAAGACAAAATGAAATTTCATTTTGAATGAAGTACACATAAGAAGTCAGTTTTTATATCCACAGCCAGATGTTTACATCCATCTACAGAACTGGTTAAGAAAATTAAACAGAAAAAAAAAAAAACTTTCTTCCTCAACACCCAGAGGGGCCAAAGCCTCCAGTACTCTACTAATTAGTAGTTATAGCTTTCTTCAAAAATACGGGAGTGAACACAAGAATATCCCCCAATTACATGGTCATAACAGGTGTTGATGTAGATAGTTGGATAATGGTATCTTGTCCTGGGAGAATTAAGTCTTGGATAGCACACAACTGAGTGCTCTGAAACTTCTGAGGGCACCATTACTCCAGCAATGCACTTGCAAGTAGATTGGAACTAGCAAATAGGATATATATAAAAAAATTCTGATACTATGGTAATCAAGGACTCCAGCTATATGCTACCACATGGCCATGAGTTAAGTTTTAAATTAGGGACCTTAAGGGTCTTGTAAATTTTTCTGAAAACTTCACAGGGGTGCAGGGAAGCTGTATTTAGTGCTATTGAAGAGGAAGCAGGTAATTTATCTGTATCTGGAGGTATTCTTCATTCCCTTTTTAGCATAAAAGTAGCCCTTAACATTCTAGTCATATAAGATAAACAGGAAAACTTTCATCTAATATTTTTTGGTGTCTTTTTCTATACTTCTATTTTGAGAAAATTCAGCAGCTGTGAAGAGTGACAGCAAGGATAAGCAGCATCATAGGCATGTACACTTTTAAACGTGTATGTTTTTGCATCACATTTTAATGAAATAAATAGTATTAGAACATAAGGAGGCTCTTTGGAAATAACAAATTATCCAGTTCCTTCTTAAAAATAAGAGGTTCTTAAGTATACTTACCTTCACACACTGCTCAGCCAAATCCCTGCTCGTTCTGTTATTAAGTTCAACAACTACTAAACGATTACAAAGTGCCTTGATAGCTCCATCCACTCCCACAATCCGCCGGGTGCATTCAGCCGACACATCCAGATAATACGTTATGGCACGAGCTGTTACTTCCAATACATTGTCTGGAGCACTTTCATCAAGAAAAATTTTGCACAGTGCTGGCAAAAAAGTTCGAGGAGGGCAGCTGTAGGAAAAAACCCACAACACATGATTATGTTGTTCAAGTTTCTCTAAGTAATTTCATACACTTTCACATGAGCACATTAATGCTTTCCACACACACGATTTCCTTAGAGTTGGTTCAGAGCTTTCATGTAGAACACTAGATCTCACACACATGAAAATTCAAATCAGTAATCTGAAAAGATATATTAGGGTAAGAAGTCAGCAGAAAAAAACATTATTGAAATTTTATAATCACACAGGAAAAAATTATAGCTACTTGAAATTTTATGTTTATAGAAAGACTAAAGATTTTGGTTTTGCTAAACAATTAAATTCTGAGTGGTCCTTCTTCCTTTCTTCCCTTCTTCCCTTATCGTCTTCCCCACCCTTGCCTCATTTTTTCTCCTTAATTGTACTGAGAACATATTTAATCAATTTAGCTTGCTTCTATCACATTTTCTCTCCATATCCATTGCTTCAGTAGCCTCTGGCTCTCCTTTTTATTGTTAACCTCATTTCCATACACAGAATGGTGAAGAACATCCCCACAACTTCAAAACAAAATAAGCAATCTGCAATGGTCCTTCTATCCCTCTGATATAACAGAATATAAACTGAAATAATACTTTCCACAGCTGTGGTTATGACTGATTTGGATCAAAAGTTCTAAGACATGGACATATACTTTAAGGCAACTGATCTTCCAATAGCATATTTATTTAGCTATAAATAACAACATAATGATTGCTTACTGCAGAGGTAAACCACTTCCAAGATGATGGTGGGAAAACAAGCGAAGGGTGCATATGTTGTGACAGCAGTCAAAACAATGAGATACCTCAACCCTACATGCACAAGACCAGACTAAGTCTACAGGAAGAAAAGACAGCAACTTATCCTTTGAGTAGGGTTTTGGTTTTCAAAAGATGGCAAAACTTCTCTAAATTTAAAAAAAAAGAAAGAATAACATGTTTTTTGATCTGGAAAACAGGTGAAGTACTTGTTGATGAATCATACTGAAGACTCAGAGGTCATTCAGCATCCCATCCGGTACGCAATGACTCAAACAAAGGCACCAAATCCTGGGACAGCAAAATGCTAATAGTTTCCTTGAAGATCTGGCCATGCCTTATGAAGTAATTAATAATACTGCCTGACAAATAAGTACATTACCCTGTGATTGTTAAGGAGAAATTAATACGTGAAGCTTCAATAAAGCCAAATCACATACTTAGAACTTCTATTATCCTACACTGTCTGTTGTTCTTAAGAAATTTGCTACTTAACCCTACATCTTTAAGAAGAGCTTATATAGTAAATTTGCATTTTGAAGACGTTATCCACTGGGAAGAAAAATACAGATATATTCAGTCTTTTTGCCTGCTGAAGTCCACTCAGGCCATATCAGTCCTTAAAGTTCCTGTCAACAAGAAAGTACCAGTTGCACCAATCACACACAGTCTAGATCAATGGTTCGGCCAGTAATAGGAGAGAAGCAGGGTGTATAAACACATCTCCAGTGCTCCAGCCATGGTCTTCTCAAACAGGTCGCTAGAATAATTACATCATAAAATTGCCCAGCTGTCATTTGAAGAACTTCAGTCACTATGTTGTAGGTAGCTTTTCTATTAAAAACTGTATAGAAAAGTACACAGGTCAGCTTTATAGAGATCACGCTTTAATTCCCAAACCCATACTAAGCTATGGCATGGGTCTCTCACGGTTGAAACTACAAGCACCTGCTATACATTGTCTCAGGGACAAAAATATGCATCTGTGATTAGTGCCAGAGAAAGGTCTAGAAGGGTAGGAACACCAGCCCACAGTGAGAGATGGGATACAACACCATCACAGCCATCTAGCAAATGCCCAAAGTACACCTCTCCCGCTGTCCACACAACTCCACTGGGGGTTTCTGTATGCTGGCACTTGACCTCCCCCCCACCAAATAAAAAAAAGGAAAGTGCTGCACTTACTCAGTGGATAATCTTTCTGTCTCAAAATTGCACAAAGAAATCCACTGATCACCTGGAAGCAATTCTAGCAAACAGGCCCCAAGCCTCTTTCTGAGGACCAGCCTCTCTTTTTAATGAAGGACCAAGCAAGCAAATACAATCAACACCAGCAGGAACCAAAGAGTGATTCAGACAAGTCATGTTACATATGCATTACTATTACACTGTAATTCCAAGGTAAATCTTTACTGGCTTCCTTAGGCAGGTCAAAATAGATCAAATGGACTTAAAACTGCCTCAAATATTTGCTGAGGAAGATTAGGGTCCATTACTAATACAGACCTTAGTGCTGTTCCAACTAAGACTACGCTCAGAACTAAAATGTACTTTGAAAAGTAGTACACCAAAGCATTCCAGCCGTGTCTGTACCACGGACAGGGGCTGCACACTGGACTCCCTTTTAGGAAACAGTTTACATGGGAAAAACAAGGCTGCCAAAATTTTCTGAGATGGCAGGGAGGCTGAGGGCAGAACTACAGCACTGAATGAACTGATGTGACATGACAGCAACTGATGTTCTCCTTTTAGTAGACTTCCATCTACTGACAGATGATGCTTTTGATTTCCCAGGGAAAAGCACACAAATAAAACCTCTCATTACTGCAGGCATCAACACCCACCAAGGGGAAAAAAGGCTAAGTGCATAATTTCTAAACTTAAGTCATTCCAATATCAAAACCAGTTTCACATGTTGTTTTTATCTACACCATACATTAATTAAAAGTAATATATCTGAAAAAAAAAAGAAATTATGACAAAAAAATGGTTTTATCTTTAAAGTTGTGGTAGAGGAATCACTGTTTGCAATAACTTTTTTGCAGTGGAACAAGCAAAAAGAAAGCGGTGTTTTCTATAATACAGGAAAAAAATCCCTATTTTTTTAATAGTTTTTATTCTTTCAAATCAGAAAATAATGCCAAATAGGTAGCTCCAAAGTTCAGATTTCTATTTAGGCGCTTCTTCCAATGAATACAAAAATGAAAGAAATATTTTTAGATTTTCATTTCTAGAGAGCTGTACTAGCAGGCACTTCCTAAAGTCCTTTAAATGTGTGCTTTAGAGGAGTGATTAGGGACTACTTAGTGAATTAATGAGGTTACTCTGTGTTACTCCTTAGTGAAAGAAGGACTTCCAAGTTAATGAGGTTACTCTACAACACACACTACATCTCTTGCTAATTACTTTAAGTCTCCATGTCCACCTAATTTCATTCCTGTACTCTCAGGATAAGAGTTTCTGCTACTGTCTTGCAAGTCTTCCACCCACCACATTTCAAGATCTTGCTGGAAGACAGGTTTGTCCGAAATAGGTACTACTCCATATCAATAATTACCATTTATACTCTAATCTACTAAGATTAAGGCAGTAGAGTATTCTCTGTTCCCAGTACTGACATCAAGAACTAAACCATATTAAAGAGTGCTGATTCTGTATAATTTATATTTAAACATATTCATACTTTCAGTGTCAAAATTAGACTGTAAAGACTATGGTACACAAATTCTTTAATATACACTCTTCCTCTGCAAAAAATTTACTTGGTCAAAAACATTTTCTAAATGTCACAATCCTCTTGATGTCAAGAAGGGCTAAGGGAATTTGGCAATATAATTATATTACTACAGAATTTACAGCACTATAATCAGCATAACTCCATACGCTGACACACTTCTGAACCTTTACACACACACCCACCTCTTTAGGAACAGGAATATCCATAGGAATACAAGTTCTTAAATAGCTACAGCAGTAAGCTCCTGCCAGTGCTAATCCCTTAAACTCTAATGAAGTGACTCAGCTGATTTTACAGCTTGCCAGTGTAAAAAGATACCAAGGAAGTAAAAATAGGCACTGTAAACTCACTTCTGTAATTACACTTCATATTTTAATGCAGTTCAAATCCTTTGCTACAATAGAAACAATAATGGTGAAGGCTACTGCTGTTAAACAAAATCCAAGAGAAGGAAAAAAGACAACTCCAGTTCATCCCCAAAACAGTTAACACAACTGCTGCTAGCACAAGGGTGTGTTACTCAATTCCAGAGTAACCACTGGATTCAGTTAATGTGGAGTCCCTGGCATGTGACAAAGCCTTTGGCTTCAGGTGCCTGGTCCAAGACATGTGACTTGTGGCAGAAAACCAAGCTCAGCTGCCTGCCAGCGCTAGTGCTGGATCTTTAATGAGTACCATATGCTGAGACCATTAAAAGTGGGAGAATAAAGAATTATGCATGTCTACACTACTCAATATACAATAATTTTAAACGAAAACTAAAATATTGAAGCTAAACCTCATTAGTAACTGGTTTTGAGGAAAATATACCACGATTTACTACAATGCGTCACACAACTATGCAGCTTTAAAGAACATCTGGCACAACTGATTTGTTCTTAAAGCAACAGTAATTTCAACTCATTTTTGATTAATGATTCTTTTTCCTTTCTGTAGTTCTTTCTACGGGAGGAGATCTCAGACTTTCCCTCACCGTTTCTCTTACTGAAAGACTGTTTTGTTTCTAACTATGAACTAAAACAAACACCAGAGTAATCAAGATCATACACATAAGAACTGTCCACACACCTGCACTGCCTGTATGTATTCTTCCGGATCCATTTCCAAAACATATTGTGCGCTGGTTTTGTGTAATACTGTTACAGAACAAATAAAGTCCAGAAAACTTTATTAAGACTTTACATATTACGACTTTAGACACACGATAGTATATTTTAAAGGTACAAGAAAGAAGAAACTAAAAATTAATGGCTAATTTAGGTACTTTTACCAGAATTACAAAGTATTAAATCTTTCATAACTCTGAATTATGAAATTATGAGTTGAACTCAACTGCAATCACAGCTCAGGCCAATAAAATTAAGCTAGAGAATTAACAATTCCATCCTGTACCCATTCCAGCAGAAACCCCACATTACTAGAAATTAAAAGAAATTAAATTAGAATTCAAATTTTACATTTAAAACCACTTTTAAACTTCCTTTTAGCTAAATAAATGACAGAGCTGAAACCCTCTTCTGAGAGTTCACTATTAGTTCACTATTACTAAGTATTCAGCTACACATTCAATAAATATCAGTTATGTAAAATAAGAAAAAACACATACAAAGAAACAGCTTCTACAGCATAGGTAATTTCTATATTTTTAAATAAATTACCATTAGCTTTGCTCTTGAATTTACAAAGGATGTGTTGGGATGCCTTTTGCATTTTTCAGCACCATGTAAAAGCTATGCCATACTTCAGGGTAGTAATCCTGCATGTTTTTCTCTCATCTCCAGCATTTTGTAAATATTTTGCCAAAAGTTCATCACAATAGCTGAATAAATTAAAGAACTTGAAACTACAGGTCCTTCTGCCTGTCATTTCCACTAGCAGCAACCTAAACTGTGCAAACAGATAATGCTTCAAGTACACATTTCCTAACAATTCAAAAGGAAGTAAGCAATTAAAACAAAAAGCATGACTTTGCATATGTGCTTAAATATGCACATCTGCCCACTAGCTCCTGCTGGATTTCCAGGTGCTCAGAAAGAGAACTGACTTAGACAAAAAGACTTCCACTTCCCCATTAGCAATCTACTTAGCATCTGTGCTATCTGTGCCTCTCCCTAAGAGGCCCATATTAAAAATCACTTGACTGGCACAGTCATTCAAGAAAGGAAACCTGCTATTCGAAACTCCTGTAACACCTCTTTTATTGGTATCATCCAGTCTGTTAGTAGCTGGACTCTCAAAAATTCAATAACTTTACACCTTAAAATTCTAAGCCCGTTTTGCATTGTACATGCAAGAATAACTTTATCTCACACACTTTGAACAAAACAAAGGCTACTTGATGATACTACTAGAAAAAATTTTTTTGAAATGGCAGACTAGCAAACAGTGACAATATGATGAGTTATACAGTTGTACAGAGGCACAGGCTCATTTAAACAAAATGTGTTTTAACACACACAAATGCCAAGTTGCAGATCTTTGTCTAGTAAGACATCAGACCATACCTATGAAGTGAGTGATCATATCCTTGAGAGCAACTCTGAAAACCACACTTACTGTACAATGTTTTGGAAACCTCTAAAGAAGTTGGCACACATAACAGTTACCAGTAAGTCAACATACTACTACAAACAGCATGGATGAAGGCAACACTGGAAAATATTTCTGAAAAATTTGTAAACTGAAAAACGGGAAATGGGGAGGAAAATCAAGAGCTGATGAGATCCTTGTGTGCAAATACATGCACACAAAGAACACTACTGCCTTTTAATCTAATAGGAATAGGTGAACCAACTGCCCTCCACAGAATGCAGCAGTCTGGCCAATTCATATGGAAAAGAACAAGCAAATTTCAACAAAGACAACTTGGACAGCAGATTAAATAGCAAAACAGGATAAAATTAGGTAGGATGCCCTCTCAGAAGCATTAGCTACACATTATGCTTGTATCAAGCAAGATGCTTGATCCACTATTAACAAGGTAAAATATAAGGGCCTATGAGAGAAGAGAGGATGTTCATTTAGATGACCTAATCTTCCCTTCCAGTTTTTGCAAGCATTAAGACTGTCAAAATAACTAGGCATGGTTAACTAATCTCTATAATACCAGTGACAATGAGGCCATAACTCACATTTTACAGAGAGATGTTAGTTTTTTAAAACTCTTATAACTGGGGAGAAGAAACAACAAAACAGACTTAAAAATCAGGAATTCTAAACGTTATACTATAACAAGACAGCTCCCTAAAAAACACAGTACACACCCCTACTTCCATCTCAGAAAACCACTCTATAGGATGCTGAAGATCCCGCCATATTGGACTCAACAGACAAATTACTCCAGCGCTGGTATTTCACTGCTGCCTACCCTCTGCCTTCATTAAAAGGAAAAAAAAAAAAAAAAAAAGTAAGAACCACATGAAATTTGTCGTTGTAAAGGTTACAAAATTTCATTTCAGAGATGGCTGCATGAGTCCAAACCAATTAACTGACTACGAACATATGCTTTGCACGGTTTAAAATAATGAAAACTAGTCTACTGTTGACAGCAACAGTTACCTAATTTATTCATGGCTGCATTCCACCACACACTCCAGCAAAAAACTGTAACAATGGTCTGGCTTTTTTTTCCTTAAAATAACAAAAGGAGCAAATCTGTAGGACACACAACGTGAAATCACCTTGATAAGAACCGAGTTGTCTGCTCCCTCCCATGATTGTCAGACCTATTAAAGAACACTTTACCCCTGAATTACAAAAATGCTTTTAAACCAGCCGACATTGTAAATATATGCCTGAAAATCAGCACTTTGGATTCCTATCCCCATCTCTACAAGAAAAATTGTTTTTCTCTATATATATAATTTTGATTCGCTGGAGTTATACAATCCTGATAAAGACAGGAGAATGTACTTTTAAGCAATCACGTGGAGGTAAAGCTAAACTGTCCCACATTCTGTCACACAGTCTCACTAGCTCATATCGACAGCCTTCCATTCACTAGAATTTCTTCACACTTGTCATTACACACTAGTAAATACAAGATAAAGATATGTACCTTTTCCCTAGCAAATAGATACTTTGGAAAGAACAAGATTTAGTGTAAATTAAACATATCTTACTCAAAAATAAACTAAAAGGATTTTTATTTTACACACTAGAAGCCTAAATTACGATCCTCTGTATAATTTGGTGTTATTTGTGAAATGAAATGATAAATCTCGATAATTTTTTGCTGACCAAATGTATTAATGCTAAATATGCAGAGATGACTTAGGGAAAAGCCAAAAGGAAAGATTTGCTTTCTCTTTCTTGAGTATTAATAAGGCCTATGTTTCATCTCCTGTATAAAGAAGGTTTTACCTGGGTTTTATTTTACTTGTTATACTAGTGCCTTGTTCTAAAAATTGTCTTTGTACATAAGGAAAATATATAAACAACATCTTGCTTGCTAAGTACATTTCCTGTGGCAGACAGAAGAAAAAAATAGCAACAGAAAGCCGCGACCAAAGCAGTTTAATTTAATTTCATCAAAACAGTGAAACAATGAAACAGGGTGAAAAAAGATAAATTGAAACACCTAAGCGGAAAAGGGTTATTTTAACGATGTGTGATTGTAACTAACAGCCTCTAGCGTTAAATTCTTACAGGTAATTTCAAAGACTAAAAAAAGGCCACGATTTCAATTGCATTTATATAAAATGCATACCGTAAACGCCTGTTAAAGTGGATTAAATACCACACAGTTCAACTACAATTTGAGACTAACACTTATAATCAGAACGGTTTAGCTATTTTACTACAATTCAACTACTTAACAGAACCAATTCTCCTTCTTCATTAAGTTTCTGTAGTTCAAGCTACTGACTTTTGCTGCTGGTAGAATGTTAGCCACTCTTCATGTTAAGTGACTAGCACTGTCTGTGACTCATTATCACCAGAAGATGAATATGCTGCTAGTTATTGTAATGTTAACATATGAGCAACTTTCAAAACAATTTAATTGGATGTAATATGTGAATCTGGGAAGAAGTAAAGAAAAGTCAATTATTTGGCAGCACTACCTGTTAATAGGCTGCATACTCCATCATCTGCTGTGATGCTGCTAGAACTCTAGAAGAACATTACAAAATATGCCACCATACACTCGTGCCTACTTCCCTTCTTGAGATGATCTGAAACACTAGTTTCAATATCCGTTACTCTTGCAGAAGCAAATTATTAGCTTTAAATGTTACTTTACTGCAATAATGAAGTGCAAGATTTTTGAATCCAATTTCAGCACCTTTTTCCCCTCTACAACTTTGTGCTTTCTTTGCTAAGTGAGATTTTATACTGCCCTTAACTCCTAAAGAAATCAGCCTGTGTTATGCTGTGCTTTTAGAGAAAGGCACAGCATACATGTCAATATTTTTGACGTGTTTTTGTTTCACAGCTTTGCCAGTTCTCACTATATTCAGCTTTTAATCACCAGATGTACTTCACTAAAACAATGAGCTTTTTCTTAGCTCTACGTCACAAAAACAAATAATTTCTTATTTAAAAGGGGACTAATACTTAATATTTAGTCACTCTAACTGATCCCTGAAAAACTTCCCATTTTGTTCCCCAAGAAACTGTTTTAAAAGTCCACCTTCTGTCTTCCAGTTGTTGAACTACACAGATGAACAATTTTACTAAAGTTTTGTTAAAATATAATTAATAGTAATAAACAATTCCAAGATCTTGAAATAACATCTGCACAGCATCCAAGAATTTGGGAATGCTGTTCTTGCTTAGCAATAGAAAAAAATGTTCATAAAGTCTAGAGCCCCATTTAGGCAAACAACAATTCCTTTAAAAACACAGCTGAAAAGTAACCATAAAATATTGTGCCTGATTATTTTAGTTACACTCTCTCAGCACATGACAATTTTGAACCATCATTCAGAAAGATTTTATAAATACTTTTCAAGACATCATCTAACAGACTTTCAAAATAAATAAAGTCACCTTGAAATGCAGACTAGGATACCACAAGCACCAGAGACAATCCACTGAGTCCACTGAAGACCATATACCTTTCTCTGCTTCTCCCACATTTCCAGTTATGCAGTTCCACCTCCAGTGCTCATCAGACACCTCTCTATCTGCTGCAGTTCACTGTAACAGCAGAAAACTAACCATGTTCTTCAGCAGGTTTAAAGAGCCACTCGCTCTTTCAGTGAATTAGAGGAGCTCCGTAAGCTCTGACAGCAGCATGAAGCAAGAGTACGGTTGTGAGGAATAAAAATGATACGTGATAAATGGGAAGAAGCAGCTGGCCTTTTTGAAGGTAATGAGCTACCACGTCAGACCACCAAACGCCGACCTACCACACCACATACTTCAGTATATTCAGTGAGCAAATCAAAAGTACCAGTTTTAACTTTACGGAAAAATCCCTTCAACCTTGGTAACTTTTTCCCCAATTTACACTTTACTGCCTTCTTTTAGAGGGAAACTTAAAACAGCAAAAGAAACAAACAACTTAGAAGACCAGTACGCTTAAATTATACCAAGGCTCAAAACAAAAATTAAAATGCCAAATGGCATTTTAAATGTTCCTTCTTTCAGCCATTAAAAAAAATTTAGAACCACAGCAGTGCAGTAATAGAGCATTTATTAGCTACACTTTAAGAAAAGAAAGCATTTAGACTAATTAATTCATTTATATAGAAATGAAAGTCTGTTCTAAATAAAATTCACATAACCCACAACTGGTTTTTATTTTAAAAGTTGACATTTCATTCCTGATTCTCTAATACCCAGGAGATAACTTGAAAATGCTTATGCCTAATTCTACTTCTGTTCTATATTGAATGTCCTGAAGCAGGAAGTTCACCTAGATTTATAAGAAAAATTCACTCTTAAAAGTCTTTTCTACAATGGCAAATTCTAAGGCTGCAAACATAGTGCTCCACCAGCATCAGTACTATGAGGGCAGATAGGGAAGCCAAATGGATCTCCCTGCAGTAAGTCTCTTTTAAGTCAAAATTTTACATGTAAGCTCTCCAAGGCCAAGAACAGGCAATTTCAAATTCTAAAGTACTGTACAAAATCGTGCTCACTGTTGCAAAACTACTATAAATCCAACTTTTATAGATGTAGGAATTTTACATTTCCTGCAAAAAATGCAATCATGAAAGAGAACAGTTTTTGAGAAGCCTGAAAATTGTCTGCTTCAGAGCTACAGAACTAACAGTGTAACAAATAGCTACATTCTTAAATGCTTCTGAACCCACACTGCTAAAAAGAAAGATGTATCAGAAATACAGTAGCCATACTCTACTATGCAAAAGAAACTGAGAGTGATGAAAAAAACATGAAAGACAGGCAAGAGAAACAAAATCAGAACAGAACAAAGAAAGTAAGATATGTGAGACTTAAAAGCTGCAAGTGTTTACACTTAGCTACTTCTCTCCAAACTAGTCTGGGCCCTCAAGAAAAGTAGCATAACACATGCAGAGCAACACTATTAAGTAACAGGAGTGATTACATCACCGTTTTGTGCTGCGACAAATATAAAAAGGAGTAAGTGCGGGGTCTGATCTATATTACGTGCACAAATGCAGCTGAGTAGGAGCATGGCAGGAAAAGCAACACGCTTCAAAGAAGGGGCAAAATATTTGTGTGAACAGTGGTTATTATTTGTGGATTTTGCTTGAGTTTACAGAGCCCAAAAAAACCTGCTATATTTCTTAACAAAAGTGTTGCAAGAGAATGGATGCTTAAATACATCCATGTGATCGCTATAGTCTTAGTGCAAAAAAGTCTTTCTCTACCAAAAAAGAAACCCCACACCGTTTAAAATAAAGAAATGTTTAAAATAAAGAAATGTAAAAGAGTTACAATCAGTTAATACGTCAGAACAGGGACTGGTATCACCCAAACAACACTCTGTTTTTAATCAGACAATGGTACTTCACACGACATTAACAGAAACTCTGCATTTCAGTGATCTAAACTGAAGTTCTGTCTGTAAAAACATTTCTGAGGCTGAAAGTTTCTACAAATGTTAAATATTATATTCAGCTACTGAAAGAGGAAAATAACATCCCATAAAGGAAAGTCAAGACTACTTACGTTTCAAAACAGCGATCCACATTGTCTGACATCAGAAGTAGCATGCATAGCTGCTCCAGTGCTATTAGCTGCATATCCCTTTCATCTCCCTGCCCCATCTGCAGCCATTCCAGCAACGTGTCTGGGTCCACATCTGCCATGTTGGGGGGGGTTATTTAAAAAAAAAAAAAAAAAAAAGGCGCCGCTTCCACTGAAATTAAAAAGTACCAAAATATCCTTTAATTGTTCAAGCCAGACTAACTCCAGCACAATTAATTTCTCTCTTCAGTCAGCCTCACGCTTTTGCAGTTTTCACCTAGAAAGTAAAAAAAGTAATCATCAAATCATTATCACAATCCTATTGTTAAACTTTCTGTCTTTCCTTCTCTCTAAAACATATAGCATATTTTGGGGCTGACATCAAGAAAATTTCCACATATTTTATCAGCAAAGTTTGCTTTTTACAAGCTTTATATGCAAGTAAACAGTAATGAGTTTGTTCTGTTTTGAGGATAACTCAAAATTAAGACTAGAAAAATTGTGCTTAACCCTTTTGTATTCTCAAAGATGTGATGTCTTGCCCATCCCCTTTCTTTTAACATCACTTTATTATAAAGTGTTCAGCTTCAAGAGAGATGTATTGCCTCCTCACTAAAGTATTCAAATACAGAAAGACAACAAATTTCACATTTTAAACAGAAATCCACAAAAGAAAAAACAGAGGTGTGCAACCACAGACTTGCAGAATCTTTGAAAAAGTTTTATTCTCCATATGAATCCTCCATATCCTAAAACAGCATTCAAAGATAAGAAAAATAGGCTTTTTATGCTAAAGGATAAAAAAGGCAACTTAAGAATCACTTCAATTTTCCAGAGTTAGGAGTTTGTCAGGTTGTTTGGACCTTCTTTAAAAAAATTATCTAATGCATAGTTTTTAAAAAAATGAAGTGAAAAGTTCAAATAATTCACGTACATATAAGGAAAATAAAATTATTTGCTGGCCCAATGCCATAGCTGTACATGCAAACTGAAGACCAAAAAAGTCCCTTTAAAATGTTAAGGGATATTTTTGACCTAGGTGCTTGCTTTTTCGTTTTTTACAGACAAATACTCAAATTCACCTCCCATGACTAATAACACGGCAAACATGACTATTTTCACATAAAAACTTAAAGGTTACAAATCAATCTCTCCAAATTAAACATAAAACGAAAAAAAAACCTTTTAAAAATATAACTGGTAGAAAAAGAGTTAGTTTATCAAACTCATAGGTAAATATCAAATGCTGACAGTGTCCCCACAAACTGGGGGGAGGTGGTGTAGGAGGGAGAAGCTTGGTCCGGACAAAGTCTGCCTACTTGTTTACTTGCTGCTAATGAGTTAATAGTTAATAACTCTATCAAGGGCACGTCTACGAAAGGGAATCAGAAATTAGTACAATATGGAGAAATACAAACTGGATCAGCAGTGCTCTTTCACAATAGCTTTGAACTCAAAGATGTGACAACAGTACGACAGAGAGGATTTTTATGTAATTTAGGACCACAATGTTACAGATCACTCAATTACTGCTTGCCAGCTGCATATTTGATATTGTCTTGCACTAAAAAGTAATTTACCGTAAGTAAATTAATTTTTTGTGCTTTAAACAACGCCTATGGTCCTCCGAGCTGTGTATCGACTGTATTTCCTACACCAACACTAAATAAAACTACATTCAGCCAGCAAAAGTGAGATCCCATTGTACGTATAGTACCTTTCCTTAACGCGACTAATCGTTAATCCCGGGGGCGCGGGGAGAAAGGCGACGGCGAGAGACACAAGGAAACGCGGAGAGGCAGTGCCAGGACAGTGCCAGCGGGGTAAGCTCGGCAGGGGCAGGGGCAGCACCTGCTGTTCCCGCAGCCCCGCCGGGCCCCGGCCACAGCACACCCTGCGGGACGCGGCGCTCCGGCCGGCCTGGCGGGCCCCCCGAGCG
>JAWWMP010000165.1:36411784-36496245 GCA_035047865.1 Dendrocincla tyrannina
GCCCCGCACGGCGCGGCTGGCGGGGCACGCTGAGGGCGGGCGGGGCCTCCGGGGGCCTCGCCGTGGCTACGCGGGGATTTGTCTTTTATGGTTTGCAGGTCATTTCATTTCCTGCCATGTTCTGGTTATTTACTTCAGTTTGGTGTCCTCTGCCTTTACGGGGCCGGGGGGGCGGTTTGTACTTGGCGGGGGCCGCTGCTGGAAACACTCGGAGCCCCCGCAGCCCCCGAGGGAGGGCCTGGTGGGCAGGCTCCGTGGGCGCGGTGCTGGCCCCTCGCCGCGGAGGTGCCGGGCTGCCCTCCCCCAGCGGTGAGTGGGGAGCGCTGCTGCTCAGCGGCCGAGCCTGAGACACCTTTCGCAGTAGAGCAGCCCCCCACCACACTCGGTGCAAAAGGCTGTGCAGTTACCTGCATGTGATCGAAATATGAAGGAAGCAAGTTGCTGTAAATCTAAAATGAAGGACTAAAAGCAAAGGACCTTCAAAACAATTTCCTTCTCCACCAGATGACACGTTTTTCAGAGGAATTTAAGCCTATTAATATAAGTACAGTAAGATTATTGTACATTTCAACGTCATTCCTACCTACCTCACAGACATTTCCTGCAATTAGGAGGCTAAAACTACACACTGAACAAAAAAGCAAGAGCACTCATGCTTGGTTAAAACTTGCCCAATGCCAAAATGTTTATCGTTGGATGTTGTAATAACACCTCTAGAAAGTGTTATCTTTATTGGTGCAGGGTTTTTTTTCAGAACACAAGTAGTTCTTTTGTCCCTATTTCTGATTTCTAAGGCAGCTTAGCCTTTCTGTCTTAGTGTATTATGTCTCTCTTAACTGCCACTTGTTCCAGCCCTGACGAGATTTATATGTATATCCTTTGCCTGTGCTTGTCCTTCAGAGGTCGGGAAGACTTCTTATATGCTTAAAGTTAAGGACACCAGGCAGTAGGAAGACTGATAGAAGCTTGGTCTTCTTTCACTTTCACTGGTGCAGAAGCAGCAGAATTAGTCCAAACTTCTGGGAACCACATCTGCTAAGTGACCTCGCTCCTGTTGCATGATTCTGGAACAGTTTGCTTTTTATCATGAAGGAAAGTCTCAGTTAAAGAAAGACTATGAATTTTTTCTGAAGACCAAAAATAAATCCCAGTTTTCGATCGTAAAGACCAAAAACATTGCAATCAAACAATTGTTTCAGTCTTTTCACCTGGGGTACATTTTTTGGCTCAGGTGCCTGAAGAGATACATGATTAACCATGGAGAAGATGAGGGTATAAAAATATGGATGAATTTAGGAACAAAATGTAAATTTTAAATAGTGTACATGCAAAGAATACAAATCATAGATTTAAAGTACTGTTAAGTAGGAATGTAACACTTAAATACTGGAAATAGCTTTCAGTGCTGTACATACTTATTTCTAAATGGATAAACATAAATACTTTCATGTCCTGCTGCATTAATTGCCTAATTTCATATGTCCATTTTTTTATATTAAGTACATCAAGTAATGTATTACAGCTTCCGTCATGAATCAGGATCATTTTTCATTCTGATACATTTTCAATATTTAAGAGTTTTCTAGTGATTTTTGTTCCTTGTGATGAAATTTCATAAACAAATCTGAAAAAGAATGCTGACTAGATAATCTCTGCTTTATTGATTATATATTTCTTACAAAATATGTTCATCAACTGATTAATACCTTTTTTCACTTCGCACGCTGACAGGAATTCAAATTATTTTCAGCAGTGGTCAGAGTACTCCACTGAAATCCATCACAGCAAATGATACCCCTGAAGTTACTGCTTCAGGCTCCCTCTGCATACAGCACTGATACAGACTAGGACTGTTTCTTCCGAAGTGACTGCTCTCTAATAGCTAATAAGAAGGAAATCACCAGCTAGTAAGAGTACAGTTAGTTGATAAGAAAGACATAGGAATTGCGTCAGTCATCTTTATGGAATTACTCACTTTGTTTTGAATTTTCACATGAACGAAGTTTTGTTCATACCCCCCAGATTTCCAGCCTGTGTCTATGGTTTTGCTGGTGCTAGGCCTAAGCATGCTGAGCAAGAAGAACTTCAGTGGACTAGTGCAGACAGATGGGGAAGGTGAGTGATGATGTATACTGAAGTGACAAGTAATGGGACTTGACTGTCGTTGCTGCTTTGAAGAAAACCACACTGAGCATTTTGTGAAACTTGCAAAACCAACTCCAGTTCCCTGTACTTGTGCAATGTACCTATTTTTCAGTCAGAAAATGACCTAAATGCTAACACCAGCTGACATGCACTTCATGTGTGACCTTGGCCCAGTGCCTTAACCACTGCATGTCTTGTTTCCTCCTTTACAAAATAAGGAGATAGTAATGCTGGAGTCAGAAATGTCTTAGCATTTATGAACTGCCAGTTGCTGAGTCATGTTACTACAGTAAGTCTTAAATAATGCTATTAAAGAGAATTCCTCTTTATGACTACACTTGAGCAGACTACATGTGTAAGTGACTGATGATTTGGAAATTAGGCCAGAGAGGGTCAACACAGATTGACCTTTGTAGAGTATGATATTGAGCAATAACCAGCATTTTTGCTGTGTATTTACCTGAAAATTAAAACTTGGCTTTAAAAGAGAAAACATCAGCAGATTTACTAGAATAGTGTCAGAGACACATGAACAACTGTGAAATATGCCATGGAGGATAGCAAGGGTCAAGGATTTGAGTATTGTGGATGCAGAGAACTTCTGAGATGTTATAAAGGACACCCCCACCTAAGAGAGATACTCAATAAGAAGACAATGTGGGTGTTCTCTAAAGGATTTAATTCTCTTTGAAAAGAAGTCATGTTTGGCTAGAGTTCTGCAAAATCTTCTCAGGAAGGAAAATAAAAACAAATGAGTTTTCATTTATATCTCAAAAAGATAAGATTTATTACTCCGTTTATATTATATTCAGGCTGGTGTTTTCTACATGGTTTTAGCTGGTAGCAGAAGGAGAATCTGTCATGGGCACTGTTGATGTCACAGTGTGTTAGTGAGGATTGAAAGCTTCATATTGGAATGATTGGGCTTCTGTTGCACAAAATACTGAACTGGCCAATAATCAAACTGAAATACACCTACAATTCAAACAACACAAGAAGCATCAGATTCCTCCATGTATTTTTAATTGATGCAGCAACTAGAACCTAGGATAAGTGGTGTTTTTGTTAGCTGTTTGCCTGCTTCTGTACATGTGCCAAGTTGATGTTTCCAAAAATACCACTCCTCTATAGTAAATAGATCAGAGGGTGATATAAACAGACTATGAACACCTCCTTAAATTTAATTGAGTAGTTTATGCTGAAGACCAGGGCTCTGCCCAGCCAAATAATACATTTGGGTATTTATGGTTTATTTATTCTTTTGCTTTAACACTTTTTTCTCGGCCACCCAATAATGTAGTGGAAAATACTGAAAGTTCCTGCTCCTCCAAATCCAAAAGATGAATAATTTTGTACTTGTTTTATGTTCTTTTTGTTGAATATTGTAATTCTAAAGAAAAAGTTAATAAATGTTGACCACACATTTCAAAGCAAGGAGGTGAGATATTACAGAAGCTTTCTTGCTGTATCAGGTAAGATTTAATTTTATGGAATTTGGCTATTTAAAATTCTTTACTTCTTAAGTATAGTGTTAAAAAGATTTTCTTACGGAAAACTTTTTTTTTTCATAAATGTAAAGCAGTTAGTAAAAGCTTTTTTTATTTAAATCCTCCTATGTTATCAGAGTCTCTTCTTAGCTCTTTACTGTTGCACAAGCGCGGGTAGCACAAACACGGTGTCAGCGTCTTGACTTTCCAAAAGTACGTGCCTGTTTTTGCAGCCCTGGCACTCGGCAAAGCATCCCGTGCCTGCTGCCCAGCGGGGTGTGTTTACGATGTGCGCCTGACGCAAGCTGCAGCAGCCGGCGCTGTGCGAGGGGTGGCTCTCCGCGAGTCCAAGCATTGCAGCCACACGTCAGTGTGGTGAGGGCTGACGCTGCCGTGATGAATATGCGAATGACATGCTGGTGGCTGCTGTTTACTGGGCTACGGGGCTGAGTCATTGCTCATCTTGTTGGGCTCCTCCTCGGGAGAGGGTCAGCTTCCTGGAAGGATCTTACCCCAGAGCTGAGGGAATTAACATGGAGATTTACAGAAAAGCATGTTTTCCACGAAACTGCAAACACTCCGAAATTATCTTTTCTTCTTTCTGAAATTTTGCTCAAAATCATATATGTTACAGTTCTTTTTCCTAAGTAAACTCACCTCTGTGGGGGTTTTGTTAGTGGAATGCTTTTTTTTCAATTCTTAGGTTTACTTTTTTGCTGTCCAGGTATAAGAGTGAGAAGTGAGTAAACTTTATCTCGGTTAACTACTTTTTACCTCAGTTTACCTCCAGCTATATTACTTATTTGGACTTAAAATAGAAATTAACCTGCCTTTACTAATGTCCCTTCCACCTCCAGCTGCCAAGGGGAAAGTGAGACAGAACTTAGGCGACAGTTCTCCGTTTCAGGCTGTGAGCTGTGCCCTGCCCAATAGGGACATAGGCAACAGCAATACATCTCAACCCAAGACAAATGTAAAGGAAGATCAGTGACTCAGATCACAGGACTTCTCACTGTTTTGATGGCATTAGGTTATAACTTTCTGAATCAGAAGGTTAATTAAGATTTGGTATTTGTTCCTCCTAGTAATTTGTTCCTCCTCCACATGTAATTGTACCAAGCATCTGATGTGGCTCCCAAAACTTCAATGAAGTGTTTTAAGGTAATTTTAATGATCTTCATTGATGAGAAGACTGACAATAAGAAGAAAGTGTCTTAATCAGAAAATGATTCTTCTATATTCTGGGATTAAAAAAATTCATCTACTAAGATTTTTATTGAAAAGACTGTAATTTTTACATACTTAAAAGCTTATTAATGTTTTTACTACTCTTGCCACAAAATTAGGCCTATTCACCACTCTTGAATGTCTTGACATGCAAAAAGAAGAAACAGTGTCAAGCTCCTACAACCTGAATTTCTGGATTAGTTGCTAACTGAAAATAGCTACATCCTTTATTCAAACCAGGAAAAATCATCAGAATATTATGGTGGAGCATGGCAAATTTCAATACCAGCACTGTCCTAGGGCACATGCGACAGGTAACAAAAAAGTTATATCATTTCCTACTGAAACAAGAAAACTTCCTTGCCCCACTGATGACTCTTAGGGAAAATGGGAAAGTAATATAGTTCACTGATGGCTTGATCAGAAAGATAACACTCCCAAACTCAATTAAGCATGGGTTGTTGCATTTGTAAGAAAGATGACATTCAAACAAATTCTTGTCAGAAGCGTGAAAGAAATTACTTTTTTTTAGAATTATATTAGTGATATGAAACCAGGTTTTTGCAGATCCCCAAGTCTATATTCCTGCAAGGAAACAATGCACATTCCTTAGGGAATATATTACAGGCAATAAACTGTGTACCTGATTTTCTCTTAATTAGTTTTTATTAATAAATTAAGATCACAGTGTGTATGCATTGGGATTTGTCCTCTACTGTAACCTTTGGACTTATTCCCAGGCTACAAATGGTATTAAATAGAACTGGCTGAAAATAGGGAAATGATTTTGCAAAGACAGACAAAGGATTTTTATTATCAACAGGGTTGATTTTCATTCTTTACCCATGGCTATTGAATGCACTAAATGATGCTGGGGTATTCCTTCTATTTTCTTGTTTTTCCTTTTGATTCTCTATTTTTATTTTTTTTTTTTTTACTTCCTTAACAGGATTTTTTTTAAAAAAAAAAAGAGCAGAAATAACTCCCAAAGCTCAAAGCCCTAAAATTCATTCTCTTATGTTGAATATGAGGAAAAGGATGAGAAACACAACCCTTGCCAAGAACATTAAAAATAAATTGATACATCCCTGTTCAGAAAACATCTTCGAAGAAACAAGATGTGAATGAGAGTCATATGTCTCAAATGTGTTTATACTAGGCTGTAAGGGATTAAATAGCACTTTTGGCAGGAGAAAAAATATGGATAGGCAATGATGAAGGTTCAAAACGCTACCCTTTCTCACTACCTTTCTAACTGTGACCCACGCCACTTAAGAAGAGCTTTTTGATCTGATAGTAAATAGTTTTGTGTCAGAGCTGAGTGTTTGTAGAAGAATATGTGGCCATGGAAGAAAATTGGTATAATTTTCAAATCATTTGCCTCAGAGTTTTAAGTTAACAATTTAACACAAAAATAAGGAAAATTATAAGTATATTTACTTTTTAAGGCATGGTTATTACCTATTTTTGTGAAGTTTCATCACCGGTGTTTTAACTCCTTAGAAGGAGTTTAGAGATCCACATGATTATTAGTGAGTGAGTTGCACAGGATAAACAATTCATACCCATTTTGATTTTTGTACCCTACATTTTAGCTTTTGGACATCCACTGACTTATGCTGGTAAGATTGACTATCCATGAACAGGCCACAGATTATTTCCTCTACTGCACAGGATTTTGTATTTCAGTTCTTGTGTTCTTCGTATCAATACCTTAAAAAATGAAGTCAGCTATGAAGTAGTTCCAGTCTAATTCCAGCCCAAGTTGCTGCAGCTAAGCTTTAATATGTGTGTTCTGTTTCCATTGACTCTTAGTTTTATATGGTAAGACACAAGCATTACTTTGTTATGCAAGCATGTTGTATGTACTTTTCCTATCAGATATGTGTTATAAGATTATATTTTCATACTGTAAAATATTAGCTCTTTGGGGCTTTGTTGTCTATACAATTTCTGTGTAACCGCTGATCTCAGTGGACACAGGAAACTTATTAAAATTACTTAGTATTGTGTGTTTGAACCTGCATCAAAGCAAGAATGTACTTTACCCATTTTTTCCATACAGTGCCAGCCTTAAAATCAGCAGGCCAAATCATTTTTGTAAAGAAATGCCATTCTACTGATGTAAAGAAGGCCTCACCAGTTTGGGCCAGCATGCAATTTGACTCAAATACTAGCAGGCATTATAGTTTAGCTAACCTGAGTCTATAGAAATTTAAAATTTTGTGCTAGATTTTTAGCTACCTTGACATTTTCAGGTGAGACCCAGATCCAGATCTAGGGGCAGATCTCATCTGTTCATTTAAGGAGCAGCAAGTTTCAGATTAAAGGAGTACAAAAACCTGATAGTGCGTTGTTAGATTTTCTGCTTGTATTTCAATCACAAGCACCATTGAGATTGCCTCTTGAAGCTAATTTATGGGGAGCATCAGACAGCTATTTTGATAATGTCATCTGCTTACAATGTGTTCGTGTAGTAAGTGGTGTGCTGCACCGACAATGTCAGCAGTTATTGTTGGTTGAAATATTTGTCTATGTCATTTTTGCAGTCATATTTCATGTACAATTATGTTTGTATGTAATTACAGCTCCTTGACTACAACAATTAGTCTATGTTCCAGTCCCTGCTCTGACCCTAATGAGAAAAGGAATAGCTTGGGGCAGCTGAATCCTATGCTAGTGATTCCCAAGTATTTCATAGTGGAGGATTAGTGTCACTGGTAGGCATTTTTAATATCAAAAGGCAACAATGAAGATTCAGGCCTCACTGTACATGTGTGATAAAAGACATCTCTGCCTCAGAGTTTACAGTAAAAAGAATATTCAGATAAAAGCTACAAAGCAGATTGGAGAGTAACCTGGTCCATAGTGATAAGCTGCTTAGTAGTTTGACTCAAAGTCCCATACCCCACTTCTATGTGGTAGTGGTCTCCCAACTGTATTGAACTAACTCCTTTCCTTGTGCAAAAAAAGGCAACAGGAAACCAGAAGCTGTTCTGATCTGCACTCTATATGGATCATGGCTACAAGCTAGTCTGCATCTCCTGGCACAGGGGTGACCCACAGACAAGGAAGGTGCACCTAGAGGAAAGGATTCTGTCTCAGCACAGGAAAGAAAGAGCATGGGGGAAAGGAAGGTGGCCTTCCCCATGTCACACCAACTCAGAGCTTCTTTCCCTATTGGGAAACTTCGATAACGAATCAAAGCCAGAATCCAGTCCCATCTCAGAGGCAGGGCTGGTACTCTGCCTAGTAAGATTGCCCAACATTTAGCATTACTAGTAATTCGATAGAAAAGCAATAAGCAATGTTTTGAGAAAAATAACTCATGACCGGCCACAGAAATTATAAGCAAATACACTTGCAAGTTATCTCAAGCAGGCAACCTTAAGAGGCAGGCTTAAGACAGACATTTGGAACTAAATTGTGCCCTCCATCACCATATTGTACCCCACCAATGCATGAAATTCAGGATGAAATGAGTAGGTGTTTGTGGATGTAAATGTGGGCAGAAGTTAACAAAAGCACATTTGAAAGTCAGATACTTCCTCCCATGACGTTAGGCAAGAAAGATGACACCCTTGTGTTCAGGGTCTGGTACCTCATATATACCTTAGCAGAACTGTGCTGTAGCAACAGAATATCCTGTTTTATATAATAGAGATAGTTAAAGACTTCAAGATTGTAACCCATCTGCTTTTCTTCTATACTATGATTAACAATTGTGGTAAGAAACAGTATCCTGGGACTGACACCCTGATGTCTCCTAAATTGCTCAGATGATTCAATCAGCAAACCATTCTTAGCTGTAAAACGATGTAATAATTTTGTCTGTCCTATAAGCTAAACATTTAACTTGTCACTCTTCCAGTATTAACCTGTACCTCCTGTAGGATGTTTTGCTCTGGTGGAGCAGTTTTAGACACTCCACATGCCTGCTTTTAGTTGTGCAGCAGAATTTGAAATGTAAAGAGAGTTTGTATCATTATCAACTCTATTCTGTAAATCTTAGCTGACTATTTGTAGGGATATTCCAAAACCAGAGAATTTGAAAACACCACCACCATTACCACACTTCTGCATTTATCACTTTTAAAGAAAAGGTAGCTCATCAGAATTGTATGATGAGGAACATTACAGTTTTATCTTAAAAAAAGAAGGCATTGACACCCTCGGCTAGTACATTGTTAATATGGTTGAATTCTGCATAAGGTGATGCTGACTTTGTGTTAACTCTACATTGTTTCCCTCCCGACCCTGCTTCTGTCGCTAATTTAATCAGTGTTTTCCAACTGGCAGAAGCCAACACAGTGCTGGTGCATGTTGGCACTTCCTGGCTTAGCTCAGTGATGCTTTATGCTGTTAAGAGTAAGAGCAAATCACAGATGAGGACTAAAAGCAAACCTAATTATTAATATTAAAAGCAGTCCTGGCAGTACAAGTTGTGATTTATAAAAACATAGAGTGGCAGAATAAAAAATCATGCAAAACTAATCTATCTTGTACTACTGATCTGGAAATATGAAGTTACATGAGAAAAGGAATCTCATGTCTGATGACCTTAGTTATAAATAAGAAAGACAACGTATTTTAAAATTTGAATTAATTTTATTAGTATAAATTATGTAAAATGTTATTTTCAGTATCACTTCACAGTGATGCTGCTGGGTTTCCTTTCAGGCAATCTCTCCTGGTAGAGATATTTGGCACTTAAGACCAATCCTGACTGATAAGAAGCTGGGTTGTTTTTTTTCCCTCAGGGCCTTTCACTTCAGATGTGGATCATTTCTGGGACTCTAGCAACGCCTACCCCAGCATTCCCTTGAAAGAGCATCCCATTCTATTTGCACATACCCAATACCACTAACACCACCTCTCTCTCTCTTTGGTGTGGAGTTTTCACAGGAGTTTAAAAGATTTTTAAAGAAACACATTTTGGTCTCTAGAGTACTTTAAATAGTTCTCAAAAATTATAACTTGCATGGAGAAAATGGTTCACTGAGTTTTCCATCCTTCAAGCAGGCCTCTCCCACATCATCCTTCAGATGACAGACACATCCTACACATAAACTTCTTTTATTAAGATCAAGCAGAACAGATAGAAGGGAGCTAGGAGAACCACAGTACTCCCTTCATCTGGCAGCCACTCCTAACTACAAGTTGTCTGCCACCGAACCCACAAGCTTCTGTTTTCCTTCCTCTTGTAGCAGGAACACCACTTGGTGGGTCCAGACGGTACCTGCACTCAGGCCTGGTGATGCGGGTGCCAAGGCTGTGTCTGCCTGATAGACCAGTGCAAACACTTCTCAAAAAAACCCCCTAAACCACTTCAATACCAGTGATACAACATTTCTGAAAATTCGCCCTGCCTACTACTTCTTTTTTTCTCTGGAAGTGATGCCATGTCTAAACCCCATTTGCAGTAAGTTCAAAATTCTCCTTTGCAGTTTGTACAATCTTTTTTCCTCCCTTTCGCCCATTTTCATTCCAGACTAAGCTTTACATGTGAAGTAACTTGAAATTCTAGGAAATTTCAGTATTTAAAAACAAGGTTTGGCTACCTAAATATTTGGATTCTTTTTAAGTTGTGCTTAAGTCTTGCTTTCAGTTTTCAGAGCCATTAAATCAGAAGGTTTTTTGTAGGATAACCTTAAGTTCAGCCTTATGTCAAAGTTCAGATAACACCAGAAAATGTCTAAAAGAATAAGTGAATGTGCACCTACACAAAAAAAAAAGTGGCTAGCACACTTTTGTATGTTTCAATATATTAAGTCAGTTGCACAAATTTCAGTTTGAAAACCAAAGGATACCAGTGACTGATCAGATATGAAAATATAAAAAGATGAAGTTAACCTCATTACCACCATTTCATGAAAGTATCCCATCTGGGGTTTTTTAGAGTCTAATGTACTTTGAAGGAGTAGTGTGATTTTAGACCAGAAACAATTCAAGGAAAAAAGCTTTCCTGTACTTACTTTATATAAACACTTTCCCATGCAGTGATAATTGACTTTCTCAAGTTTACAAATAATATGAAATTATTATTACATTTTTTGAGGTTTCCAGTGATTATTTTGTTTTCAGAATGCTGTCTTCCTCCCTGAGAGTTTATTCACCAGTTCTAGTGATCTAGTTAGTAGAATAGGAGTCAACACTGACAGCTCAGCTAAGACATGGGATAGTCTTGGAGTTAGAAATGGGAAAAGTTTAAAACCTTGACCACTTCTTAAACATTATTCTGCAGTGGAACAATTCTTATCAATGTCAGTTCCTTGGCATTGGTGTAGCTGTGAAGGAATTCAGAGGCTTTGATTTCTCAAAAGCCTTTGCTATGAGCAACTGTTAGGACTTCTGAACCAGCTAACCTGCACAGCATATATTTATTTGCTCAACAGTAGTCCACGTGGCCTCAGTGTAGGTCTATCAAGGTCGATAAAGCTGGCACTTGGCATATAATTAGACCCTCTCTTGTGGGGCTGGGATGGGGAGGCACAAACAAGGACACGGCAATATTCAGTCTTCACAGAATGTTTTCTCTGGCACCTCCGTGATTTGTTTCCAGTTCCCCACTCTCCCCGAAAGGGCAACAGGCACATTCATTTGTACTTTTCAAAATCAGTTCCCATCTTTGGCCCTACTTTGTGCAGACTGTGTTATCAGCAGCTTCCCTTTCTTCAGAACTGGGGAATAAGAAGAAGTCATAATTAAAGGCTGAAGGTATTTACCCTCTCTTCCCTGCCCTGAAGGGACTGAGCTGTTGCCAGCAATTACAGGCAGTTGGCATTTCCCTGAGATCGCAGTACCCAGGAACCAGTAAGCCCACTCTGATCCCATCTACCCACCCTAGAAAAACTCATCTGCCACTGAACAGTGACAAACACTTCCCAGCTCTCTGCATTCTCTCTGGCCTCTGAACACATTCCTAGGAATGGTGTTCATTTCCAAAGGCTACCCACCCATTTAGGTCAAAATACTAATCTAAGAACAGTCGTGAAAATTTTGCCATTCAATTCACTCCTTATAAGCAATTTCAAAATCTATTGATGAAAACATACCAAGTGTGTATGCACAGGTGTCATAACCAGTACTGAAAAGTCAATTGGAAACAGGGCACGTGGCTGCTCTTACAGGTCAGGAGTTACATCATTGCAAACTTGTCTTCCTACTTTGCATACTACTTAATAATTTTCTTGTGTGTGTGTGTGTGTGACAGTGCTTTCTGATGAAGTTTCTGTCCTTGTGGTGACTGTTTTCATGGTTTACTTAGAGATTGTATAGAATGTGATCCTGTTGTGACTGCTTGGAATATTTTTTTAACAGGTAGAGATTCACAGTGTTTTGTGCAGGAACTTTGTGCTAATTTTTATAGTAATCATCCTCATCCTGTGCTGCTAATACAAAGTGTCGTGCTTTGATTTATGTGGATGGTTGGCAGTCTCTTTTCCTAAATAACAGGCAGTACAAAACAGAACAAGCAAAGCTCATGTAACAGCAAATGGTATGAACTTACAAATTGGAGCAGCTTACTTTATAAAATATTTTATAATATTCCAGTCAACTATTAAGCTGTGATATTTCACACAGGCTGTTTTGAAGCAATGAAACAACCAGGTGACTGATTTAATTATTATTCTCTCTTCCTTCTTTTACTACCCAGGCGCATGCCTCTTGTTCTGCTTCCCCATTCTTCCTCTCTGTCCTGTTCTAATCCTTCAGCATTTGTTTGATATCAAAAACCTCTCAAGAATGTTGTTGCTTCCTCAGCAGCCTTTGTATTTGCTCCTTTCATGCTGCTTTTTCCTCTGACTCGCCCCATCTTCCCAGCCATCTCCCCTGGTTCATTGTCTGGAGCACATTGCCCTCTAGCACTTGGACCCAGCAGAAGTCGCTCAGCAAGTCATGTGTGGGCGTTGGCTACCCAAACACAAGGAAGACAACCGGAGAAGATCTCTAACAGCAAGTTGCACATAGTTCTGGGACATTAGCATGAGGAGGAACTGGCTTTTAAATACTTGCATGTCTGTCTCAGTTCTTACACTTACTAGAAATACACAGATACAAAAAAAAGTAAAAAAGATTCCGTTGTTTTTGGGGCATTCTGTTTAGGTACAGTTTCACAAACCTAGAGGGTCGGGAGAGAATCTCTGGCAGTTAATATATTCATTACCTCCTGAAGGAGAAGATAATGGCACTGAAAGCCATTCCTTAAGTTTAAAGCACAAAACAAGCCAGTGAAGTATATAGTTTCAAATCCTAACCACAAGGTGTAAAGTTGATCCTGCCAAGACGTACCACAGCCTGGAACAGCCAGTTTCCACAGGCAGTAGCAGATATTTCATGAGCTGCTATGTCTCCTCTCATTCATCTGCTACAGCCATTGGGAGTTTTTGGCAAATTTCATATAGTGGAAAAAATTCTTTCACAGGTACACAGAGGTTGTCTGACATATGCAGGGATGTTGCAGCCAAGGTGGTCACTTCAAGCCTGACAAACCAGGTAAGTCCCTGCTCCCTCTTCCTTCCTCCTGCTTATGGAAGTTTTGCAGTAGATGTCTCATCTTCCAAATTTGCTTCTGTAGTCTTTCTGCTCTACAGCCAGTACATCTAACAGCCTTTTTTCTTCTGTCTTGATCAGGAAAATCTCCAGAAGTCTTTAGGAATGACTGCAGCTTTTCCTAAACCATTGCAGATCATGGTTCTGAATGTCCTTGCAGGTGCAGAGCTGAGCAGGACATTGAGTGGATAAATATGCATGCATTGAGAGCCTTCAGTACCTGCTGCTCTGAGGGATCTCAGGGAGAGACATGCTTGCATTATGGCCCAGACCAGTGTGAAGCACAGCTCACTTCTATGTGTCCTTTGAGTTTATCCACAAAGTCTAGTTGCTTTCAACTACCAGCAGCCTCAGCACAGATACAGTTACTGACCAACACACATCCATACAACTTCGTGTTCCTGAGCAGTGGGAGCTGCATGGAACAGTGGGATTCCAGAACAGGTGCCTGTGTGAGCAGGTGCCTAGAGAAACCTACGGGAAAGGTAGGAAATTACCTATTTGGAATACAGGGTATTTACTCACAGCTTCCCTGGGTGCAGCTGCCCTCAGACAGGAAAACCTACTTTGCTGGTTCATACCATGCCCACTGACTGCCTGTCCTCCCTGTACCTACAGGGGACAGATATAACCTTCTGCCACATCTCTAAAGTTATGTGGGAAAATCAGGATAGAAGACTGCAAACCATTAAGCCCCAAGGGTCTGCGTGAATCTGTATTTACTGTATGGTTTAGGAGGTGCCTAGGACTAGGGATGGCTGTGTCTCCAACTCAGGACCACTCATTCTTGAGAACCCCTCTCCAACCAGCTTGAGAATTCTCATTTTACAAAAGTAAATTATACCCAGATTTGTTGGCCTCAAAAGAGAAGTAGGAGGAATGGACTAAAAAAGCCCGTTTACCCTCCCACCCTCCCCTTGGCCACACTGCTTTGTGGCTTGACTCCTGACAGTGAAACACAAGACTGCGTTGTGCCTCAGATGAAAGGTGAAAACCATTCACTTGCAGTGTCTATTTCCCTTTTTATCCTGTCCCTGCTTATTTAATAAATACAGTTGAAGTATCATAAAAGAAAACCTGATTTTTTCCTATAGGCAAATTATTTTATTCCTCTAACTGAATTTCAGGTAAATTTGGTGGCAGCAGCTTGAACCAGTTATCCTTGTATCTGTGATTCCCATAAAACATGCATACATCTGTGACAATTTTTTCTTGGTGTTTGCCATGAATTTTACATGAGAGAAGATGAGGTTAAGAGCATTTGCCTTCATAATGATAGGTTGCATTTTCAAATTGCATAATATTTCTATTTTTATATATAAATCAAAATTGTTTCCAGAATCCCTGAGGCCTGTGCTTCATAATTCCACTGAAAATGAGTCTCATACATAACCTCCTTTTCTGGCAGAAAAAGATACAGAGAACTGACACACTAAGCAGAAAAAAAGATGCTTACAAAAATACCATTAAAAAATCATCCCCAGAGAAGGTTATAACAAAAAAATTCGCAAAAAATTCGCACTAGTAGCAACAGGGACTCTCAGTAATTCCATACTGCATTTTATTGTCAGTGACATAATTCACAGCCATTTTCATACATTAACATTGGTTAAAAAAATCAATTTTTAGGCAACACAATTGCAATTTGTAAGACTGTAGCTTAGAATGGGACTTTATGAATCTGTGTCATTACTAAATTTAGCTTCTTACCAGAAACTTCTAGAAACAGACTTTTCTCATCTGCAAACTTCTTTACATACATAGACAGTATGTTTTTCTCTGCAATGATCAGGCAAATTGGCACATGCACTAAAAGGCACAGAGACAGCAGGCTCTGCTGTGGCTGCTGCTCATCCTCCCAGCTTGTTTTCTCCATGTGCTGTCATTAAGCAACTGAAATTGAAGCACAGAGGAAAGGGATTTGATGCCACATTCTCCTTCCAGAATTAGATTTTGCACTTCAGATAAGTGGGAGTGTGGAGGTGGGAATACAACTATAGAGCAAATCCAGGATTGGGCTGCAGAGTGAGTGAATTTGGGTAACTGTACCACAGATTACTGCAGGAGGTTTTAAAAGTCTACTTTTGCCCTGACTTGTTTCTCAGACAAGATTTTCAGCCCTACTTTTGCTATATTTAGATGTCACTTCCCCTTTCATTGTTATATGTTATAAACCATTTCCAGAGAATCCAGAGAATGTTTTAGGAAAAAAGTTTCAAAAATCTACAACTCCACATCAAACCCAAAGTAACCACACAACATTTTAAAGGCGTTGGGGCCATAGCACTGACATCTTTAGGGTTTCCTTGTGCACACAGCATAACGTACCAAATGCAGCTGGTTTAATTCAGTTTGCATAATCAACTTTCAGTATTCATGACTTTAAATATGACAGAGGCAGGTAAAGCATGTCATGTCTGGCCAAATGTACTTTTTAATATTTATGTCTTTGAAGCTCTAGCCCACTGTCATTAAATAGCTGGAGCACTATATGTAAAGTTGAACTGCTCGCTACTTTAACTAATTGAATGGGAGTTCTCTGTGAAATGTCATCTACAGCTACAGCTCCAGTGTTGTTCAGATTGGAGTGCCACGGACAAATCTGAGCACTTCTCTTAACACTTGGCTGCACAGAAGTACAGTTTATTAGCTGTTTTTAAGGATCAGACGTTCTCATGTGCAAAAGCAGTATCTAGGAACGCCCACAGGATCAGGGCTGGCCATGGAATGCTACTTTCAAGAAAATGGAGTGACTCTTCCACTGTGCATAGAAGTAGACAAATAATCTACCTCACTGTATATTCTTTTAGTTGACGACTGAACAAAGGGTGTTAATTGTCTAAGGATTTCCCCCTTGCCTTCTTGCTTTGTTTGAAGTACCATTGGCTAAGTTGTTCACTGGCAGAAAACATAAGCAGTTTATTAGTAGACCAGTATTTGTTAAGAAACCACATGCTCTTCTTGGAAACAGCATCTGACTTACTGTCTACTGATAAAAGAGTTACATTTCAGGAAGCTGAAAATAAAAAAAGTATGCCTAGCAGTGAGATTAGGGATGAAGCTTTAGAGGACACTGTCACAGTGACCCCTCTTATGTTGTTATTGTCATGGAAAAATTCAACAGAATTTCAATGTAGTTTTAATTTGAATGAACTTGGATGTTTCACCTGATCCCTACTATACAGTATTATTGCTACTTCTGATAAATCAGCAAACTGTGCTAGATCACTCCACCTCTCCTGCAATTGCAACAACTCACTTTGGTACTGCTGTGGCAGTCTTGAGATGGAAAACCACTTTGAAAATTCCAATTAGTAGTTGACATTTATTAATAGAAAAATCTGCTATGCTTCCTATGCATTTGCTCATCTTATTTTATGGCGATATGTGCATCACTTGACGGATACCTCTCTCAGCCTGAAGGTTACTCCTACACCTTGGAACATACCAGGTCAGTCTCAGACTTATTCTAGCCGAAGCAACACTACCAGAAATGCTGCTTTTTCAGCTGCAGTGCTACAGAATTTTATCCAATCAAAACTCACCCTGTCCCAGCTGTGTGATGCTTTTGCAAAGTTTTTCCTAATGCTGGTTTGTTGCAGCCAATGGAAAGTTATCTGCAGATAATTTTTGCATAGCCCTTAAATACTGCATTCCATGATGCACTCAGATGTGCATATATACATTCGAGGTTAGGCATAGACAAGACCTTTTGTCACAAAAACCATTAAACTTTTTATATAAGCAGTGTGAACATACAAAGTAAGCATGCACTCAGGCCACATGTTTCATTGCAAGGACAATTTACTGGAACAAAATTTACTGGTGCTTGTAGAGAAATGGCACAAAAAGCAATCAGCAGGGAGGCACAGGACACAGGAGGCAGGAGTGGCAAAAGTGACACTTTGGTTTACGGTTAAACATGTTTGTCTCTTTTTGTTTGGCTAAACATAAGAGCTTGCATACCAAGCAATGCCTAAAAAAGAAGAGTAGAATTAAAATCAAAACTGCTCTGTGGTCTTACTTATTTCTTCAGGAAAAACTGCCAAATCTAACGTAACTCCCTTTCAACACAGCCAACAACTACAGATTTGACTTCAGTGAAGAGGTGGAACAAAGGACTTCTGGTTCTCCGGGGAAAGATGGAAGGCATCTCCACCATCTCCCCAAAGTTCAGGCATTTCAGCATTTGACACAGAATAGGTATCTATTTACACATAGAAAGTCCCCCTGCTGCTACTTATTTACCCAACGTGCTCCACAGAACAGAGGAAGAGCTGCAATATCAAGTCACAGACTTTGATGCATCCAGCCCAAACTTTTATTATTAGTTTCGTTGAGGCAGCATACAGTAATTTTCTTTCTGATACACAAGTCCTTAGAGTTCCTCTGCTACTGGATAAAATGACTAAGACAAATATTAAGTGAAGAAAATTAGCTTTATTTATGTAAATTAGAAAAATGAATTGTGAGAACTTTGGTCAAATGGTTAATTCTGTACAATTTACAATTATAATTATATACAAAACTTCTAATAAAATACAGTACATCACACTCTTCCTGAGTCACAGTGTGTTTCTCAGTTCCGTAAATATTTTGTTTCTTCTTTCTTTTAAAGCAATTAGATTCAAGAAGGAAACAGTATCCTCAGTTTGATAGTGTTTGGTTTAGATATTACTGGTATTAAGAAGGAAGTCAATATACTGTACGTAGAAAATACTCTATAGCCATTGCAATTTTGAGTTATTTTTCTATATTAAAATATGTTCCTTGATAAAAATGTTAATTACATACTCCTTATTATCAGTTTGTTGCACTTTACTTATAGACACAAGACAAGGTGACTTCAAATATGTCCATCTCTCATGGCAGAGACACATACATTTATCCAAGTTCCATGTATACATAGCCGACCCTTCAAAGATCAGGAAAGTTACATCCAGATAGAGCAGAGGTCTGAATGAGGCACAGTATGTTAAAATTGCTGTCCTATCCTGGACAGGATATGTGAGCTCCAATTGCCTGGCTCGCCTAATACAAACTTAACACAAGTACAGATTGTGACAAATGAGACCGTGTGGAGCAGCAAGGCACTGGGCCTGCCAATCCACACGACAGTCCCTCCCTGGAAAGCACGACAGAGTCCTCAGTGAAGAAGCATCCCAGGGCTGTATTTCACACCAGCTGTTACATCTTGTCCAGCTCAAGATGTTATTAGGATTAAAGCTATCCATATTACCTTTATTGAGTTGAATTCGCTGAGATCAACAATAAACTATTGTAAGGCTTAAAAGGATACTTAGTCTGTTTAATTAATGATGCAATGTGTTAAATTAGTAATTAGCATAGATTACAACCTGCAAGTAAATTTATGTCCTAGTTAAATCCAAAAACCAATTAGGGTAACTTATTTTTGACAAATATTGATTTGAAACAAAATTAATTTTACATAATGGCTAAGTGGGGGCTTCTCCTAAATATAGCTATGCCCAAGTTCACTATACCTTTTTAATAGAGATGTGCATTTCTGGTATTTTAGTCCAAAATAATAAAAAATACAGATTTGATAACCTCTAATTTATTCATAGTGTTTAGAGATGTTTAAGAAATCTTACAGTAACAGAAAGTTATCCAGAGATTTGCTTTCTCTTAACAACCTCCTGAAAGACTTCAGCACAAACTCAAATACTTAAGATCAACTCATAGCGATACCCCCCGTGGTTAGAAATTAAAAGGGATGTTTTTTGCTGTTGATATCAAAGTGCATAAAAAGACAATATAAAGCTTTAAAGAAAATTGGTCTTTAGCTGAATGCTTGAACTTTTCCCAGGATTCTTTGCATGTTTAGCAGTCTTCACTTTGATGCTTTCTTGATTGCCTTTTACAGCTGACTCAAGCCTGGCTTTCATAGTTGGAGAGGAGGCCATGAGCTTTTTAAAAACTGATGAGTACTGAGGACCAATCTGCATCAGATTTTGCAAAGCAAACTCATGTAGATTTTTTTCTGAGTTTGTAGCAGAAACCAGGGCATTTTCGTCCAAAAGAAAGGAAATAAGGATGGGAAGAAAGCAGGCCACCAAATGAGCACCTATAACATTGAAAACACAACTTCAGCATCCACTTTTTAAAAAGAGCTTCAAATTCAAACTAGAAGTATTTCTCTAGGTTAACATTTAACTCAAACTATAAATATGCAAATGTTAGCTGAACTGTACGGGAAAAAGAACCAACACTTCCTGTGATCAATTCTGTTGGCAATCAGTATTCAGGATTGGATTCCTACTGGTTGTATTGGTCTAGTTTGTTACTTACAGCAACTTTGAGCATATTTATTTGAGCATATTTAATGCTTTGGGTACTAGTAATGGAAGTAACTTACGGTGCTCTTCCTCAGCAGTGGCTGTCAGAGCTGTAACCACCTTTATTCCCTCCTGAATGACTTGAAGTTCAGCAGCATTTTCAGGTTTTGCTCTTTCTGTTTCCTGCAGTTTTCCCACAATGGATGGTGCTAAAGAATGAATATACGGATATGACACAGTTTTGTTTGGATGCTGGAAGATGGAGTGCAGCAGCTGGTAGCACTTATACTGTACCTAAAGGGAAAATGAAAGTTGCAGTTACAAAGTGTTATCCTTAAAAATACATCTCTGAGTGTTTTAAATGTAACAGCTTGTCCGATAAAATTTTAGGGAGGGGGGAAAATGTGCCTCACAGCTTAAAAAATCATCAGGTTGCAGGCTGCTAATTTATAATACTTTATAGGAGCATTATAGCTTATAAGGAAAATAATAATAGAAAATAGATCATATTTCCTTTTTCTTTCCACCAAGTCTTAGAGCTTCTGACATTTTTGAGTTAAGGAAAACACACTATTTGTGTATGAAGATTAGTACTGTTTTGAAAATACTCTCTTTTTTGCAAAAACATAGCTGACTGAAATCCCTGTCAAACTGTAGGCACGATTTTAAAATGCCTCAGACCGCACAGTAGCTTCCATGTCATTGGAAGTCAATAGGACTGAAACAGCCAAGTTCCTACAACACTTTTGAAGGCCTCAGATCCCTAAATACTTGGATAAAATTTATAAATGCACACTAACATTTCCTTGCAGTCATATTTGGCATTCCCAGTTTCCTAACAGTGGAAACCAAAGTTTACAATGTTAGAAAAGTACTGATATGTAGAAAGTGTTGTCTTACAGCTATTTCTTACGTAAAGGTAACCGTAATCTTTTATTACTACAAAATATATACAGAGAAGGTGCAAGAAAAACAGTTTACAGTGAATTCTCACAATGATGAAATCTATGCATGTTATTTTCAGAGCTGAGCTTTGAGAGAGGACGTCCCAACACCTAAAAAAGCCATTTCTATAACTACTTTTCTTCCCTGATATATTGGCTTATTTAGGTGAAGAATAGTAATATATGAACTGTGGCACTATGGTCTAAAGCCACTACCTGAAAATATTTGTACTAGGCTGGAACAAAGCATTAATCTAGCTCAGTATGCTGCGCCCAGCAGTGGCCAAGAGCTGATGCTTATGGGACAGTAACAGTTATGCAGTGGTACTTGCTCTAGCTCCCAAAGACTTGCAGCTGAGGGATTTCCTGTGCCAAAGATAGTATCTCTGTGTTCAAGATAAAATGAACAAACAACATTAAGGTGCCTGAAACACTACACAACTGTATTGTGCACTTATCAATGTATAAAGCACTGCATCTGATGCAATAAAGCCCCCCAAGTCACAGGAATACAGAATTGCATACAGAATAACAAATGATTAAATGCATGGCTGGACATGTTTTTGCTCACTTGTTCAAACTGTATTTTAAAATTGAAGAGATATAGGCAGGAGAGAGTTAACTTCTGTCAATACCCAGGACTCAACTGCAATAAGCTAATATTCATTTAATACAATACTGCTATTCTTATAACTTCATCAGGACTTACAAGAGGATCTTTTGAGTCAAGTGTTACTTTAAACTTCTCAATACAACGCTCCTGAAGGCACTCCACAGTAGTAACTTCGGGGGTGGTAGACATTACAAATACTGTAATAGCAGTAAGCAGGCTAACTTCATCGAGTTCTTGGAGTTCTTTGTCTATCAAAAAAGGAAGAAGTGGTTAGATTTACATTAAAAAGTAATCCTATGAGTTTAAGTGTTACAAAGAGGTGGAATAGAAATATCCATGTCTACATTTCTTTAAGAACCTCTTTTTTTTAAATATACAACATGCTCTCATGCAGCGATATGGGTTTTTACTATAATAAAAACCAAGGCCAAAATGGGAATTCGGGGATGATTATACGCCTATTTAGAAATAACAGCAAATTCCTATTCCATTGTTTCTTTGTATAAAGTACAATAAATATCTTTGAAGATATTTATGACATATTAGAATATAACCTATCTTGAGAATAATTTAAAATTTGCATTAATATTCTTTTGCAATAACTTAAAAAAACAGCTCTATAAAGAAAAGCTCCAACAACAAATAACACCTTAGAGATTAAGCATAGGAATGACAAAAATACTACAAACACAGGAAGTTGAAGCATCACACAGTAAACAAAGACAATTTTTTTTTTCTTGCACTACTGTTTTAATACTTTGTCTCACTCCAGGCACTAACTCTTTGTTGAGAGTGCGCACAGTTTTGAGATCGAACACAGCTGTCTTTTATGCTCAACTGAAGCCGTAACTCCTGGTTATGCCATCATACCATGTAACTACATTGGGGCACCACATAGCCCAGGAATAAACCTGGAAACCTGCTGTCCTGGTTTCAGCTAGGAGAGAGTTTATTCCTTCTCAGTAGCTGCTACAGTGCTGTGTTTCAGACTACGAAAGAGAATGGTGTTGATAACACACTGATGTTTTGGTTTTTTGCTAAGTCTGCTTATCCTAAGGCAAGGACTTTTCTTGTTGTCTTGTGAGGAGGTAGCAAAAGAAGCTGCGAGGGAGCATAGCCAGGACAGGTGACCCGAACTGACCAAAGGGATATTCCACACGTCATAGCCAGTGTATAAACTGGGGGGAGTGACCAGGAAGAGGTGCCAGTCTGGGTTCAGGAAGAGGGGTCTGGCATCAGTCAGCAGGTGGTGAGAACTGCATTGTGCATCACTTTTTATTATAATTTTTATTCACTTTATTTCACTTTTTATTATCATTATTATTACAATCTGCCCTTCCCAAATCTTCATTCGCAAAGCCTAGCCATGATGATGACAATGATTATTACAATTTACCATTATTACTGTATTTTACTTTACTTTCAAGTACTAAACTGTTCTTAGCTCAACATACAAGTCTTACTTTTCTTCTCCTCCCCGTTCTAGTGGGGTGGGGATGGGGCAGGGCAAGGGAGGGTTAAGCGAGTAGCTGAGTGGTGCTTAATTTCCAGCGGGGCTTAAACCACAACACCCACATTTGTACTTTTATAGACGATGACTTTTCATATGAACTGCAGGGACAAGATTGCACTACAGTTTCAACAGTACCTGGTAGCCAGCTAATTCTCCTGTGACCAAGGTACTGATCTTCTTTTAACACGTGCATGAATTTAAATAAAACCAAACAACCTTTCACATAGACATTTTTTGTTTTGTTTTTAAACACACAAACACAGTATTTGTGCTCACCTTGATCCCAACAGTCAAGTACTGTGACCAAAGCACTACGCAGAAGATCAGTCCAAGCAGTCCTGCTCTTTTCTGCTCGAGCCATTGGAGAAGACAAGAGTCCTTTAAGAGCTTGCAGAGATGCAGCAACCACCAGAGGTAACTGGCCATCTCGCAATTTCACAGCAGTTTCTTTAAGTACTCCAGTAATTAGGTACAAAATAGTAGGAAGAACTGAAACACTTCCTGTAAAACAATGCAAATTAGTTTTACACAGGAGTTAAAAAAATGCGGGTACTTTTTACATTAATAAAACCCTGAAGCAGTTTTCTTCAATTCTCTTTTTTATTCATAATTTATCATTTTCATTCATATGAATGGAGGCACTGGTAATTTGAAGAAAAGATTTGAAATAAGGTATGACCTGCAACAGTGAGTAGGGAGTCAGACTTCTTAAATGACATTAAACCTTTTCCCTTTTTAAATTAGCATTGTGCATCTTTTTCTTGATGATTTTATTATGTGAAGTGTGGAACTATGCCATGTTCAGAGAAAAGCACGAACAGAAAGATCAGAACCTCTGGGAAGGTGTTTATCATAGAAGAGAAGCTATGGAAGTATAGAAGTATATGCCATATGTACATATAATAGCATATACAAAGAATAGCAGAAAACAAAATATAAGCATCCAAGTATATTTTGCAGTAAAGACAATACAGTGAAGCAAATTAAGAGAATAATTTTGAAACTGGTAAGAGAACGTATTTCTCCCACATGCTGTGTGGTTAGCTAAAGATGTCATTGCTCCAGAAAATCACTGAAGTCATATTAAGAGCAATAAGAAGAGGATCTCAGAAGAAATATATGTAAAAAAAGTCCTAGAGTTACAATAAAAATCTCTAACAAATATTTTGGGAAAGAGGAAACCTAGGGAGAAAAACAGATTGTCCCAGAGGCTACTGAAGAGATCTTCATCTCTGACAATTGATAGCTGACCTGACAGAATCAGAGATCGTTAAAAGAATATTTTAAAACAATCATAGCAAAAACCTGGCATAGCAGTTTCACTTACTTTTACATCTTGGAACCTGATAGTAACATAGAATTCTGCACATATTGGAGACAACCTAGAAACCTGCATCCTTACATGTTGCTTCTGTCTCAAGGTTCTGACTCAGCAAAGCAGAGAGTTAAGCACTTGGCTTAATACACTTAACTCCTTCCCTAATCAGCAAAATGCTTATGCTTTTAAGGTTTTAATATATTGATGTTCATGAGAGACCTGTTGAATAATGAGGGTCTCTGACATATGCATAAGTATTTTCTGAAGCTAAGGACATCTACCTTCTATTTTTAAACAGCCAAGTCTGTGAAAACTGACTGTTGGAATTCAGTAGGAAATGTAGCTCATGAGCATCATTTACTTGCAAGTTTTATTATGCATACATATCATGACAGGTGCTTGAAGTAAAGGACATGGTAGTCACAGGACTATAGCTTCATTTACCTATTAAAGGGGGGGAAAATGACAATTCCACATAGGAATTCTCTTCTCTGATTATATGATCTGACTTTTGGAGCTGACTCCTTATTCAAGTGACTGTATAAGCAAGCTTTTAGTCACCTGAACTAAATGCCTAAGTTCTCTAGTGTAAACATCCCACATGGTCTGATCCTGCAAGCTGTTAGATTGTGGAATAACATGAACAGCTAAAACCAAAAAATATCTACAGCAAGAAAAAGAAATCACAGATTATTTTTCATACAAGACAGTTGTCCTCAGATTTAAGTGATGCTATGTTTATTTCCCTCTACTTTGAACCAATAAATAATGGGCTGCAAATTGAAAAGAGAAAGCATATCATCACCTTACAATGATAGCAAGAACTGCCATTCGGAATAAGATATTCCCCAAACAAGAATCTTTAACAGAGAACAAATTTAAGAAAAAAAAAAGACATTTTCAGGGCTGCTAAATATCAAAACTTTGCATAAGGTGTAGCACAGACACCTAAGATGGGAACAGAGAAGTAGGGCAGAAAGGGTTTATATGTGTGGCTGTAACAGTACTGAGAGAGCATATGTATGAATACGATATTGGGGTTGGTGGTGGAGAACCATCTTAAAGTTTGGAGTGAATCCAAAACGAATCATGGGTAAAAGTCAACTAATCTGAGAACTCAACCATAACTCCCTACAGTTGTTTCTTAATGTTCAAATGATGGCTTTCAGTGAAAGGTAGCATGACACATTTCCCTTTCAAATTTAATTTATGTCTGCACTATAAATTCCAGAACAGACCATTCAAGTAGAATATAATCATGTAGCTGTTGCATACTTCCCTGTACAAAATGAATCTATTAATTGCACTGCTACATGTGGGAGGAAAAGAAAAAGCTACTCATTTAATTGCTTCAGTTTTGTAACCTGTTTTGTAATCTGACAGTCAAAAAAATAATTAGAAAAGGAAATTGTAACAAGCAAATCAACAAAACTTGCTGCCAGATTTATCCAGCTAAGAAAATTAGGTAATAACAAAGGGAGAGAAGGGCCCAATATTCTTTCATTAATCTTTTCTTGTGATGAAACAGCATACCTTCAGGAGAGCAGATTGCAGGAACATCAGAGAGAATAACTAATGCTGCTGCTACCAGTCTGCTTCCATCTTCTGAGAGTAACAGATGTTTTCCAGGTTGAACTGCAGGGCTACAAGTTAATTTAGGGTTGAGCTGGGGAAGCTGTCTGACAAGAATACAAACACACAGCTCCAGTGTTGCGAAGACTAATGATTTCCCAGGCACCAGTCCTCCTGTGTCTTTGCCTTCTCCGAATTCTGGCAATGTTTCCTTTTCTGCAGCACCATCATCAACTAAAACAAGAAGAAATATAGCAGAAGTCTGCAGGCTGTGCCTTGTTTCCAAAAAGTTTACTTCTCAAGACTGTTTCATCACCAAATTATAATCTTGAGATATATATATATGTGCATGAGTATGTATTCAAAGTTCTACTGGCAAGCATACATCCTTCTGAATAAGCAAACTATGCACTGATCGACAAAAGGCAAAAGGGGTGCAATAGACTTTGACATAAAACATCCTAAGGCACAAACCCATTATAATGTCACCTGATACAAGTGTTTAGATTCTTCTCCCAGTATTTTTCCTTTTAGAAAGTGAACATTATGAGGTTGCAATCACAGCAACTACTGGAATCTGGCTTGTAATAGCTGTGTGGAGTCTCTCCATTGCCCTCTTGCAGCTGAACCCAGCTTTTCACCAAAACCCCTCCCTCCCTGATACCACTCAAGACCATCCCAACTGCAGTTTCTCCAGTTTTCCATCTCACTTCCTCTGTTCAACACCTAAACCTCCTGCTACCTATCATACCACCCCAATGTCAGGCACCTGGACTGACTTAAGGCAGAATTAGTAACCAACTGTGAAGCACTTCAATTAAGATGCATCTTGGAACCCAGTTTTCCAAGAAAGAATTGCTTTAACCCTGATAACAGGCATTCAAACATCTCGTACATTACTGTACCTTCTGCACTTCTCCGCTTTTCCTTCACGTGCTCCTGAGCTGCAAAGAGAATCAAGCGAACCACTTCAAGGGCAGCAAGCTGAATATCAGGTGATTCTCTGGTCAGTATCAGTCGATGCAAAACATTCAGCAGCTCTACACCCAGTTCCTACAGTAAGAGAAACATTGAATATATCTTCATGCAGGAGTTTTAGGAGCTCATTAATACTTGTCAAAGCAAACAGTATTACCCTGCTCCATCTCCCTAAGGAACACAATGTAATGGATACAATCATAGGAGTTGTCATTTTCTTCAACATCCAGCTCCCAATAGCAGCAGTCCTGATCAATTCTCTCAACAAAATAGCAATTATAGTAATTTAAGAGGTAGGGCACTTTAAACTACTAAACCCCACTCCCAAGTAATCTATTTTATGGCTTCTTAACTCCTGAAAGTGGGGATACTACTTTGTATCCTTTCTACAGTATATGCATTTCCTTGGAGAGATCATCAACAATGAGCAGAACTTGAGCATGTCCTTGATTTTAACAACAGAATTAATTCAACTATGCCTTGACAGAGAGAGTAGGAGAACTCTCTTTCCTAGAATTCTGTCTTTACCTGGCTCTCCTCCTACTCATCTCATTTACTCCTTCCCAACAAAATATCCTCAAGTTCTCTGCCCCTCACCCGTCTTCTTACAGGTTCCCTGGTGTGCTCTTTTTCTCTCCTCTCTCTACAGCTTTGGATTTTGGTAAAGCATATAATTTACCTACTACTTATATGTTCAAGATTCCTGGAAATAGAGTGTAGCGATACTGTTAAAATTATGCATCAATTCTAGGGGGCATTTGATCTTTACTACATTACCTGATCACCACCTATTTTAGACCTTGGCCACGGAAAGTCAAAGAGCGCCTTCAGGGCATGCAAGCAAGCAATAATGTCCTCCATTGCTGCATCAGATCGAGGAGAGCAGAGGAATTCCACACTAATTCCTGTAAGCATCAGAAGGAGAAACCCATATATGCTTGAAATTCTAAGGAGTAATTTTGTCCATAACTTAGTAACCTCACAGTAGGCTGAGCAGCCATAGACACAGCATTTTATATTAAGTGAGTTCATCTCCTATTGCTAGTATCTTGGGGCAAGAACTTTATTTCCATCAAAACAAAGAAAATTTCAGCTTCTAAACAGTATAAGACACAATTATAACTGGCTAAAGAAATAAAACCCCAGCAATTTCTGAGTAAAGCACTAAATTCTAGGTCCAGTGAACAGACAAAACAATTCATAGTGAGTATAAAGCCGAATATTTGCCTCATCACTCTGATCTATACAATAGAAAGAAATAATGGCAAAAGTAATAATAGTTCATAAACCCAAAGGCTGAGGCTTTATCTTCCCATTTTACAAAAACACTGAAGATTGCAACTACCACAACTAGATCACTAGCAGTAGGTAAATTACATGAAGCCTAAGCTTGCAAATCCTAGAGCAGATAAAAACTGCTTTTTTCCTCAGCTTTCAGGACTCCTCAAGACATTGGAGACAAGCTTCAAATAAACTGCAATCCACAGAGATATTCAAAAGCTGTCTGGACACAGTCCTGGGCCACTGCCTTTAGGTGACTGTGCTTGAGCAGGAGGTGGATGAGATGACCTCCGTAAGTCCCTTCCGAACGATACACTATTATGTGATGTAAAATGGTACTTCAGTGATGCTAATTCATACACTCTGTAATTGCAGTGATGCAACTACAGTAAAATTCACCCTTGAACTTGCATGTTTACGGGCAAATAAACACTTGTTTAGGATTTTTTTAGCTCACACTGAGTGTTTTCTTGCACCACATTTGGGAAAATGCTCTACAATTTTTTCACTAGGTCTTAAAATTCTTCTGACTGTATACTTTTCTGAGGGATGCAATATTCAACGATGCAGTTAAATGTGAATAATTAAATATTTGCTAACAGTTTTAACTAGTAAAAATTGCATTTTCAGTTACAGCATATAGACAGATTATGCACTCACTAACCCAAGATAAGATGAAATCTGTCAGTATTCACATCCTCAGGAGATTTCACCAAGGGCCTGGTGGAAGAGTCTTGACACATGGTGGTTGGGGTAACAGGTCTAGAGAGATTTGTAACTCCTTCATCTGGATCAGCAATGATAAAACCTGTGCTAGTAAGCCATAATGCTGTAGCATAAAGTATCAGTGCCCAGGAGTTGTAGTAATGAGGTCTGGCATTTTCAATTGTCTCTGCTGTATAAAAGGTACCACCTACAAGAAAAGAAGATAGTTTTAAGGACATAACTTATTTTCAGCTACCACATTTTCTCATTCTTAAAAGGGGATTCTTCTTTTTATTGAAATTATGTTTATAATGTATTTTATGTATATTTTTTTAAAGGTTTTTAATGTTTTTAATATTATGTTCAATATTAAAATTCAGGCTAATGAGGGCACAATTTAGATTTATTTGGACAAAATCCAATAAAATACCTATTTCTTCTGTCAACCATAACATTACCCAACAAACAAGAACACCAAAAACTTTTTTTCACATCAGTGAAACCTCTGTCCTCAAAAGCAGTCCTGATCTTTAGACAGTACATAAGCATGCTTACTCTCTATACAATTTAATCTTACCTACAAGTCAGTATGCTCACAAGGGTCTTATGAAAATACAAGTGATTTGCCTTTTTACCTTCAGCAGGTAGTTGTGATGCATACTCTGAAGGCAAAGTTAAGAGAGCAAAATCCTGAAGTGCAGCAAGCCAGAGCTTGCTTAGTGTTCCAAGATCTGCCTGCACCAAGTCCAGAAGTCCACTGGCTGAAAATGTTCCATCTCTGTAGCTCTCTTCTGCAGAGTTTGCAGTTTTTAAACAGTGATTGTGTGCATCGCTTTGATTTTTCTGCGTCTCAACTGCAACTATGTAAACCTGTTGATATATTGGGATAGAGAGTTACAAATACTAACACTTGGAAAACTTCTGTGATCACTAAGGTAGCTGCCTGTGAATCGGCATGGGGGTTCCTAGAATCATTTCCTGCTTCAAGTCCAGTTGGCATCTGTGAACAAGCACTTACTTTCTAAATCTTCTGAATCCATTCCCCAGCTAATCACGATGCAAGAGTCCCCAAAAAGGGAAAACTACTAAAATTCCTAAACATACCTGCAGTTAACCTCCCTTCTCTTGAAAATTAATATTTCACTTGTCCAGCTTCTTCCAACCAGCAAACCCAGTCATAGCTACAAGACTGAAGAACTTATCAAATAATAAATAATATAATATAATCATGATCCAGAAACAACAGTCAAACCGTTCCTAAAATTTCTTTTAACCAAAATGACATACTGCACTTGCAACTGACTTCTCAAAATTATGTGTTACTCTGTGTAAGCAGTAAAGAATGAAGAGTACAGTCCTGTATACTTTGCAGACTTCGAGTGTCACCATCAATAGGTTAAATTCAATGTTAATTTCCCGAGATGCCTCTCTAGTTATGAAAAAGACAGAACTGAGAAGTTTCAGACCAACAGCCATCCTTAGTCTCTCCAAAATGCCTGTGGAGGGAAGCTCTTCTCAACTATAAAGGAGACATTTAGATTCATTGAATCTCAAGTTAGCTTTGATGAGTACTAGGCTCCTGCAATTTCGATTTGTGTATCTTTTTCAAGTTTGCTAGTTGTTGTCCCAGGCCAGCAACAAAGCACCACCAAGCCCTTCTCTCACATCTCCCTGCAGCAACAGGATGGGGGAATTCCTTCACTTTCTGTAAACAGGAAATAGGTAAAGATTCTAAGCGAGAAGGAACTGCCAAGTGCTTAAGTGAAATATTTGTAAATTACAGGTCACAAAAGCTTATAGAAAGCTATATGGAGTTTGCTTTAAAGAATTTTAGTGTTCTTAATTATAGGCTGGAACAATCTACATATCTCCCCTTCTGATAGCTGAGCCTCACATCTAGTCTGAATTTTCTCCTGGCTTCTGACCAGTGATAGGTTGTTATATGCTACTAAAAATATTTTCTTCATGTAGCAATTTTAAATGGATCTCAGTACTTGATCTTTTCCTGAATAGATTAAATAGACTAATCTACTTAAATCTCTCAATGTTTTCATTGGAAAGCATTCTTGAAAAGCACGTTTTCAAGACTTTTATTCCCACTTGCCAGCTTTTCTCCAATGGCTTTTATATTTTGCCAATATCCTTTCTCAAGTATGGACATGAGAGGGTGGTATGTTCTTCTACAAATGTTCACATGAAAGCCTATCTATTGCCAACTTTCTCCTCCAAAACAGCTCCCTGATTATACACTGAAAGATCATACACCTACATAACATGTTCATATTTAGCTGGTTATCAACCATCAGCATCCAAGGCCATTATCACTACTTTCTAACACACATCTCTTAGAGATTATGTACACTGTTCACATTTTTGACTTTTAAATATTTAACCTTGCATTTACATATATTAAAACAGGAATTCACATGAGCCGACTTTTAAGTTAACCAATGCAGTACTGAACTGACAATGTTAATGTACAAGAACTATTTCTAAGAAATGAAATGCCAATAGACAATGAGAAAAATGACACCAATTTAAAATGGTACATTCAGTGGACCATCACCATAGACATTTATAACATGCATTTTCAAGTGAATATTGAACTATTAGATTATTTTAAGAAATTCATATTTTTAAATATTCTTAACGTATAGTATAAGACTAATGGTTTAATTAGCAGTGCTTTTGTCAAGTTTACAAAGTTCATGTACTGTTTACAGGTAGCAAAGAAAAGCACAGGGCCAGCACCTTCAATTTAACAAAGCACGTAAAAAAATTCTGTCTGAAAGGTTCTAACTCACCTACCAGATATCAAGACTAACATTATAGAGCTGTTATACTCACCTCTGCCCAAGCCTTAAGCACAGCCAGTATCTCCATAGTTAAGGTGCTTTCATTGTATTGTTGATTTTGTGCTTCTTTTCCAGCCTGCACTTTGACTAAAGAGGACACAAGCAACTGGTGAACCCTCCGAAGGTCATTAAGATCACTTACTACACCACTTGCTATCCAGGCACTGCATACCTAGTGTTGTGAAACAGAAGCAGTGAGGAACAAGAAACAAACACCACTGCATGGTCTTTTTTTCATCTTTAAAATTATGAAAACCATATTTAAATTCTACCGAGATACATTTATTCTCAGATAATAATAAACATTAAATAACACTACAGTTTAGTATACTTAAGTAATGAAAGCCAAAAACATTACTGGGGTGTCACAAATAACGAGTAAAAGACTTAAAAGTGCAAAAACTCTTCGAATTGTCACAATGTTGAGGTCACAGAGGCAACATTATTTTGTGTCCATCGAGGATTTTAGGCTAGATGATTTATTTCCTTTTTCTTGTGTTGCACATCAAGCAAAAAAAAAAAAAAAATTCAGAGGGTCTATTACCTAAGACTTCTGACTTTCAACACTTGCCTGACATGCTTTTGCTGTGACATCAGGAGGAGTTTCAGAAGCAAAGGCAGGCCTAAGTGCTGCTCCAACCTAAAGAGAAGTTATACAACACTCAATACATAGTGAACAATTTTAGTGCTGCTCCAATCTAAAGAGAAACTATACAACATTCAGTACATGGTGAACAATTTTCCTTTGTAACAAAGTCTGATTATGAAATTTTCCTTTGTAAAGGACCTTTCCTTTTTTGACAGACTGTTTCAGTGAGATTAAAGAGCAGAGAAACAGTTGCAATCATACTTTTCTTGTTTTGCTTACACTGAAGACGCGGCTCTGGTTGAGAGAGGTCTTCAAAGTTGATTCTATTTTTTGCACAGTCTAAAACTGAAACAGAAACTTCTTCCTTCCTGAACCTTGGCTTGACAAGTAGCCCCCAAAAGAAAAAAAACAATGTTCCAAACCATGAAAGACCTGCAAGATGCCTAATGAGTGACATTTCCTTACTTAGAAAGAACACAGATTTAAGGAAACAAACAGCTGAAGTGGGTCAACTTTGGAAAGTGAAAAAAGGACAGAGCATAGTTTTTTTTACTTGCCTAGTAAATTTTTACTTGCCTAGTAAAGAACACATAAACATACAGTTACCAGTTGCAGAGGTTTTACCTACTCTCAATATTGAAAGCCACTTCACGAAAGGCAAAAAAAATTTCCCTTGCTACTTTAGCATGTATGTGAAAACTCAGACTTAAGTCTGATGCTCTTTGGAATGAAACTGTAATGCAAATAAAAGTTTGTGAAAATAAGTGAAAAGTGTTTGTTTCTAATGGTAATTAATGACAGTTTCTTAAGAGCCCCTAAAGCTCAGACTTCATTTAAGGAACTTCTGACCAAGATTTCAGGAAGTCATTACTCAAGTACAGAAAATCTATATCCATCTTTTTCTGGATTATTATGATATTTATATGGGAAAAAAGTTAGAAGACAAAGGCTTGATATTTAACTGTTTCACATTTCTTAAACTTCCACGAAACAGCTGATGAGATCTATACACAGTATTTGCAGAAACACTTTAAGGGTACTGAAGGTTCAAGAGAAGCTTATTAGCTCTACTTGTGACCTTCCTGATGGTTTTGGATGGCAAGGATAGATGGTGTATTTTTTTCCCTTGGTAGTTTCAGACTAGACCAAGGCACTTCTTTCCCATGAAGAAGTGCCAGCAAAATAGAATTCTAATGGCAAAAGCAAGATTAAAATAGGTTAGGAAGTCTTCGGTGTCAGGATCTCTCAATTTCTATGAGAGAAAGTGACCTGACCTGTTCAATCCCTGCTAGAAATTGAACAATGAGAGCCAGATGAGACTTAACACAGCTGTCTGTCATATTGAATGCAAGTGCAGTCTCGAATGCAAAATGATTAGGACACTTTAAGTCTCAACCAAGACTTAACTTAAATGGACCTTGTGAGTATAATCCACAATTTTACCTCCTCTAGCTTATTTACTGGCCAAGATCTCCAAGTGTGATTGCTGGCATGCAAAGGCTACTTACTTCTAAGCAGGGTTTAAAATCATAATTGTTCCTAATAGCTTTTGCAATACTTCCACACTTTGAGACCAATGCTTTCAAAAAAAAAAAAAAATCTACCAATGATCTCTTTTGATTTTTCTGTATTCAACAGGGAAGAAATGCCACAACTTGAAAAACTTTGGAGCCAAAACATTATACGCCAACTGAAAAGATTTCTAAGGAAGTTAAGTCCAAAATTAACAATACTTTCAGTAACACGCTAACTGAAAACTAACTCTGGCACTATGCACTGCAAAAGCAAATTTCTTTTAGTGATTCACTGTAACTCTAAACTTTTCTACAATGCTTACATTGGCTTGATATTGCTCCAGAATTACATGACCTGGAAACTCTGGTTCTGGAACAGCTGCAAACTTCCGAACAACAATTTGCAATGTTTGAAGCCCAGAAAGACGAAGCTGATCACTGTGATCTGTGGCTGCCATAAAAGCCATACGAACCAAGTCAGCTAAATGCAATACCAAGAAGTCATCTGAAAACAGAAATAAAAAAGAAAATAGTTTTATTAAATTTATATTTAGACATAATGCATTTTATAAGACTGCTCCAACCATTTCCAAAATGTGTATTTCACATTTCACCTTAACACATATCACTTTAGGCAGCTTACACATACAATAGTCTAACTTGGATATCTTATGTTAGCTGATCTAGGTTGCTTTCCATTTAAATGTATAAAAAAGTACTCAGAATAAAGCATAAACATCTTTATGTATGAGGCAGATTTTCTAAAAAAGAGTGTTGAGGAAAACACCTCCAGACAAACATAGAGAGGCACTGAAAAATGGCAGTGTTTCTACTGGTAATTATGGAAATTATGGGAAGAAAAAAAGTGGTGCTTTTTTAGTCATGCTCCCAGATTCCAAACTGTGATGTCGTAGGCTGCTGCCAGCTATCACTTCTGACTGCCAGTGCTTATGCAGAAACAATAGCTTCCTACGCATATGCCATGGTACTATAACCAGGAAAGTGAGCGTAAATGCTGCAGTAAGATGCCAATATTTCAGCAAAAAAAAATTGCTCTACACCTTAATAAATATAGCTTTCCAACCTGAATAATTTAGGGCTTCAAACAACACATTTATGATGAACTTCATTAAGATGCAAAGAGCTAATATTTACTTTAATCATACTTTGCATTCTATGGAACTCTTTCAGTGCTTAAATGCATACCCCTTGAATCACGTTGTTTTCTTTCCTGAGCCAAAGTTATGTCAAAATGTGCACTGCATGCATTTTCACACTGGCTTATAATTTTACAAACACACTCTGCAGCAAAAACTCTGGTAGACCATCGTGGATTTCGGAAAGGATGGAACCTGTCATCGCTGTCAGATGTTAAAACAGATGCATCATCCACTTTGGCAGTTTCCTCTTCTTGAGTGGTATCTACTGAAGCTATTGTATTGAAATCTGTATTTCGGACACAGGGAAGAAAACCCAAAATGTTATAGTCTTTCTTACTGTAACTAAAAACTATGTAAGGACTCAAAAGAAAATCTCTTCAAAGTTTATCTCTAGCTCAAACTCACTGTGACTCTCTTCAACCTTGTTGTCTAAAAGCAAATACTAGAATTAGAATACAACAAAACTGTCTACATCTGGTTGATATTACTGGCTGGAAGGCAAGATCAATACCACAAAAGTAACTTAAGAACTGCAGTGAAAAAAGCAAAAGAAAAAACCCTTTTTTAAAGTAAGTGACACATTAGAAGCTAGTACCATTCCAAATAAAAAAATTTAAATCCAACAAGTTTTCCTCCGGCACTGCAGTTAAAAGAATTTCCTCCTCCTACCCCCACCCCATATTCAACACAGTAATGAATTTTGCCTGCTCAAGAGTGTCATGATATAATAGGTCTGCATCATTCCTGTTAATAATAGAAGAGCCAGTCTGAATATTTTTCTTGTAGGCAATAGTGCAGGACTCACAAGCTCAAATATACTCTGCATTTCCATTTCCAATATGAAAATAAGTTAACATTAGGACTACAAAGCAACAGGAATATGAACAGGCAACACATGCTAAGATGTTCACAAAAACTTATTCAATAAGGAAAAGGCAATCAGAAGGGAGAAAGGCATATTCCTCTGAAGGAACTAAGCTAGAGGGTCCAATCTTTCAATATGAAGGATGATGACAGACTTCATAAATGCCAAACATTCAAGAAACATGAATACTTTCTCTCAGTGACACAGTGTACTGCTGCAGGCCTTATTTTGATAGTGTTCTCAAGTGTATTAGGACTTACCAGCAGAGGCAGCAAGAACATCTTTACAAAGCTTCAGCCAAAAAGAGAGCTTTTCAACGGCCATTGAAGTAAGCATATGAGTCAGAGTCTCTTTGATATCTTGGCACAATCTTTGATCCAATTCTTTGTCCAGCAAGCCCAGCAATGCCCCCTCCAGGCCTATTTCTCTGATGTTCACATCTGCTGAGAACAAAGTGTGAGCTGAATGCTTTACATCACAAAACTGCACTATTGACAACAGAAACCCCACTGAAGGTTGCACACAGGGTATCTTTTGAACAAATACCTACTAGCCCTGCAATATTTTTGAAACAAGTGTATTAATCACTTCAATACTGTATCTAAATCATGAATACAAAACAACCTTCGAGCTTTTACAGAAACATAGTAATGACAGAAAAAGCGCTACCCCAGAAAAAAAAAGACTCCTACTCTGAATTTCACAGCATTACCATCACCATAGCATCTGAGCTCCAGAAAAAAAATTACCTTTGGCCATCTGCTATTTCACATGGGCTTAATTTTCATTTTGACTGATATTTCACTGACCTTACTTCATAAGGTAATTCTAAAACAATGTTTTAACTTGAAAGGGAAGTTAAAACTATTCTTCAATAAAGTGCAAAACCAGACACAGAAATAATTTGTTAAATTACTATGACCAATTTTTATTTGCCCAATATTATCAATTTTAAATATCAGTAGTTTTACAAAATGGCTATAGTCTTATCTTTTCTGAAAATTTTCAAATGACCTTTTATTGAAATCTGAGGTGAAATCACTTACTACCACCATCCCCTCACAGAAAGGCTCATGAGGATGAACTAGTGATCAGTCTCAGGCATTTTTGCTAAAAGTTATTGCAACAGCTACTGGCTAGATAGGCTTAGGTTTCTCTGGAACTCCACTTGCATGTTCTCAATTTCTTCATTTTACCACAATTTGGTACAATGAAGAGAACTGAGGTAGAAAACCTTTTTGGGTTCAAGATTTCAAGAGCGCATTTAAAACTCACTGTCAGTGAGTCAGGCTCTCTGATCTCAAAACTTCAATACATTACCTGGAGTAAAATCTTCTCTGCTCTCTTTCACTAATGCAACAGCATATTCTGATACTTCAGCAGCTTCTCTTTGGACAAGTTGACGTAAGCAAGCTACCACTGCACGTCTCAGTAATAAGTATGAGCTACAGAGATTCATCTGAAACATGTAAGAAGGTACAGTAAGATGGCTAACAAACGTCTAAGCAATACCTCAGAAAGGCTGATATTTTCTGAACAATTGCAGTTATGGCAAATCTGTTAAGCCAGTAAACATGTAATTGACGCTCTTTTTGCTCAGCTTCTCTTTTCCTACCCCCAAATGAAAGGTTTTGCAACACCTGTAATCACTTTTAACATATCAGTGCTTTCAGCATTTTCTCTTCAAAGGCAACTAACAACACTGCTTTGGGGCCGAATCCAACTCCCAACCAATATTGGTAGAAAGGCCCCCATTAACTTCAATGACAGGTGAATCATGGTCTCAATGAACAATTAACTTTCTTCTTTGACTACAGTGTGTACGTATATATATTTATAATGGGCTTGAAAACTCAGTGCAAGAGAAAAAGACTCAAATCACCCTCAGATGTAACTAGAGAAATGCCAATGTAGACAAGGGTGAGATAATCAATCAGGCTTTTAGTAGATCTGAACTCCATGCCTGAAAGAAAGTTTATAAGAAAGGGCAAAGAGAACACTTCTGCAGTTTCATTGCAAAAAATATCATTTACTCAGTTTACATTAAATTATGTATTAGAGAAGGTGAGAGAAAGGGTGAGGGTGAGAGTGACTGATTATTACACTGAGACAGGTCAGCTCTCCTGAGCAGTTTCTAGCAAAAATGCTCATAGCACCACCAGGCCAGTGAGTGTTTTTTATACTGGAAAATAAATGATCTGGATTCATTATTACCAGAACAAGGAAAAACACATAAAAACCCCGAGACATAGTCTCAAGGGTTTGTTATTACAGTGGAGCTTTCTGATTTTTATTTGCTTGCTTTCAATTTTAAGACATTCTGAAGGGAATCCCAAAGATACAATAAACTAGCTATGTGGCCAGGCAAGATGGCTACACCAATATTTATGCAGCTTCTTTTAAGTTAAGAGTAGGTTATCATAAAAAAATAAATTATCCTCTACACCTAAGCAATCGTGTACCCTTAGCTATTAATTAGCATCCTTAAAATAGATAGAGCTGAGTGTCTGCTGCAGGAAAACCTTGATGGAAGGGTGTGCTCCTCATTTGTCAGTAACAAGCCAATATATGTTAGTCAGAACGACTAATATATATTAGTTAACATATACTTAAAAAAAGCAACTCAAGGACAAAAAGAGTAAGCAATACAGAATTTCAGCTTTGTTAGACTAACAAAAGTAAGCTTTGTTGGAATTTCTATGCATGCACATGGATCTACAATACTTGGAATTACATATTTAATACACAAAAAGATACACTTTCTGGGAAATCCTTTTACAAGAAAAGAAACCTGACACAATAAATATGCCTGCAAGATACTTGAACCGAAACTTTAAAAACAAGTGAGGCTTTCAATGTAACACTTAGGCAAGCAGGTTACACATTCTACTTCAAGTTGGACATGCATAAATTCCGTGCTCATTTTTCAGAGGGAAAAAAGGAGGACCCAATTCAGGCTACCAAATTAATGCAAGATGCACATTTTCCATCTCTCTCATTCTTCCACATTCTAAGCAAGGGGAAGAACTAAATGACAGACACAAAATGCAAGCATCACATTAAAACTTAAATGAACAAACAGTTCCCTTTCTCTGCTTAACACATTAAAACCAAAATTATTCCTCACTAAGCACATAAATGAAGTGTATGCCTGCCATCTGCAGAAAGTTAGGAAGGATCTGGTTAGGATGACAACAAAATGTCACTCGACATGCTAAAAGAAATTACATTAAAATGGTTAAAAGGAAAGATAAAAGTTGAAATAAAAACACCACTGCAAACTGCAAAAGTTTAGGATTAACAAGGCACAAGGACCTACCAACACAGAATTATCCAACAAGATTTCCTGCACAAAAACAAACGACAAACCAGTCATGACAAAACCAAAATATAGATATCACAGTGATATCAACCACATATGGAGACTGTTACATGTAAATTCAGCATATACAAAAATTCAGAATCTTACATCAAAACCTAATTTGTTTAGTTCATTTATCTTATATTTAATGTTGAACACACTTAAACTGCAGCCCAGCTGCCTCTAAAATTAGTACTTAAACAGTACCAAGACAACAGCAGAGCATAGTTATTGACATTGCATACTTATTGTGTTTCAAAATATCTTTAATATCTTAGAGTTGAAAATTGGAATTCACTATGTTGAGGAATACTACATCATAAGCTAACATGGATAAGCTTTTTAGAAGTCTGTGCTCGGCTAAGTTAGTTTCAGAGCTAATTTTAGACACGATTAAAAAGCATACGATTTCTATTCCGCTGGAGCCAAGAATTCAAACAGAAGAATAAGCATTATTCTTAGATGCCCCATGAAAGATCCAACTGACAAACAGGGAACACTTTTAGAAGCTGAAGAAGGAAAGCTAGATCATGACAGGCACATGTACACGATATAAAAAGAAAAAAGTAACACTGCAAACGAGCCAGTGAAGCAGTGTATCCACTGCCTAAGTTATACTTTACTAGTGCTAGCAAAGTCACAACCTGAACTGTCTAAATACTTCGGAGACTTGAACCATTTCAACTTCTAAGCGCTGAAAAAACAGGTGGAGGAGACAGCTTGCAGCTGCTCACAGAAATTGTTAGCATGTCTAATGAGAGGCAGAGAGGGAGGGGAAGAGGATGGGGGGAAGAGAGAGAGAGAGGGGGAGAGATGAGGGAGTATATGAGAGGGAGATAAAAGAGGAGGGGGAGAAAAGGGGGAAGCAGGAGGGAGGGGGGTGGTGAGAATGAGAATTTCAAAAAGGCAAGTTTGATGGCACAGACATTTTCTGGAGTCCTTGGGGAAATGGGGTAGAGAGGGGAGTTAGTTCAAATGCTACTAAAAATAGGGGGAAAAATAACTCTGCACATTTGTTTTCAAGATTTTATGAGTGAGAATTCATGTTTCTTTGAACAGAGGAGTAAAAGATCATTCATCTGAACACAGATTCTTTGCCTCTCCCATTTTTCTGCCCTAAATAAAGAATGCAGTAGTGAATACCCACACCATCTAGTGCCTAGCTTTTATTCATTGCAAAGGAGGACAGTCGCTGCTTGTTCTCCAACTTGCAGACATTTAAACTCATGAAGAATGACTGGCTGATGGTCACCTTGTGAGCAAACAGCAGAGTCCAGAGCACATTTCAGGTCCAGTAACTTACTCTGCTTCCCTAGTGAAATGGTAATTTAGTAGGTGGAACCTCTATGGATGGATGGTGAGTTTTACAAATGCAGAATTCTGCTTGTGCAATTATCTTCTCACAGACCTGCAGAGCACATACTCAAACCTTGTTTATGATACTCGTCAGAGACGTACTGACATTTATTGAATTGTGTCAGGAAAATTGGCCCTAGTTGTCTAACAAGTTCATGAGAATGAGAAAAGTTCACCCATGCAAGGCCACTGACTTCGGTGGGCTCCTACCTCATGAAGCCCAGAATGGTTTCTGGGTTAGAGAGGAGCACGTGCATGTGTACAGATGAAGGAACACACACACTCAGGCCATGAACCATGCTTCTTCTTGAGTAATTTAATACTATGAAGTTCATGAAGCACTGCATGAAGTACTTTTAAAACAATTTGTAAAACCAATTAAAATCAGTAATATTGAATAGACAACTTTGTCATGACATCCTCTTTATTAGTAGATACTTTATGTTAGTTAGAGAGATAGAAGCAGAATGTACAGAGACTTACAAATGATTCCAAATGCTAACATACCCTCTGAGCAAGGGAGGGACTTACATGGTTTGTTGTGATTTTATCCATGTAAAAAAACTGGTTTTTACTCAGTGAAGAGAAAAAAACCTTAGTGTATGCTAAAACAAAGAACATTTGAGATGAGTTCCAGTTCTTCTGCAATTAGCCTATACACGCCTATCACAATGTGGGGCTGAAAGACCTTCTTCAATTTTTCATAGCACCCACAATCAGGTTGCTAGTCAAATTGAATAAAGAAAACGAGAGGAATCTAAACTTTATGCAAAATTAATATACGGTCAATATCGATACACAAGTGCTACCAGCGAAAGATGTGAAGAACTGTGTTAAACCAGACAAGATTAAAACAAAACCCCACCATACATTATTGGCTGTGGGTTTTTGTTTCTCTCTGATTTAAAAGGAGACTAGATGGTCTAATAAAAAAACCCCAAACCGAAAACAAACAAAAAAGCCCCAAACAAAATAAACACCACAAAAAAAACCCCAACCAAACCCCCACTTGCTAACCCCCAAAAATCCACCAGGGGTAATAACTACCAGAAAATTACTTTTGCCTTTTTTTTTTTTTCTGAAGTGCTTCAGAATAAGAGCTATTCAAAGACAGAGAGATATTGGGTGAAAACAAAAAGAAAGAAGCAACAACAACAGCAAAAAAACCCCTCAGCAAATAAACTCCCCCACCTCGTTTTCAAGTGCAGCTGAAAAAGACTTTTGTTTATTTTGCCCAAAGACCTGGTTTGACTATTACTTATGTAACTGTCAGAAATTTTTATACTGACTGCCAAGACATCAGGACACTGAAACATTAGTGCTACAAAAATTACAAAACAGAGAAATCTGTAATTTTTCAGCATCATGAAAGACCAAAATGAAACAAAACAATTCTCAGTAATGCGTACATACAAATCTCTTTTAATCAATTCTTTGCCTAAGGCATAAAAAGCAGCAGAGCGAAAAAACTGGCCAACATAAAATAGCCAGTAAAAATCCAACAAAAAGTTTTAATGAATGGTATATCCTCCAGACAACTGGCCTTAAGAGCAGCAGAATGCACTTGCAAGCAGCTCAGAAGGCCAAGATTTCTACAGAATGTGCTCATCTTATAAAGGGGAAGCAGAAAGTGAGGGGAAAAAACATAGAATACTTGCCTGTAGGAGGACATGAAACACCTCACCCTTACACAGTGATCAGTTTCTCTGGTTAACAAAACATCTGCATTTTTTAGTGTTTCTGAACAAAATGTTTTAAAATACAAAGATATATACTAGTAAATATATACTTACACATAGGCAGCTCACAAGATTAGACAAGTTGACATGTCGAGGAGCAAACATGTGAAGCTGCTGAAGGCAAGAGATGGCTTGAGCCTGAACAAGGCAGTCAGGATTATCCTGCATCACTGCACAGCCCAAGAGGCAAGAAGTTCTTAAGGCTGAAACTGTGGTACTGCTGCCTATATTTGGAACAAAAAAAGGTAGGGTTTTTTTTTTAATAATACAAATTATAACCTGTTTTTTCCCAAGACAACCATAATGTTCATCCTCTTGAAGGATGACTTCAGTGTCTGTGCTATACTATGATATCAACAAGTAATGATCACATTGCTCTCTGGAAATTTCAGTGTCCAGCTTTCGAAAAGGTAATTTAGATGTAACTTTTAGATGTGTGCATCATAACTAAGACACAGACTGGCTCCTAACTCTTAAAATATGAATATCTTCTGTTCTCATGCTGGAATTGTAAGAATGTAAGAATTGTAAAATGTAAAATTCAAGCAAGAAATTCCAGCTCGAGGGAAGGCTTGGAGAACTGGTTCAAACAAGGGATATGATGTCAAGAAGAGACACTAATTTTAGAAAACTAGCAGTCATGTCACTTTGATTGCATAAAGTCATGGCCTGTGAAATACTGTCTTAGAATGAGGGAAAAATTTTAGCATCTTGTTACTTGTTACAATTTCAATCACACATTCAAACAGTGTTTAGCAAATCTGTTGCTAATCCAAACCAAGCTGATGCTTTTGTATGTTACGTACCTTGCAACTCAGGGCCCAGTGTGGTAATAAGTGTATTTAAACAGCGACCGAGGCTCTGGTGAACTTCAGCATAAGCAGGAGGCACGGTCAACAACAACATCAGAACAAGAGATAAGGTAGGTTCCATATGCACATGATACAAGGGCCCAGCCAAATCTACTATAAGTGACAGAGAGTGTAGTGCCCATGCCTGTAAAATAAGAGAAGCAGTCATGTAATGTCTATATGGTAGAATAAACATAAAGTCTTTTAAAAACTTCATATTCCAAGAGACATTCAGTAATCAAGTTTGCACTTTTGGGTTCCAAAGGAACACATTGAAAGGCTATAGAAAACAACCTTAAGAATCTGATGTTGAATAAGCCACTTTGAATATTTAACAAGGAACTGTATATTCTGCAATGTAACAATCATTTTAAATTTGTCATTGTTAATTAACAAAAAATTTAATCTAATAGTAAATTAACAGTGATTATTATTCCTTAAATATATTCTACTCTTTTTAAAGTTTCTTACAGTTCCATGTGCAAAATGAGAGAATTGTGAAAAAAATACTAAGAGTTGGTGAAACAACCTATTATTTTAATTGCAGTTACTTTGCACCAATAGCCACATCTGCTTCATGTCAACATACAGTTGTGTAAAGATCTTGTGAAAAAAACTTTAAAAGTTCTTTAACTGAGATTTAGACAAATACATTTAATACACTCAATGTACCTTAAAGCTATTGTGATAGAGAATGTGATTTAGTCTTCAAAACTCTTGCCTTATTCAAGGACATATATTCACCAGGTTCTACAGCAGTTAGGCTACAAACCCCTGTTATTTACTGAAGGACCCTTCAACAAAAAGTACTGTGATGTAATGTAGAAGAGAGAAAAACTGACACAAACAAAAGAACTTAGGTACTGTCTAGTCAAGGTCACGATACAGGTGAATGTGACACGAATCAATTCCTAAAACATCAGATACTGGTTTTGAAGCTAGTATATCTTAGCCTTATCAGCCTCAACAATCATTAAATGAGAACCTTCCACATCTCATCCTAGTGTTGCTAGGGAAGGTACTGAAGGTGGATTTCAAGCAGGGGCTATCCTCTACATTGCCTTTGCTGCTCCAGTCATTACCTGTGAGGTATACCTAAGAAGTTGTGAAGTGTTATTCTTACAAGAAAAGAAACCTTATGCCCCAGAATATAATTCAATTAATTTGCAACATAACATTTTTATGTAAGTGACAAGTACCTGTACATCAGGAGAAGTGCTGTCCTGAGATAAAGTATAAAGGATTCCAACACAAGCATTCAGGTGCTGAGTAGAACCTATTCCTCCTAGGTACCTATACAGACATCCCAGAGCCAAAGAATGACCTGTTCTTGATACCACATCCCTAGCAGATTTTAGCCTATTAATTGAAAGAAAGCTGTTAGTTTAATCACCAAGACTCTTATTATGCAACAAGTACATCTACAAATGAAATTTCTGGTATATAATCAGAAAAACATTTTATTAGACACTGTTACATTGCCAAAATTCTAAGTACATATATCACTTTTCACCTGAAGAGAGTACCAAAATTATTTTAGATACACTTAAATTATGTTCCTAGAACAGCAGCCAATTTAGTTTATTTGAAAGTCTACATGGTTACTTAGACAATTTTCTTCAACAGCACCAAAACTAAGAAATACATGCAGAACTCAGGCAGTGCTTTTTCCCATTAATTTCTGAATTGACATCAAATTAATGAAGAAAACCAAGTTTGAAAAATTATCATAATAGGTGCCAGGTACATTTCTTAAACATTTTTATAAAATCAACCAGTCACTTACCAGGCTTTTTTTGGACTTACTTGTCAAAACTGACTTGCGCTAATCCAGCGGTGAAGGCACTGTCAGAAACCACCTGTGCCAGCCTGGCCAAGCACTCTGCAGCAGCACATCTTAGGAGTGGGCTATTGCTTTCCAAGGCACCCATTACCAACGCCAGGGCAGACCTCCTAACTTCTTCTGAACCTAAACTTCCCTTGCAGTAAGCCAAGTGCTAAAAATAGATATTAAATAGTTAGACAGTATACTAATCAGAATGTGCTATTCTGTCGTGCAAAAAACACAAGACCTGGAGAAGGAATTTCATTTTCTTCCCCTTTATCTGAGGAATTCTTTTTTATTTGCTGCTTTGAGAGTTAAATATCTAACCCCACATAAGCGTACATCAGAGCACAGCATTATAATATCAACATTATTCTTTTAAGAAATACTTGATAGATTGCAGTAGAACACAATAAACTAACACATAAGCATAGAATTCAGAAAATAATATCAAGAAGAAAACCAGTGAGAAGAGAAAGACACAAAGAAAAATCTTACTCCAAAATAAGAGCATGAGCAAAAGATACAGCAGTTATCCGGATTGCATATTAAATATGCTCCAAATACAAATATTGTACAATGAAAGGTCTTGCCTATTCTGAAAACATTTTGCCTTAGGAAGAAAGGCTAAGAAAGGAAGAAGGAAAACTGCACATGAACAGAGGAAAATATAAATAAAGCACTAGGCAAAAGCAACAAATAGCAGATAGTTCTGAGATCACTTTTTTTTACCAATTATTACTTTTTTATTCATACAATAGGAAATATGAAAGGGACAGCAATAAAGACAGACATGAGAGAAATTTTCCATCTCTCTCTTATTTGAATGACACTAGTATAGATGCTAGCTTACCACAGGATACTAGAACAGGTTTCCCTGAAACTAACATTAAGGTAGGGGACACCTGAACAGTAACTCCTTAGCACTCGAGAAAGTTATGACATCATAAAACAATATATTATCATAGAAAAGAGGACTGATCTTCCCCTTGACTTGCTAATTAAAACAAGAACTTCTGCGTACTGTGCTGGTTTGGGCTGGGGTAATGGCAACTTTCCTCACAGTAGCAGGTATAGGGCCATATTTGGATTGTGCTGGACACACAGTTGATAATACTGAGATGTTTTTATTACTGCTGAGCAGTGCGTACACAAAGCCAAGGCCTTTCCTGCTTCCTGTACCACACCATCAGTGAGCAGGGTGGGAGTACACAAGTCGCTGGGAGGGGATGCAGCTGGGATAGCTGACCCCAACTGACCAAAGGGATATTCCATACCATATAGCTGTTGAGCTGTAAGTTAGTTTTAAGTAGAATGAGTTACATAGAGTTGTGTGTGATTTAGTACGCAGTTTGCCTAGCTTTACTGGCTCAGCATGAGTAGCTGGAGTAGCTGAAGCCTTAGGCTAATAGCTCTGAACTTATGTCTAGAGATGTCTTCAGCTGGAATACAGATAATTTTCTTAGTAATTTTCTTGGTAGCTGGTACAGTGCTGTTTTGTCTTTAGTACAAGAATATTGATAACACACTAATGTTTTGATTGGTGCGAGCTAATTTTTATCCTAAGTTTAAGGCTTTTTTAGTTTCCTGTGCTCTGCCAGAGAGCAGACGCACCAAAAGTGCAAAGCAGAATATCAGAAGACTGCAGCCAGGAGCAAAAGATGCAACTTCTCAAGATAAGAACAATGAACAGCCTACCTGCACAGACACAGGGAAAGAACATATTTTGAAGACCCCAGATCAAAAATCACCATTGAATCAAGACATGCCAGGCATGTGGAGAACACATGAAGGGTGGGTGCATAAATCATAAGGGTATAAGTGCCCAGGGATTTTTGTTCTGGGTCCCTCTCCACAGGCATCCATCTTGACCTGACCTGCTGCTGTTGGTTTCATAAATCTGATGCCTGACACTGCTACAGGAAACCCAGTGTGAAGCCAGAAGGAGGAAGCATGCCTGAGAGTGAGTGTGTGAACAGGGAGACCAAAAGGACACCTGTGAGCTCCCTGGAGCTCCCCGCTGTGAAGGGGGTCTGGTCTCAGCAGTTAAAGTCTCGGGTGGGCCGTGGGTGACTCCTTGAACAGAGTGTGAGAAGGCTCAGGCAGCAGCTTCTCCTTTAACATGGCATCATGCTCAGCATATAAAGCTGGGAGAAGGAGGCAAGGGGATGTTTGGAGTGATGTTGTTTGCCTTCCCAAGTGACTTAGGCACGATGGAGCCCTGCTTTCCTGGAAACAGCTGAACACCCACTTGCCAGTAGGAAGTGGTGAATTAATTAGTTGATTTGCTTTGCCTATGTGCAGACCTTTTGCTTTCCCTATGTGGAGACCTTTTGCTTTCTCTATTAAACTGTCTTTGTCTCAACCCATGAGTTTTGTCACTTTTACAAGTCTTTCTCCCATCCCACTGCGGGGGGAGTGAGCGAGTGGCTGCGTGGCTGGGTTTAAACGACAGCAGCTGGCACATTTGAACTAAGAGGTGCTATATTTTAGTAACAGAGAGAGAGAGCAGGAAACAAAGGAAAGAGAGAGAAGATTTACCTTTAAGGAAGTAGAAAAGGCTGACACAACATGTAGTTGCACTATTTGTTGTCGTGATCCTTTTGTTTGCTTTATGGCACTCAACAACTGTTCTAACACCTGGAGCCTTAAAAAAAAACAGAAAAGAAACCACAGAATTGAAAATTAAGGAAATAAATCAAGCTTTTTTATTTTATTTTAAAACCCATAACAAAACCTATATGTTATAGAAACAGAGGTGGAACAAATTAGCTCTTGAGCATTTTCCTTCAACTGGCATCCCTCTCTACTACAAAAAACTTGTGTATTCTGAATTAGAAATAGTAATTAACCTATGAACATGAACTTTTTGCCTTTGTTTCCTTATAACGTGTATTCACAGACAATCATTTATATCTAAGTGACAGTAAACAGACATTATTAAAACGAACTGTATATGGGAATGATGCATTTTGACTTAAAATTGAGAAAGGAGGAGGTAAAAGGAAATGAAAATGCAGTTATCTGCAGCAATTAGTTCAGGTCTTGAGAAACAAGTGAAGAAAAACCACCAAGGTGATGATGGTTGGGGAAAAAACCCAAAGAGAAAAAAAATCCACAATAAAAGCAGTCAGTGAAGACAGAATAAGAAAGTACAGGCAAGTCAGATGAATGTGGCAATTTTACTGGCAGGTACTCTCATATTCAAACAGCTGTCTCAAACTTATACTAAATTCTGAGCATTGTAAATATTGAAGACATCAAGACGAAGCACTCACCCACACAGGATTACTACCTATAATGATCATAATCTGAGGTCTAACTACAGTGGGATTTGAAAAGCTGTTTAATTTAAAAATAATTGCTTCTCTAAAGCTGCATTAAAAAATATTACCAGCAGCACACAGAAGAAGTAACAGCATGCAAAATTCTTAAGGAATTTTATGCTTTAACAATCAGTGTGCTTACAAATGTGAAACAAACCAAAATGCCATGTGTGGAGTAGAAAGATACATACACACAAACTCAAGAGAAGTTTGTGATCCCTTTCAAGGATTCCTGTAACCTGACAAAACTGTTAAGACACAAACTTCTTTCTTCCAATCCACTTTTTATAAAGAATGAGGCAGGATGATGGTTCCTTATCCTGCAGCTTCCTACCCCATCTGTCTCTCTTTGTTTCTAAGGTATTTAGTAATCATGTATTAAGAACCACGAAAATCTGCAGTATCTCCTAAAAACTGCCATTTTGATCTGGCTATCAAAACAAAACATTTTTCTTGGTCAACACAATTTATTATGACAGTAATCTCTTGCTGGATGTGCCTTTTCATTGTCAGTAACTTTAAAGAGAAAGGTTAATAATTTAGTGGTCTGAAATACATTATTCACATGGTTTACACAATCCACTTATGCAATTCATTATTTTTGCAGAACTGTTTTCTTCTGTATTCAATGTCAAACACCATGTCCATCTTACAACGGCTTCCCAAATCCCCAGCAGTTACAGTTACTACTTTACCTGTGAGATTCTGCTATATGGGAAAACATAACTCCAAAAAGTCGAGTTGCTGCACTGATAACAGACAATGCAGGAGGTAGTGGTTTAGGTACTGAATCCCCTTTGCCAACTTTCTCATAAATTGAGTAAGGGTCATATTCCAGGCTGCCACCAGCTATGCTGCTACCTAAAAGGAGCTGTAAGAAGGAAAAAATGAACAGCCATATTTTTGACCAATTCTAAATGAGTGCTGACCCAAATAACTAGAGCTGTATGAAAATGTAATACTACTTTTATAACAGAACAAAAAGTACCTGCTCTTCGATAAATCGGTGGTCAGTCTCCTGCAGTAAGGGGCCGAGCAAAACGAGATCATTCTCATGACAAAGCGGTGGAAGCAAGAACGTGGAGGCATCAATCTGGCTATCTGACACAGTCAAGTCGGTCACCAACTCTTTCAGAACAGCAGAGAAGCTTCCTTTAAATTAAAGGAAAAGTATTCAAAACTTCTGGTTAATTATTTGCAACAAGCAACTTTGGGAGCAAGACATTTATACATCCATGTAACATTTCTTTTAAGTTGTCGGATAGTTAATTGGAGAACACTCTGTTTACAGGGGAAACAACAGAGCAATAGCTGAGATGAGCAAGCTAAGCACATACAGCAGTGCAGAAGCTGAAAAACAAGAGACCTTTACCTTTACAGAAGGCATAATGCCATAAAAGTAAATGATAATGCAGTAAATTAGTTACATTTACAAGTACAGTAGAGGGGGGAAAAGGCAGTTACAATCACAGCTATATTTTCTTCTATTTCCTGAAAACTAATGCTGTGGAATGTATTGCACAATCACACAGAAATACTCAAACTTGGCAAGCAGAAGTAATTTAAAACATCCATAAGTTTGATAAATAACCAAAAGCTGATGAATGTAGTCCCCGGCTTTAGGAGTTTGCATGCAAAAAGCAAAGCAGGAGGAATTTACTGTAGGTTATATTATGATAAATTGCACTGGTAGTTGACTTTCACGTATTTTTGTACATAATATTTCTTACAAGGTTGTACATTATACATAAGCAACCACCCTGGGCTTTTTTACTCAGGCTATTTTAGGTTATTAAAATAGTCCTTGTAGTGAGAGAACATTTCTAGCCCTGAACCACATGTGATGAGAAAGTTCTGGTTAATAATTAAATTGTGCTGAAAAACTGCAGAACTGATCTTACAGACTGTACACAGTCTTTAAACAAATACTACACAGAATTTACCTCCAGAACATTAAGGTTGCAAAGTCAAGTCCTTATGAATTGGGAAATATCAGCACTAAGAGGAGGAGCTTAACTCCACATATCCAATTCTACGCATTCAGTTTAGATGATTACACAATTACCTGTTTGCACTAAAGTTGCTTATAATTTCTTAACACGTGGAAGTTAAAAAAAAAAAATGAGACAACACAGTTATCAGCACCCCATGAGCATAAGCAAAATTAGTACAGTTGGAGCTGGTAGCTACAACCAGATTTTTCATCCTTCCTGAAAACTGAAACTGTTCTGATAAAGCTGACTCTCTCTCCCCTACTCGCCTAACTCCTGGCCCCATCAGCCTGTCTTCCCTGCAGGCATCTGTTGCTTTGCCTGCCTCCTTTACTAATTAAGCAAGTACGTAATTTTTCCAATATGCTTTACTCAAATCTAAATGCAAAAAGTTAGCACCATCAAATATATTGCAGGGTGCATAGATAGTGCATGAAAGGGACAGAAATCGAGCCTTTTTTAAAAAGCACAGTAGTTAAATGGAAGCTGTTCTTTCATTATTGCTCATCACAATAATTTTTTTTTTTTTTAAAAAATCCCCTTCCTATGAAAACAGCTTTAAAACAAAATGTAATTGAGATACCCATTTTTTTAACCAATTAACATTTATTTTAGTCCCAGACACTTGACAATCCTCAACATGTCAAACAATATTATCCCAGTGTAAAGCAGTTCAAAATTTTGAGCCAGAATGCTGTTCCAGCATTCTAGTTATTCATCTCATCCTATTAAGAAAGAAAAGTGAATGCTTATATTCAATTTTATGGTTTAGACAGTAGAATGTAACACGCACAGAAAGCTAAGAATGAAAAGAACCTTAAGGAGTTGTCTGACAAAACACATTCATTTCGGAAAACAGAAAACATCAACAAATCTAATAAAATTCAAACTACTGAAATTCTTTGTGTAAAGTTTTCAATTTGGACATTATAAAATTTTTCATATTAACTCACAGGAAATATGTTTAGCCTCACAAACACGAGCACATTATAATCTGAAACTAATGACACACTTAAATGATCACAAATATGATTTGTCATCTCAGAACAAGTTTTCCCCACCTTAAAAAGTTCATACTTTTGATCAGGTAAATTGCAAAGTCTTAACTGTTCACACACAATGGAATATAGCAACTAAAACAGCAACTAAAACATATTCAGTGTATTTCACTGATGTTCAAGTTTACCTAGTATGTTCTTCTCATATCTGCCATCGCTGAAATACTGCAAAAGATCAGTTACTATTCATGCACATTCTGCTGTTTGAGCAGATACTCATTTTTAGTGATGAAAACCATAAAAGAGATATCAAACAGGCAGTAAGTGAGCAGAAAAAGATACTAAAGATACTAAACAAGTTCTAGTATCTCAGGCCTCAGAAGTCTAAAGGCTTGAATTGACAAAGAGGCTTGGATCTATGAATAAACAATCTGATTTCAACTGTTTATTTTCCTGGGTATTTTGTTATCCTCCTCTGCTAAAGACAACAAGCCTTGCACATTATTTGCAAATGCTAAAAGCTTGAGCTAGAATTCCTGGTGTCTGCTTCCATCACCAATTTTCTCAAAAAGAAACAACTTGCAGGTTTCTAGCCTCTGGCTGACTACCTGGGTCAAAGAAAACAAATACAAAAGAAATAAAACCATGAACTGATGAAAGCTTCTCATTCAGTGTGTCACTCTGAGCTGTGCAAAATGAGACATGCTGTGCAACACAAAAGTACTCCTAATATTGTTTCTATTGATAATGACTAAATTTAGACATAAAAAAGCGCATCCTGGGTTTCATAACAATATTGTTTTCCTAAATAAATTATTTTTAAAAATCCAAAGACACACAGTTTCTGCATGAAGCTGTCATACTGGAAATAATATGGGAATAATGGTATTTGTTTCAAGTTTTACCTTAGAAACTTTTCATTGCATTTTTAAATGATGCATACTTATACATTAAAACATATACTAGACCTTGGAAATGAGTTCTGGCAATGTATGCATTGCCATTCTTTCCGCAGTCTCACACTGCTGTATTACACATGGGTGGACACCTCTGAGACTACTACACCTGTCAAATTACTGTTTTGATTCTAAGGCTACTTTCAAAGCTTTCAGCAGGGTGACCACTTAATTGTAATAAACCTTTCAAGCTTTTTCTTGAAGATCTAGAGTGCAGCATCCTCAGATAGCATGCTTTCTCACAGGAGTCACTCTTTGCAGGCCAGTAACACTGTGTATTTTCATTAAAGTTGGAACACACAAAAAAATCCCAAACACACCAAGAAACTGCCAAACCCATCCATACCCAAATATTTGTACTCTATAAAATATCACCCCTATAATAAAGGACCAAAGGAATAACTTGCTCTAAGGGATGGAGGTGCAATTTTCAATCTTTTAACCTCAAGTCACAAGTAAGTATTACAGACTGTGCTTCAAGGGTTATATACAGACTTCCAATGAGACAACAGCTCTAAGGCACAGGTCAGGGATTTGTCCCAATTCATTTAGCAGTTACCACTAGATGGAGCAGATAATTTGACGACGGATTCCCTCCACGATACAGAGGACACAGCTAATCTAAGACTCTGGCTGGCCCATATTGTTTCTGTTTTGAAGAACCACCCTGTACTTCTCTTTACAGCTGACAAAACTGCCACGGTTCCTTTCTGCAGTCCATACAGTACTGTATGGCAAACAATTTAAAGACAACAAAGGTATGTAATGTTTTAGCTGAACTGTCTAACTACAGTGCATAGTTATTGGATTAGAGGACTAAATCTTAAATACTGCTCTGTTCTCCTACAGAAAAGTCACTCAATTCCCAGATTTTGTTGAAAATGTTATTTAAATACAAACTTCTTATACACAATCTGCACAGGACCTGATTAATATACCTGTAACATATGTTTATTTAAATCAATTACATTAAATTCTTTCAATAGACTATATGGAACTGGTTTAAGCTAAGATTACACCCTTAGGATTCAAGATTCAATGGAAAGTAAAACAAGCATCAAAGAAAATAAATTTTTCAACTAGTTTGAAATTGAAAAGTTGTCTACCTTCAAGTTTCAACCACAAACAGAGCAAAAGTCTGCAACAGAAGCCCATATTCATATTAGGAGAGGTGAAAAAAAGATCACGAACACTAGCTTTTCAAAACCACAGTGACTTTGCTAAATTCATCAAATTTAAATACACAGAATACCATTTGTTTTTTAGAGAGGATGGAACTAATTTTTGCTAACTGAATATATGTCAAACAAAAACTTAAAAATGAGCCCATGGTATTTTTAGTGGGTTTCTCTTTGTATGGAAATACGTACCTTCATAGGTCTTTGGAGGCAATACTGCTAGTAATTCATAAAGTTTATGTCTGTAAACCGTTGATGGTGTTTTTAAAGAATTTCCGTATGATTTATATATTGAAGAGAGCCTTAAAATATAAAAAGCACATCAGAGATGTAAAAGACTTCAAGTATTATGAAACACCTCAGTTTCATTTGTACCACTCTGTTGAATACTTTTAAAATTTAGACATATATTAGTACAGTTCTGATTTGCATTACCAATAGAAGGAAACCAATTTATTTCACATGTTCTGACAGAACATCTGTTGTCCATTCCCAGGCATTATTTTTATTTAATCCTAAAGAAATAAACAAGGTTTTCTATTTTCTTTGATTGTACCTCTATTTATGACAATAAATTTTTGTGGATATATTTCTCTAAGTTAAAACTTAGAGCCCAAATGCACTAAATCACTGTATTTCAAATGCAAAAATTTAAAAATTATAAACCCCTTTCCAGCTTAGCTCTGAATATAAATATAAAGAAATCCCATGTCTAAAAGACTTTTTATAAACATATTTTGAACTTTGTTTTTATTTCATAGAAAATGATGGTATATAAACACAAATGCATATGTTTGATTGAAAAAGCAGAATATAAACACTAACTTAAAAAACCCATGCAATAATTTCTTCCCTAGCTTTTGTACATGACACTGGAATCTGCAAACCCATACACTCCGATTTTTGCCTGTTGAAAGAAAGCTCTTCAGAAAGAGTGCTTAGTTAAATACAGATTACTCTGTAGCTTCTCAAAACCAGAATCTCTGCAACAGTTTTATACCCACACTTACTGTGTCAATAAATCAACAGCACTTGGGAGAGGAGGAAGAAGTCTCCGAATAACTTCATCCGTAAGAAGACCACCACAGTGGGAAACAAAGCTTTTGATAGCTAGAAAAGGAATTAGATTTCAATTTACTTAGTGTGAGGTATCTTGTTGAAAAAAAAAAACACATTAGCAAAATAACCATATAATAATGTGTTTACTCACAAACAAAAAACCAAAATATAAAAAAATTTTGGCCAATAATTGAAGAAACAGAAAAATCTCAAATGAAGAAAGTCATATTTACAGATGCACTGCTTTGGTGTCTCAGCTTGGACATTCATATCCTGACTTTTAATTGCATATATAAATGGACTTATTTTTTGCTTTTTGTTATGATTTTTGTTATGAATTGAGTTATAGTATATAACTCAATTTCATCATAATTCCATTATAATAATTAAAAAAAATAGAAGGATGATAAAATGACCTACTGCTTAGTTTTCCTTTAAAATTTAGCTTAATTACTGTACTTTAGGAACCAACTAATATGTATACAAGTATCTTTCATTATTTATAGAAAACTAAACTTGACTTTAATTTTTAAAAGCACTTAGAGATATAAAGTATTATATACCTACTTTCTAAAGAAAAAAATTTTTAAAGGTTAATTGTTTAGGTTACTTCTAAAATGAAATTACTATTGAATTCTGCACTTCGTGATAAATCTTAACAGTGAGAGAAAGGGGTGATCACTATACTAGGGCTGATATTTCTGCAATGCAAAGGACAATTCAGTGCTCCAGAATACATGATTGTAGGTGTAAATAACTCTTGTCCACGAGACATGGCTACGAGGACGCAGTTATGTTCACTCAAGGAAGGTTTCCTGCTTGGAATGAGGCATCTTTCCCAGGGACAGTTGTAGATGTTTCTCCACATGCATTCCACAGAAAGGTAGGAGAGAGATAATGCTCACACAGACATGCCACAGCGCCTCAGAGCCAGTGGGGGGAGTGATGAGAGAGCCCGGGGAAGGAAGGAAGGAAGGAAAGCTTTGCCTTTTCCCTGGGGCCCGGTGCTGCCCTACAGCACTGTGAGGATTTGTGAGTTTTCAGCGACCTCGCCTCCAAAATAAACCTTTTTGAATCTTTTCCTCTGTTTCAGCATTTTTTGGGGGAAATACCTGCATATATTTTGCTTTACAATGACTGAAACACATTAAGTATTTGAAGATTACTTAAGTAATTTCTTGGAAACCCAAATTCACAGTATTTCATTTAAAAATTGCAACCTACCAAACAGCAGCCACATACAGAACACTCTTCCATGAGGTGAGAAGTGCAACTACCTTATCATAATTTTTACCCAAGTCTTCCCACTCTCAGAAGTGTGTTTCAATGACTCACCAATTTTATTTTGCTAAGAGTAAGTCACCTGCTAGGAAACAGAATCCCTATTTTTCAAATATAATAGACTGTATAAACAGCATATCCTGCTTTGGGTCTTCATTCATTACTGTGATATGTATGTTAAACAAGAAATGCAACCTTCCTGATTATCATTTACTGCTTGGAAATCAACTGATTAGAAGAGGAAAAACTGTCTTAGGCTTTTTATTAGTTGGGGATTTTTTTAAACAAAAATGGAACACGTATGTTGGTGAGTGAATATATCCTTTACCACCTAGTAAAAAATAAAATAAAAAAAAAAAATCAATGTGAAATGTCCTTGTTCTTTTTAACGGAAAAATTTAACTAACAGCCCAACTATACATATGCAGAGAAAGGCAGTAAATGGCACTTACCACAAAGAGCACCAGCACGACCTTCCAGTGTTACTTGCCAGGTAAATGAATCTCCTCGTGACTTTTCTGTTTCTAGATCTTTAGGAGATAATGGAAAGATGCACTTCCACAGTAATAGCATTCGTGGCAGATGATGTTGGACAACTGCAGGACCTGTAAATGTTGACAGTTGTCACACCAATGCATGGATTAATAAAATTAAATTTTCTCTTTCGTTCTTTTTTACTAATAGTTCACAAAATCTTTACAGCCATCAACAAAATTTTATGCTACCTTCCCAGCCTTCTCACATAAAATTTCTAAGATATTCACTATCTTGGTAGTTTATTTTCATATATAATCACATACCCAATGTCACATTTACTAGTATGCCACCAAGCCAATTACAATTTCTGTTTTACTAAGTAGAGACCCTGTGGATCACCAGCAGAAAAGAGATGCAATAACAGTAATGTTCAGGAAAGGAAATATTTGTTTTAGGTTAATTAAATATAATAATAAAAGAAAAAATGGGAGTTGTTGGGCAGAAGTATTAGTTGAAGCATAAAAGGTGACTTAAAAATATGACCAAAACCAATAAAATACATTCTTCATCAGAAACTTATTAATCACTGTCAATAATCTGACCATTAATACATATCAGAAAGTTCTGTAAGATTTTGAATGCCTAACAAAAGAGAAATGCTAATTACTACCTCATTTTGTGCTAAGACAGATATTGAACAATTCAAGACCATGAAAACATTTTGTTTGATGGATTTTGAAATTTATCTTCTGCATTTAACTAACAGTGGCCCCACACAGTCAGTGGTTTCCTGATATTGCCCCCAATGAACTAACAGCAAATTTGAAAGAAATTACATTTTTATCTCAGAAAGTTTTTCTAAATATTCCAATCAATATTAGGGGTTTTTTTTAATTATTTTGCAGCGGTAAATTAAAGAAAACCTCAAAAGAACTAAAATCAGAGACAGAACACTGTTAGAACAGCTTAATGGAGTTTAAAAAGATTGTAGAAAGTTACTACCTAATGTCATGAGGGCAGCTATCAACATCCATCCAGCCTGTGTTCGCTGCAATGAAATGCGACTGTTCTGAGAAGCAGAACACAACAAATCCTCTGCTACTGTCATGATTACCTTCAAAGCAAAACAGAAAAACAGAGCATCAGCATTTTGGTACTACCAAATTTTTTTTCAATACTATTTGGTATGAATGATACTTAATCCTATTCCAGTATTCCCAGACAGAAGAACACCATCTTCCTCTCACACTATAGCAGTAAAATCAGGCTCGTGAAGTTGCAATTGCTGATTTCAGTACTAGTCTGAAGTCACTCTGCTGCTTCGTACCCTTTCTTTACCAGCAGGAAAATGACAACTGATAATTCCCACAGGAATATGCATTGGAAAGATACAAGTGTTCTGATATTCTACTTACGTCAATATGTAGAAAAAGAATAGCATGACACCTACAAATTACAGCTCAGAAGTGGTGAGAATAGTAATGACCTTTCTATCTTTGTTTTAGAACAAGGTCTATCATTCTCTCTGACCATTTTTCAAATCAGCAAATCATATGACTAAACAAACAAGTTAGAATAGTAGAGTCAGAAGTAATCCCATCTTAGCTGCTCAACAATAATTGCATGTGCCCACTGTGTGCTAAATGCAAGGTGATTAGGCTTGTTACCAATGCAAAAGCTACCTAGAACTTACATGGCGGAAGACACCTTATGTCCATGGACTATTATCACAGTATGGCTACAAATGCTCTAAAGTATTATGCAAGCAGTTTGCCTCAATTATGTTTCACTTATGCTTAAAAGTATTTTTTACTTCTTGCATTATGTCTGGTCTCCAAAACAAACTGTTCATAAATCAGTATTACAAGAAGCGTCATTATCAAGAGTATCATTAAAAGCCTCAGTAGAGAAAATACCCTTCTATAATTCTTTGCACACTTAGAAAATGTCATGAAAGTTTGCACATGAAAGTTTGTTTCACAAAGGTTTGAAATTCTTACACTTTCAAAACTTCATCTGAAGTCTTTTCTCCTGTCTGAAAATATTAGTTTCCTTGATTACATAATGCTACCAGGTAAATGAAGACATTTATTTGTATATACTCCTGATACTTTTAATATATTTGACTCTAAAACAAGTCAGTAGCCTTGTTAAATTATACTACTAAAAAAATTACTAAAAACTTAGTATACTTAAATCACCTGTAAACCAAACAGCCTAGAAAGCTTGTCAATTATTTCTTACAAATTTTTACCCTATGTACTTGCAAGTATGTCTTACTTTTGAAGATTTTTTTATTTTTTTAACTGAAGTACTGAATGTTAAATATATACAAACCCACGAATTATTTTATTTTCTTTTATTCTTTAGGTTCCACCTGCAACTCTAACTGCTTTCTCAAAGGAAAATGCATTAATATAAAACAGCTTCTGTCCAGATCACTGTTGTCTGTGTTTGATACTTCCTTTTCAAAACTGCTCTATTTAACACTGGTCTCTTTCAGCTCCTCAGAAGAGAAGCTAGTCTGGAATCTGGCAGTGTTCCTAGGAGAGAATGGAAAAGGGCTTTTGTCAACTGCTCTGTTCTCCCCCCTGCCAGCTTAGTACAGAATACAGTATTTCTCCCACACGGTTTTTTTTTGTGCCCTCCCATACCTCCTCCTGGCCTTATTTCATCTTATTATACTCCTCAAAAAGAAATCTTCGTTAAGAATTAGGTTTCTCTGTTAAATACAAAAACTTGAGCTCTGCTTAAGTATATAGTATTTGAATGGCACTTCTTATCTTTATAAGTGGGCAAAGCATATTCATTTTGTTCTCTCTGCATGATCATTTAGTAATCACCCAGAAAAGTTCTTAAAATCTAAGAAACACATATGAAACTTTTTTTTTTTTAACTTTTAAATTCTTTCAATTTGCAGCTGGGACTCTGAATGCAGAGAATATTTTTCTTTATGTCCACTGAATCCAAAACAGGTATTTTCAGAGGAAAGAATGTAAGTTTCTATATTACACAAAGAATGTACAGCTGACATTTATGATGCACCATAGTCTTCCAAATTTGAGTAACTCCATGGATCAAGTTCCCACTAAGATGGAAACAACTTCTCCTGGTCTTCTGCATATCCTTGAAACTTCAGAGCACTGTATATTCTATCTGCACTAGCAAGGAGATTGGTACAAGCACCTTAGACTATGATAATGCAATAAATTGGTTTCTATTAAATTCTGTAAAACGGAATAATTGTGTATCTGTTGTACTTGACTAATCATTTTGTTGGACTTGACCAAAGATTTTCAAGCTAATAGATAATGGCTGTTAACTGCCGTAAGCACTGACTAAAGTGTACACTGGAGAGTCATTGACAGGCCTGGGAAATATAAATTCAACTCAATCTGTGGTTGAACAAGTTTTGTTCCAGGAAGCTTATTTCTAACATCACACCATGCGACAGATCAGTATGTGTATTTCTAATTATATTTTTATACAAGGAAGATCTTTTCCTTCGGCAAAGTCTGACACATTTCAGCTATATTTACTCAAAAATAGCCTTTTCTCACAATTAACACTGATGAAATGTCAGCTTTCTAATTTAGGCCAGTGTCAAACTGAGACAGGATTGTCGAAGGTTTAATTTTGCTGTAAAGACTTCAGTTTGAAAATCTGAAAAGTGTAACTACTCAAGAAATACTTTCTCCAGGTAAACCTTTTCTTAAGAGTGTCCAATTTAAGTCCTTACAGCTCTACAGAACAGCTCTGTCCCAAAACAACAAATTTCTCCTATAACAAACTTTTCCATTAGAAAAAGGTAACAATATAAGTAGTTAATAAAAACATTAGCAACATTTCCGAAGAAATTCACAATGCTGACAGATGTGAGAAAAACACTTGCTTATTTGAGTTATGGTATGCTTCAAAGTCCCAAAGTATCTCATCAGTATACTGGGTTATGCGATCACGTCATAAAGAAAACATGCAAATTCTACTGCAAAAACATTTAAGAACTGCCTATATGTAAAGTATTCAGACCATACCTTCCCTTTTCCATGTGGAATTCCTAAAGGACAGTGTTTTACTGCACCCAGCAAAGCAGCAACAGCAAAACTATAGCCAGTTACTGCTTCTGGGGAGGATTTAAATGTACTAAGACGTTCAATGCAACGATCCAACAGCAGGGATACATAGGAGGGCAATGCTACTGCAATACAGCGTAAACACCAAGCTGCTGTTAGTCTAACTGAAATGCTGGGATGAAGAATGATAGAAATCACTGCCTCCAGAACTCCTGAAAAATAAAATGCATAAACACACTTAAGAAATAGGCAAGCAGATTGTCAAACAGGCAAAAATCTATACAGAGGACTGGTGAACATAACAGTATCCAACTTTTATACTTCTCTTGAAAAAGTACTATTGGGTTTTTATTGTGAAGTACTTCCTAACAAATTTAAATATTTCAGTACTTTTCAAAAAACTTTACCTTGAATGAAATGTAACATTATGGAGAAAACCTAACATATTACATAGTTATCCACCAATATGCATAGAAAATATCCGTAAGCATTCTCAAGGAAGCAGAAAGCTAAATGAAAACAATAAAGGTTGATGAAGATACCCAGCTTAATCAAACTGGCTTATCATAAACATTATAAAGTGTTGGACCCTAAATACAACCCTTAATGGAATTAAATTTGATTACAAATTAGTTGTGGGTTTTTTTTAATAAAAATACTTGTACAGGTTGGAGAACTCTGTAGGCAATGTTGGAAAGTTTCCTACTGCAGGTAAGGTAGCCAACTTTCCCTTTGCCCTTTATTTTATTCTTTTGTGGGGTTTGGATTTTTTGTGGGTTTTTGCTTGGTTTTGGATTGTTTATTTAGCGGGTTTGTTTGTTTTTTGTTTAATTTATTGGAAGAACACAGAAAAGAATAGGAAAACCTATGAAGATCCCGGTAAAGAGACTGAGCACCAGAAGAATAGAAGACGACTGTGAACAAAGGAATATAAATATATTTTGTACTCTAGTTCACAAACTAATTCAGGGCTTGTACCTGTACTGGAGTCTTGCAGTAATGGTGCTGCTGTAGTTCCTAAGCCTTGGATGAGACTTCCAAGTTCCTGAAGTGCACACACAAGCACATGCTGACTTGCTGTTACATCTGTTGTATTAAGCCTTGTTTCCAAGTTACTGTCACTCATTGCAGCATCTGATAACACAATTAAAGAAAATCACCATGAAATCATTACCAAAATCAAACAAACAGATGGGAAAAAGGCTTTTTCTAGGAGAAGTTGTTTCTATTACTAAATGAGTTTTTATCATTACCACTTTTATTATTGAACAAATTGTTTTCATAAAGGGTTACCTTCACTGAGACAAGCACATTTCTCTTACTGAACTGGATAGTGCAGTAACATCTGGGAGGGCAGGAGGGTGGACAAGATGGAAACTACCAGATTGCTTATCTTGATGTTATGGGGAACAATGGCTGGGAAGAAGAATGCTGTTCTCTGCCCTACCAAAAGTGGCTTGAAGAGGACATGCTCTGATACAACCTGCCAGATTCTACTACTTCGTAGGAAAAAAGAAAGGGAAGGAAAGAATTAAATCTTGTGAAAGCAAGCAACTGGAGACAAGGAATAAAGAGGGAGGGAAAAATACAATGCTTTTTTGAAAGTTCATTTTTTGAGAGACAAATGATTAGGTCAGTTTAGACATACAACATCTAGATATTTAACTCGGCTACAATATACAGCTGTACACCAGGGGACAACCGGTTATGCTCAGCATTCTCTTTCTTTTCCCCTACAAGGACAGTGGTGGGAGACCAGAGACTTTTTCTGGAATCTGTGTACAAGACTTTATCATGCAAGAGATCTGTTTTCTCCAGGAGAAATGGTCATTTTCAATGAGGAACAAATGCTTCTTTTTTGAACCTTCAGTAATGTCAACTGCTCTGAACAGGAAGGCAGGATCTGGCTAGACATACATTAACTGCCAATTTAACTTACTTTGCAATACTACCTGTATTTTCTTACTGCATATATTTATTACTTTATTTTATTTGTAACTGGTTAAAATTGTATTTACCAAGGAAAGAGTGTTAAAAACTATGTTTATACTTATGTAGGCACACACATACAGAAACACAGACACACATAAACAAATAACCTGCCCAAGGTAAAAACAAAACAGTCCATCAAAAGCCCTTAACATTATCATGGTAATAAATCAGCACTAAACACATTCTATTTCTGCAGTCTTTGGATTAGGTAGTTGGACAATCACTTAAGTAAGGAAAAACAGAGGCCCAAATGGATAATCTTGTTAGAACCATACCCACAACTTTCTTCAGTTTCCAGATGGCCTGACAAATCTCCTTGGCAGCTGCAATTTGAGCCTTTTCCCCCAGCAGGCCTCCTACTGTCGCTCGAAGGATGAATGAAACACAGCGGCGACAGCCGATAGCGTCCACCGGGCTCTGAACAGCCTTAGGGTGAGACTGAGACACAAGTTCTAGAATATGGGATAGGAAGGCAGAGAAGTTCCTTTCAAGCCATTGTGCTCCTAATGTAGAGACAAATACCACATATGCCTGAAAGAGATTTGAAAAGTATTTTAGAGCAAAGTACCTAGGAAATCACTGCTAACTATCCCACATATATTTCTTTTTAAATCTGCACTCTGCCACAACTAGATCACTAAACTGAGATGACTTATAAATTTATGCATCCATAAATGACATACATGCTCACTTTTAGGTATCTGCAATTTTTTACAAATATATTTAAATAACTCTAATTAGTATCAAAACTGTGCTAGTAATACTGCAGCCTGCTTTGACTGCAGGTTAATTCAAGATGCTTGCCCATGTAATTTCATTCCAGAGTGTGAGAAATGGCAGTTTACCCTGCACAGGCACTTGTTATGTAAAACATTGTGTTTGGTCTCACTTAACAACAGCTTCCAGCTATTTAACATTCTGCACATGGAACCCAAATTTAATGTATGAACGCATTTTAAGAACTACCATGTTACAAAATTATAACTCATAACCTAGAGAGAATTTTGTTATTAAAGGTTTGAATCAGGGAATATTTGCAGCCCTCAAGCACTGTTCCTGAACGCTTTGAATTTCAGTTGTTTGCCTTGCAATGAAGATACTATAAAAAGACTATGTTTGTCATAACAAAGAGAAAGAATGCAGAATCCCTTGACAAATCTAATCACCACGAGACCATTTATTTGGCCACACAATAAGCTCCCCTACAATTGCCTTCCATGTGCATGTGTTGGATTTTTTTAATGAATAGATCAAGAAAAGGGAATACAAAAAATGAGAATATGCAAATGAACACAAAATTCCTCATAAGAAAGTTCACAACTACTACTCATATCAACTAATTTCTGTATTTGCCTCACCCAGTTTCAGTATTTGCCTCACACATACTTTGTCTTGTGTCCAATATTAACAACAAAATTATTTATGTGAAAGAAAGTGAACTACTGTGGACAGAGAAATTATACTGTTAGATCCTGTTAGCAGCTAATTGCTCTTCACAAATAGTACTTACGCTTTTCATAATGTACCAGGACATTACCTTGGTTTTACAGACGTGAAAACTGAGGAATTTAACAGGATAAAGAGTGTGTCTTGAACAAATTTAAGATCTTCCATATGTAAGAAGGCATCTTTAGTGACTTTATTTTTAAAGTCATAAGCCAAAACTCACTAATTAACACATTTAATAACTGCAAGTGTTTTCTACTCACAAGCATTGACAAATACACAATTTCTCAAGTTTTTCTTACAGAAACATTGCACTATTTAAACTGTTGTGGTAATTAGAGCGCACTATCTAGCACAGATACTATACTATGATACTTAGCATGAAAAAGGAGACAACTTCTAAAAGCTAGTACAAATAGTCAAAATATGGAACCGAAATATCCATCCCTGGAAAACTAATAAAACCACCATGTATATAGAACACACTAGAAGTCTGGCATGCATCTTCTAGGCAAATAGCTGTCAAGGTGTTATTGTTCCCCAGCTTTTCTGTCTCTCTGACAGAAGTTAATGCTTCCACTCAGCATGACCTGAGTACAGAAGACAATTTGTGAGCACCTTCTAGCTGTTTCAGTGCAAAGTCTGACAGCTTGTATCAGTCATTGAAGATAATTTAAAGGTTTTTTGCACTGCAGAAGTTAAAATGTACTAAAAGACTGCCTTATGGCAAAGTGAATTATCATATAGCTGTGGGGACTGTAACACTAAATAATATTATAATACTAGTGACATGTAGATGTTCATCATGACCTATAGTCTTGATTCACAACGTTCACATTTGAATATCTACATAGTAACGTGTTTACTTTTAAGTTAATATTTACAGGATGAAAGCCGATCTGATGTAATCTGAAAAATTTATACTGTATTTACCAGCATGCACTATATGGTCTGACTTCAATCCTGTTCAGTTAACAAGATTCTATCCTTTGAGCATCCTGGAATGCAGCAAAACAGATGTTGGGATTTTTCCACTAAATTCTGTTTTCCCTACTTTTCATGCACTTAGTTGAAACAGAATCATTCTTTCAGAACTGAGCTTGGAATCTCCCTACACAGAAGGAAGCTATTCCAAGTTCAAAGATTTCTTGTAACTTCTCCCTTTAATTTTTAGACATAAGGTATGAAGCGTTAAATTAAAAATTCAAGGAATTTATTTATATCACTTTGAAATTCCTATCACAAGAAGCTTTCACAAGGAATACATATCTAATTTTTAAAATTTCAAATGATCAGGTAAACAAGAAGGAACATCAGAAGTTTTTTTTTTTTTCTTTCTAACATAATTCAAGATATAAATGCTTATTTTAAATTACATACATCTCATCACAGATACAAGAAAAAGATGAAAAGAGAGATATATGCAGAGCAAAACAATTACAGAAATGTTTAGCAATCTCAGAGAATTGTAACTAACGTAATCCAAACCTGGGTGATTCCAACTCTAACATCTCTGCTGACTGAACTGGTCCCTTTCAACATATCGCCACTGGCTCGTAGAAATCCACAACTTCCACGCAGAAATCCAGTTCCCAATAGCTCCATCACTTCTTCCAAAGAGATTCTGTGTGAGTTATGCTTGGTGGACACTAAGAACAGATGTAAATCTTTAGAGGAATAGCTTTAAAGTCTTGCTACATTTTAAAAGTAGGGTTTCAACTCTCATTGTTTTAGAAAAAATAATTTGCACAAATTCAGTAGCACAATCAAATCCAAATACTGCTTGAGCACAACCTCACAACAAAAACTAAGACATTGTAGGACTCTGATGCAGCAAACAGCAATATTTGTCATGTTTATCTGCTTTAGCTACCTTTAAATAGTTTAAACCATTACTTAGTATGCATACTTGTATTTATCCAACCTCAGTATTTACCATCTATGCTCCCTCTGCAGAAAGGTCTGTATGATCTACTCCTACCACCTGAAGTTGCATGAAAGCCCTGACTCTTAACATGTTGCAGCTTATCACCAAAAACAACCTTTATTCCAAAATTCAGATAAAATTCCAAAATGACCTTTCTGCTATCCTTAGCCAGGTAAGGGCACAGCTACAAGTTCTCTTAGAAACCTTAGCATTAAGCTAGCTCTTTGAAAGAACAAGAATAAAGGAATATGCTTACGATCTTCCAGGAAAACAATTTATCCCCAATTCCTATTCCATTGCTTTATTTCTTGACAGACAGTTCATTTAAAATATATGCTGAGACATGTGTGTGCAAACAGCATGATGACAGTACACTATGCAAACTAGGTGACCTAAAATTTTCACTGTATTTTTCATTATCTTTCAAGGATTGAAAAGGGAAAAGGAATGACAGGATTTGAGATAATCATGTTCAGAGAAAAAAAATAAAAAAACAACTCAGTAATAGCAGGTTATCAGATACAATGCACAAACTTTAGGACTATGAACTTCTTCATGTACTGCTCCCTCCATGTCTCCCCCAGCCCCTTCTAGTCCCCACCTAGCTTCTGCCTCACTTAGCTGTACCTTCTTTTTAACTATAAATAACTATAATGAGGAAAAAAAACCCCTTTGAAGCAGCAAATTAAATAATTTACAAGCTTATTATATAACCTTATCTTATGCTTTAGAAATAACAACTACATTGCTTACAAAGATAAAAGAAAACCACTGAGACTATAAAGAGGTCAGAATAATATTTTTTTTTTACTTTACTGGGAAAAGATAAATGCTGATTGTTCTCTGTAACACAAGAATTCTCTCCAAAAGACTCTTTGGAAAACACTTTATGAATTCAGAGTCTACAATGCAAATACATGGCCTCAAGTATTTTGAAGGACTGTAAGTTGGACTTAAAAGCACATGATTTTGTCATTTGCTGCTTATTGTACTGAAGGTCTTCTCTGATGCCATTCAAAGCAGAACAGTCTGAATCACACCTATCCTGCATCCTGTCTATTTTGCTGAGATTACAGTTAGATATTTAGCTTTAGGCTTCTAAGATTGGACTAAAACCACCCAGTCTGCATGATACCAGATATCAGAGATGATACTTTTGTGCCAGGATGCTTCAGTTAGCTCAGGTACTGTCTGTCAGCAAAAACGGTTACATGGCCATTGTGCGAACAAAACTGCATTTTAACTTCTGCTTCCGATCATATTTGTACTGCTAGACAATCCTAATGTAGTATGGATTAGTGCAGAACAACAGCCTGAATGTATCCTTAACTTTTAGTTTGACACAGAGACACTGCCTAATTCTTGGTTCTTTCTACACTGCTTAGATTAATCTTGCCTTTAAATTACTGAGGTCACTGATTTCTCTCCATACAACAACAATCTTATAATAGAGAAAAAGTTTTACCAAACACTTTTCCTTGTTTACTATTTTATAAATATATAGATACAGATATGTTAACAGAACCAAAAGCACGGTGCTTCATAAGAAAAAAAATTACAGAAAAGACCAAACCAAAGATATGAGCAGCCAGATGAAGCTTACATTGTGATTTTACTTCAGGTTTCAACAGAACTTGAGAGTTTTTTATCGTCTGAGTGATTTTTACAGATGAGGAATCAGCAAATAAAGTACATACTTACCTGCTGTCTGCTTAGAAGTTAGAGCTCTAGCCAATACCGTGCCTAAAAGTTTTGAAACTGCTAATCGTACATCATAATTGGAACCTTCAAAGGATTTAAAACATAAGGTCACAACACTATCCAGGTCTGTAGTCCACATAAATACTGCTTCATCCTGAAGTTCAAGAAGACACTAGACAAAAAAAAAAAAGGAAAATAAAAGTGTTTTGACCATGGGAAAGCACCCAGTAACAATTTTAGCTTGCTACACAATACACAGAGTTCTCCCTACCAAAATAAGCACGTGCCCTCATACTAAAATTACTTGATTTTTTGCTGCCACGGTAATATCTAAGAAATAAAGATAAGCAAATAATGTATTTATGCTGTGCTCACCATCCATTAAAACAGAACTTTATTTAGGGAGCTACTCAATAAAAACAGTTATTAGAGTGGTTTACCTTTGAAGCAGCACAGCGGACTGCCATGGATCGATCTGTCAAACACGATCGGGCAGCTTTGTAAATATCTCTGTGACAGGGGATAGCAGCAGCTCCTAAACCATTTAATATATTTTGCAAACTAAGCATGATTTCATAACGACCTTGAGACTGAAAAATGAAAAAGAGAAATGTTAAAATTTTTTAAGCCTAAGGCCCTTGGAAATACAAAACGCCAGTTACTGAAATAGGCAAACAGTGGTTGGGTCTTTTAGACTGTCGGAGATCTATTTAGGCTGAAGTAAGTTAAAGCAGATAACTTGCCCTAAAACTCTATAAGCAAATGAAAACAGTAATTCCATGTTCCACTGAAAGGTACTAATTACAAATATAAAACTCAAAACAAAATACAAGCTATATCAAAAACGTTCTCATTAATAATGTAATTAAATTTTCTAATTTATCAAGTCCCTTCATGAAATCAGATTGAGAAAAGATATGACCCATCCTTTTATAGGTATAAATCCATTAACTCTCTAGTACTTCTTTGGAATTTAGACACTGATTTTTATCTGACTTTCTATGATTTTTTTTTTTCCACATTTTCGTATCATGCATTTTCTCTTATTCATTGGTCCAGCTACCAACAGTAAACATCCTGTTATTTTTTCCAATCATTTTTTAAACATGCTGTTCCGATACCTCTGCATTCTTCATTGCTTTAAGCACATTCCCAACGGTGTCAGTAAAACTGTTTCCCAAAATTCTTCCCAATTTTTTGTATAAATAGCCCAAGCATACCACCGCAGCACTAAAACAAAAGCAAATCCAAAGACGCGTGAAAATGGATGCAGTAAGAGATGAAAGGGATTAAGACGACGAATGTAATCAATGGGCAAACAGCAAAATAAGTAAAGAGAATGTCCCAAAAACATAAGTGGATTATCAAAAGGAAAAAAAAAAATGGTCTGTGTGTGACACATACTGTCTAGGAGAAATGCAAGGGTTGGGAAAATAATTTGGATAATACAAGAATTCAGATAATACAATGTTTCAATAAATTTTACAACAGGAATACAGTTTCCATATCCACCTTTAAAAGTTAACAATTTCTTACTAAGCATGCTCTGCATCATGCAGTCCATGGCACTGTGCTACAGCAGATGCTGCCAGAAGTAGTCAGGGACAGGTTTACTTACAACTTGATGGTCAACACTGGACTGCAAATGGTCTAGAAATTGATTCTGTCCTTTATGTATAACAACACATAAGAAGGAAATAAAACTACAAACCCATGTCCTTTTCACTATAGACAGGTTCTGAATTAAGTATCCTGGTGGAATACCTGACAACTGATCTCTGTATGCACACTGGTCTCTCCTTTAGCAAAAGCAAAAATAAAAGTAAAGAAATAAAGAAATAGTTGCCTAATGAAAGAGTGTCTCCCTTTTAATAATATTTAAGGAAAACACTTTGCTTTTGTATTGACAGATCAATTAATTTTATGAATACAAGGAAAAAAGAAATGATATCTTTAATCAGCTTTCAGCTCTTTGGCTCAACCTATTTATATATGAAGACATTGGCCAGCATCCCTTTCAACAAAACAACATTTTGTTTATTCCCCAACTGAATTCAAGTTTCAATAACTTTAAAACCTCATACTGAATATATTCTTAATTAGAAAAATACATTTAATATTTACAGTAATTCCGTACATGACAAAAAAAAACCCCAACCCATCTTTATCTCTTATCATACCAAAATACTGTTTTCATTAAAAAAAAAAAATCACTGTTTTTATCCAATTCAGTACACACCAACAGTATGGATTTTAATTTTGTTCATGGTGCACCTGGGCATAAAATTACAATTCTCCCACCATACTACTAAATAGAGAATCTGATGGTCACATATATTTTCTTTAACTAGCTTCAAGACTAAATAATAACTATTTTGCATCATAATCTGAAGAAGAAATATTTAACAGACATATTAAAAAAACCCAACCAAATAAACTACCTTTTTACATCATGGTATAACCTGCAAACTCTTAGAAGTCTGGCTGTACTGTCATGTGCTGAACTGTCCTATGAAAGAGTCGATCCTTATTGACCTGGGGTTTCTAGCAACAAAGTGGCCATGTTTGTTGATAAGTAACATCTAGTCAACTAAAGATGGGGATCCAATTACTTTTGCACACCAATATTTAAATTTTCATGAAAGTTCAAAGCACAGGACTGAGGAAGCTCTTGTGCCTGCCTTCCAGGATTGTATCATGGCTCTAGTTGTCTATTTTCTTTTCCCACAAATGTTTCTTCACTAAGTCCAAGCTGTGCTAACTATGAAGTCACTTTAACTGTCGAATTGTAAGCAACATCCAGAAGTTTCCAAGGAACCCTGTAAATTTGTACAAGTTTTGCAGGCAAACACCTCTCTGCCTCTGTTTCTACCACGCTAGCAGCACACCTCCATCTTGATACACAACTCTCTATCAGAGATACATCTAAATTGCTTACTCTTAAATTTTGCCTTAATGATTGTACTGGAGAAATACCAACAAAAATCCAGAATTAAGATACTTAAACATGTGGTGAAATAGCACTGAGATAAGCTATGAAAGTTTGCAGACCAGCCAAATGCTTATAGTTTAAAAGCAGCTCTTGTGAATATTTTAAAAACTTTTTCATTTAAAGTTAAGTAATAAGCTGCATTTACACTGCACGACCTGATTTGGTATAGCGTTCACATCACACTGAATTTTAGTAGCAGATAAGCACCTAGTTAGGGTTGTGTTTAAAATGCTTGCTTAAAACATTTCCATCAAAGAAAGAAGAAAAATAATAATTTATGAGATTAGACAATGATTCACTGGAAACTGCATTTAAAGGAGTTCCCAGGTATATCAACATATTGTGAACACTGATGGTTAAGTGTTGCTACGAGACAACATGGGCATGTATGCTAAATATGGACAGATGGAAAACAAAGACAACACCTTAATCAAGATCAGAAAGAAAAAAAAAAAAGGCAGTTTTTCTACACTGAACACCAAGTATTTCATATATTTGCAACCCAAGATGAAAGGTTTTACTCAGTCAACAGCTCCGTAGTTCCAATTATTTTCCTGTAGCCTCAGCCTCAGTGTCAGCTGTATCAGAAATAGCTTTTCCAGAACTATTTTACTGTTACTTTCTTCGCCATCTCTTATTTCCTCTCCTCAGTACTGCTTACATACCCAGGAGCACTCTGAACAACGCCATCTCTCTCTCTCTCCCCCAGCTACTTCTCTGCATTCTGACTCTGGATATCTGCCATTACTGCTTTACTGCCAATGGACTCCATCATTCCTCCTTGCTATCTTAACATCATCCCACCTCCTCCAGTGTCGCGTATTGCAGCTGAAGCAAGGAAGACCTACACAACTGTCCCACACTACAACTCAGCTATAATGTTAATGCATGTCACTGTTGAGGATGTAGTGTAGCAGTAATTTACTTTGTAGGACTAAGACCCTTTATAGCAAACTTATTCTTAACCCAAAAGATTGCACAAAGGGTTACATGGAACAAGAGAGAAACAAAAAAAATTATGGTATTGGAAAACACAACTGACTCCCTGCAAAATCTATTTTCAGGATTCTTCACTTGGGTTGTCAGAACAGGTTTAGCATGCACAGTAAAAGAGGAAGACTTATTCTGCTCTGCTTTCAATACCATATCATTAATGCACAATGCACAATGATGTTTTACCATCTAATGCACAATGATGTTATACTATCTCTACTTTTATCTTTAGATTTTCTTCACTGTAGTCAAAGATGTGCATTGTTTCAGGAATGAAGGTTACTCACAACATTTCTGCACATAAAGATTTAGTTTCACATTCTGAAGTAACAGTTCATGTTTCTCTGTTCTGTCGGTTAGGCTTCAGTATTGAGTTACAAACATTTTTAACTATATCCAGTTTCCCAGTTGGATTAAGAAATGTACTCAGTAACTGTATTTTGTACATGGAGTTGTACTTGTGTTTTACTGATCTTCTTAGCACTATTACTATTCTCCTTGTTTTTCATACAGCTGCCACCCTCCAAATCTGTTATCTGTTGCTGGTATCTCCCTGGCCTGATTTTCAGTTGTCTGGCTGGAGACCACCAACTGTCTTTTGTCTCTTTTGGTTCCTGATGCACACATACGACACCTCATACCAGCATAATCTTTATTTTATTATGTATCTCGTGGCAGTGAATTCAGATGCAGCTCACCACGTAGATCTGTCTCTCTTGTTATTACTGAATTTGAAGTTTGGGGTTAAAAAAATACTTACAGTTTTGTAGGCAGATAACTTGGTGAGTCATCTTTACTCCGAATGAGTTCATTGCATTTGTCAATTGTTTGGTAAACAGAAAAAGTGTCTCCAGTGCTATAAATTACAGCTAAATTCTTGGCAAGAAGCCGTCTAGTAGGAGGTCCTGGTGAATTGTTTAATAAAGAAGTCAATTGTTCAACCAGCTTCTTCTGGTTTTCCCTTATATCAGCCTGGAAATAAAAGCAGCAACCAGTTCAAATTCAGTTAAATTTTAAAGTTAGTTAGAGATAAAATTTACATTAATTCATTATTACCACTGTGGTAATGACATTCTTAATTGCAAATGAGTATTTATTGCACTTTTATACTTAAAGAAAAGACATTTCAAGTATGTATCTATTTTACTCTTCTTAAAAAAACCCCAACACTTTTTTCAGAGCTCCTATTTCTAGTAGCACTGCAAGTGCATTTTTCCTATGGCATTTAAATACTTGTATCTTTCTAAAACAAAGTTGCCTCCTCTTGCTTTGCCTGCTTTAAAATAAAACAATAGATATACAGTAATTTTAGTAGCAAAGTAGATGAGTTTCAAGAACCTGAGCATTAGAAAGGAAAGAACTTCCCATAAAACAATCACCTGGTCTTATATGACTATTTTTTAATGTTCTAAGAAAAAAAAAAAAAAGAGTCTGGCACTGTATTTCATTTACAGATTTTCATCACAAATAAAAACACTTAAATAGCATTATTTTGGTTATCTTACGCTTACATATCTACATAAACTACTTAATATACACTAAACAGTGAACCAAGCAATTGACAGTTGGCTGGAAACAGATCCTTTATAATTTGATTAGGAAAATAAAATAAAAATTAAGAGAAAGATGTTACATTCTTGTTTGCTAGAGAACTATCAAATAATTGTGCAGCACCATGAAGAAGCATGACTGATATTTTTCACAACGGGGCTGCAAAATCTTGCAGTAATAACAAGAGTTAAAAAATAATTGAAATTCCTTTCATTAGACAAGAGTGGTTCTGTCACTTGAAGGGCTGTGACCAAATACTTGTAACATTTAGAAAGCTAAACACTGAATATACTTTCATTGCTTGTAAAAAAAAAGACACGAGGCAAATGAAATTGAATACTGCTTTTTGGTTTTAAACAAAATAACAAAAAACCCAGAAAGAAGTAATTGTATAATGTGCTTTTCTTCTCAAGTCTCATTATACTTACTCTGCTAGTCACTGGTAAAAGCTTTTCCAAAAACTGTAACCATTCAAAAATGAACTCTGCTTTTTGAAATTCACCCAGCTGGTTGTATGCTTCTTCATTAAGTAGCAAACTGTGAGCTAACTCCATCCCTTGAAATTTTCCTCAAATCTTTCAAACACTGTGGAATGAAAAGAAAACCCAACAAACCACGGAAACTGTGTTAATCAGTCAGGTTTTCCTCCTCATTAATATCTGGTGAATCAGAAGTTTGAACAGCTAAAGAGAAAAAGAAAAAAGATGCATTACAAAGTCAATGATCATATCTATTTATGCTTAGCTTATCAAAATTAAATTTTCAAAGAAAAACAATATAAAAATAAATTATAGCAGTTTCATTTAGATGTCTTTAGTGATACCTAAAGAGATTCTGGTAAAACGTCAACCACATTTTAAACTCCAAAAAATGTTATCCTTTTCAGAGGTCACTAAGACTGCTGAAAATATTTTTCCCTATGCAGTAAAAATATTATAGTGTAAAATGATCCATCCAAGAGTAAACAGCAATACAAAGCAGGGGTAAATAATTCAGTACTCAGGTTGTCATCAAATGCACAGCAGAAGGTTACTTCTCCTATTTTTTACACATTTTTGTGTGACATTTACTCACAAAGAAAATTAGTCTCATTTAATCTACTATAGTGAACTGTCACTTCAAATCTACCTGAAATACCAAGAAGTTTGACAAGGTACCACACTATAAAATGACAAGCAGATATAAAACACCTAGCACATTATACCTATATAATATACATATATTACATAATATACACACATTATACCTCTCTATATATATTTATTATCTGCCTAGGTACATAGAATTCACATAGAGTTCACAATTTATCAGTTATCACACTCCTAAAACACTCCCAGAATTTAGCTCTATCCTCACATTTTTTTGCAACATACAAAAAAAAAAAAAGGATTACATATTTCACTGAATATTTGAGGAGAGTTTCATCACTGCTCAGTACAAACATTACACATCAGGTCACAAATGCTCCTTTTTCCTCACCTAAGGCACGTCTCAATGCCTATGATCTCTAAACCTCCTACTACCACAGCAACTTATCCAATTTACATAGCCAGCTCAGGATTGCAACTCATAGCTGTTTTCCTCCATTGAACAGATCACAGTTTGTTGCCAGACACTGGCACTTAACTTACCTCGCTGATAATTTCTCCTCATTGTAAAGACTGTCTCTCTGCTGCTCCACGTTTTTGGACAAAGGATGTTATGAACTTGATTTTCTAGGAAAATAATTAATACAAAGGTCAACTTTAGGAAAGAAAGCACATGACATACAAGTGTGACTTCTACAGAAAACTAGAATTCTAAAGTCTTGCAGTACTGACAATTTTTATTAAGTAATAGCTCACCAAAAAAGACTGGAGTCCATATACATTATTAGCTCTTTATGTGTTACATTTAAATTGTGCAGATGCACCATATACACCCTACAATTGGGTTCATTTAACTACTGAAACTGCCTTTGTTATTTCTGTCTAGTTAATTTAATTCTAAATCAGAAAAAAAGTAAGTTCAAACAGCATAATACCATAATTATTTTCTAGAAAGACGATTTCAGTGCTTTCGTAAGACCTACATTACTTCAATACATCTACAAAAGCATAGGTGCAAAATATTCATTATATTAGTCTGGAATGCTATAATAAATGGCCATAAACAACATGGTAGCATTCATGTCAAAACCAGCAGAACTGGCACAGGTGATTCAACTGTTGTGAAAGATCCACGTACAATACTATGGATACAAGACATGAGGATTATCAATCCATTCTCCTAGCTCCCAGATACAGTTTTAATATTAGAATCCATGGGCAAAAACATTTGTTTTTAAAACTCATTCAACTTAAACTTATTCTGGCAGGACACGAAAGGTTGCATGCCATTTTGAAAGTATTCACTTTTTAATCAGTCTTCAGAAGACTGACATTGAAAACAAATCAAAAGTACACATAGATTTCAGAATAATCCAAACTTCTTTCATCTTGGTGCACCACTGTTCAACCTGCCAAAGAAAAGCTTCAAGGGGACCAAACAACAGCCTTCACAAGGACAGATTATGAGGAAGATAAAGACAGGATCTTTACTGAGATGTATGAGAGGGAATAATACAAAAGTGACCTAATTAAAACAAGGAAACTTCCATCTTGATAGGAGAAGAAAGATTTTCACTGTAAGAATTATCAGCCACTGGGACTGGTGTTGAGAGGTTGCAGGACCTGCACCCTCAGGGGTTTCTAACACTTGACTGGACAAAGCCCTACACAACACCATCTGAAGTTACTATTGTAATTCATACCTAAATGAGACAGTTTATTTGTATCAGCACACATTTGCAAAAATAATCTAAATTTTTTTATTTTTAGTCTAAATTAAAGAAACAGAAAATGTTATGGCCTAGTTGCTGATATTTATCACGAACCTCTGCTAACATGGCCAGAATGCCAGCATTTCTCACAGGAAAACTATCAGTACTGAATTACAAAGGCTGACTGTTTATTATGCAAGACTTAGTTTTGTAGAAACAGAACTGGCCATGCAGCAAAAAGCAAAATTTAAAAAAACCGAGACCTGATCTTTCCAGTGCTGATCAACAAGTAAACCTTGGTTCCATCAAGCTGCATACAAAGCAGGTTACCCCCTACCCTATCCAAAAAACTTATCCCAAACATTTACTGAGACTCCCTCTAATAAGCTCTAAGTCTGCACACCAGGGATACTTATGAAGCTCCAAAAGTAACAATAAGAAAAGGACACCTGAATGCAAACTTGTGAGAAGAAAGGCAAGAATGCAAGGAATCAAGTTTTACTGCAGCATATTGGTTTTGCAGTCAGAGCAGAGAACAACACAAAAGGCACGGTGCTTACATGGCTACGCAGTGCTGAACACAAGCACAGAACACGGGGACGAGCTACATTTGATTAATAATAAATATGTCCTCATTATGTGTGCAAGATGTTACCAGGCAATTTCTAAGTGCAGAAGAAAACATCAAACTAAAACACACTGTCGAGACACGGGTGCGACTCTGCCCTGCTCAGAAGCAAGGCACAGCCAAGCAGGGGCCAGGGAAGCACGAGGGAAGACTGGATGTCATGTCAGCCACTGCAGCTTCTGGAACATTGTCACATCCTAGTGGATTGATGCAAGTACAATCTAAGCATGTAAAGATGCACCTAGATTTACATGAAACTCATGCTTAGAGATTTTGAATTATTTGATAGTATCTTTCCCCTGGTATTACAATTCTGATGCTTCTCAATCTGAAAAAGAAATCTGGAAAAAAAACCTGTGAAATTTAATTAAATGAGATGTATACTATACCATCAACCAAACTGAAAAGGCATACATGGTTGATAAAATCTTCGTTTGCCAACTAGCATGAAGCATCATCCTTTTGGCTTTATCTTTAGGCAACTGAAGTAATTACAAGAATTACTTTACCATCAGTGCTACAAGAACAGATCAATCAAAAACCTCTTCTCTTTTTCTGTGATGTAGGTTTATTTTACATTCACACTATGCTACAGAGCTACCACAAAGATTTATTGGACAAGGCAGAAGGTGTTCCTGCTTATTACCGATGAAAAATTTTTCATTTATTGATGGACAATTTGGCAAGCAGGATTGTACAAGACTGGTCAGAAAAGAGCTCAGAAAAACTCTTAGAACAAGCTTCATATGGAATGTCACCCTGTAAATTGAAAGGAATATGGTGTGAATCAAGCATTAAAAGGCAAAAGCAATTCAGTTTCTGAAGTTCCTGACAAACCACAATGAGAAAAAAGGACTTGTAGTCTTCTTTAAATAAAAGGTGACTCATCCAGGGTGAGACTGATCTGAGTAACTGTCTTTAGTAGCCATCTTTCAAATATGAGAACCAACAGAACACCCATGACAAAGTTTGTAACAGAGTAAAAAAACCCAAACAGATCTATTATGTTTATAAAGTTCATTCTGAACTAAGTAATCTTCTCGGGGTTTAAAATCTGAGGGGACTGCTGTATTTCTTTCACATGGACATCTAAGAGAAAAACTAATACAAAACCAGAGAAAAGTTACGAGCAATAGCAGCAATCTAATGATTTTTACTTTTCCCCTTTCTTCCACCTCATAGCATATCTTATGTATAAAAAAATAAAATGCAAAAAAAGAATTAATCTGCAATAAAGCAGACTCCTAACTGATCTCTCACTGAAAAAAAGCCTTTTAATTATGACTCATTATTTCAAGGAAGAGCAATGCAAGTAATGGAAACTACCACACAGATCAAGTATGTACTTACAAATTTATTTTCTTTTAAGACTTTTCACATTTGATCTCTCACTGTTCCAGCGGCTTGTCTCTTTGCCAGGAACAAATGCTGTTCAAACAAAAATCAGATCAACCTCAGTTCTCTCAGCATGACACTCAGGTGAGGATCTAATGTACAATCTAAATGAGGGTCTAAGCCCTTTATATCTACTGTGCAGTGAAGAAAATAAAGTGTTGTTTAACTTCATAATAATTTATATTTTTCTAGTTTCACAAATACAAATATAATTCAGCATTAAATCTGACATACAGCATAAAGATAGTCACAGAATCAATTAGGCTGGAAAAGACCACTGAGATCAAGTCCAACCTTTGATCAAACACCTTGATGTTAACCAGAGTATGGCACTAAGGGCCACATCCAGTCTTTCCTTAAACACCTCTAGGAACGCTGACTCCACCACCTCCCTGGGCAGTCTATTCCAATGTCTAAATGTCTAATCACCCTTTCTGTGAAGAAATTCCTCCTAATGTCCAACCTGAATGTCCCCTCATACAGCTTAAGACTATGTCCTCTTCTCCTGTCACTAGCTGTTCGGGAGAAGAGGCCAACCCCCACCCGCTACAACCTCCTTTCAGGTAGTTGTAGAGAACAATAAGGTCTCCCTGGAGCCTCCTTTTCTCCCAGTTAAACAGTCCCAGCTCCCTTAGCTGCTTCCCAGAGGTGACAATTTGAAGCATGGCACAGTTCAGGAGCTCACTGAAAACCCCATGGATTCAATTTTTTACCAAAGACTAGTCTAGCAGAGAAGTAAATGCATATTTATTCTTCTAAGAAACTATCACTGTTACCCATTGACAGTAATGAGTAACAGTAAAAAAGAGAAATCAGTAATCATAATGAGTAAGACCAAAAATGACCAGAAATAATAGTGTTACCAGTGTTTTCATAACAGCTGCCACTGGGCTCACTATACAATCAATGCCATAACCATCGAACTGCTGAAAAACTGCGCTGAAGCACATTCATTAGCTTCAAGCCATCCCTCGCTGCACCACAGCAGTATTTTAACTGACTTCAAATTCATGGTTTTTTCTTCAGAAAGCAAGATTTTTTATCTTCTATTTAGCAAGTGAGCTAATACATTCACAAGAGAAAGCCTTCCAGCCTGACACATTTAGTTCTAGCCATTAACAGTTCAGATCAATGTCACTCCTGCAGCACTGTTTTAAAAGTTTAATGGAATGATCATTACCAGTGCATCTGAGCTGACTGCACAGAGAGGCATCCATGCTCAAGCCTTCCATAAGCCCTTGCACATACCTGTTCAGAGTGCCTCCCAAACATAAACAAAACTGCTGCCCAGCTCCCTCGGACTTACTTGTGACAAGAGAAAATGAGTATGATGGTCTTTGCCAGCTGAGCAGAAAAACCTTAAAGCACCAGCCAAATTCAGCTACTAATGAATGAAACATAGACCAAAATCCAATAGTTACAGTGTACTGTTTATAATAATAGGCAAACAAAAAGAGGCACCAAGGGCTGGAGAAGGCAAAAAGTGCAGGATCAAACTCCCAGCAGCTTCAAACGGGAAACCTGATTGCCCAGGAAATGAAGAATTGAGTTATCTTTAGCTGTAGTCTAGCTAGAATCCCTAGCACAGAGAAATAATCTAATTTAAATAAACAACAATAGAATCTCAGTACTCTCCTAAGGAATAAAGAACTAAAATTCCAGCTTAGATGAACTTGGAGTTTAGACACTGAAAATATACTGAAGTGGGAACTTCAACAGATAAATGTATTTATTATTAATGAAGACAGGGCAAGCTTTGTTTATTTATTGACTTCTACAAACTATTACCAAATAACTCACAGTAGCAAAGTCTGCTGCAAAATACTCAGAGTAGGCAAAGCTAAATGAAAGTGCTGTGTGTGTCAGTACTTCCGTAGCCTTTATGTGGCAGGATCCTCAGCATTCAGCCAACTTGTGCCTTTTCCTACATACAAAGGCCTTAAATTTTGTGCTCCACAGAGCTATATGAAGCAATAGCAGGTAACTGTTGGTCCCAGCATTGTATGTATTTTATGCTCAGCAGTGCTCATCACTCTTGGCCTCTCATTCAACAATAACAACAAAAAAAGCTGGGAATTTCATGTGTCCTTTTACTGCATTCTTGTGTGCATTTTCAAAGAAACATACAAGAAAATGGAGGCCATTTCAGCACCAAAACATGAAGAGGAGGAGGGGAAAACAGAGAAAGTAAGCTCCCCTGAAGACTGTTTCTTTAACAGAAGTATCAGGATGTTTAACTGATTAAACCCTCGGTGAGGAGGACCATGAATAACTTATGAAACCAGTGCCCAGCCTTTCAATGCATACACACACATGCTTGAATTTGTCACTAATTGGTCTCATCAATTTGGACCAAATGACTCCATGGCATCAAACTGATGAGTGTTTTTCATCCAAAATTAATATACTGCCATGAAAGTGCCAGGTATTTAGCAGTGTTATGTTACATTGGTCAGCAGTGGGGAAATTTGAAGCCAAGGACAGAGAAGATTGGACCAATGGTCATGGTTGACAGCCGTTTGCAAGAACAGGCCATGAGAGAAAGTCATCACAAGACCACAACTCAGAGCACGTAGAAAAAGAATACCAGGCCACAGGGGAGATTGTCCAAAATATTAAGACCTTTAAAACAAAGAGAACGGTAACTCTTAATATCAGATTTTAAGGTCATTAGCATGCAAAAAACATGCCAAATAAATCTCACAATTGAGTATTCATATGTTTTGTTGTATATTCTATAATATAGAGGGACTCACATCCACGCATAAAATAAACTATCTTCCTTTTTAAAAAAAATATGTACAGACTTGCATCACATGCTTATCCCAATGAGCAAAAAACAACAAAGACTCTGTCTGACTACAAGTAACAAAAAATAACAAGACTATTGCAAAACCATCCACTTCCTCTATTGCTGAAGATTTCAGACTAGGACAACTTCCATTTATGTCCCATTTTTTTATGCAATTGTTCAGATTCTGAAATCATAGATGTTGAAACAAGACCTTTTTTTTTCCAGACTTTCTGCTTAGCAGTGCTCTGGATGAAGCAATTTCCCCAGGACAGCTATGTATCTATCCTCTCACTGAAAATTTGGTAGATTTATGCAGGTACTCGTTAAAGATATAATCCAAGTGCATATTCATATATTGCGCCTCCCACATATGTAGGTCATGCTGTGTTCACACAGTGGTTCAGGCTGTCCTAAAGAACAAATATCATGCGGCCCAAACAAAATTCTTGTTAGCTTCTCAGCTACTTTCATCTATCTGTGTTGCAAAACAAAGGGGCTGTATTTTGATGTTTTGTGAACCATGATGCTCATACAAAGTACTTGTTTACTCCCACAGGAACAGTTCCCAGTGGCTGGTTTTCCTACCAAAATGCTATTACTGATTTCAAAGTTTCAGAGGAATCACCCTGTATCTGAAAAAGCAATAAAACTTAAAGGCAACAAAGACCTAAGAGAAACCTATCAGAACCCTTGCTCTGAGCTTGCTGGTATAAAAAATATTCACACAAAGAATGTGACCACCCACAACTTTCATGCATAACGGTGACATTGGTAAGAACTACAACACAATATACATTTGCTGAAGTGTGAAAGAAACAAGACAATGTCTCCTAGGAATGCTGAATGACTTCTGTGAAGTTTTGAAGACAAGGCTTGACATAATTAGAGAAAAATACCCTGAAAAAAAGTGCCTGGAAATGCAATAGCAGTTTTAACAGTGCAACATATTCAAGACATTGAAAAAAATTTTGGAAAACAGACGTTCACCTTGTTAAAAAGTAACATACACTTAGCTTTCAGGTTTCTTATCACCACTTTTAATTTTTATCTCCACAGGAGAAGAATTATTCCAGGAAGCCAAGAAGCAGCAACATTCAGTTACTGAGAAATATAAACCAGCCATTTCCTGAGCTCCACAGCAGGCACTACTGGCACACTCTGTCCCTTCTAGCCCTCACAAGACTTGAATATTATTTAGGTTCATTTCCGAAAGGTTCAGTCAAAAGATAAACTTGGCTTCATTACAGGGACCTCAGAACATTATTTTATTTACAGGTAACCTGGCAAACTGCATATAAATAATTACGCAATGCTTCTAATCATCAGAAAAATGGTATCAAGTCTTATACTGACAAAATGAGTTTAAAAAAAAAATTTCCCCCCAAAATTGGACTAATTGAACTTCAAAAAGCAATAACTAGCTTCAGTCTCAATAAAAATGCATAGAATGTTTTGGCTTTATTTCTTTGCAGGTTTGAACACTGATGTGATAGTAAGGAAAGTGTATGAAAACCACATGTAGTATGTAGTATAAATATCTGCCTAAATCCTAACAATAATTTCAGTATATGTCTGAACACAGTGTTTTTATTTTTTTCTTTACTGAGAATGTTGTAGACAAAATTGTTTAATATAGACAAAAATATATCAAACTGAGTATGCTGACAGGGTGGCATTTGTTGTTTGGGGTTTATTTTAATCACAATGTCAGAAGTTTCAGTAAATTAAATTATTTGTTAAAACGTTAAATTGACTTACACTAGGTGATATATATGTATATGGATTATCCAAAGTGCAGGCCAATTTTAGCCACCAATTTTCCATAAAGGTAAATGCCGAATCCAGTCTAGCTTAGCATTAAATTAAGCCACAGGGAATTTTTGCTGAATGTATCCTGAAACCCCAGAAAAGTATACTTCCTTTTTCCTGAAAATCATTATAGCTATGACTGTGACTAGAGTTAACTGCACTGAAACATGCCAACACAGAAATTTAGCAGCAGCAGCAGAAGCCCTCACAGATGCGGACTTTACAGGAGGCTTGTTTGGCAGATCAGAGACCACTATCCAGGCATAAGTCACTGCCATACCCCCCTGCCACTGTTCTTGCTCTAGGTGTTTTACATGGCTGCTCCCCAAAGAAAATTCCAAAACAGCTTGAAAAAAAATCTAACTGCATAAAGATTTCATGCTTTTTGGGTCTGCAGCATAGATATAGACATATTTTGTAGCTTTTTAAAGGTTCTGCTTCCTTAAAACCAGTAAAAACCAAAATGGTAAAAACTGACTAGAACATCCTACAGTCTGAAAATGTTTTTGTGAGAAGGTGTTTCTAAACTCCTACCTCATTAAGATGTTCTGAGTTTTAACACAGATGATCATGTTGCACTGATTAATAAAGTTTTTGATGTGTTGGGATACATCATCATGATGTAGTCAGTGAGTCACATATTTTACTGACTATGAAAACAATCCTATGTTCAATAACGAAGCACAAGTCTTCAATGTATCGCTAGACTTAGCATAACATCCAACTGGCTTCGTCCCTCCACCTCCGTTTCATTGTGTCAAACCATCAGGAAAAACAACGCAAACCCCATTCAGCACACAATCAGGAGTAATCTATCTTCTGCATCTCAACTGTTATTTCATACATGAGCTGAGAATATTACACATCATGTAGCAAAACACCAAAACATACAATATAGCTTGACTATTTCTGAAGACAGGGAAAATATTTCTGGCATGTGAGACCAAAATAAAAGTACAGTTCATGGCCAGAACTGCAAACACTTAATCCCACTAAATCAAAACTCAAAGAATCACTACAAATAACGAATCCAAAATTCAAAAGACATCAGATTTCATTTAAAGAAGCACAAAGCTGAAATCACCTTAACTTTTATCTGTCTTCCTCTATCATACTTCCACCCATATCTCAATAAACTTTACTTTTCACTAAACTTTCAACATCTACTACTCTTTCCTTCATTCAAATATGCCAACACTAATACACCTTGCAAGGTTTTACATCCCTGTGCAAGGTTTTTACTAGCTATATGGTGTAAACCAACTCGTCCTATCCGGACAACCAGGAATTCAAACCGCAAAAGCCTGCTACGACATTTCTGCATACCAGAATGTCCAATACTGCCACCCCTCCCCCAGGTATTCTTAAATACCAGGATCTATGCGAAAACTTAAAACCAGACCCCAAAATCACGGAACCCCGGTGCAGGTGGATGCCGAGCGCACCGCTGCGGTGTGCGGCTCTGTGCCTCCTGTGCCGCCCGCACCCCGCACACCCGCACCCCTGTACCCCGCACACCTGTACCCCGCACCCCTCACCCCGCACACCCGCACCCCTGTATCCCGCACCCCGGCCGCACCGCCGCCGCGCCCGGCCAGCAGACCCCTCCCCGCTGCCCTCAGGGGGCCCAGCCCCGCCCCGCAGCCCCGAGGAGCGGGCTGGGCTGGGGGAGCCGCCCGGCCGAGGCTCTAGGGCCGGCTGTCCGTGTCACCCACCGACCCGCCCCGGCTCTGGGGCTGATGGAGCACTTTCCAGGCGCGGGCCTGGGGCAGGCACAGCCCCTCGGCGAGCTCCCGGCTCCCCCGGCCCTGCCGCCCCTTCACACAGCTCCGCACGCCGCGCCCCGGCATCCCCTCCTGCCGCCGGGCCCGGCCGCGCTCCGCTCCGGTCCCCCCGCCCTCCCCGGTCCCCCTGCCCCGCTCCGGTCCCCCCGCCCTCCCCGGGCCCCCTGCCCCGCTCCGGTCCCCCCGCCCGGCAATGCCGCCCGCGGTACCTGGTGCCGCTCGGCGCGCCCGGCCCGGCCCGGCCCCGCCCGCCTGCCCTCCCTTCCTCCCTCCGCCGGCACCGGGGGGCGCCGGGTCCGGAGCTGCCGCCGCCCGCCGGCCGGGAGGGGGAGGAGGAGGAGGAGATGGAGGGCGGCTCCGGTGCTCAGGGCTGTGCAATCGGGCCCGGAGCCATCGAGCGCCCGCGGCGGCGGGAGGAGGGCGGAGCGGGCCGGGGTGAGGGGGGGACAGGGGCACGGTGCCCACGGGGACAGGGACACCGCCCCGGGGGGACAGGGACACGGTGCCCGGGGGGACCGGGACACGGTGCACACGGGGACAGGGACACCGCCCCGGGGGGA